>CM051825.1:143838528-144438528 GCA_028451465.1 Erethizon dorsatum | reverse complement strand
CCCCAATCGCTAACGAATGATAGTGATCGGTGTGGCACGTCACCTGCAGCTGTCCTCGTGTATGCATAGGCCTGATGAAGAACCTGCATCCCAGGGAGAAATGCCAGGGACATCTTTCAAAAGCCACCTTAAAGGATGGATGGGGCAGACGCTCAGGTGAAACATCCTCACCTTTTCAGGACTTGTCAGCAGAGAATGATTATCTTTGGTTTTTTTCATATAGTCAGTTTATTGGCAGTTTTTTCCTGTTGGGATGAAATGAATCTGACAACAAGGTTTGTCAGGGGCATTAATATGCATGGGTTGATCTGGCAGGGACTGGTCCTTGGGCACTAAGTGAAAACTGTTCCCAGCCGTGGCAGGGATTGGCGCCCAAGGTGCAGGGACAGATGCAGTGTCTGTTTTGTCTCCTTGCTTCATTGGTGCTCTGGCATTTACAGTTCGGGTGACTGTCGGTGTTTCCTGGGACCTGGTGTGGAATCCAGGCGTGACCACAGAGAGGGGAACCAGGAGAAGAGCTGGAGTGAGCTGGAGGCCCTTCCCCTCCTTGATCCATGCAGAAGCTGTGCGGTTTCGGGGTCTGGGAGAAGGCTCAGGCTCCTTCTCTTCCCACCCATCTTTACCCGCCTCACTCTTTTATGCCTGAATTCTCTCTGCTCTCTAATTAAAGGCTGGTGATTTTGCAGTGTCAAGCTGGGGGTGAGGGGACACTGTTGGGACATGACCTAGCCATAGGGAATATCAGTGATGCTTTTGAGACCGTTCCTGAATTAACAGGCCTTGGCTGCAGAGGGGTCAGGGGAGGCCCGGGGTGCAGCAGGAGGTGCTGGACTCAGACCCTGGCGGTGTCTCTGATTCCCCTGGGCTGATTCTGTTCTGTCACCTGTGCACGGGTGGACGCTCTGTGAGCAAGGTGCTTCCTGTCCTCAGGACTGCACGCTGTGGGGCTCGATGGGGTCTGCTTCTTTGTTTCCTATCACTGCGTAAGGTTCAAGGAGAGAAAGCAACATGCAGGGCTGCAGAACTGGGGTCCTGGGTGACCCAGTTTTCTCCAGGCAGGCCAAGGTGCTGACACTTACTTGTCTGGCTTTTGAGTTGTTGCTTAGTCTCTGTGTTGGAAAAGCAGGAACTGAACCCAGCAGAGCTGAAGCCAGGCCAGGGCTTCTTAGATTAGTGCATTCTGCTGGCTGTGGGTCTGGTGGAGACGAAGACTCGCTGAAAATGAAGCCCCCTTTCCTCCACCATGATGCAGGAAACTCAGACGATGAACATCATGAGCATGCTGGGTTGTGTCGAATCCTCACTCTGCAGAGTACAATAATGTAATACAGCTCCCCGTGAGCCAGTCCCCTCACGCACAAAGGGGAAACCGAGGCTCTGAGAATTTAGAGAACTTGTGCAAGGCCCACAGAGACTCCTGCTCCTGACCTGTGTCAGCAGGTCTGGAGCAGGGGCTAGGAATCTGCAGTGTTACAGGTACCTTAGAGGGTCCCCAGACTGGTTTGAGAAACATTGTCCTGGGCTGTGAGCTGGAGGGACGGGACTGTGTGTCTTGCTAA
This sequence comes from Erethizon dorsatum, assembly GCA_028451465.1. Taxonomy (NCBI): domain Eukaryota; kingdom Metazoa; phylum Chordata; class Mammalia; order Rodentia; family Erethizontidae; genus Erethizon; species Erethizon dorsatum. Next base: position 144,436,969 of record CM051825.1, on the reverse strand, counting down.
GCACTCCATCTCCAGGGCCAGCCTGGGCCACGTTCTTAGCAGGTGCTCAGTGCCCACTTGCTAAAGGAGCGAGCACTGCTCTCTTCAGAGGAGTCCCTTGGGAAACGCAGGAGCCCTTGCCCGCTTCCCTAGGAGTTTTAAGTCCTAGAGCTCAGAACTCATGTAGTTTTGACAGCTTTGATATTATTGCCAAGAACAACTCAGTCTGCTCCCGGGATCCCCGCATTATTTCCTGGCGCTGAGCTGGACTCCTTAGTAGCCTGCCCGTTTCTGCAGATCTCGAGCCCTCCCTTGGTCTCGTCAGCGCCTTTCTTAGAGCTTGGGGGTTTTGTCTGCACCCACGGCGTGGCTGCTGGACTCCTTTTCCCTAGACAGGCTTTCCTGGTGCTGCTCTCCACTTGCCGCATCTCGACCCCACCCGGGAGTCTGTTGGGACAGCTGCTGTCAACTGCTGCTGTAGCCTGGGGTGTCAGGTGACACCTGCCAGACTGGACTTGTCCAGGAGCAGTCAGCAGGCCCAGGTTCTAAGACATCAGGCGACACAGATCTCAGGCCCTAGAGTGGTAGGGCTGGGTTCAACTCCTGGCCCTTAGGCAAGTGCATTAGCTCCCAAGCCTCAGTTTTTACACCTGGGAATCAGGTGTGATGGTCTGAACCTCACCCTTTGGCGGGTTGAGATCCGGATTAAGCAGGATGGTGATATAAAGTGCTTACTGTTGGTGCAACCATGAGAAGCTCTGTTTTAACTACCCTGTGACAGTTTGCCCTCCTCCTTGAAACAAGTCATGAGTTTCAGTTGTGGGTTATCTTGACAAAGATGATTGGACATTAATGTTTCATGTTAAATTAGTCCTTCAATTTTGTGTCTGGACAGAACAAAAGCTACCGCTCCCTGTGCAGCCTGGTATTGCAAAAAACATGAGACAGTCTTGGGTTTTGCACCTGGCTTGGTCATGTGACCTTAGGAATCTCATTTAATTCTATGAGTCTCAGTGGCTACATAGGTAAGGTGGGGGTGATTACTTCTTCTGGGCGGGCAGTGGTTTAGTAACATGCGTGGGAAGGCACCCCAGTATGAGATAGCCAACAGGTGTGTGTTGAACATGCCTTACTGAAAGCTCAGCCTTGCAAGTGGAGGCACCGATTAGAAACAGACCCACTCAGTGCACCCCTCTTTAGCCTCCTTAAACCATGTGGGAAAATTGTTCTAAGAACCATGTCATATGTTGCATGCCAAGGAATTTCTAGTATGAGGTGTGATAAAAAATATGCTATGTATTTATTATAGTAAAATATATGTTGCCATTAATCCCCCTCAGATACCCCCACCCAGCTTTGAACACTCTTATTCCATCATTCTTGCCACTTTCTGAAGCAGTTCTGGAAGTCCTCTTTTGTGAGTGTCTTTAGTTGCGTTCTCATGGCTCCCTTGGTGTTCTGAATCCACTCAAAACATTTATCTTTCATGGTCATTTTGACTTTGGGGAAGAGCCAGAAGTTTCTTTTTGTTCTGTTTTGTTTTGCTTTTTGAGACAAGGTCTGGCTATGTAGCGCAGGCTGGCCTTGAACTTGCTTATGTAGCCCTGGCTGGCCTCGAACTCACTGTGATCCTCCTGTCTCAACCTCCCGATGCTGGGATTATAGGCGTGCGCCACCACGCCTGGCTAGCCAGAAGTTTCATGGTGCCAGATCTCGTGAAAAAGGTAGATGAAGACACACTGTCATTTTTTTATGAGTCTGCCTTTTCATCAGCAGCATTCACTATATTTTTTATCACACATCATAAAGATATGAAAGAGGACTTCCACAACTGCTTTAGAAAGTGGCAAGAATGACAGGAAGTGTTTTTGAAGTGAGGGGAAGTAGCTCGAAGTGGATTAATGGCAACAATGTGTCTTTTACTGTAGTAATTTTTAATCTAAATATTCACAGTATTTGTGGCTCACCCCATGTGTATAATATGTATTTATTTGTATGTACTGTGCTTTGCATACTTAGTTAATTATTAATTTTAATTATTAATTTCCTGTCTTTGACAGTGCCTGGTTACCTCCCTAAGGGCAGGTGCCTCATCTGTCCACTTCGCTACTCTGTGTCCCTAACAGGTCTCACGAGTACTTCTTGTCTGCAGGCAGTGGAGGAGGCCTGAGAAGCCATCTGACTCAATCTCCAGTTTGCCGCCACAAGGATTTTCTCTTTGTGGCGCCTAAGGAGGTCAGGAGGCCTCCTTGCATTCTGCCCTGGCTGCAGCTTGGAAAGAGGGCTGAGGGCTCCTGACTGCTCCAGCTCAGGCTACCTGGGTCTCCACTCACCTCTCCTGTGGCAGTGGCTGTGTTCAGTGTGTTGTGTTTTACTCCACTGTCATCACAAAATCTGTCCCCTCCAGCCCTGTGGTGCCTCTTGTCAGATGAAGCAGTGAGGTGGGAAAGAGAGAACTAGTGATGTTCCAGATCATCACAGGAAACGTTCAAGGCAGTTCAGGACTCTAGGTAACTCCTAAAGGTGAAGCTACTGGGCCTAAGATTGGATAGCAGTGACACTCTGTGCCAGGTGGGCTGTCACCGTCCATCCATCCATCCATCCACCCATCCATCCACCCACCCACCCATCTATCCACCTGCCTCCCTCCCTCCCTCGGAGCGTTGGTGGTGATTACGGTCTCTCAGAGCTCTCAGTCATGAGTTGGGGTCCTGCAGAATTCCTGTGTTGTCCTCCCACTGTGCTCCAGGCCCGTTTCCTTCACTGCTCTGATCTGTGCAGCTATAGTCAGGTCCACGGGCTCGGGCCAAGCTCCTGGTCACATCTGTGCACCATGTTGCAGTTCCACTTGTGTGGACTTCCTCTCAGTTGGTCCTGCAGGGGAGTAACTCGTCCACTCATCTGCGTGCATTTACCTGAGGCTTCGGTGTCTATGGATGCGATTTGGAGCTTGTGTCTCCGATCCCGAGGGACTTCATGGCCCTGGGCATGGCTCCTTCCTGCTCGCTTGGGTGGATTGAACCATATTGATCTCGCTGAAGAAGCTTTGCAGGTGCTCACCTTGCTCGTCTCTAAAGGTGGAGCTTTTGATCAGATGGCATGGTGGCTTGTTTGGGGCTAATAATTTGTCTTTTCAGCAAGTGACCTCAGCTGAGTCTTGGAATTAGTTGGGTTGTGTGTAGAACATGGAGAGGATGCTTTTTGTTGGCCTCTGTGTCTAGTATGCCAGGATTGATAAGCCAGGACTGCTGGGGAAGCAGAGAGAACTAGGGTCAGGGGTGGGGTAGCTGATTTTCAAGAATTTGTGACAAATGCAGGTAAGTTTGACTTAATGAATGAGACACAGGAACAGTTGTGTAAATGGTGGGTCACAAGGCAGCTGGGCAGCGGCCTCTTGACTTGTTAATGTTAGGTAGTAAGAACTTAAGAAACGTCTAAGGGTGCAGGAGAAAAGGGCCCTCCTGTGGGTTAGGGGATAACAGGATGGAGGCTCTGTGTTAAGGCTCAAGCTAAGAGATTGTGTTTTGCGACAATGTTTTAATTCCAGCATTCTAATTAATATGGTTGCAAAACAAACCACTCCCTGAGTCAGTGGGGTAAAAGAACTTTTTTTTTTTTTAATGTTCATGGATTCTCTGGGACAGGAATTCAGACAGGGAATGTGGGAATGGCTCATTTCTGCTTTGCAGTGTCTGCAGCCTCTTCCAGGGAGACTCAAAGCCTGACTTGACTTGATGCTGGGGGCTGGAATCCTCTAGAAGTGGGTTTCCTTGGGTGACTCATGGTTATACTGGTCTTGGCTGGGACCTGAGACCTGAAGTGGTCTCCTCACCTGGGGTCCTGCGGGCTTCTTCACAGTGTGGCTGCTGACCCTCAGGAATGAGCATCCAGCAGAGCATAGTGGAAACCCCTGGTGCTTTCACGATGACAGCCGTGGAAGCCACTGCTGGTTGAGACAGTCTCAGAGGTCCATCCAGGTTCAAGGCAAGAGGACACAGACCCTGCCTCTTGATGGCAAGATCTCATTGTAAGATGTGAGACATTATTGTGACTCCCCCTTGTGAAGGACCCATACCTAGTGACAGGCTGGTGGGGAAGATGGTGTCAAGGTCGTAGTCATCCCCAGGTGACGACTGAACCTCTAATCAGAACTCATCAGATGTTCAGAGGAGTCTTTTGACATCTGGGTTAGGCTTCACTATCAACATGGAATGTCCCAAACAGTTACCCATGGCTCTAGTACGGTGCCTCTGAGTGCCACTTACTTTCATAAAATAAAAGGCTGCCAGCCTGGTGGAGGTTTGCCTACGAGTAGCAATGCTGGTCTCTTTTGAGTCACCTGACTGATCTCAGACTTCTCCTCTCAATGCGCTGCACTTACAGCCTGGCATAGTTGGTCTCAGAATGTTCTCCAGCTTACCACCCTCCGTGCATTTATCTGTCCATCCGCCTGGTGCTTGGGAGGTACCTGCTGTGTGCCAGATCTTGTGCTGGCATTGTGAGAAGCCACAGAGCTCGGCATATCACAGGCTGCAGCCTCAAGGGTCACACAATCCCTGAAGATATTCTTGTACTAGTGAGTAGGGGTGCTGGGGCTAAGAAGCAGATCTTAACTGCACTGAACACCGTTAATGAAGTCATACCCTCGGCCCAGAGTGCGCTTGGCCTCTGATAGCCACGTGGCTCCCTTCCTCTTGTCTGCTAGGTATTGGTAGAAGGTCTGCATTTGCCACCCAGGAAGCCAGTGCCCCTTCCGGGCTGGATGTCAGTGAACTTGCGATAGCCAGTGGGTAAAACATTGAGAGCCAGCTGTAGGTCCTACGTAAATCAGATGAAGGGAAACAGATATGCCCTGGTGACACCTGTGACACTATCCTTTTTGTGGATTGCTTTTTCTCTTAGCCATCCAGGATTTGCCATTGGTCCCAGGCTTTGCTCTCTCCCAGGTGAGCACCCAGGTGTGATCGCCACCTCCAGCGCTGCATGAGCTGTCAGTGTCTTGGTCCCCACTTGGTAGTTTAGACGGAGTTGGGGATTCGAAATCCAGACTTCATATTTTTCGCAGGCTCTACTGGATGGTTCCTTCTGTGCTCCTGTAGGAAGTGGAGATGCCCCCTTCCTGTTGGCCACGTGGTGTTTTCTGAAAGTTCTCTTGGCGATGGCCCTGCTTGAAACCAACCGTGCCACCTGACATCCACCCATTAACACGGCTGGCCTGCATGCGCTGTCCAGTCCGCCAGGCGGTCTGCAAACCCTTTCCTTTACAGTGTGATGTTTTGCCCTGTGCGTTTGCGTTTTGCGCAGGGATGATTGTTTCCATATTTACAGCGAGCAGCAGCACTGCACATTAGTTTAGTGACAGACTGAAGATAACCAGCTGTAGTTCAGGATTCCATTTGTACTGTTACAAAAATATGTATTCATGAAACTTAAATTTCAAATGACTTCCTTCGCATCTCGAAATAAACAGTGTGCCGTGTATGTGATATGCAGTGAGGAACTATTTCTGATTTTTAGAAAAACCAGGAATTAGCATATTCAAAACCCTTCTTGGTGACTTAGCTTTTTACAAGATTTAAAATATACCTCTGTGTGTGTGTGTGCACGTGTGTGCATGCACGCATGCATGTGTGTAGTATAAGTGGTTTTATTAAGGAATTTTTCCAAGATGTAAATAAATCACCTTCAACTCTACCCCGCTGATACAGCTGACATCATTGTTGTCCTTGCAGTTTTTATTTTTTATCAGTTTACATATATTTTTATTTCCTTTATACTTCACAATCAGTTGTAGTCCTTTACTATATACATTGTGATCACAGTGTTTGGCAGCCCTACACACATGCACACAAACCCACACACATGCGCGTCAGAGTCACAATGGACACTTTAATGCCTACATCTCGTTTCCTTTACCTTGCTGAATTATGTCTTTAGGGTATGTTTCCTAGAATGGGATTACTTGGTCCAAAGAAAAGGGCATAACTTGGTTGGTGTTGCCTATGACAGCCAGAAGGATTGGAGCAATTTGTAGTGCTATGTGTTTCCTTTAAAATTTGCATAAACCGTGCAAGGACATTTAGCAGTTATTTTGGCTATTGTGTGATCTGGGTGTTCCTAAAAATCACTGTGCTGCCCAGAGTCAGGCAATAAAAAAAAAAACACAAGGCTTACGGGAAAAGTAGGGGTGGGTTACAGTTGTGAAAAAATTGTCAATGAGTGGTACAGTTAAGAAAAAAAGAAGGTAGCATAGTTCTTCATATGCTAAATGGGTATGAAGTCTATAAATACTGTAATAAATGTGACAGTTTACCTTGAAAAAGACAAAGTCAGTAGTATGTGAAGGCTGCCGTTGGCTGAGTTACTGTGAAGTTGTGGAGAGAGGGCGATGGGTGTGGATGGGTGTGGCTATCCACGCTCAATGGATCAGGATGCTGGGAAGTTCTCGATGGGTGTGTGTGTGTGCGTGCGCGTGTGCGTGTGTGTTTTCTCTACTGCTGCATGGCTTAGTTGATCTGCATGAGGCTTTCTGCATTCATCTGTTCTTTCTCCTGGACAAAATCATGCACAAGCAAATGCAAAATTTGCCTGATGCTCAAATTGTTCCCTAATATATCAATTATGTTGGAACAAATCTGTGTTTTCAAAACAAATTGGAGTGGTACTGACTGTACTTTTCTGTTTTTATTTCCTCTTGTTTGGCGCCTTATGCTTCTGTTCAATTTGCAAACAGGAGCTGTGTTGCCAGAAGAATGCTTTTATCTTTATATTTAAACACAGGAATGCAGATAGGTAATTGCTTCATCTTGCTTTATAATAAGCATTTTTTTTTTGTAGTTTAAGATCTTTTTGTAAGGATTGCATCAACTTTATTTTAGAGTGAAGATTCCAGTATTACCAGACCCCTGTTTGCTTTGTCTTCATACTCTGGAACCGAGAACGACATGAACCACAAAATGAGTCTCTAGTACTTTTCATTTATAAGTTTAAAAAAAGTCTATGTGTTGTATTTATTTATTCACTTTTAAAAGGAAGCTAAAATTTACTGAGTACCTGTTGGGTACAGAGATGCCCTTTGCAACTGGCTGGTCGGGAAGGCCAAGTAGAGTTTTCTCCTTGTTGGAAATGCTGCCTGAGCCTCATGCTTGGAATGGAGTGGCGTTGGCCTCCACATACTGAGGTGTGAGGCTGTAGCAACATGATAGATGGGACATTTCCAGTTCCTGTTGGGCAAAAGCAAGTATCCTCCTTACCTTCCATTCCAGTCTGCATTTTTCCATTGATCCCCATGGGATGCAAAGGAGGTAAGGGTGTAATCTTTGCCCCAGCCCTGAGGGTTTGATCCTCTGAGTCTGTCTGCTGCTGTAAGAACCACTCGCTTTGCTTTCTGTATAATCTTAAGGTGATCTAGCTGCAGTATATCGACATCCTACTGCAGAGAAAAATATTGTGGTGGAAGAGGAATCAAGGGTTTCTTAGTAGAATTCACCCAAAAAATATTAATGAGGCACCTGTCCCTTGTATGGCAGACCCCATGAAGTACCAGCCCTTGACCCGTGCTGGGGTGAGGCTGTGTTCTCTGATCTCTCATGACTGCCTCTCTGCATGCTGGGCTTAGCCATTCTGCTACAAATAGGAAATTTTTTGTGCACACATGAATTCTGCTAAGAACTAGGAAGGGATTGTGGCTTTAATGTTCGGTCTGAATCCTCAGAATGACACCACCAACTCATCTGGTGTTGGGGAAGCCAACCTGAAGAAGCTCTGTGTCCTGGTCTATTTGATGTGGTTACCCTAACTAGGGTGTTTAGAATCATAGAACCGGAAGCAGGCTTCTGGGAAGCTCCTTGAACAAAGATCATCTTGCTCAAAGTTTTTCACATTTCCTTTTCAGCACCAAATGCAATAGTAGGCAGAATCTCCATGGCTGTACCCAATCTGTGGCTCTGGATATGTGAAGTTGGATATGGGGCATTCACCTCCTCCATTGCCTGACAGTGCCTTCCTGTGACACTTCCGTCAGTTCATAGGACTTCCCAGGACTCAGGTAGCAAACCTCTGCTTCAGTTCAGACCTTCATTGTAGGGCACAGAGGCAGATCTTTAGGTGACTTCTGAGACCCTTAGACAGGTGCTTGATGATTCAGGACTCAGTACACCTACCTTGCTCTCCAGGAGTCAGAGGCCGGCCTCATTGATGAGGACTAGCTGTAGCTGCAGCTCCAACCCTGCTTCTCCTCCAACCTTTGTTTTCTCCTTCATGTCTTCCCTGTTCCAGGTACTCCCTTTCCTCAACCTCACTGTTCTCAGTATTCAACACACTGTGGAGCCTCTCTGGCCCTCTTGCTCATTACTTTTGTGCAGAAGGGGGTATGGTCTCTTCTGGGGCTGTCCATTGTGTCTAAGTTGGTAATTAACCATAGTTAATTGTCACTGGACTCAGCAGTGCACTCTTTCTAAACACCGTCTCCCTTTGAGCTTGTAATATGCAGTGATATAAACATTATTACCAGTCACCGGGTGGGAGAACTGGATTCAGAGAGGCTGAAATGGCTTGCTCATGATCTTAAATACTTCATGAGTGCTAGAACCTGGATTCCAATTCAAGTTATCTTGTTCCCAAGCTGGGGCCTATAACCACCAGTTTTAAGAGGATAGATCCAGCTTTGGTTTCTGTTTTTGAGCTCATGCTCTTTGAGAAGGTGGAAGGCAACTTATTTTTTTCCTCAGACCTTTTGATGTTCTTGGGAGGGTTATAGACCTGCAGCCAAGGGGCACCTATTGGATATCATTGGTTTATGCTTCTTAAAATATTTTGCAGAATGTTCAGTAGTTTTTGATGTAGACGTTGAGTCCCGTGGTAGCTGGAGTTTATGTTTTAACCTGAGGGAAAGATACAGCATAGAGAACACACTTTCCTATGAGTTTCTCCACTGGATGTTAAGTTCAGTGAGAACATAACCATGAGAACATAACCATGTCTAGATGTTCAGCTCATACCCCTCTAATGCCTAACATAATGTCCAGTGTGCAGTTGGTACTCAGTGTGTGCTCCCCCATGCCCAACAAATTAACAAAGGTAACTTGAAGGAAGATGTTGTGATGTTTGTGATTGAAAAGAGGAGGAAGAGATAAACCACAGAATGGACAGGTTGTGACGGGTTGGCCAACTATGGCGATAGGCTAAACCTGACCTGCTTCCTGATTTTATAAATAAAGTTTTATTGGAACATAGCTACAACCGTTTGTTTATTGTTTATGGCTGTGTTCTCACTATAAGCACACAGTTTAGTAGTTGCAATAGAAACTGTGTGGCCTATAAAGCCTGAAATACTTACTATCTGGGTCTTTACAGAAAAAGTCTACTGACCCCTGAATTATAATAATGCCAGTTCTGCTGAAAGGAATATAGAAATTATTTGTGTTATGCACAAAGCTCTGTAAACAGAGATGGGACAGCAGATTTTACCAAGGAGACCTGCCCGTGCTTCCTCACTGTGCCTTCTAAGCTGGCATGAACCTTCTAGAACATTCTAGAAAGCAGTTGGGCTCCCCAGGAGGATCTGGTGGGCTTTTGTATAAAGGTCAGTGCAGTTTGTGTCCTGACGACTTTGGGACCCATAGAAAAACTCCCTGCCTGCCCCTCCAGAACCTCTTCCCAATCTCCCAGACTTCAGGGATGGTCCTGCTTGGGGAAGGCCACAAAGGCAGAAATGGACAGAAAGGAGCGTGTGAGCAGCCACATTGCCGTAGCTAACAGATCACAACCCCAATCCGGATGCTCCGTGCTCCCTCCTCCCCTGGTGGGCATTCTGATCAGGACCTGCCTTTTCAGAGGGTTGGTTGAGCCACGCCAGCATTTAGAGAAGTCCTTGACCAGGCACTGCTGAGCTGTTGGGGGTGGGGATGAGTAGGACAGAGGTTCTGCCTGGGAGGGGTGCAGCTTGTGAGGGAAGCCGACGGGAAGCTCCTAACTGGAGTGGAAGCACGTCCAGCCTGGACCGGGGAGCCCTCAGCTCCTGCCTCTGTCAGCTCCTTCATCCCCTGAAGCTCTGGGCATCTGCTTTGGCTCTCAGGGTAAGGATGGGATTAGGGTTCTTAACATGCTCGCAGGGCCTGTTTTCTGCCAGTCTCTGAGTCTCCTCACTTCAGCCACACAGCCCCTCTTGCTGACCACATCCTCTGCGATGCTGACCCCTCTGACCAGAGCTGTCTTCTCCCCACCCCTTTCACAAGTACTGTTCCACTGAATGGCCACTGTTCCCTCCCTTACCAGCCAGTGTGCTTCCTCAGAGAAGCCTTTGCTGGCTACCAAGGCCAGCTTGATTACCTCATAACACTGCTAGTTAGCCTTGTCCCTTTGTCTAGAGCACTTACCTCAGTTCATCATTGTGTGTTAATCGGTGACATTAGAGATAAGTATCTACCTGTCCCTTAGAGGAGAGACCACATTTGTTTTTATTCCTGTTGCACCTCTGGTGTCTACCACAGTGCCTGGCCTGGGGTAAGCACTCAGTAAATTTTTGTTGAATGAACGAGAGTTCCACCTTTTGTATCAGTTCTGAGAGCGCAGCTCAGGCTGCATGGAGTGTCAGATTGAAAACTAATAATAATAATAAAGGCAACAATTTACCAAGTGCTTCCATATAAGTTCTTTTCCAAGCATTTGGGTTTTGGTCTGGGCTGGTTGGGGTGAGTGCTATATTAATCAGCAATGTCTGCTTGGATGAAGGAAGGGTGACAAAGGAAATGAGGGAGCTGGTTGGTGGCCTCTCGGAGGTCTCCGCCTGATGCATTTCACTGACTCTAGCACACACACACTTCTTGCTCACCTCAGGCATTAGAGTTTTTAATGGTCGCCTTTATTACACAAACTTCCAGCCACACGCAGGGTTCTGCTGTCTTACTGTAATTTGAAATGCCACCCTGTGTAAACTTTGGAATCGGGTATGAGACTGGCTATGGCTACGTAGCTCTGTGCACTGGGGAAGGTTGCGGGGAGGGCTTTTCTGCTTATCCGAATGCAAGGTTTGGTGCCAACACAGTTCCACAGATGAGGCTTGCTGTCCAAGGCCAGGCCAGGCTAGGTGTGCTTCTGGAACCAGGTGTAGAAGAGGGTAGGGAGGGTAGGCATCGTGGAGGCAAGACGCTGAAATAGGGGTCATGTTAGTTATTTTCCTCATGGCTGAGACAAAATACTCAACACTCAAAGTTAAAGGAGGAATGGTTTATTTGGCTCACAGTTTCAGATTTCAGTCCATAATTGGCTGGCTCAAAGGCAGAGTGGTACATGGCAGGCAGGCATCGCAGAGGGGAAGCAGTTCATGGCAGGCAGAAGGTAGCAAAGCAAGCAAGGGGCAAGACAAGCCTCTTTCTGTCCCTTATAGTGTACCCAGGTTACCAGGATTAGGGTGATGCCAAACCAGCCAGTGGACTGATTTAGTAATCACCCACCCTTAATCCTAGCACCCTTAATCCTAGCATTGCACCATGAATCAGTCACACACTCTAGATCCAGCCACCTCTGAAAAAGCCACACTGATGACCACACGAGGCTTTGGGGGGACATCTAGACACAAACCATAACAGGGGTCCTGTAGCAGGCCTGACACAGGAGAACACATGCCCAGGACTCCAGAACCCAACCATGGAGGAGGCCTTGGTGATTAGATTTTGTTCTTGGGAGAGGGGCTGGCTTTCCCTTCCCACTCCCTGAGCCAGCAGGGTAACCAGAGAAGAGTGGTCCCTGGAAGACCCCACAGGAAGGGCTTATGGCCTGAGCCAGCATAGCATGGTGGAGAGACCTGCTGTAAGGGTGTTTCGGATGGGTGGTTATTAACTCATGAGTTCCAGGTCTGGTTCTGGTCCAGTGGATTTTAGGGGAAGTCTGGGGAGTCCAGACCTGAATCTGAGAGGTAACAAGCCCATAGTTCTCCCTCTCTCCCCCTCTCCCCCTCTCTTCCTCTCTCCCTCTCCCTGTCCCTCTCCGTCTCCCCATTCCTCTCACTGTCTCTGTCCCTGTCCCTCTCTCTGTCCCTCTCCCTCTCCCTGTCCCTATCCCTGTCCCTCTACCTCTCCATCTCTTTCCCTGTCCCTTTCCCTGTCCCTCTCCCTCTCTCTGTCCCTTTCCGTCTCCCTGTCTCTTTCCCTGTCCCTCTCCCTGTCCCTGTCCCTTTCCCTGTCCCTCTCCCTCTCTCTGTCCCTCTCCCTCTCGTTCCCTGTCCCTGTCCCTTTCCCTGTCTCTTTCCCTGTCCCCTTCCCTGTCCCTCTCCCTCTCTCTGTCCCTCTCCCTCTCCCTGCAGTCATTTATTACACATGTACTCTACCCCTCCTGTGTGACAGCCTTGGTGTTCACAATTGAAAGTCAGAGTTTCCGTCATTAAGGGGGCCACGGTCTATCTGAGGTGATAAATCCATCTTAAAAGTGTCATGCCAAATATGTATATTTACCTATAAACAAAAGGACACCTTGTCCATACAAAAGAGCATACAGAGAAGACAATTTTATTCCTTGCAGATAACATTTCTTTTACCATCTTTGCCTTTCTTTTCACCTGCCCAGGTATGTGTGTGGGAGGTGGTGTATTCTACATGATTGAGATAATTTTATAAATAAGGTTTTATATTCTTGTTAACATTCCTTATCTTTTGTCTAGGGTGTGTGTGTGTGTGTGTATGTGTATATTCAACATGATTGAGCTAATTATGTAATAAAATTTTATATCAGGGTGTATCATTGATACACTTAAGGCTTAAGACAGTAACCATCATGACTATTTCTCGTGATTCTGTGGGCGGCTGAGTGCTTCCTCTTGGTTTGATCTGGGCTCACTCATGCAGACGGGATGGAAGGTCCAGGGTGACCTCACCCACATTTCTCATGTGCAGTGCTGATAGGCGGGGGGCACTTTGAGAGCTCTCATTCTCCCATGTGCTAGACCAGCTCTCTTCACAGTGTTCTCAGGACAGTTAACCAGGGAGGAGCAAGCACAGGCAGCAACGCCTCTTAAGGCCCAGCTCTTGAAGTTGTACTAAGATACTTCTGCCATATTCTCTTAGTTAATACAAGTCACACGGCCAATCTGGATTTCAGGATTGAAAAGTACAGTCCACCCCTTGATGGGAAAAGATGGGAATTGCCAAGGGGTGTGGACACTCTAAGTTGTGATTCATTGGAGGCCATTACTGAAGCTATCTAGGATACTGCGAATCTTGGATTCATATTTCATCTCTTCTCCACATTATTAAGCCTATTTGTAGATATAATATTTAGAACATGCTTATTTTAACATGTTAGAGATGCAGATTTTAATCTGTTTTCATGTAAAGCTACAGTAAGCATGCACAGTGCTTTGCTAGCTGTTTAAAGAGACATTACTCAGTCAAAGAGTGTAAACCTTTTAAGGCACATGATCCATGGTATAAAATTCTTTTTGGGAAAATTGTGGTACTACACAGTGGTGCTCTGAGAGTGTCCATCTCATCATCTCTTTGTCAGCACTATCAATTTTCAAAAAAATCTTTAATTTGGCAAATAAAAACCAGAGCCTTATTTTTATTTTTGTTTGCATTGCTGACCATTAGTGAGATCAAGCAATTTCCACATTACAGCCATTTGTATATTGGACTTGTGGTCTTTTCATGGCCTTTGTTTCCAGTGATATTCTTGAGATTGTCACGTATTTCTTGACTGTGTTCCATGTTACTTTGCTCCATTTAAATTTGTTCTTATATACTATTTTTCTGAGTCAAAGGAGTATTCATTTTACACATGTACTATCCTTCAGTCAAAAATGAGATAGCTCTCCACCTCTCTTTTCTTTTAGGTTTTCTTAGTTTTGTGTGTGTCTCTTTTGTGTTTGTGTGTTTTGTGTGTTTAGCCTTCCTGACTGTTGGAACCACCTGGACTTAATTTTTTTAAAAAGCCCAAACCTCATTTCCTCTATTACTTCCCAGTTCATTCCTTTTTAGTTACTCCAGTGCCTCTTATACAATAATCCTTCCATTGGGCATGATTTCTGATGCTCTTTTTTATAGATTATAATTCCTAATATACTCAGATGTTTTCAGGCCTTCCGTCTTGCTCAGTTGATTCATTTTCCCTACCCTATTACACTACCCTCACAAGGGTGGTGGCTTTATATTATATTTAATTATATAACTGTGGAAGTGCCTCCTCTTTTTTAAAAAAGATCTCTTGGCTAGTTTTGTTTAATTCTCCCAGAGGTACCCAGAGGTACTTTAGAATCATTTTGTAAAGTCCTAAAAATGGGCCCATTGGGATTTTGACTGTAACTGCGTTCTATTTATTGATCAATTTGCTGCAAACCGACAGCTTTAATATATTAAGACTTCCCATCCAGAAAGATGGTACATATAATCTAATTCACTCAAGCCCTTTGAAATCGCTCAGTAGAATATTGTGGTTTTTCTTCTTATAGTTTCCCAATATGTCTTGTGAAAGTTAATATTTGCAATTTAATCTTTTTTTGGCTGCTTTTGTTTTAGAATGTGCTCATTTTCCCAGTGTTTTTTTTATATAGAGAACTGCTATTCTTAAAAGTATTTTTATTGATTTGAAATGGCACACTGTGTAAATAGTGTTCATTGAAAAAAGTTACACAGTACAGAAAAATACGAACTAAAAAATGCCCTGCCAAGGCCTCTTCTCCTCATTCCATCTCTCTTCAGCTCAGTGTTGCTAATAATTAGGCAATAGACACAGACAGTTAACAGTGATCTATTCTAGATCTTTGTTAAGTTGCGTGTGTATATTTAACCTAAATGAGATCACAGTATACATCACGACACACAGCTCTTTCTTGATTTAGTATTTTACAACTCTCTGAGAATCCATCTTTGGGTCCATCTGTATTTTGTTTTCTCATTAGAATTGGGTGTAAATCAGGATGGATGAGAAGTTGATTTGCTAGGTCAAGGGTTTGCGCATTTTCCCTAGTGGCTCAGCTAGCAGTGGTTTAGTTCTTGTTCATGCTGTGTGTCTGATGCTTCTGGCGGGATGCTCTGCCCACGTAGTTCCACAGAGGCCCAGGCGGCGGTGGAGGATGAGCTATCTACAGGGACACCATGTGCAACTCCACCTTCTCTGGTACTGCAGCAGGGAAAGGAAAGAACAGGAAATTAGTTTCCTAATCAGGATTCACTTCTATTCCCTGCCCTGCTGGCCAGGCTGGTAAGGTGTGACATAGTATGACCTTGTGGAAGTTAATCCTTGCAATTTAATCTTTTTGGTGGTCGTGTATGGTGTACTGTGGGTGTGGGGGGAAGGTTGTATACACTAATTTGCATAGATATCTATTAAGTTATACTCCTGAAGGGTACACTAACTTAACACTGTAAGAGCATACGTAACCATTCATTTCCCCACATGCTTGCGAACAAGGAATATTATTAACCTTTGAAATGTTTTCTAATCTTTCTCATTTTAACTTTCATTTCCCTTATTAGTAATGAGTTTGACCTTTTTTTAAATGTTTATGTCTGTTTTTATTTCTTTGAAATTCTATTTCTTACTCTGGTTCTTTGCCCATTTTTACTGATTTCTTTCCTTGTTTAAAGTTCTTTTAAATTTCTACGTTTTGAATATTAATCCTTTATTACAAATGTGAATATTTTCCTGGTCTGTCATTTGTCACTTTGTTTTTGATGTCTTTTAGTGAAATTTTAAAGATTTTTATGTAATAAAATTTGTCATTCTTTTCTTTATTGTCGTTAGGCTTTTTACTTCAGAGACCGCTTTCCAAGATTTTCTCCAAAAACTTACTTTTATGTTTGATATGCTTTCAGTTTGTTTACCTTTGTAATTCATTTGCAGTTATGGAGTGGTACTGTAACTTTTCCAATTTTTTTCTTTTTTAAAAAATTATGTTGGTTATCTTAGTTTTTTTTGCTTTACTATATAATTTTCATATATATCCTGTTACGCTTTTTGATTTGCTTTGCATTGAATTTATATATCAATTTGGGTAGAATTGGCTTTTTGTATGTATGCATGGGGTACTGGGGATTTAACCCAGGGCTTTTGCACTGAGCTATGCCCCCAACCCTTTTTATTTAGTTTTTATTTTGAGACAAGATCTCACCAAGTCACTAAGTTGCCTAGGCTGGGCTTGAATTTGTGATTCTCCTGCCTCGGCCTTTCGGAGTGCTGGGATTACCAGCATATACCACCATGCCTGGCTATAATTGGCATCTTAGTGCCATTAAATCTTCTGATTTATGAAAATGATATATCTCTATTTAGGTTTTATTTGTTTCATCAGTGTTTTGTGGTGTTCAACCTATTGATTCTGAGCTTTTGTTGTTTGTAGATTTATACCTATTTCATTTTTTTAGGTGCTATTGTAAATGGTACTTTTAAGACAAATGCTGAATTCTGGTTGCTCACTTGTAGCACACAGAAATTCAATTTTACTTTTATATTGACTTTATATCTTGTGGCTTTACAAAGTTCAGATTCTTGTGGGGGGTTGCTCTGTTTTGTTTTTGTTTTTGTAAATCCCATTGCATTTGTTATATAGGCAATATTGTCATCCATAAGAGACACAGGCTTATTTCTTCTATTTAAATTTCTATCCCTTTATTTTTCTTGCTTATTGCACTGGCTTAAGAATGCCTGTGTTAGGTTGAATGGAATGGGTGAGAGATGATATCCTTACTTTTCTCCCAATTTCAGGGGCAAAATATTAATACTTTCACTATGAAGTATGTTGTTAGCTATAGATTTTTCTGTAGATTCCCTTTATCAGATAAAGAAAATTTCCTTATATTCCTATTTTGCTGAGAGGACTTATTATGAATGAATATATATCAAATTATATCAAAATTTTTTCTGAATCTTTTGAAATGATCGTATAGATTTTTTCTTTCATCTGTTAATGTGGTGAGTTACAATGATTGATTCTCAAATAATGAACCAGTCTTGCTCTGTGAGAATAAACTACATTTAGTTGTGTTGTATTATCCTTTTTATATGTTGCTGGAACGGATTTGCTATTATTTTATTGTGGATTTTTACTTTGATCTTTGTGAGTAATATTGCTCTGTTGTTTTTTTGTAGGGCCTTTGTCTAATTTTGATATTAGGTGAATACCAATCTAGTAAAATAAATTAAGAAGTATTATTTCCCATTTTCCCAGAAAACATTATATATGATTGGTATTATTTGTACCTTAAATATTTGATAGACTTCATCAGTAAAATCATCTGGGCCTGGAATTTACTTTGTTGAGAAATTTGTAACTATGAATCTCATTTTTAAAAATAGGATTATTCAGATAATTTACTTCTCCTGCAATGAGTTTTGATAGTTGGTATCTTTCAGATCATTGGTCCATTTCATCTCAGTTGTCAGATTTATGGCCACTGTTGAAAGTATTCTCTTATTATCTTTTGATGTATGTGGAGTCTGTATGGCTGTCTTTTCTTTCATTTCTCTCGTGGGTAGTTTATATTTTGTTGTGTGTGTGTGTGTGTGTTTGGTAAAATTAGCTAGAACCTTAGCAATTTTATTATTCTTTTAAAAGAACCAACGTTTGGTTTCATTGATTTTCTCTATTATTTTACTGTTTTCAATTTTACCTATTTCTCTTATCTTTATTATTTTCTATGTTCTGCTTGCTTGAATGTAATTTGCTCTTCTTTCTAAATTTATTGTAAAAACTTAGATTATTTATTTTAAAATTTTCTTATATAACTGTACAGTGGTATAAATTTGCTCTAAATACTGCATATCCAAACATTTTGATATTTTGCATTTTCATTGTAATTTAGTTTGAGATATTTTTAAATTGCCCCAAGACTTCTTTGTTGATCCCTGAGTTATTGAGAAGTATGGTTTAATTTGCAAATATTTGCAGAAGATTGCCAGATATCTTTTTGCTGTTGATATTTAATGCTGTTATGGTCTGAGAACATACTTTGGATAATTTCTAGTCTTTCAAATTTATTAAGTTTGCTTTATGGCCCAGGATATGGTAAATGATCCATATGAAATGTGTATTCTGCTGCTAACATACACAATATTGCAGGAAATTAATTTGACTTGTTATGTTTTTATTTCACTTATAATTTATTTTATTTCCATTTTGTCTATGTTTTCAACAATGGGATTTACTAGAAATTGCTTTGTTTTATTGTTTTGCTTCAAAAAGTTATTTTTGTATCATACTATATTCCTTTTTCATTTTCTTTTCTGCGTATTTTAATCTATTTTATTTATGACTACCATGGGGTTTCCCATTAACATTCTAAGTTTATAACAATCTGGTTTGAATTGATACCAACTGAGCTTTAATAATACATAAAACTCTGCTTCTGTGAAACTCCATCCTGTCTGTATCATTTATTATCACTTATTGGATCTTTCTACATTTCATGTTTACTGACATAGATTTATAATCTTACTTTGTGCATTTGTGTCTTAAATCATACAGGAAACAAAAGAAGATTATAAATCAAAATCATAATTATATTGGCTAATAATTGTATCTAGTGTCCTTTATAGTTAGTTTTTTAAAAAGTTATTCATTTCTCAGATTTTGTTTATATGAGGAAAGTATAGGTATAATTTCTCCTTTATTTTTATTTTCAAAGGATATAGATATTTTTAAGGATATTTTTTCCTGATATAGAATTCTTGATTATTTGTTTTTTTCTTCAGCACTTTGACTGTGTCATCCCATTGACTTCTGGTTTCCATGGTTCTGACGAGAAATCAGCTGCTTGTCTTACTGAGACTCCTTGTTTGTGATGAGTCTTTTGTCTCTTGCTACTTTTTTTTTTTTTTTTTTTTTTTTTTTTTTTACTGGGAATATCGAACTCAGGACCTTGTGCTTGCCAGGCAGGCACTTGTGCCACTGAGCTATCTGCCTGGCCTCTTGCTACTTTTAAGGTTCTGTCTTTGACAGTTTGATTATATTGTGTCTCGATTTAGCTCTACTTCAATTTTTCCTACTTGGAATTTGTTGAGCATTTTGAGTGTGTAGATTTAGGTCTTTTATCAAAT
Source organism: Erethizon dorsatum (assembly GCA_028451465.1). Taxonomy (NCBI): domain Eukaryota; kingdom Metazoa; phylum Chordata; class Mammalia; order Rodentia; family Erethizontidae; genus Erethizon; species Erethizon dorsatum. Next base: position 144,417,964 of record CM051825.1, on the reverse strand, counting down.
TTGGAAGTTTTTAGCTATTATATTTCTAAATATTCTCTTTATTCATTTCTGCTTTTCTTCTGAGGCACTATGTGTATGTTGATGTGCTTGATAATGTCCTGCAGGTCTCTTATGCTCTCTCTGTTCATTTTTCCTCTTCTTTTTCTTTTGGATCCTCAGACTGGATGATTTCAATTGAATCATCTTTTAAGTTTGCTGATTCTTTCTTCTGCCTGCTCAAATGTTCTATGTAAACCCTCTAGTGGTTTGGCCATGTAAGTCATTGTGCTTCCTAGCTCCAGAATTTCTATTTGATTCCTTTTTAATAATTTCTGTTTCTTTAATTTTTCCATTCGTGGAGTCATTTTTCTCCTGTTTTTCTTTAAGTCTTTGTCCATGGTTTCTTCTAGCACTCTAAGTCAGTTTATTTGAAGCCTTTGTACAGTATCTGTGATTTCTTGGGGGCAATTTCTATTAATGTTCTCTGTGAATGGGATATAATTTCTTGTTTCTTTGCATGTTTTGTAATTGTGCCAGGGTTTGCTTCTGTGTAGTTTTTTCCTCTTTGCATACTTTATTCATTAAGAGAGAATCATTAAGTCCAGTCATTGCAGGGGAGAGGAACTAAGCTGTCCCTCCTCATGGAAAGGGTATCAGTCGATTTGTATCTGGTGAAACCACCACAGTGGTTAAATATATCAGAGGAGATACTTTGAGGCTATACATATGGCCTGTTTCTCTTCGAAGGTTTACTCACTAATTTTAGCATCCATCTGTGGATATTTTGTGTAGCACTTATTACTACAGTCTTCTAATAGTAATTTTTCATATTTCCTTTAATTTTTTTTTTTGGATTTACTATTGGTGTTGTTCTGGAAGGAGTTTATGTCCTTTCTTTGCTATTTGCTTGTTTATTCCAGGGTCAGCCAGTCCTTCCTGTAATGGGTTTATAAACACAGTTGGCATTGCGGGTGATGCAGCCTGTGTCCCAGCAGTCCACTGTGCAATTGTGGTGTGAGAGCAGCCATAGCCATGTAAATGAATAGACTTGGGTGCGTTCCCGTACAGCTTTACTTCAAAAGCAGGCACCAGGCCACAGTCAGGCCATGATTCGCCAACTAGTGATTAATTGATTCATTTATTTATGTCAGACAGATTCAAGGATGTCTATTTTGCAGCACTGCAATTATTATTTAAATTGTCCCAACTTTGGCCATCGGGAGATCTTTCAGTTGGCTTCTTTTCCATACCACCAACATTATGTGCTTATTTATTTATTTATAGCACTTGCTTACCTTCCAGCACAATCAGATCCTCTAGGCCAGTGATGGCAAACCTTTTAGGGCTTTCAGTGATCACAAGCAGCCCGCTGTGGCACGTGTGCCGTAGGTTCGCCACCACTGCTGTATGCTCATCTTACATCTATCCACTCCCAGCCCGAGAGTTAGGCATTTCTGCAGGGATCCCTGGTTCCTCTTTTTGGGGGAATGATATTAGAATGATATTTAGAAGCAAGATCAGCGGAGATGCTATATGTGTACAGCCATCCATGAATACGTGTAACTGTATCTCTCTCTCTCTCTCTGGACCTGGTAAACATGAGATCATACTGAGGACTCTGATCCTAATTATGTATCCCAGGGTTCACTCATATATGTAAGGTCACTTCTTTATTTTTTTATACCTCTGTGAGAAACAAGTTTGCCAATTAGAATACAGTGTTTTGTATAGTTCTCTTTGTCCTCTTCCTTAAGAAGTTACTTAGGTCAGCTCCTTTGCTCCACCCCTTCATTCAGATGGTATCGCATGTTTGGGGGCACAGTGAGGTTCAGCTGTAACAGCCAAGATTCCATCCTGGGCTCAACATCTCAGCTAATTTTTATTTTTAAAATTTTTTTTAAATGCGCACAGAAGAGGTCATTATTTTTGGGGTCTGTAGCTCTGTGGGTTTTGACAGACACAGAGAGTCATGTGTCCATCGCCACAGTACTGTACACAGTCATTTTGTCACCTAAAAATTCCCTCATGTAGCCAGTTTGTAACTGTCCGCTCCTCCTGGGCCTCTGTACTCACTGATCTGCTCCCCATCCCTACGGTTTTGCTGTTCCAGAATATCACATTTATCTCCTTTTTTCGTTTGTGTGTTTATCTCTACGTGTTTCATGTATATTTTCCGAACAGCTGCCCAAGGCATGATTTACCTACAAAGAGCTCACGCCTTTTCAGTGTGAAGGCGATTTTTGACAGAGGTCTATACCACCACTGTGGTGAAATGACAGAACATTTCCCCCTCCCCAGAAAGCTTCCTGGTGGCTTTACTCTCTCCACCTCGCTGTACCCACGCCCACTGATCTGACCTCGGTTCCGCGGATGAGTTTTGCCTGCTATGTGCTTTCTGGGTTTGGCCTCTTCCATTCAGTAGAATGTGTGTGAGTTTGTTCCGGGTTGTTGTGTTTTTCCAGTCTGTCCCCGTCTGTCACTGAATAGTAGACTGTTGTTAGTTCACCTATTAAAATGTTTGCATTTTCTAGTTTCTGCCTATTCTAATTCAATAGCATATAATAAAAATGCTATGATCATTCATGTCATTTTTTATGGATGCATTTTCCTGTCTTGAAGGTAGATAACTGTTTTTGTAATATACACAATTATGCTTCTCTAGTGATAAAATGCAAAAATCATAGGGTTCAGTTTTCACTCTGCATGTAGGAAAGCTTTCTATACTTGTTATTTCAATGAGGTACTTTTAAAAATCACATTATAGTTTTGCTTTCCATTTTCACATATCTAAGTAATTCCTTAAGAATCATTTTACATTTGCTTCTGATTTTATCATAACTATGGTAATTACTTAGACTTAACTCTAGGTATTCATTCAGTATCATTTTTTGCATTAACCCTAGAACACGTGATTGCTGGACATTCTTGAGTTCTAAGTTAAACATTTAGGCTTAAAACCAGTTATTGAATTATCTGTGTGAGTCATTTCTTTGAATGGGTAGTTTATCTTTTGTCCCTAAAGCATGAAAATCTTCCTTCTCATCTGAAGGACCTAGGCTCATTACAGAATTCTTGTGTTTAGGGTGTTTATTTTTTGATTGTGTATTCTGACATTTAATGTTCCCTGCAATTGGCCTGATTTTCGTTCCTAACATTTTGGATGGAGGATGATTGGCATGTGATGGCGGACAGTTTAATTTTTTGAAATTAAGATGTTTTGCAAGGCTAGAAATAAAGTTGACATATTCTCAGCCTTCTTTTCTCGTCTTTTTTTGACCTATACACTCAGGACATACAGATTCTGTTAGTATTTAGGGTTAGTATTTCTGTCCCATTTTTATTTTTTTCCCTCTGCTGGACTTGTACTGGTTGGGTCTCTATTCCTTCTCCTAGATGTATAGTCTCATTTTCTTTAAAATCTGTGTGTTTTCTCCCCACACTCTTGAGCTTTTCAAGGATTTGTCTGTCACTGATTTGGTTTTCTTTTTTTTATTATTACATGCTTGTGGTACGTAATGAACACTACATTCATCCTGGGTAGTTGGTCCATGTGCATGACACATCTTAATTGTTTCTACACTCCCCCTACAGCTCTTGGTCCCCTTCCCACTTGCAAAAGATCTCCCTATTTTTATCTATCTTTTATTTTGCTCTTTATTTATATTTGGATTTCTCATGTAAGAGAGACCATATGGTATTTAAGCTTGTCTGTCTGATTTCACTTAATGTTATGGTCTCAAGGTGCATCCTTCTTCCTACAAATGACTCAAGTTTATCCTTCTTTATGGCAGAGTAGTACTCCATTGTGTGTAAATACTATATTCATTCACCAATTGATGGACATACAGGCTGCTTCCACAATTTAACTATTATGATTGTGCTGCTATAAACATGAGTAGGCATGTATTGCTGTAATATGATGTCTTTAACTCTTTCGGGAAGATACGTAGGGTACTAGGTAGGTTGAATGGAATTTCTATTTTAAGTTTTTTGAGGAATCTCCACACTGATTTCCATAGTGGTTGTACTAGTTTACATTCCTACCAACATTGTAGAAGGGTTCCTTTCTCCCTGCAGCCTGGGTAGCATTTGTTATTATTTGGTATCTTGATGGTAGCCGTTTTTTCTGGGCTACGATGGAATCTCAGTGTTGTTTTACTTTGCATTTCTCTAATGACCAGTGATGTTGAACATTTTTTCATGTATTTGTTGGCCATTTGTACTTCTTCCAAGAAGTGTCTGTTCATTTCAGTTGCCCATTTTTTGACTGGGACATTTTGCATGTTGAATCTGTCCTTCCCGGGCTCCAACAGGAAGTCTCTTCCCTTGCATGCATTTTTCTTTTGGTTTCTTTACATCCTTTCTTATGCAATGAATCTTATTTCCTTTCAGTTTCCCTCTCAACCTCTTGGTTTCATCATTTTTCCCTTTTATATATACAGGTCGCATTTTGTGTAGTCTTGGAAGACGCACCACAAATGCAATCTGAAAGTGTGCTTAGTGCTTCTCATTGTAGGGTTTTCCTGATTCTTGGTTATGATCATGTTTGTATGTTTTAGCAATTTCTATAACCGTGTTCACTAATCAAAGTGAGGCCCTTCTAGGTGCAGGTCTCCCAGCAGAGGGCTGCGAGCATCCCTCTTGGTCACCTTCATCAACTAGCTGCCTGAAGTTTCCTGGTCAGACCTCACCTGGAGGCTGCTTTGACTTGCCTAGCTCTGAGCCACGGGTCTTGGTCTGGCAGCCAGTTCCCTGTGTCACTTTGCTGGACTGAGCAGGAAGGGCCTCTAGCCCTTACCGCCTTCCTTTCTGCCTCTGTCACTAAAGCCATCTCAGTCTTTGATGACCTGAATCAGCCCATGCCCCTTTACTTCCAGAACCCTCCTGCTGTTGGTCCTTCTTGAGGACCTCATGCCTCAAGTTGTAAGGATGGGCTGCCTGTGTCCTTCCACCCCAAGAGAGCTGTCCCAGGATGCTGAAAGAATTCAGAAAGAGAGGCCCTCATGGGTGCAATATTTGAGGTCTAGGGTTAGGGGAATGAGCTGTGTTTTTCTCGAAGGTTGGCTGCTCTGTTAATCTATGGGCAGAGTGCATGCGTGAATAACTTCTGTGATTTCATCTGCCTTGCCTTTTGCTCTCAGAGGCCAAACTGTGTACTAAGAACCAAAGTTTCTCAACCCCATCTGTTGGGAAGGTGTTCCTTCAAATCTCTGCGAAGCCTTGGTTTGGTAATCCCAGGTTCGGGAGCTGTTTTGATCTCCACTGTCCTGGTTTGGTGGGAAGCTGGGATAGGGAATGAGACTGGTGGTTAGGGAGGGAGGCTCCATGGCATGCTAGGAGGCCCGGGAGAGCCAAGCTGAGGAGGCTAATCCTAAACTAGGGAAAGGTGCCATGGGTGTGACGACCTTGGTGGGAGTCAGTGGGGGAGACTCCCAAGCTGCAGATGTGCTGCGGCCTTGGTCAGGTTGGGCCCACAGCACTGCAAGGGAGGTGCACATGATGCCATCATGCAAAGTGTGGGGTTTGCAGTCTGGGTGCTTGGCACCTTTCCTTCCTCTGGAATGCTTAACAGAAGGGGGGCCCTGGCCAAGGTCCATAACCCTTGAGTGCCTCAGTTTATCCTCTATAAGGAAAGAAAATTAAACTGCCTATGTACCACACTGCGTTATTTTGAAAGTGAACAGAGGGATACTGTATGCCAGTGGCTGGCCCTTAGTCAGTGTCTTATTACTGTCCTCGTGCTGAGACAAAATACCTGGCACCCATAGTTAAAGGGGGAAAGGTTTATTTAGCTCACCGTTTGTGGAGGTTTCAGTCCGTAATTGGCTGGCTCTAAGGCAGGGTGGCACATGGCAGAGGGGCAACCATTCAAGGTGGTGGAAGACAGCAAAAGTAATAAGAGAGGAAGGGGGATCAAGTCTCTTTCTGTCCCTTATATGTCATATATATATATATATGTCATATATATATGTCTTATATATATATATATTATATGTCTCATATATATTGTCTTATACGTCTATTTCTGTCCCTTATATGCAGCATACCCACCCCAGGGCGGGTTGTAGCACTCACACCCTTTTGGACCATGAACCAATCACAAACTCTAGATTCAGCCGCCTCTGAAAAGCCCGTCCCTATGACTGCATGAGGCTTTGGGGAACATCCAGACATAAACGGTAACAGTCAGTGCTGAATCAGTGTCAGGTGCTGTGATGTTGAAGGCTGAAGAGGAAGGAAATGGCCCTGACAGGCATTCCATGGGTCCATATTCTCTCCATCTCTGAACATCCACTTCAGTCTCTGTTGAAATTGTTCCTTCTCCACTTGTCCTTGTGGCTGTCTCCATTTCTCCTCTTCCCCTCCCAGCACTCTCCATAGTCCTTATCACATATTACCTTGCGCCCACTCTTCTAAGGGCTCTGTCCCTACCACACTCTGACGCTGCGGTGCTCTGTTGGCTTCCTGCTGCACACCGCAGCCTTCTGTCTCAATGTTCGTTACAGACTTGCTGAGCCAGGTGTGGTGGTGCACATCTGTAATCTCAGGTGGCTGAGGAGGCCGAGGCAGGATGATCACAAGTTTGAGACCCTGTCTCAAAATAAAAATAACAAGGCTGGGGGTGTAGCTCAGTGTGAGGCACGAGTTTAATCCCTAGTACCAAAATGAATTAAAAAAAAGTTTTAAAATGCTCTGAGATGTAGTGCAGTGGTAGGGCCTTTGCCTAGCCTGTGCAAGGTCCTGTGTGTTCATTCCCAAGCACCACAGACACAAAGAGAAATACTGGCTGAGTGGATGATTTCCATGAAGCTGCTTCCTTCTTCAGTACCTGTCCCTGCATGTTGCTGGTCCACACAGTTGGCACTTCACTGGATGCTACTTTGTTCTGGTGGCTTCTCGCTGATGAAGTACCACCAGGTATCTAGGTATTCAAGCTATGGAGTCAGGAGCACTGGGTTCCAATCTTGTTTAACCATCCATTGTGTGATCAAGGGGAAATGACCCCCCTTTTCCGAGCCTCAAGTTTCCTCACTTGTCAAACGGTGAGAATAATGCCCCTCTAAAAGACCACGCACAAAGATGAAATCTAATACCTTCTAAGGGATTAATACAGTTTCTGGAATTGAGGGTGTACCAATCGAGGCGATGTCATCATTGTTATTCCTAGCAAGACAACGATCTCCGTGTCATTGTGGCACTGGTAATTATTGCATCAGAATTCCCAGCCCCCATCCGCAGTAGAATAGTCTCAAGTTAGCTGGGATCAGAGAGAGTAAATGTTAATTAATGATTTAGTTGAACTCTAAGGAATAGTCAGTGTCTCAGATTGCTTATCTTTGAACAAAGAAGCTGGGGGGTTGCGGGCAGCTGGATTTTCTGATACCCATGTGTGGTCGCTAGGATGTGCAAGTGCAAGGGAAGGGGATTCGGGCTGTTTGCGTTCAGAAGGACTGAGCTCCGGGAGGCACGCAGCCTGCGCAGGTGGAGGGGCTGCATTGGAGACAGAACCTTCTCTGCCCTCCGCGGGTGTGAAGGAGGAGTTAGGAGGCAGGGAGCAGGCCCGGAGCGTAACAGAAGAAAGGTTCCCCAGATAGGGAGTGTTGCAGCGATAGGCACGGTGAGGTCCTCTTGTCAAGAGAGCAAATGAGAATCCAGGCTCTGTTGGAGCCACTCCTAAGAAGAGGAAAAGAGGGCCAGGAAATGAACACAGGGATGTACAGAAGGAGACTGGGTCTCAAAGAGGGCAGGGATAAAACAAGGTGGAATATTTGGGGTGAGTTGTCTTCTGAGTTCCTTGCAGGCGTTTTGGTCTTTCCAAAAAAAACAATTGTCTTTCCAAATCTGAAAATAACTTCTTTTTGTTTGTTCTAAACATTGGATGAAATAACGTACATGAAAGCACTGTTGCCATCTGGTTCTGTGTGTTCCGAAGCAATCCGCTCCTCTTTTCAGAGCGCTTTGGGGTACTCGAGACACTTTTCCCGTTTCTTAATCTTCTCGGTTCTCCTAAAGCCCTGCTGTTGTTGTTGGTTGTTGTTTTTATTAAGCGTATTTTATAGACGGGGACACGGAGTCCCAGAGGCTTGGCTCAGTTGCCGGAGGTCAGGGGGATAGAAGGTGGCAGAGCCGACCGTTCTCTGCAAACAGCGGGCTACTAGGGGTGATCGTGTTTGTGATGTTCTTATTTGGTACTAGGTGAAGTATCCGGGGCTTTGTGGGTGGGACCAGGGGTGGAAGCACTGGCCTTTATGTCCCCCATAAAGCAACTTGTGACTCTACGATTGAAACCTCCAGTAATCTGGAGGGAACAAAACTAACCTCCTTCCAGTGTGGCCCGAACAGCTGCGTAGCCCTGTTGACCCGCCCCCCCTGTGGTACCCAGCCATCGTCCATGCGTGGCAGGGCTTCCGTGAGCAGGCGGACGCTCCTCTTCCTGGGGAGGAGCGGATTGTCCTACAGGGACGTGCTGTGCAGGTGGGGAACATTCTGTCTTTAGACACCAGCAAGGCTGTGGTCTTAGGAAGCTGTGCGAGATGACGTGACCTTTACTGTGGAATGTGAATACCACATATTTGTATATTTTCTACAGCCACCCTATGAAGCAGGCGTGCTACTTCCTCTTAGCTGTATGAGTCATCTGAGGGCCAAAGAGTTTTAGAAACTTGCTCCAGAACACATGATAAGGCTTAAACAGGGGATTTAAACCAGATAGTCTTGCTCTAAAGCCTGTGCTCTCAAATATTACACTTAGCTCATTCCTGAACCTACCTTTCTACCCACCCTTTCATCCATCACCCATCCATCCATCCATCCATCCATCCACCCATCCTCTCACTTATTACATGATTTATCTGTTCATTCATTCATCCATCCAGCCACTCACGCACCTCTCCATCCATCCATCATGCATCCCCCCATCCCCCCATGTCTGTTTAACATGGTCCTCTGCTTCCTCTCTGGGAGAAATTCCACCCCCCTGACCATGTGCTTTGTAGAGCTGGGGGCCTCCGTGCCAGGACACATCCGTTAGCTCCCAAGAAATATCTGTGCTTGCTGCTGACACTCCAGGTTGGCGTTCTCTGCATATTCACTGTCCCCCCTCTTTAAACCTGCAGAACATATCCCCCTACCATGTCCTCAAAGTAAGCCAAGTGGCGAGCTCCTGCAGCAGCACTGTGGGCTTCCTGAAGCATTGTTACAAACAATACACAAACCAGCTCCATTCCTTAACCCACAGGTCAGGAGTTGGATGAGTTGGGCATGCTTTTATTTTTTAAAAACTGTTATAGAGTTTATGTGATACATCTAAAATTATGCAATAAATCTAAAACAGATGTTCACAGAACATTTTGTAAAGGAAGAAATTGTAATAGACATAGGCCAATTTAAGTGGAGATAAATCAGTTACAGAAACAATTAAAACTGTTTGGGAGAGGCGGTATTATGAAGGGAAAGTAGGCCTCACTATTTCCATAGTTATTAATTATAAAGTAATAAAAACTGTTTAATTATTTTGCATAGCCTCTGTTGTTTATAAACCGCTGGTGAGAAATCCCAGTTTACAAAAATTCGAAGCTGTAAACAGAGTCATAATGATCCTCATGTATCTATTACCCGTCTTCAACAATTAGCAACTGAAGTGTAACCACTTTCCCTCTCCTGGTTTTCCTAAGTTTCAAAGACATATTCTTCACTTGTTACTTAATTTCATTGCATCAGAATTCCATTCTGTAAGAATATATTATATGGTCATTGAACTATGATACACTTTTGAATAGCTTTGCTTACTTTTCATTGAAATTTAGTATTTTGTGGGTACAGCATTGGGAATTTCCCTCCATTTTTTTAAATTTAAAAAATGTCAAATCCACAGCAAAATAGAAATAATAATAAATGAACTCAGAATGTCCTTCACTTAGATACATCAGTTATTAGCATTAGGGCTGGCATTTCCCTAAGCCTGTTTGTTTAGGACCAGAGAGGGGTTCTCTTACCTTTAATGACACATTGGCTGTAGAACCAGACCACAAGTTCAGATCCCATCTCCACCACCATAGCCTGGCCGTGCATCATAGGTCAGCTGCCTCATGATCTCTTCATGTGTAAATGGAAATAATAAGAGTGTATGCCCTGGGGTTATTCAGGGCACACAGTAGGCTCTCAGCAACACTGCCTACATCTCCCCTCTCACTCTCCCTCCCCCTCCCTCTCCCTCCCTTCTAGTTGTGCCCCTGTGTGGCAGCCAGGGTTGCTGCTTGGGGGAACTGGGCTTTGTTGATTCGGATCCTTTCTGGTCCATGTGGGAGAGCCTTGCAGTTGAGAGAGTCGGTGTGGTCTGGTGATGAAGGGAATAGGTGCCGGGTGAGAGTGGCTCATACCCTAGCTCTGTCCTTAGCAGTTTTGCAGTATGGTTAAATTACTTAATATCTGTAAAATGGGGCTAGGAAACATACTTAACTCATTGAGTAGTCATCAGGAGATGAGATGGGAGAGTCTGTGCCCAGCCTTTGGTCCAATATGAGCCTTTAAAGGCCCGGGAAGTGTTAGTGATCATCAGTATTATAAACAAGGGCAGATGAGCATAGTGCTATCCATTTAGGTGCTCCATAAATGTTACTTATTAAAACCTTATGCCAATTTGGACTTTAAAAGTCTCAGTCCACTTCGCGGTCGTGGCCAGGAATAAAAATCTCTTGAGAAAGCCTGCGGTACGATGCTGGGCACCCAGGCAGGGATGGGTCAGGAGCCATCACGGGACAGGACTGTGAGTGTGACTCCAGCCCCCTTGGGTGGCTCCCTGACGTAAGGCCAGGCCATGGGCAGTCCTGAGAGTGGGGCCAGTCCCTGGCCAGGGCTTGGTGGTATCCTCGATGCCTGGGACTGACCTTCCCCTATCTTTTCTGACTCTTGTCTCCTTCCCCAGGTCGAAAGGATTGTAGACAAGAGGAAGAACAAGAAGGGAAAATGGGAGTACCTCATCCGGTGGAAAGGCTACGGGAGCACGGAGGACACGTGGGAGCCGGAGCACCACCTCCTGCACTGTGAGGAGTTCATCGACGAGTTCAACGGGCTGCACCTGGCCAAGGACAAGAGGGTCAAGGCCGGAAAGCAGGCGGGCACCTCCAAGCTCCTGCGTGACACCCGCAGCCCCGCGTTGGTGGAGAAACTCTCCCCCAGGCCTGCGGAGCCAGGAAGGAGCAAAGGGACATCCCACAAGCGGAAGCGAATCAACCCGCCCCTGTCCAAGCCCAGGAAGGGCTGCTCAGGCAAACCCCCTGGGGCCGGCGACAGGGCTGCCAAGACCGTGTCCTACAGGACTACGCCCAGCGGCCTGCAGATCATGCCCCTGAAGAAGGCCCCGAATGGCATGGAGAATGGGGACGCCAGCTCTGAGAAGGACAAGAGGCACTTCGGAAACGGGTCCCATCAGCCCGACGTGGATTTGACCGATCATGTTGGGGAGCAGGACACCAGCAGTGGCGAGTGTGACGGGCCCCACTCGGCGCTGGTGGAGAACGGGCTTGGTCTGTTGGCTTTTCTTTCTCTTGGGTTTGGCTCTGGCATGGTGGGTGGGGTTTTGCTTGCAGCCCAGAGATATTCACAAGACCCCCCCATCCTTGACATTAGCTACTCAGCAGTTCTCCCCTCACCCCTTACTTAGTGTCACGTGCCACATCAGTGACAGACACCTTCGCACGTGCTGCTGAGCTGAGGCCAGAGTGGGTGGGTAGTTCCTGACTGTGCTTCAAGGCACCTCTGTCCTGGTCACCTCTCTAGATCCACGTTGCCAAGGGAGCTCAGAGTCCTCACACTCCAAGACCAGGGACTCATGTCCCCTGAGGGCCAGCGCCTTTTCCGTACCCATGTGGAGCCTTTGCTTCTGTCTCAACATGCCCCAGCAGGATGGAGCCCGGGCCGCGGGGGCGGGAAGGTGCTTTTCCTTCTTTGAACCACTCTGGATGTGGCCTTCACCAAACCAGTCCAGAGCTGGCGTTTCTCGCCTTGGGTGTCACTAGGATGGATGATTGGGCTCATTTCTGCATCAGGTCCTGCCTTAGTCCATTCAGGACACTATGACGAAAGAGCTCAGACTGGGTAATTTACTAACGATGGAGATTTGTTTCTCATAGTCTCAGAGAATGGGAAGCCCAAGATCAGGGAGCCTGCAGAGTGTTCAGTGAGGACCTATATCTCATAGATGGTGGCGTCCAGCTGTGTCCTTACTGGTGGAAGGGACAAAGCATCTCATTCCAGCCTCTTTTGTTTGGTAACTTGTTCCATTCATGACTTAATCGCCTCCTAAAAGCTCCACCTTTTGATGCTATCACATGGGGTTTAGGATTCAACATGGGAATCTGGGGGACACCAACGTGCAGGAGTTAGACACTGCTCTTACGCAATCCTGTGCTGATTCTTTGGTTCGCACCTTCTTACTCCATCCTGGAAGCAAAACCGCTTGAGTATGTTATGTTGGATTGTGGAATTCCTCCTGCCTGCTGAGTCTCTGCAGGCAAAACTAAGGAAAGGGACGCAATGACCCAGGTAATTCAAGGTCCCAAGCCCGGCGTTTCCTCAGCTGAGTACCTCGTGGCTGGCGTCTTGCAGCCCAACTCTCCATGCCAGCTACCTGTGCACTCTCCTTCCAGGGACACCTGTGTGTCTACCTGATTGCCTCTTTAGCTGTGAAAGGCCTAAGCCTTGGGATACCAGGAAGTCCCACATGGCATGGACAGTCTGTGGCCAGCAGAGCAGGGCCATCGGATATTGCAGAGGGAACCAGAGTGTGTGGGAAAGGGGTGCTGGGTGCAGGAGGCACAGCTGGATGGATGGCGTGGTGAGGCAAACACACACTAGAAAGATGGTGGTGACTGTGGGGTGTGGCGTATTCGGGGTGTGTTCCTCGGGGAGCTTGCTGTCCCCAAGGATTCTTGCCAGGGAATCTGAGCAGTCACGTTGAGGTTCCTCTTTGTCCAGGGAGAGGAATTTCACCCGAACAGATTTATTTGGCTGCCTTAGCCCCAGACTGACTCATGTTTCCGTCTGGGGATCCCGGATGCTGAGGTGCCGGTGCCTGCTAGCATATGGAGGAGCTGTTTGTGTTGAACAGCCACCTCTGGGGGAGAAGTGGGCTCGTGTAAATGAGGCTTGGCGTAAGCATCCTATTTGATGTTCCTGCGGCAGCTGCTGGCAGTCGTGGAGTTCCCTGTCTCGGGAAGGGTGGCAAGGGAACTCCCGAGGCTCCCCCGGCGCCGTGCAGAAGCCTGGGGGATCCCTAGCACCTGGTAGTTGGCTTCCCTGCCCTGCTCAGAACATAGCTGCCCCCAGAGTAAGGAGACGTGTGAGGGAGGGAGGGGTTTGCTGAGTGAGCTGCCGGACCTCGGTGGGAAAGAGAGAAGGCGGCCTCCCAGTCTCTGCCACATTCCAGAGCAGGCAGAGCTTCATTGATGTCCCCGATCCACGACCTGGTGATAGGGCTGGGTACCCCACGGTCAGGGGAAGCAGGTGAGGCCAGCTGGGGAGGCCTGGAGTAGTCTGGCCAGCTCCAAACTGCTGTGTCCTCTGCTGCATTGTGCCCAAGCCTAGAAAGAAAGGAGGAGGCCGCTTGCCTCTGCTGTGTTGTTTCAGCTGCTCCAGAAGGGCCTCTCTGCTCAGCTGCATCCCACAGTGGTCTGTCCTCCGTGAGATCCTCCTGCAGGGTGAGGCAGGGGTTCTCAGATTTCACACATGGAAGTCACGGGCAACCTGTGAGAAATGCAGAGCCTGCGGCGTCTGATTGCTGAGCCTGGGGTGCAGCCGGGAAGCTGGGCTTTTAATGGGCACCCTGGTGGAGATATGCTGCATGGCAAGTGGGCGTGGCCATGAAGTTTCACCTCTGGTATTAATTTAATTTGATTCAATACTGATTTTTTAAGCACTTCCTCAGGATTAGTCACCATGCTAGGTGTTAGAGTAGAGTAATAAAAAGATAGGTAGAACTTTGCCCTCTGAAACTCATAGCGTACGCTGTAGTACGTAGGAGTGGCTGCCTTTGGCTCCACGTTGAGAAGACACAAGCTGACTCTGTGGAAGGAGTAATATGCATGTCGTAGACATGGTACACCTCTGTCATACCTGCATTCGTGTCTTCTGTGAGCACTGGTAGTGATCCACCTCCCGTCCACTTTCAGCCTTTAACACTCTAGTTAGAACTAGCTTGTTATCCAGGACTGGCAAAACTGGGGGACAGGGAAAGACTGGTAATTCTTGCCAGAAGGAGAAGAGTCATGTCAAAGAGAGTAGTTTGGGGTTCTTGGACGAGACCCAAGACAGAGGAGGTGTTGTCATACTGGAACTTCCCATCAAGGAGTTGGAAGTGTAGTGAAACAAAACACAGCTTCATTATGTTTTCTGCTAGAGGGAAGCGCCGATGAAGACAGCATCCGTGAGAGTGGAGCCCTGAATGTCCTCCCACCCCTCCCTTAGCACCCCTTCCCTGACTTGGGCCCCGGGACCCGCTTCCCAGCGGCTGAGGGTGGGCCGGGGTCGGGGCAGCAGAGGAGGAGGCTCATCCTTGGCTGGCAGAGGCTGCACCTTGCGGCATGTGCTTTGGGGTGGGTTGTTGCTTTTTATATGGTTTGAACTTCTTTTGGTGAGTTAAGGTTTCGCATACAGAACAGCAGCTTACGTAACGAACGTGTTACTCACTTACGCTCACTTCCCTGATCTGTGCCATGAGAGCAAATGCTAAATCGGGGCTGCGCCGTGGTGCTTTGGCTTCTGACTGCACTGTCCCAGCAGTGTTTGTGAATCTGCCGCGGCTCAGTGCCACTCAGTACTGATTCTCCTCTGGTAATGACAAATGCCTTTGTGGTCCCGAGATCATCTGCCTCAGTATCCCTTGGGGACCTTGTTAAAACGGGCTCCCCCTGATCAAACCAATCAGAATCTCAGGGGGCAAGGTGTGAGTTATACATGCCGAGTGGTGGATTTTAGTGGCCGCAGGTGTAGACGGCAGCCCCTGCAGAGTTGTTCAGTTGTAAGCGATGGTTCACAGATGGGTTTGTTGGGACATCCAGAGTTACTCTTTGGGGCGTAAGCTTGTGAGTGGGAATGGGAGTTGGCCTTCAAAAGTTTAAAGCCCGACACAGTTCCTCCTTCTCTCTGATGGGCTTTCTACAAGGCCTCTCTCTCTGTCTTTTTTTGTTTGTTTGTTTTTTCTTCTTGAAACAGGATAAAACAGAGAGGCTTTATCCTTTTGGAAGCGCTATTAGATTAGGCAGCCACTCCTGTTCTGGCAGGAAGAGCTGCTCTGAGCAAACAGACCGAAGCATCCGTGCTGTTCAGATTCACGTGCGCCCTGACCGCGGGATCCCCCAACCCCGACCCGTTGTTTCTCTTCCGGCCTGGGCTGACCACGACGCCTGCCTCCCAGCATTCTCCGGGTCCCGTGATGCCCATGAGCCTCACTGTGGGTGCTGAGCCTGTGGCTCTGGGTCCACTTTTGATTTCTGAGATCCTTTTCCATGTGTCATGAGGATTGTCGTGTGTCACCCAGCCTTACCACTCAGGTGATGCATGATTCAGTGTTTTCAGAGTTATTCCTACCCTTGAGTGAGTCAGCCCCCACGAATGTGCAACATTTGCCCTTTTCTCTCTGCTGATCTTTTACGGTGATCTCAGCCTTCACGTCTAGAATGCTTATCTCTTCCTATTCACTCTTTCCATGTGATCATTTTCCCTTTATTGATCACAATGGAGAAGCTGTGTTTTCAAAGCACTGAGCACCAGCATGGGAAGGGCCCTGTGCCTCTTGAGACCTCCGGCATCTGGAAGGTAGAGCCAGCGTGGCCCCCCGCAGAGGGCAGCGTGGACCCCCCAGAGGGCAGTGACTGTAGCTGGTCTAGGGGTCCCTCTGTGGGAACCACCGTCCTAGACTAGTAAGCTCCGGGATGGTGGAGGAGAGAATGCAGGTGGTCTAACTGGGAAGAGCTCAGGTGCTTGTATTGTTAATCCTTTTTTTTTTTTTTTTGTGGGTACCAGGGGTCGACCTCAGGACCTCGCGCGCCAGCAGGCGCCCGTGCCGCTGAGCGATATCACTGGCCCTTTTCTCGTATGTGGGTTCTGGGAGTTGAACTCAGGCCCTCGTGCTTGCCGGGCAGGCGCTTAAGCCGCTGAGCCATCTCACCGGCCCTGTATTCTTAATCTTGTATGTGCATGTATAGAATTTTGTAAGTGGAAAGTTTGTGAGGTGAGAAGTTTTCAATCGGAAGTTAAGAATATAGGAACTTACCTGAGGTAGGACATGGGAGTTTACAAAGTAGATTTGGTGACCCTCACGGCAGTCCCAGACCCTCAGAGGCAGCTGCTGTTCTACCCATTTTACAGAGGTGGAGGCTGAGGTACAGTACCTGGGTTGGGACCAGGTGAGAGACCCAGGTAGCTTGACTCCAGAACTGGCCTCTGAACTGCTGCCTAATTGGCTTCCGGGCAGTTAAGAGCAATTCCTAAGCTTTCCTAGTTACTGACAAAAACATGTTCTGATGGGGGCAGGGAGTGCTGACGGGCCAGATCCCTTTCCATGACACCCTCAGCGCGTCATTAAGGAGGGTACCGTCGTTCTCAGCCAGAGATGGCACGACAGACTCTGTGCTGTTCAGTTGGAAAACCTGGGCAAAATGACCTGTTTCCTAGAAAGATGCAACTTAACAAAGTTAGTTGTTTGAAAGTTCTCAGAAGAATCCAGAAAGAAGGCTCATAAGGCCTGGTTGGTTTTATGGACAAGCGCAGACATTCTAGAACTGTCTAAGGAGCCTTCTAGAGCAGGCCCCACCCTCTCCTGGGTGCTCCCAGCTCCTCCCTCTATTTCCAAACCAGGCAAGGAGAGGAAGAGAAAGGAAGGGTATAGGTCAGTCTCACTCAAGAATGCAGCAGTAAAAGTCCTGAGTAACCTTTCAGGGCTTGTTATAGTGCCCTCCATACTTCCTCAAAACTGTGATGTTCCAGAAACTTCTCACTCCTTGCCCTGACTCTAACCCCAGTTCATGACCTTTAGAGTCATCTCTGGTTCTCACGGTGCCCAGCTTGTCCTGGGAGAGGATTAGGAGAAGCTGACTCAGGACAGCTCTGGGCATCCCAGGTGACGGCTCCAGACCAGCCCATGAATCCCAGGCCATAAAGAGTGTCCCTGTGGCAGCTCTGGCTGACACAGGTATCTGTGTCCCTGAGCACAGCTGTTCTTTTCACACACCGTGAGCACCTACTCTCAGGCCAACAAACGCTGACCAGCCCTTTCGGTGTTCACAAGTGGGTGATTGTCCAAACCTGTAACAACAACCAAAGCCTCACGGGGTTTCATGTTTTGCCTTGCAAAGCGTGGCAAGTAAGTAACTTGCGACAGTGAATGAATTTAAAACCCTTTTATGTGGTGATGCTCAGCAGACCCCATCCAACTTGGCCACTGTGCCCTGTGGAAGGTGCCAGACCGGGATGGAAAATCTGACTCTCCAACCAGGAGCAACCTGACCCCTGGCAGATCCAAGGGGGAAATCAACTCTCCCCATTGGTTCTCGAACCCTGTATTTGATTTGGCATCCAGAAGAGACTGATGGAATCTGACCACTGTTGAGCTTTGGAAGTCAACTAATTGCTTCCTCTGCCAGCTCAAATGTTGTTTTCCTCACTCCATTTCCTCAGAAAAGCCCTAGGATCTGTTTCTGTGTGGCCATTCGTGGTGGTGATGCCAGGGTGGTGGAGTACAGTGGGTGGGGGTACACAGCGAGGGGGTATGGCGTCTATGGACGGCTCCAAGATGACAGTCAAATAAGTTTACCAGTGTCCTCGAAGAGCTCCTCCTCATGGACCCCCAGGCCACCTCCCCTACCCCACTTCCCAGACAAAGTTGGTTTTCACCCTCATGGTGGCCGTGGCGGTGCTGCTGATGGCGAGACATCATGGATAACGTGTATTGAGCTCTGACTGTAGCAGGCAAGCCTTGCTCTTGGTGGTTGACCTACTTGATATCTTTTATTCAGTCATCAATATAACAAGGCCACCTACCATTAACCTTACTATTCATTATGTGTGATATATGCAATATGTATTATTTACTCAATATTTGTTGATTGAATGATGAACAGGAATAATCCTACATCTAACTATCCATCCATCCATCCATCCATCATCTGTAATCTCCAAGGCCTTCCTGAGGTGACAGCTGAGTAAAGTCCAGAGGTGGCCAGAGCGCCCTGTTACGTGACCCACCTGGGACCGTTCTCTGGGTCAGGACATGTGGCTCTGCTGTCCTCTTTTTAGCTCTCAGGATTTTACAGTGTGCAGGGACTTAACTGTTCCTCTCTTTGATGATGGCTGGGCGGCCTGCCGAGGCACACGCTCTTGCCAACCTGGCCATGGCCAGCCTTCGTAATGCTTGTCCAGGCTCCATTGTTTCCATTTGAGTTTATGAGCGAGGGAGCCTCTTCCATGCCCCTGTGTATCTTCCCTGGGACCGCCCTGGTGGAGGGTGTGTGCTGAAACACAGTGTGCTAGGTGGTCAGCGGTCCACCTTGCTGCCTCAGATGAATTACTTCGCCTCTCTGGGCCCAGTTCCTTATTGATGAAATGCAGATAATTACACCTCATCAGCTTGGGGTAAAGAATAAGTGAATTAATTTCTATAAAGCCTTAGAATATTACCTGCCATATGGTAGACATGTGAAATTGTTGACTTATTTCACTGCTCCCTACATTTTTCCTACTGGATCTTCGCATGTTTGTATTTGTTTTTAGGACATGTTACCTATTGGCCACATTAATCTCTCGTTATGTGTGTTAAACCAGTGGATACTCCTTGAGTGACTGTTCTATGTGGGGAATGTTTAGACATCACCGTGATACCTTCTGCTGCAGTGGAGATACGTGGAAGATATTGCAGTGCAAAGCCAGCTTAGCGGAAGAGGCTGTTTGGAGGAGGTGAAGCATACAGTGAATCCGGCACAGAGAGCAGAATGAGCGAGGAACAAGGTGGGGATGGCTGGAGCAGGTAACAGGGTGTTCAGAGGCATAGAGCCCAGGAACAGCATGCCATGCCCGTTATATCACAAGGATATGGCCGTCCAACCAGTTCTAGGCCACGCTTCAGGGAGCCGAGCCCCAGGGGATGCCTCGTGTGGTCAGGATCAGTTGAGCACATCAATGCACTCCCACATTTCTGGTTCCTCCGCCTGCAGCTCCCACCCTAGGCCACGCTCCCGTAGTGGTCTCCACTTCTTTTGCATGTCTGGCTGCAGCAGTGATACCCGGGGAACCTTCCCTGGCTGCACGTGGAGATCGGTTTCCATTTTTATTTGCACACATACAGCTGTATTCCTTCACTGATATCTCAGACCTCAGCTTGTAATGCCCAGAGCCTGGTCAATGAGTGATCGCTGCCTCCCTCACTTAATCGTCCGCTCTGGGAAGGTAGGGATGGTCCCTGAGTGTGCGCACAGCTGTGTCTCCAACACTAACAATGGCAGGCATTTAGCAGGTGCCTAGGAAATGCGCCAGGTGCTGAATGAGAGAGCTGACACATGAAGGACAGAAAGCAGGAAGCCCTTCCTGCTTTCAGGTTTGGGTCCTGAGGCCAGGTCCATCCTAGCCCCCGTCAAAACTCCCAGTCCCTTGTCCCAGTGTCCCCTCCCTCCTCGAGCTGTCTTGCACGCTCGGGTGGTGCTTCCTGCCATGGTAACTGTCATGGAGAGCTAATGGTTTGTCAGGACTCCCAAGGACAACTGAAAGATTCCCATTCCCTTGTCCTTTCTGCAGTTGTTTTTGCCGTCTGCTCATGCTGCTCTTCATATTCACACAGTTGTGGCTGTGTCCAGCTCCTTGTTACATGCCTGCTCCCTCCCTATCCAGGGTTGCTCCTGTCCTTTACAGCACCGTGTCTTTCTGTCAGATGACATTCTTCCTCTTTGGTGTAGGCCTTTGTTATAAAAGAGAAAAATGCCTGAGTTATAATTTACAGCCTGCCTTGATAGTAATAGAGGACACGAAAGTGGTGGACTCCTTAAGTCCCGGGTATAGCTAGGGTCTTGAAATTTCTCCTTTAAAATGGTTGTGAACCTCAGAGGCAGTGTGGTGGGAAGAAACTGGAAGGGTTAAGCATGGCTTTAGAGACAGAGGGTCTGTGAATTCAGGTACAAACTCTGTCCCTCACTGAACGATGAGGCGGGTCTTTGAGCTTTTGATCTGCAGTGTTGACCTCGGCAGTGTGGAGGTAAAACTCCTGCTGAGTGCTGAGCGATGTGTCCTGGCGCTCCGCTCCGTCCGGGCTAAGGGTGTTTGTTTTTCTCCCTCCCTTTGTGCTACTGAGGAAGCTGCTTGCTTTATAGTATGCGCTGTCAACACGAGGGTATTGATTTCATTGCATTATGTGAACCAGCAAGGTGAATTCAAGAGGCCCCACCTCTGGGTAGCAGACACCTGACGCACTTCTATGACTTCCCCATAGAAGTCAATCTTGAGTTTCCCTCCTGCCATCTTGGTGACAGTGTCATTGAGTCGAAGTTCCTGTCCCCAAGTTCATTCTTTGCTCTTCTGCCCTAGAGAGCTCTGATAGTTTATTCCACCTTTAGCTTCTTTCTTGATTCTCTCCCATTTCTCTACACTGGCAGAGAGGTTCTAAGCGGAGTCATTAAAATTCAAATATAGACGTTCCCTTCGCTGGCTTAGCTTCTCACCAGAGAGTTCCTATCACTTGGAGGAGAGGAAAGAGAAACCATTACAAGGAACTGTACAGCATGTGGGGCACCCTACACACAGATGGGACCCTGTGGAAGGAGATTAGGTGGAAAAGATGTCTTACTGGAGGCCAGAAGCATGCAAGACCTTGGACACACAAAGATGTGTACACATGGGAACTCTAGCAAGAAGATTTATAGAAGATATGGAACGTCACCAGCACACTCCATTTATGCTTGCTTTATGAGGCCCCTACTAAACACTGCTCTGAGTCAAGCACTGTGTGCCCAGCCAGTAGGTCACCGTGGACCTTGTTCTGGGAATACAACGATGAATTAAAAAAAAAAAAAAAAAAAGATGCTCACAGTCTAGGGAAAAAAGAAATAAAGAAGGAAATGGCAAATAAAGTGACATTTTTCTTGTCAAAATAGCCAGCATTTCCTGAGCCCTGGTTGTGAGCTGTGCCAAGCACTGTCAGTGTAGTAATTTAGTTAATCCCAGAAGGTAGTGTCCATTGCTCTCCCAGTTTACAGGCATGGAAACTGAGGCAGATGTGGGTGAATTAACAGTCGGTGGCTGTCACAGGCTTCAGCTCTGGGATGTGGTCCAGACTCCCGCTCTTAGCCATTGCCGTCCTGCTACTTGAGGGAGCCCAGGTAAGAACTGTATTGTATTTGAGAACCTTCTTATTTTAGCCTTTCGAGATAATTTTCCCCTTAATTCAGTCAAACAGGCATTTACTTTGCAGCCCCAATGTGCGGGGAAGGGTGGATACAGGGGCCAACCTGTCATCTTCCAAAGAACTGAAGCTAATTATGCTGATGAAGGGATCAGTCGGTCCCCAGTGACCCGCTGCAAAGCTGAGTGTGCTGAGAACTCAGGAAGGGCCAGGATCCACACCAGGAGAGCCCCAGGAGATAGCTTCCAGGAAGAGGGATGTTTGGGTGGCTCTGGAGGACTCGGTGAAGGTGAACGGGAATGGCATTGCTGGCCACTGGGACAGCTGAGGCAATGGCTGGGTGCTGGAAGACACGGAGTGTCTGTGAGCCTCAAATAGTCCTGAACATCAGGGTGTTTAGGGGAGAAGAATGGAAGGTGAGGCTTGAAAGCAGGGTGAGACCAGAAGGGGGAGGCCTGTAAGTTTTGTGCAGAGGAGGGGCAAGAAAAGGAGGTAAAATGAATTTTAAACAGGGCCACCTTGTACCCTGACCACCTCACAGAACATGTACCAGGAGTCCGGCACTGTAGTGCTTCTGGAGTTGTCCTGACCTTGGAGGGTTTCAACGTGGGAAACATGATTTGACCTGTAGAAATAGTTCCTTTTAATCAGGTTACTTTGCATTTTGAATTCATGCCTTGCCCTGCTATTTAAAATGTTCAGATGCCTGACAGTAAACATCACAAGATGTATATAATTATCACTCCCAGCACTTCTGAGCAATCTTGGAACCTCAACTTTCTTGAAATCCAGAGTGTATGGATTTTATCAGGGATAATTAGAGCATGCCACGTGACGACTAAGATTTTTTTTCTTGATGTACCTGTGGATTTGGGCTTTGTAGCTGCATTGGGCCCTGGAGTGAGGGATGCTGAGTATGGGGACAGTTAGGAGCTGGGCTGGTGACCAGCTGTGAGATAACCTTGCACGTACAGAGCTCAGGGTGCACACTGAGCCCTTTGCCCCACATCTTGAAGTCTCACGGCATGTGTGGGCAGAGCAGTCACAGGGTTTTTGCAACTGCAGCCGCTTCCCTCCCCTCTTCCAAGGCTGTGACCTCCTGGCCCTGTGCTGTTGAAGGAAGCTGCTGTTCAGAGCTGGTGAATCTGATGGCCGTGCATCATTTCCCTGTGATGTGTTCACAGGACCGGGTCTTGACGCTAGGGCTTTGCTCTGTCCTTGTCTCCTTCATGGCACCCTGGCAGCACACATGCTGGATGGGTCCCTCGCGGGTCAGCACGGCCCGGGAAGGGCTCCTGCACAAGACTCGCACTTGCTGCACTAAGCACTACAGCTGGAAGTACTTGGCCTGCGTCCCCGGGGCACGCGTCTTCTAGGGCTGGGGTTTTGCTCAGCTGTGGGGTGATGCATCTTCTGCATCTTCTCTTTTGCTTATTGTCACGGTCCCCCCCCCCCCGCCAGGTCACACTGAAGGTGCTCCAGGCCAGGCTGCCCTTGGGTTTGTGCCTTCTTACAGATTGTGTCTGCTTCCCAAGACGATTGTGGCGGGGCAGTGGAAGAACATGCTTGGTGCTTGCATCTTTTTATGGGCCCTGCAGGAGACCCATTTCCTCATCCTGCTTTTCGCTCTCTCCTTTGGTCAGGAGGGAGGAACTTCTGTGGTCCTCCAGTGCCTGTGTAGCATTCAATCATTCCACGTAGGAGGGTCCCTGCCCTTCTCTGTGCGGGCACCACTGGTTCAGAAGTCATAGGACTAACGACCACAGCCCTGGCCTTTAAGAAGCCATCTGGGAGCTGGCCATGGTGGTGCATACCTGTACTCTCAGCACTCTGAGAGGCTGAGGCAGGAGGGTCACAAGTTCAAGTCCAGCTGGGGCAACTTAATGACTTAGCAAGACTTGTCTCAAAATAAAAAATAAAAAAGGGGCTGGGAATGGAACTCAGTGCAGAGGCTCTGGGTTCAATCCTCACCATGGAAGAAAAAAGGAAAGAAAAATGGGTTCCATCTGGGAATGAGCAGGGAACCGGATTTTCAAGAAATGCTAGGTCAGGGTATGTCAGGTTATGTAAGGTGTGGATAATTATCCAGCTCCAGCTGCAGGTGGCTGAAGTTAAATTCTAGCGAGTTAAAATAAAGCAAAGAATTTAAAAATCTCAGTTGCCACTCACTGTATGCTGTGCTGGACCATGCAGCTATGGCACATTTCCATCATTGCAGGACGCTGTGCTGGGCAGAGGTGAGTTACACTGCTGGCTCCTGAGAGCAGGTCCATACCTGTTCCCGCCCAGCAGTGCGCCCGGGGGCCAGGCGTGTCACAGTGAGTACGCCACGTGATGGGAGGCGGTGTGGTACGGGCTGCAAATGCAGGACGGACAGAGCCGGACATGAGGGACGTGCTGCTCTGGGAGAATGGAGAGAGGGTCACAGAGGGTTTGCTCGGGACAGGATGAGACTAACAGGTGGGAAGGGAGGCAGGTGTCCCCCCAGGAAGGAGAATGACTCTGGTCTTCTCAGCTTCCTTCTGTGTTCTCGTGGCTGCTGCTACACAAGGTGCTACTATTTTCTTCTTGAGGGAAGGAATATTCATAGTACTCATACCACACGGTGCTCTCGGGTCTCTGCAGGAGGTGAGATCTCATTCGGCTGTTGTGAGCCAGGTGTGACATGAGTATGAATTAGTCATCTGGATACAGGATCACCCTGATTGCAGAAAGCACATACTTTCATGCACAAGACAATCACAAAGCTTTGGAAGCGTGGCTGACGCTTCATGAGGCTAAGGCTTCCTGTGTAAGTGAGGCAAGCACTGGGAATGTTACTGGTGAATTTGGTGTGTGGTGTGTTGTGCTTGCCTGACTTGGTTCCCCGTTTGCTGGTTGGCTGTTAACTCGATGAACCCTTTGTTGCGCTTGTGTTGTCTTCTGGGTACTGGGTTCATTGCTGCATGCACAAAGGTGAAAAGGTCTCAGGCTTGTCCCCAGAGAGACTACAGCCTGGTGGGACATCAGGCGGATGTATGGATGATGACAGTGTAGTGAAACGAGCTCTTCTGGGCGCCAGTGTCATGCGGCCCAGGGACCGGGTATAATGCATGAACTGTCCTTCCTGCTTTGTCCAACGAGGACTGGGCCCTTGGGAAGAAGAGCAGAATTTCCTGGTTGCCAAACCAGGGGAGGGCCCAGGGCCAGGGTCAGGCTTCAGAATCTTGATGCTCAGGTCCAGCATGAAGTTTGAAGTCCCAGTGCTGGAGTGTGAGTCTCCATGCTGACACCTCCCTGTGGCATGACTTGGGCTTTGATTTTCTCATGTGTCAAATGAGGATAAAGACAGTATCTTACAGAGTTCTGATGAGGACCAAATGAGGTAACCTGTGCAGATCCCACTTAACAACTAGGAGTATTATATTGTAGTAAAAATTGAGAGAAGAGACTGAAGAAATGCCATAGCAACATTGGGGGGGCATCTGAGTTTGGGGTTGTCCTATGGCAGGGGTACATTGCTCCAAGCCCAGCTTCTGTGATCCTGAAAGAGCCGCCCTTGAATTCAAGGATGGCTGTGTTAAGTGCGGGACCAGCATGGATCATCCATCCTTCACTTGGGATAGCATGTCTGGGTGACATCTAAACTTTCCCTTCCTTCCTCGGCATCCAGGGGGATCTTGGTGTTCCTCTGGGCCTGGGGTTTGATGTGCTTTTGGTGGAGAATGTGGGCATGGACTCTGAGCCCTTCCAGGAGTGGCTGTGTTCCAGAAAAATGATATTGCTTGGTGAACGTGCTCTGTGGTCATCCCTGGTCTGTCCCATCCTCTGTGCTCCCCATCAGCACCCCAGTCCTTTGCCTTCTGACCCCCCAGAGAGCTCACCTCTAGTCCAGGGCAGCTGTCGCCTTATCTGTCAGATGCCAGGTTTCTATCTCTGTGTGTGTTACCAGTGCACGGGCAGTACGCACTGTAGGCTCTGACTCCCTCCCTCTGGCATTTCTCTGGTTCGGGCAGCATTTCTCCCGATATTAGCTGAAGTGGAGATGCCTTTCTCTGCTTTTCCGTGTCTTTCCTCAGGGAATCTTCCACATACCATTATTCTTTTGTCCAATCTGGTTGTCTCTATCTTCTAATTAATAAATTTAATCTCATCAATGTGATAATCTGTATATTTGGAGTATTTCTACTATTTTACTTTACATTTCCTTTTTATCATTCGCTTTCACACCTTTCTTTCTCACTCGTCCCCAGACCCATCCTAGTTTTTTTTTTTTTTTTTTTTTTTGTGGGTACCAGGGGTCGACCTCAGGACCTCGTGCACCAGCCAGTGCCCGTGCCACTGAGCGATATCACCGGCCCTTTTTTTGTATGTGGGTACTGGGACTTGAACTCAGGACTGCGCGCTTGCGAGGCAGGCACTTATGCCACTGAGCCATCTCACCGGCCCCCATCCTAGTTTTAATTGGATCGATACATTTTATATATTCCCTTCCCCTGGGGTGACTTGGAATTCAGATATGAATTATACTTAGCACACATATTAGCTATGATTTTTTTTCTAACAAAATGAGGTCTTCCTATTGAATAGAGCAAGGAACCTCTCCTTGGCTTTAAAATGTCATTGGACATGTCCCTTTCACATTTTGTTATTGTTTTGTATACCCAATGTTGTTAAACATCAAAGATAATTGTTTTTACAACCAATAATTACATTTACTGAAAAAATTTTATATGCTTTGTTTCTTTTCTCCTCATATCTTCTTCTCAATTAGCTTTAGTTTTCTGAAGTTTCTCTCAGTATTTGTTTTGGAGACTGTGGTAGGTAATGTGCCTTAGTGTGGGGATTCTGAAAAGTGGCCGTTTACCTGGTCCTCTAAGTGCCATTTTAGCTGGATATAAAATTCCTTTAAGATAGTTATTTTTTTCTTGGCATTTTGACAATAGCTCATTTTTATCAGCCTTTGTTATTGCTGTTATCAGTCTGTCATTCCCTTTTGCTAATGTCATTTTTCTCTGTGTGTTACATTTTAAAAACTTTTCTTTTCCCATGACATTCTGCACTTTCATTATTATTTGTCTGTTAATCCTGCTTGGTACCTAGAGTGCTCTGCCAGACAAAGAGCTTTTTATGTTCTAGAAAATCATCTGCTATTATCTCTTTGAGTGTTCCTTAGAGTTATTCCTTGTATAAAAGTTTAATTTGGTTCTTATTTTCAGGATAGTTGTGTTTAAAAATGTATTTAACTTTTTATTTTGAGAGTATTTGAGACTTACAGAAAACATCACTAAGGATCCCTTTTCAGATTTACCTGTTTCAATATTTTGTCATATTTACTTCCTTTGTTTGTGTCTCTGTGTATATACATGTACATGTGTGTATGTATAGAGACATACACATAACATATACAAATTACTGTTTTCACAAACCATCTAATTATAGATGGTACAAATAATGCATCCTTACCCTTTTAATATTTAGTGTGGACATTTTCTAAGAAAAATGATATTTTTTAAGTAAACACAGTACAATTATGAAATTCCAGAAGTTTTGCATTGCTGCTCTACTCTTAATCTACAGTCCATATTTCAGTTTTCTCTATTATCCCAATAATGTCTTACAGATATTTATTTCCTCCAATAGAGGATCCAGTGTATTCTAGAATCCTGGGATACTTTAGTCACCAAGTCTCTTTAGTCTCCTATAACCTGGAGCAGTTTGCCATTGTCTTTAATGACAGTGCCATTTTTGAAGGACACACGCTGATTTTTTTACTGAGGGTTTTAGTTGTGCCTGATGTTTCTTTGTGATTAGATTGAGGTTATGCTCCTTAGTCCTGGAATACGTGATAATGATGTTCCTTCCTCATCCATCCCATCCATCTACTCATTAACCCATCCACCCACCCACCCACCCACTAGTCATCCATCAGTTAGTTATTACCCATACAGACTTAAGGATTCTTACTTTATACAATGGTTTATAATCCATTCCTGCCATTATTTATTTCGATGTTCAAATTGGCCTAGATTTGGCCAGGCAGAGCCCACTGAAGCTACTTCGCATGTCCTTTTGACATGTCTGGTTATTCTTTTGAGCGCTTCCTTACCTCCAGGCACAATAGGATTTTGCAGCCCAGCCGGTACCTTGTCTGTTCAAGCCCTGGGAGCAGCCATTTCTCTGGAAGCCCTACTTTATCTTAGTTGTGATTGTTATTCAGAAACCAACGTGTAGAAGCTACAGTGGCTCATGCTATTAAGATTTCATTTCTTCTGAGCTCTTTGCACTGACAGATCTAGGAAATATATCCAATTTTTTGGGCTTGAGTTTGTACAGGTATCTTTTTTTTTTTTTTTGTGGGTACCAGGGGTCGACCTCAGGACCTCGCATGCGAGCAGGTGCCCGTGCTGCTGAGCAATATCACCGGCCCTTTTTACGTATGTCAGTTCTGGGAGTCGAACTCGGGCCCTCGTGCTTGCCAGGCAGGCGCTTATGCCGCTGAGCCATCTCACCAGCCCCCTGTACAGGTATCTTTAGTTCCATTCTCATCTCACCAGATGCTTTCTTCTCTTGTCCGTCCTGTATTTGTTTGTCCTTCCTTCCATAGAGAGGACACTTTCTCACAACATCACATATTTACGCATTTTCTCAGTCTGTGCTATTCATAGACTACTTTTGGAATTGCTCCACCCTTGCCACTGTGTACAGCAAACTCACTAATAAGAATTTGAGGTTTATTTCAGGGTGTGTACTCATACCATTGTGTCCAGAAGTAATTTATATCCTTTCTTCTCCCATCCCCCTTCAATGTGGTTACATTGTTTTAAATATAGTTAGGTTCTCTTATTTCTATTTGTGTTTGTTTTTCCTCCTTGTTGATTTTACTCTATATCTTAAATGCTTTAACATACTTCTAAGAATTCAAGCAAAAAGATACGCCCAGAGAACTATCTATCCCTTCTATTCCATTCTCCCAGCCCACTGTGTGTGGGTAACCAATTTCATTGTTTTGTGGTTTATTCTTCCTGTGTTTCTTTTTGCAAAAATAAGCTGATTTACCTATGTTAATTTCTCATCTTAGTTTGTAGAGGCAGTCTTCATTTTTTACAGACGCATAATATTTCGTTGTGTAGATATACCTCAGTTTATTCCAGCAATCTATGCTTGGGGATTTAGGTAGTTGCCAATATTTATAATGATAACCCTATAAAGAATAATCTTATGTATGCATATTTTTGTACCATTGGAGATATATTTTCACATCAAACTACAGAAGTAGGCTTATGAGTTGAGAATAAGCACAGAGACAATTACGTCAGGTATCACCAAATTCCCTTCCATACCTGACTATACCTTTTAGTACCCCACCCACAATTAAGAGAATGCCTGGCTCCCCACATTCTCTCTAGCAGGGTATACTGTCAAGATGTTCAATTTCTGCCAGCCTGAGGGCTAAGAAACGATATTTCAGTGTAGTTTTAATTTTCATTTATTTTATTATGACTTAATTTGTAGTAGTATTTGAAATGAAGTTGAAATCTTATGTTTAAGGCCATTTTGATGTAATGTTTGTTTTTTGTTTTTTTTTTTTTTTTTTTTTTTTGTGGGTACCGGGGGGGTCGACCTCAGGACCTCGCGCACCAGCAGGCGCCCGTGCCACTGAGCGATATCACCGGCCCCTTTTTCGTATGTGGGTTCCGGGAGTCGAACTCGGGCCCTCGCGCTTGCCGGGCAGGCGCCTAAGCCGCTGAGCCAACTCACCGGCCCTTGATGTAATGTTTGTAAATTGTCCATATCTTTTGCCCATTTTTCTTTTTTCTGGAGTTTTTGTTTTTATCTTAAATACTTAGAAGTTCTTTACAGTTTGGGGCTATTAGTCCTTTACCTGTGGTACACAAATATTTTTTCCTATTTGGTATTTGCTTTTAAATTAGTTCTTTATCCTGCTTGTTGTCCTCATTTCCTTCTTTCTGCTTTTGGTTTGAAAATTTCTAGTTTATTGTAAATACATTTTTCTTGTATCCTATCACTCTGAGCATTTGACATAGTCCGGTTTTAAAGTCCTTGTTCATGGTACTGCGTTATTTTATTTGGAGCAATTCAGCTTCCGGTGTTGGTTTTGTGGGTTGGTTGTCTAAGCATGAGACGCCTGCCTGCTTCGGAATTTTGGTGTGGAGGCTCATTTTGAGAGGGAGGTTTTCATTTTTACTTTTCTTTGTTTTCTCCCTGACCCTGCTTCTCTGATAGTTTTGCGTTTGCCTTCACCCGGCTCTGAGTTCCTGGTAGGCAGCACATCTTTGTTATTTTTGCCTGTTTTCATGGCGGAGGAGGACTCACTCAGCGCCCCGGTGACCGTGAATGGCCCTGAGCCTGGGTCTCCTTCCCGTCACGTGGGGAACACGCCGGGTCCTGGTTGTCTCGAGGGCCCTCTTCCTGCACTCCCCTGCCACCAGCCCTGCTCACCGCGTGGTGTGGATGCTGTGCCTCTGGTTCCCAGAGGTGATTATCGTGTCTGTGAGCCCAGCCCCATCTTCCTGAATTTCTCCTTTTGTGTTTTCCCTGTCACTCCCGTGTGTTTGGTGCAGACGTGCTGGGGCAGAGGAGAGTTTACGGAGCTGCCGTAATGGGAAGGGGTCTTCTGTGCTTTGAAGGAAGGCTTGGGGGACAGAAGGAAGGAAGCTGGCTGGATGGAGGGTTTCCTGTGAGCCTTGTGTCGCCCTGTCCTCCCGTTGCTGCAGTGCTGGGAGGCGGGCTGGTGTCTCTGTTTCATGTGGGACACTCAGAGCCCAGCAGTGCTCACAAGATGGGGTGTGGGGTTGGAATGCAGCGGTGCCCTTGAGTGGCCTTCACCCGGTTTCCTGGGTGCAGAGTCCCTGGACCTGGGGTGGGTAGAGAAGGAGAGGCACGGTACCAAGTGACCATGGCTGGTCCCTCTGTTGTGAATGCCTTGTCTGTCAGCCACCACCAGGAAGGTGTCTGCCAGTTCTCTAATTGAGCCGGTCCAAAACAACCCCAGAGAGTAGCTGCTTTTAACCCCGTCTGAGGAGCAAGGAGGCTGATGCCCCAGAGCTCACGTGGCTTCCTAGCTTCTCCTCATTAGCAGACACAGGGCTGGGATTTCCGCATCGTCTCCTTGCAAAGTCCCATGCTCCTGTGCTTCCAGCACATTTGTGTCCCATGGTGCCTGTCCGGCCAGCTTGTGGCAGGCTCTCGGGAGACACGATGCCCCAGAGGGCAGGTGACAGGCACAGGGTGAGGGGCTGGAGCTGCTTCCGACTACAACTCCTCGGGGGAGAGATGCAGAACCCGGTGTTGCAGCTGCGTAACATGGCCCAGGCTCTCGAGGAGGCTCCTGTCCCTTCTCGACCCAAGAAGGTTGCATCTCCCCAGGTCTACGTCAGCCAGCGGAGCCTGGTGTCCTGGCAGAATCCCAGGTCTGCCCTCCTTATCCAGTCCCAGAGCCCTCGTCTTTCTGGGGACTGCTTCGCCCTGTGCCCAGTGGCTTTGTGCCCGGAATCACCCTGCATGGTCCTTTATCACACACCTTCTGGTTTGTGAATCTTAATGATTTTAGGTACAAGTTATTTGCCAACTATTTAGCCACCCACCAAAGCAGCCCCAGGCGGGCAGGGACCTTATTTCTCTATTTGTGTTGGAATCCTGTCTCCTCATAGGCCAACTGGCCCATAATTAGATTTCGAAGGAATGAATAAAAAGAGACAGCCGGCTCCAGTCCTGCCTCTCCCATTGAAGACCTTCGTGGCATCCACGAGGTACTCACTTCTCCTCATCTGTAAAACAGACCCACAGTGGCTGCTCCGCGGGACTGTTGAGTGACTTAGAGCTGCTCGGAAAGGGGACTCTGAGTCCTCCTCTTACAGCCTCCGCCTGTGAGTGCTGTGATTCACTGGGCGGCAGGAGGTTGTCACCCCAGCCTGGCCCTGCCTGGGGCTTGTAGACCGAGCTCTGAGGCTCTGAGCTGCTCGGCTTCTGGGAGGCCTCTGCAAACCCGTGGCCCAGATCTGGTTCTGCAGAACCCAGCCAGTTTAGATCAGGAAGCTCCGCTATGCTGCCGAGGGTTCGAAGTGAACCTTGAAGAAATGGCTCCCCTGGCACAGCCTTTTAATTAAATGCTCGTGTTCACTTTCTGAAGTTCATTAAATCATCCTGCTGGGTGTCAGGAGCTGCATCTTGATGTTTGACAAAGCCCAGTTGCTTTGAGTAATGGAAAAGTACAAAACGAGGCGGCTTCACAGAAGCCGTGGATGACACTGGCACGTCCCCTGTGCCCTGCAGTATTGCTGCCTGCAGCGTCCCCTTCCTGTGGGCTGCTTGCTCCGCCTCCCCAACCCGGCCTGCAGGATGGAGGGGCCCAGCGCATGTCATGGTCTGTGCCCTGGTCCCTGCCTTTGACTTCTGCTCCACACTCCTGGACCCCTGGTGCTAATGAAGGCCTGAGCCCTGTTGCTTCTGGCCTTATGGCTGAAATCAGGTGAAGATCTGAGTGCACCCGCAGGGCCCCGGGCTCTGGGTGCCGAGGAACATACCCCGAGGCTTCCAAGTGCCACAAGCACAGTGCTGAGCGGGGCCAGGCATAGCTGTGGCCTTGTCTTCAAGACCTGCTGTCATTACAGACAAGGCTCCTGCTGCAAATACCTCCAGAACAATTTTGTGCAAAGCTGGGCTGTGAGGATTAAAGCAAATAAGAGCCGCTATTTATTCACTGTTTACTCTATGTTGGGTTCTTTGAGCATGTTACTTTATCTGATGCTTCTGCCCTTTCCGAGGATCAGAAAATGGAGCAGGTCCATGCTGTGTCCACACAGTGGTCTTCCTGAGGCAGAGCTGGCCTGCGAGTGTTCAAGGCCTCTTTTCTGACCTGGCCTGCATAGTGCTTAGTGCCTACTAAGTACTCCTCACTGCTTCCTTGCGCCCTTCCTCCCCGTGTCAGTGCCCAGCGAGGTCATCTTTGAGTTGCGGCTTTGTCCCGCATAGAGCAGCCCTCACCCCACCCAGCATGCAAGGCGACAGATCCACAAGGCGTTCAGACCTTCATTATCGCACAGCTTCTGCTTTTCTGCGCAGGCCTTGGGGGAGGCTGATGCACCCCGCCTCTGAGCAGCTCCTGGGGAAGGAGGCCTCCCTGGGTTGTGCGGTCCCCTGTCCTCAGAGTCTGGCCCTGGAGCCGCAGCAGCAGCACAGTGGGGCCAGCAGGCTGACAAGTAACTGTCCTATAGCCATCGGATACAAGAACTGCAGGTCAGAGTTTTCAAACCTGCCTGTGTGTCACAGCCACCTGGGAAGTGCTGCTGTTTAATGAACTCGATTTTCAAAATACATTCTTTAAAATAAACTTTATTCTTTGAATAGTTTTAGAATTACAGAAAACACTGGGAGGCTAACACAGGGTTCTTACATCCCTACCCAGCTTCTATGAAGACCTAAGCATCTTAGTATGGTACCTCTGTTAAAATCCATGAGCCAATATTTGTATGTTATCATGAATGAGAGTCCACACTTTATTCAAGTTTCCTTAGTTTTTACCTAACTTCTGGGAAAAGTCATATTACACGTGGGCATCGTGCGTCCTTCAGTTCTTCTTGGCTATGGCAGTTCCTCAGACTTTTCTTCTTTTGGATGACCTTGAGGGTTCGAGGATAGCTTCTCATGTGTTTTGTAGGATATCCTTGCATGGGGACTTGTTTGAAGTTTCTTTTTCATGATTACACGGGGGTTGTTAGTTTGGGGGAAGACCTCGGAGGATAAATGTCCTCCCTATCACGTTGTGCCGAGGCGCTATACGATGGACATAGCCTACCACGGTTGATGTTGCCCGTGATCCTCCATGGTCATGGCTGAGATGTGTCTGTCAGGTCCCCCCAACCCCTGTCCCACACTGTCCTTTGGGGAGGAAGTCACTGTGCATAGCTCACCCTTAAAGAATGAGGAGTTGTACTCCATTTCCTTGAAGTTGGAGTAGCTTTGTAAATTATCTAGGATTCTCTCATCTGGAAGATTGGTCTTTTCTCCTGCATTTATTATTTATTCAGTCATTTATATCAGTATGGATTCATAGATATTTGTGTTTTTAGTTATAATTAGTATAGTTTATTTCATTGCTCAAATTGTTCCAGCTTCGGCTGTGAGGAGTCTTTCTGCTGGCTCCGGTGTGCGTTTGACAAACCCCACCATTGCGGAGGTCATTCTCTTGCACCCTGAGCACTTCCTTCCACCCTGGCGCTCCCAGCTTACCTTGGATCCCTCCTGCCCTCTCCTTGGAGTTAGCCTTTCTCCAGGTGCCCCGTGCTATACACTTAGCTCTGCACACAACCATCTGGATTGGGATTAAGCCGAACACGAGTGTGCTCGTGATGTCTGCTTACCTGTAAACTCCCACCCTGGGATGAGAACCTCGCGCCTCCCACCTGCTCCCCCCCCCGGCTGAATCTCTTGACTGCAGTGTACGTGCGCAGCAGCCTCGGAGTGGTCAACTCTCTCCTCCGTGGGGATCAGCGGCATCCACTGCAGTGTGCAGCTCACATAGGGCATATTTTTTTTTTAATTCTACAGAGTCCGCTCATTTCTAACATTTACTTATGTTAGCACCTTTCCCTCCAACGTTCAGTAAGGTCATTTCCTACATAATAAAACTGTTACATTCTTTTGTCACATTATGCATGCCATCCTGGGACCCCACAGCCTCCTAAATGATATTTTAAAATTTTCATACTTTCACGTTTGCTCTCTGCGCTGTAAAGTTCTTTGGGTTTTGACAAGTGCTGAATGTCTTGCATTCTCCATTATGATATCATACAGAATCGTCTCATCGTCCTAAAAAAACATCTCCTGTGCCTCACCTATTTAACTTGTTTCTTATTCTTGGAAAACACTGATCTTTTCACTGTCATTATAACTTTGCTTTTTCTAAAATGTCATCTAAGTGGAGTCTCATAATGCAGTGATTTTTGCTACTGGCTTCTTCTACCTAGCAATGTGCCTTTCAAATTCATTCATTTTTGTGGCTTGGTAGCTATTTCTTTTTATCACTGAGTGATGTTCCATTATATGGATGTGCCAGTTTATTAATTCACGATTAAAGGACCTATCAATTGCTTCCAGTTTTTGGTGATTGTTTGTTTTGTATTGTTTTGTGGATGAAGGCTTCCAAATAGTCTTGGCACATGAATTCTTAGAAATGGTGATGATTGCTGGATTGTGTATGCTAGGACTACATTTCATTTTGCATTCAGGGCCTTGAGCATGGTAGGCAAGTGCTCTACCACTGAGCTGCACCCCATCCTTTTTTATTTTGAGACAGGGTTTTGCTGTGTTTCCCAGCCTGGACTCGAACCTGCTATGTTGCTGCCTTAACCTCCCAAGTAGCTGGGATTGCAGTGCGTACCCCCATGCCTGGGTCTCTTTAGTTTTTTAAGAGAAGACCAGATGGCCTTCCGAAGTAATTGCACCACTTTATATTCCCACGAGCAGTGAACGAAGGTCCTTTTTAATCTGTACCCTCACTAGCAGTTGGCGTGGTCAGTTGCTTGGATGTTAGCTGACTGATGTATGTATGTGTCTCCTGGCTTTCATTTCCTTGTTTTAATTCCCTAATGAAAAACAATGATGCGCATTTTTCAGTATGCTTATTTGCTACCTGTATCTTTGCTAAAGTATCTTTTCAGCTTTTTCCTCTATTTTTAAGTATTGGGTTGTTTGTTTCCTTACTTTTCCTTTTTCAAGAGTTCTTTTTATGTTATGGATACAAAATTTCTCACATACATTTTGCAACCTATTATTGCCCAGTATGTAGCATGATTCTCTTAAGGATGTCCTTCAAGGAACAGAAGTTTTGAATTTTAATAACCTAAAGTTACCAATTCAAGTTACCAATTTTTTGTTTGATGGAACTTGTTTTTGGTGCTTTATCTGAAAATTCATCACCAAACCCAAGGTGCCTACGGTTTTATCTTGTACCTTCTAGAAGTTTTATATTTTTGCATTTCACATTTAGCGCTGTGATTCATTTTGAGTTGGTTTTTGTGAAAAGTGTAGTCTGTGTCTAGGATCACTTTTTCTTCTGCAAATGGGATGTCTGTTTCAGTACCATTTGTTGGAAAAGACTATCCTTTCTCCACTGCATTGTCCTTATTCTGTTGCCACAGGTCATTTCACTACATTTATTTATTCACTACAGTTACATTATTCACTACATTTATTCTTCTTCTGGGATTGCCATTCTATTTTATTGATCTTATATATCAATATTTTTACTGTCTTGGTCACTGTAGCTTTATATTAAGTGTTGGAATCAGGTAGTTGGTGTTCTCCAACTTTATTCTTACACTAAAATATTATTTTGGCTATTCTAGGTTGTTTTTCCTTCCTAATTAAAGAGCTAGTTTGACAATATCTATGAAATATCATGCTGGAATTTTGATTGGCATTACATTGAACCTATAGATCAAGTTAGGAAGAATCGATGTCTTAAAAATGTTGAATGTTCTAATTGACAAACAGAATATCTCTCCATTTATTTAGATTCTTTTTGATTTCTTTCATTAGAGTTTTGTAGTTTCCTGCAAAGAGATACTGTACACATTTTATTAGATTTATACATAAGTATTTCATATTTTGGGTGCTGTTGCAAATAGTATTATTTTTAAATATCAAATTCCAGTCCATTGCTGGAAAGTAACTGACTTGTGTATTAACCTTGTATCTTGTGACCTTGCTGAATTTGCATATTAGTTCCAAGAATAGTTGATTTTTTCCCTTTAATTCTTCAGTGCTTTCTAAATAATCTTGCCATATGTTAGCAAAATTCATTGTATTTCTTCCTTCTTAATTTCTAGAATCCAACCCTTCTCTCTTCCCTTCCCTTCCTCCCCCTCCCTCTTCCCTTTCCCCTCTCCTTCTCCTTCTTGTGTTTGTGCACTAGCTTGGACTTCTAAGGTGACATTGAGCAGGACAGATAACATCCTTCCCTTGTTTCAGATCTTAAAGGGGAGGCATCTAACTTCTCACCATTTGGTCTGATGGTAGCCAGAGGCATCTTGTAGCCAGAGGTAGCTGTTCTTTGTCAAGTTGGGGAAGTGCCTTTTTGCTGGATTTTGTCACATGCTTTTCCTGCATCAATGGATCTGATCCTAGGATTGTTTTCTTCTTCAGCCTGCTGATACAGTAGGTTGTGTCGACTTATTTTCCAATGTTGGATCAACTTTGCATATGTTTGTAGTGTATAATTCTCTTTTTCCACTCTAGGTATTGATTTGCTATATTTTTGAAAACTTTCACATCCATGTTCACGAGAGATTCTGGTCTAGAGTCCTGTCTTCTTACCATATCTGTGTATGATTTTGGTGTTTGAATAATTCCACAACCTGGAAGTCCTCTGACGCCAACTTCTGGAACAGACTGTGGGAGCTGGTGGTGTTTCTTCTGTAAATGTTTGGCATAATTCACTTGGGCCTAGTACATTTTCTTTTAGAAGGTTGTTAATTATTGAGTCCATTTATTTAATAGAGGCCTACTGAGCTTGTGTATTGCCCCATGTGTATTTTGGAAATTTGTATGTCTTCCAAGGAAATTGTTCTATTTTATCTAAGCTATCAGATCAATGGGCAAAGGGCTGTTCATAGTACTTCTTTATTACCCTTTCAATGTCCATGTGGTCAGTAGTGATGACCCTCTTTCATTTCTGATATTGATAATTTATGGTCTGTCCCCACACCCCGGGCTGGGAAGTTTTCAAAATACACATTTGAGCATGTTCCCAGGCCTGCTTTGGAGGAAGGTTTGCGGGTGTAGACATGACATGCTTTCCTCAGGACTCCCAGGAGCTCCTGGTGCTTCTAACAGGGAGGTTGACAACTGGGAAGCATCCCGAGTCTGGATCTTTCATTAGTTTTCTTTTTTTTCTTTTTTTTTTTTTGTACCGGGAATTTTCATTAGTTTTCAATTCTTTTCAACCAGGGCACTTTCTGGCTGCCTGGAATGCTAATATGTAAGATATAAAAATGCAAAGCCATTGTAATTGATTTGGAAGAGGAGAAAGACGTGGAGACCCTACCTGCTTGGTTCTCACCTCCCTAAGCTCCGGTCACACATGTCCCCTGGTGGGCGGGGCTGCTTCTCCAGTGCTCAGGGATTCCCTGTTGCCAAGAACCCAAGAATAATGCCGTGCTCGCAGGCCAGCGTGCTGGAAGGGAGAGGGGGTTAAGACCACGTGGCCAGGCCCTTCACGGAGAGCCCCCAGGTACTCTTCCGACTTGGCAGATGCAGCATTTAAGTCCCAGGCTCTTCACCACCACCCCCTCCCCCCAACAGAGAAAGCACAGGGCCCAGTCCCATCTGCAGCTTTGGCTTAGGAAATCCAGGCCATCTCTGGTTGCTTTCCGGCAGGATCGTGGCCTGTGTTTGTTTCTCACTTTGCTTATCTGCTGTTGAAGGCTCCGCTCTGACCAACGGGGGGCTGAACCTACACAACCCCGTGAAGAGGAAGCTGGAAGCTGAGAAGGACTATGTCTTCGATAAGAGGCTCAGGTACAGCGTCCGCCAGAACGAAAGCAACTGTCGGTTTCGGGACATTGTGGTGCGAAAGGAAGAGGGCTTCACGCACATCCTGCTGTCCAGCCAGACCTCCGACAACAACGCGCTGACGCCCGAGGTAAGGCAGTAGAGTCTAGAGCTCTTTGCTGTCCCTTCTCTCTTTCCATGATAGCGTGGAACACGGAGGGTTAGCTACAGGCCATGGGGGACACAGTCGGGGCAGCCCCGTGACCCAGCTCAGAGCCGAGAGGACGGGCTGGCTTTGCCTGGTGGATACATATACTCAGGGAGGCCCTGGCAGTGGAGGGGCTAGGGGTGCTGAGTCCTTGAACTTGTGATCGTGTGTCTCATCCTGTGATTTACACAGGTGATGGTTCTCCTATGGGACGGTGGGCCTCACTGTCTGACATGATTAACACATTGTGAGGAAGACGCCGTGACTTGTGCCTTTGAGTTTGTGGGGCTGGTGGTTGCTGGTTGCCTCTCCTCTAACCATGGGGTTCTGAGGAGCTCTCCTCCTCCACCTCCAGCAGGAACACCCCAGGCTTCTCTGCCATGTAGACCTCTGTGTAGGGTTCCAGGGACCCCAGAGCATAGCTCTACCCACAGGCGGCTGTTCACGTGTTCACACACCTGGAAACCGTGTTATTTTAAGCTCATTATGACACACATGACACATGAGACTGATTCTTCTTTTTTCTACTTCACTACTTTTTAAAAACGTGCTTTAAAAAGGTACAGCATTTTCCTTCAACAGATCGAATAAAGGTGACATCTCCCAGCTCACTCTCTCGAGAGTGGCTTTGTGTGTTAGCAGTGTCCCACTCATCCCAGAAGCTGTGTTGTGCTCGACTGATCTGGGGTGCCCAGGTCCTCACCCACTGAGCCATGGGCACGGTTAATTAGGGATTCCATTCCTAATCAGCAGTGGTCGGTTACAGAATGGGAGGAAAAGGGAAAAGCTATTAATCCTGTAATTTCAGCTGTCTTCACCAGAGCGAATTGACTCTGGGTGAGCCAGCTGACTGGGTAAAGTAGCCCTGAAAGAAAAATTCTGCTGAAATGCAGAGGTGGTGTTAGAGAAGGAATGCAGACTTTGAAGTCCAGCAGACCTGGGTTCAAATCCTGCCTCCACCAGCTCACTACTTCTGTTACCTTGGGAAGTTACTTTGCTTTTCTGGGCTCCCTTGGTTGCAGAAGTTACAGTCTCTTTGTGAGATCAGAGCCAGTATATGCACAGAGGCTTCCAGAGTACCTGGAACATAGGAATAATAAATGCTCTTGTCATTCAGATGAAACAGAGGCCATTAGCAGACCAGCCTTGCTTGTTAGGGTAGAAACTGAAAGGGAGCCACTTTCACAGTCACAACTGAATTTCTAGTTGTCCCTGTGTCATTGGTTGAATTGGCCACTTAGGCAAAAATTCATTCATTACCGGAAGCATTAGCTGGGTTCTGAGGCTAGCGGGTGCGTTGTGATGTTTCTTTTGTCTGGAATATAGCAGAGAACAGGGAGATTAACAAACATGACACTGCATAGTCCTCGTGATTGAAGGCTCGTCCACGTCACTGCTTGGAGAGGACCCCAAGTGCTCCCAGCCTTGGCCACCATTGCCACCAGCATCCATGGGGACTAGACAGCCGTGTAGGGTCCCTATCATCATACCCCCACCCAAGCCTGTTCATGCACATTGTTGACTTGCTTTCTGTTTATTTCTATTTCTGTTATAATCACTAGAACCGGAACTACTAGGCCATTTTTCCAGGACCACTGTTGTAGTCTGCTCTTAAGTCTGCCCACTTCCATGCTTCCTGCCCTGGAATCTACTCTCCACAAGGCAGGCAGAATGATGTGCTGGAAACACAGTTCTGACCACACCACCCCTGCACATGTGCACGCGCGCACACACACACACACACCCATACATGCACACATCAAACGTGTCGATCACTCTGGTTGACGAGCAGAACCCTCACTGTGCCCTGCAAGAGTGGTGAAGTCTGACCCCATCTCATATCTCGCATCACACTTCTCTCCTCTGCATTCCAGAGGCTTGCTTTCGTACTGCATCTGTCACAGGGCCTTTGCCCATGCTCACCCTTCTGTCCGGAACAGCCTTTTTGCCTCCTTGCTTCACTAATGCCTGCTCTTTCTTCAGGTCTCAGCTTGTCCGTTGCTCTTGTAGAAGGTCTTCCCTCCCCATCCTGAGGTCATCTCTGGCTCCTCCCGTGGACTTCCTTAGCACCAGGCTCCTTCCTCTTGGACCTGTCACAGTTGTTACTATACACATATTTGTTGTGTTTTATTAAATGTCTGATTGCCTCTCTCAGTGGACCTTTGTGAGGGGTTAAAGATATGCATTCTCTCTTATGGTTCAGATCTAAAATGTCCGCCCAAAGCCTCATGTGCTCAGAGCTGGGGTTTGGGGAAGGTGGTTGGATCATGGGGCAGTATATTCATCAGTGGATTAATCCATGAATGAGTTTGAAGCTAAGCATGCTGTTAGGAACTGGGATCTTGTTGGGGGAGATTCAGTGGGGGCACGGCCTGGGAAGGTGTTTTCTTGACCCTGCCTCCTCCCTTCTCACTCTGCTTATGGCTTGAGCTGCTTTCCTTGGCCTGGCCTTTCCATCGTGTTTTTGCCTTGGAGCCAGCTGATCATGGCGAACTGTCTGAAACCGTGGTTCAGAATAAACCTTCCCCCCTTTAGGCTGTGGGAGTCAGGTAGTTTGTCCCAGCAACAGGAAGGTGACTGATTCACCCTCAATTCAGTAAACATTTTTTAAAAAACCATGCACAACAAGTTCTGAACCCAGGATTTAGAGATGAGCGAAGTACTATTTAACTCTTAAAGGATTATATTAATTATTGATCGCTACCTAACAAATTGTGCTAAATTGAGCCCCTGCAAACAATAAGGACTTCTTATTGCCCAGTCTGTGGGTCAGAAATCGGGGTAGGCTCAGCTGACGTCCCTGGCTCAGGGGCCCCCACCCGCTGCAGTCTGGGTGCTGGCTGGGCTGCGAGACCATCAGTGGCTTGGCTGCTGGAGGGAGGACCCACATCCACACCCAGCTGTGTGGATGTTGGTGGGCCTTGGTCCTCGCTGGCTGGAGACATCTGTTCCCTGCCACATGGGCCTCAGGGTTACCAATGACGCGGCAGCTGGCTTCCTCCAGAGTGAGAGCAAGCGACAACACACAGAGAAGCTGGAGTCTTTTTGTAATCTACCCTCCTGTTGACAGTGCCATCCCGTCAGTCATTTTGGCGTCCTGTGTGGGTTAGAGAGGAGTCACGAGGTCTGGCCCTCACTCATGGTTAGGTGGTTGCAGAAGGGTGTGAGTAGCAGGCAGGGCATCAGTGGGGCTCATCTCAGAAGCAGCTGCCACAGGGATCTCCAGCAGGCAGGAGGCAGATGAGGTAAGGAGGTGAATGTTCTACAGGGCGGGGGCGGGGGGGCTTGTCAGATGCCCTGCAAGGGTCAACAGTAAATGCACAGGATGCGTTTGGGACCTCGGCGTGCAAGGCAGTCTGCACGTGAGCGTCGTGCAGCAGAACATGGGGGATTGGTCTGCTGCAGGCCAGCAGGTGCCCACTGAGCATGCAGTGTGTGCTGTGTAAGAAGGCAGAAGGCTGTTGGGTAACTTTAGAGCATCTGGGTGGAAACACAGCAGTTACATTATAAAAGTTGGAGTCTTTCAGGAAGATGGAGGTTCAGCCATCTATCCAAATTGAATTCTCAACACCAGAAGGGAAAGGGAAATGTGCTAAGTAGGTATAATTTTTTGTAGTTTTAAATCATTTTTAATATTTATTTATTTATTTATTTATTTGGTACTGAGGATTGGAGGCAGGGCCTTTTCACAGAGCTATATCCCCAGCATTTTTTTATTTTTATTTTTCATTTTGAGATGGGATCTTGCTAAGCTGTCCAGACTGGCCTTAAACTTGTGATCCTGCTGTCCCAACCTCCCTCAGTGCTGGGATTACAGGCATGCATCACCATGCCTGGCTTAATTTTTCTTTTTAAGTAAAGAAAAGATGTAGTGTGCACTCCTGTTGCATCAGTGAGACACAGATTTGCTTTCGATTTAATTCATAAAGGATGCAGATATTTTGCCCAGCCTTGTTTTTACTGATTGACCAGTAAGTGTGGCCTAGGTCAGACAAGCCCCTCTCTGAGTCTCCCATGGAGTCACAGCTCATCTCTTTGCAGGTTTTTCCGAGAAAAGTTCATAGATAGCTGAGAGTTTGTCTGTTTCTGTAGGCAGAGGGATTAAAAGACCCCCAAGACAGTGGTCTCTTCACATTTTTGACGTCCAAAATGAACGTTTGTGGCTTATACCCTGCTAGTGAGGACTGTGTTCCTCCCCTCTTGAAGCAGAGCTGGGGCCCACAGTGTCTCAGTTCAGTTGACACCTGGCCCTGTCCTTTCCACTGAAAAGTGTCCATTTATTTAAGTCATCGTATAGGACGGAGTCATAGAAAGTGACAGGGTGTGGGTGCTGACACTGGAATTGTGGTCCTGCCTTTTCCTGCCGGGGTGGCCTTGGCAGCTTTCTTCACCTCTCTGAATCTGCATTGCACACCTGTAAGATGGGCA
The DNA here is from genome assembly GCA_028451465.1 of Erethizon dorsatum. NCBI lineage: Eukaryota > Metazoa > Chordata > Mammalia > Rodentia > Erethizontidae > Erethizon > Erethizon dorsatum. Next base: position 144,375,476 of record CM051825.1, on the reverse strand, counting down.
TGCCCGTCTCTACCTTGCAGGACCTTCTTTGGAGTACTGTATTAGGTGGCGATTACATGATGCAACCCCTGACATTCTAGGTGCTTAACAAATGTGGGTTCTTTTAAAAGTATGATTTAAAAAACAATGCTTTCTGAATAGATTCCCCAAGCCCTATGACGGTGCCTATTGAGTGATTAATAATGATTTCTCAAAAGTCTGTTTGCATACCGTCTCCCCTTGAGACTCTAGACTGTCCAGGTGAGTACCACGCCTCGTTCCTTGCTGCCATTGCCTTCCACACCTTTTCTCCTTCCTAATTTGGATTGAATGAGATTTCTATATATTACCCCCCAGTCATTGTACTTCCTAATTTTCCAGATGAATGTAACCATCCTCTCACCACCACCACTCCCACAGGGATAACCTTGACCTGCTGTCTCCTGCCCTTCCCCTCTCACCTTACACAATACGATCACCTGCTGCCACAGCTCTACCCTGGACACGCCCCGCCCTCTCATCAGCCATCGTCAGTGTCATGGGTTTTGTAGTCAGTTCCTGCATTGATTTAACAACACATTCTTCAGGGTTTTGCTGTCTGTTCCTTGCACATCAGTTTTCTTCTTGAAGTACAGCCCTTTTTGCTTATTTTTGTGAGGGTCTAAGAGTGTTCAACTTCTTGTACTGAAAGTGCCTTTTACCCTTGCCTTTGGGTGATAGGTTAGCTGGGTGAAGAATTTTTCTGAGCAACTCGAAAATTTATCTTGTTACCTCCTTCTAGTATTTAATTCTGCTATTTAGAATTATCCCTTCAGCCAAGTGTTTGTACTTTCAAGGTAATCCTTCTTTTGTCCCTGGGCATATTTATTTTCATGTTTATTTTTAAATGCATATTTTTATTAGTGCCTATTAATTTTACAAAATATTGTGTTTCAATGTGTATAATGTATTTTGATCATATTCATCCCCATGAACCTCCCATTCATTCCCCTCATTCCCTTCCTCTTGTCTAATAATAATCTCCCTTCTGCTTTTTTGTCATGTCTTTTAGAGTTCACCTATTTGGAGAACATGTGATATTGTCAGAATTTCTGAATCTGGTTTATTTTGCTTAATGTAATCATCTCCAGTTCTATCCATTTTCCTGTAAATGACATATTTTGTTCTTTTTACAGCTAAATTATATAGATCTTACTGCTGAGTCATATAATACTTCATTATATAATATATATATATGTGTGTGTATATATATATAATATATAATATATTATATATATATATCTCACATTCTCTTTATCCATTCATCTGTTGATGGTTCTGCTTCCTGCACCCAGGTTAAATGAACTTGGTTGTCTGGCTGTAGATCCATGGCAGATCCGAAGCCAGAAATCATATAGGGGAAGCAGGTTTTCTCCATCAGACACCAGCAGCAGGTCCATGCCCTAATCGCCAGAACCTATGACTATGTTAGGTTACATGGGAGAAAATTAGGCTGCAGAAGTGCTATTGAGTGACTTTAAGAGGAAAAGATTGTCCTGGCCTCTCCGGATGGGCCCAAGGTCATCACAGAGTTCTCCAGTGTGGAAGAGGGAGATGGAAGCGTTGGTGTGTGTGTGATGCAAAAGGAGAAGACTCCATTGACCATGGGTGGCTTTGAAGATGGAGGGAGAGGCCACGAGCCCGGATGTGCAGGTGCCTGGAGAAATTGGAAAAAGCAAGGAACCGGATTCCCTGAGGCCTCTGCATAGCATTGCAGCCTTGCTTCCTACATTCTCATCTTCTTATCTCTTTAGATGCTGCCTCCCTCTTCTCCGTGACCTCTGAAGAGAACCTTGAGCACCTGTTTTTAACCTTCCTGTCACACTTGTTTTTACCCCCTAATTCATATTTTCCATCTGTTTCTATGTTCTTGATTCAGCACAGTCACTTCCGGTCTTTCAGTTCATTTATTCTCCCTTTAGTTCCATTTAATGTGCAGGTTTCCATGATTTTGTTTTTCCTTATAAGAAGTTTCCACTTAAGTCTGTTTTTCCCTGTTCTTCTGTTCTTTCTTTATTATTCGTATGTCTCCTCTCCTTGCTTATTTGAAATATTTTTGTTACAGTCTTGTTTAGACCAGTAGTGCTTAAAGTTGTTACGTAATCCTCCTGTCTACTGCATATGCTGACTTCTGTTTCCTCAAGTGTTTTGTAATTTTTCATCGTGAGCTCATTTTCAACAGAAATTTATTTCCTTGCATAATTCTGCTGTGGTCTCAGGTGTAGTTTTTCTCCAGAGTACTTTCACATTCATTTCCATGAGGTACCTCAGGGGTATCCCTAGCCCGTGTCCAATTTCCACGTTAATTTTTAACTTGGAGATTTCTCTCATATGTGGCAGTGGAACTCAGAAGTTCAAATCCAGGTACTGAGCAGGTTTGGAGTTTTAAATTCTCATGGGAGATTTTTCGTACCTCAGAGATAAATTATTTGAGCGGCTCCTCCTGACGGTGGCGTGGAGAACGGGTGGTACAGGGCGGTGCTCGTGAATGGGAGAACGGCTGCAGCGCGCACTTCCCGTCTCTGCGGCCTGTACTGTTAGAGCAGCCTGGCCACACTGCCATGGGTCGGCCTGGATGCCCGATTCCCAGGAGAAGCCGTGTGGGCGGGATGAACAGCGTCCACGGCAGGAGTGTGGTGGGAAGGAGTCCGAGAGTGTGAAGGCTGCAGGGGTTGGATCGCCATGGCCCAGACCCCGAGGTTCTGGATGATGCTTTAGCCCCCGCACCCAGCGTATGCGTGCTGGGAGCTCAGCTTCAGATCCTGGCTCCATCAGAGCCTCCATAGGCTCGGAGGGCGGAAGGGTCTGCTTGGCCCTGTGCACTGCGTACTTCATACCTAGCTGCTCTTGCAGCGAGATGCTGCTCCATGGAGTGCTTTAGGCCAAAGGGCCAAATGCTTCGAGAGGCAGCCTTGCCTGCTGTGAAGGCTTCTAGGTGTGAGAAAACAACCCACCTTCTGAGGTAGAGGATAAAGGCTTTGAGAGAGAGAGAGAGAGAGAAAGAGAGAGAGAAAGTTACTATATAATGCAACAAGTAATTGTTGAGTGTCCACTGTATATCAGGCACTGTGTTAGTCTCCAAGAATATGGCAGGGAATAAGAGAAGTGTTCTTATCATTATTAAAATGACAGTCTAGCAGGGGCAGACAGGTAAAATGTCCTCTTTAGTAGCACAAAGAGAAGAAATGAAATGTTCTTTATCTAGAATCCATTGCCAGGAATGTGAGCCTGTAGGTGGACACAGCATTCTCTTTCCTTCTATTTATTTTTCCCCAAAGTTCTTGAAAGTGGGTGGTGTGATCCCTTGAACCAAGCGTGACCAGTTCAGGTCCTAGAGCTAGGAAGTAGCAGGGCCAGAATTTGGACCAGGGGCTTCTAACACCAGTGAGACTTTGGACCCAGGTCCAGCTCTGATGTCAAAGCCCCTTACCATGGGCCACCATAAACCACGCGAGGGTCTAGGCTGAGAGAAGGGCGAGCAAAAGTAGAAGTAAGCTGAGCCAGCTAGAGAGGGTGTGTGCACCCCACTTGGCCTGTGCACAGGACTGTTTTCACACAGCGTGTAAAGGGCTCGACAAATGCCAGAAGAGGATTTGCAGAGATGTACAGGGATCGACTGACTGCCAGCCAGGCTCCCGGATCTGAGTCAGTGACCACCAGGCCTCCTAATTAACTCCTCTGCCAGCTTTGGGGATGGTGCCGGGCAGCTTTGGCTTCCCTGTGTTTCTGTCTTTGATCTGGATGTGTGCTTGGCTTTGGAGGAGGATCCTGGCCCAGGCAGAAGGAGATCCGCCCACCTCTCCCCTCCGGGGCCAGGCACCGGTCTGGCTTGCCGATGGGCACTAATATCCCACCTGCTCATCTCTGCCTGCAGATCATGAAGGAGGTCCGGCGAGCACTGTGCAACGCGGCCACGGATGACAGCAAGCTGCTCCTGCTCAGCGCCGTGGGCAGCGTGTTCTGCAGCGGCCTGGACTACTCCTACCTAATCGGCCGCTTGTCCAGCGACCGGCGAAAGGAGAGCACTCGGATCGCGGAAGCCATCAGGTGAGCCTGCTCCTTCCTGTCCGACACCCTGGGGTCCTGCCTAGGATCACTAAGTTTAGCAAATAAAAAACACAGGCTACTCAGTTACATTTGAACGTCAAATGATTAAATAATTTTATTTTTAGTGTAAGTATGTCCTATGCAATATTTGGGACATACTTATATTTAAAAATTATTGGCTGTTTATATAAAATTTGAATTTTAAATCTAACAGCTTGTATTTTATCTACAGCCCTAACCCTGCCAAAATTTTGATGCTTTCCTCCCTAGGTCACATCTCACTTTCGTTCTTTTGATCAAAAACAGATTTTTTTTTTTTTTTTTTTCCTATTAAAGCCTAGGTCTGGTGATTCCCTGTGTGACACACCATACTCCTGCCTCTGCCTGGTGGTGGCAGTCTCTGGGGGTCCTGACATTTCTGTCCTGGATCTAATGTAACTCAACGGTGCGGTGGGGGGGAAGCTATTCATTTGCATACCCCATGGGGTGGGAGTATTTGCCCCTCTCTTTCTGCCTTTGGGGCAAAAGTGAGGGTCCTGAAGGTGACATCCAGTGCCAACAATCAGTATTCATTTTGGGATACAGGGTAATTATTTCTCTATTCTTTATAAATATATTAAAACTAAATGAGGGTGATTTCCAGCCAGGGCCATTTAACTGGTTGACAGCTGTCACTCTGTGTCCACCCTAAGAAAGGTGCATACACTCACTGCTGTTTCTTGCTTAGGGAGACAGACAGGAGTCACGGCTCGGTCACCTCCTGGCTTCGTGAGAAGGAGCACTCATTCCCCATGGTGTCAAGGAGCCCCAGGTTGTGTGTTGGGATTTTCTGGGACCTCCAGTCTTCACTGCTCTGTGGCTGCATCACACAGACTGGTTTCTACGTGGCTACAGAGGCTTTGAGGGTTGCGGGTATCCAAGAGGTGACATTAAGACACTCGTGTGGGATTCTAGTCCTTCTTCAGAGTGAGCTAGGGTGCTTTCTGGAGGACCAGGAGGAGCCTGGCCACTGGCACTGCAAGGGAATCTGGGTTTTACACCACTCCCAGGTGCAGCCCAGTCCTGGACATGTCCACAGCGGTTTGCTCTCTGCTTGGTCTCGGCTGCGTTTTCTCTGGCTTCTCAGGAGTCAAGGGGAGCAGCAGGATCCCCAGTATTCTTCCCTTCTCACTTATGGGGCCATCAGAACCCAACCTAAAGAACTGAGTACCCATCTTGGTGACCCATGGGAAACTTGTTTATCTTGTTTATAAATTTCTAGTCTTCATCTGGGTTTCCAGAACCCAGGAAAACCCGTTTGACATAGCCTCTGGTTTCCATTCCTCGCACACACACTTCATTAGCACGAAAACTTCTTGTGGCATCCCAAAAGACATGTCCGCATCCTAATCCCTGGAACCCATAAATGTGACCTTATTTGGTAAAAGGATCGCTGCAGACGTAGCTAAGTTTAAAATTCCGAGATGAGATCATCCTGGATTAGAGTGGGCCCCAGACCCAAGAGGAGCAGCCCACACCAGAGCAGAGTAGACACAGAGCCAGGAGAAGGCAATGAGATGTACAGGCAGGGCCCAGAGGGAGGCAGCTGCCAGCCAAGGAGCCCCAGGGTGGCTGGTACCAGCAGGAGCTGGCGAGAGCCTGGAGCTCTCCCTGGAGCCTCCAGTCCTCCCTGGATCCCCCAAGGACCAGCTCCCCATACCTGGACTTCAGACTTCTGGCCTCCAGACTGATGGGAGAATAAGCTTCTGTTGTTTTCAGCCACGCTGTCTGTGTTCATCGTGACAGCAGCCCTGGGAAACCACCGCAGCCCTGGAGGGAAGTGTTAGCAACTCAGAAAGGCCCAGCGTCCTGGGCTCCCCTCTCAGGCGGGGTCCATCATGACCTTTGTCCTGGCACCCTAAAGGGCCACTCCTCGTGGGTAATGTTGGTGTCTGCTGAGTGGGGTCTGTTAACAGGTAATGTCTGACAGCTGCAGGTAAGGTGACGCTCCCAGTCCGTGGCGAGTGGGCAGTGATAAATGCTTGTTCAGCAGTGCCAGGACATGTAGGAATAAGAATTTGCAGCTGGGTCACTGTGTTCATGGGACCTGAGCCTCCGGCTCCTGGTTCATTGCTGCAGCTTTTCACAGCCAGCAAGAGCCTTGGTGTCCCCCCCGCCTGTCCCTGCATCTGTGTCTGGTATCTATCACAGCTCAGGGTTGTGGCCTTTACTTCACCTCCTGTACTTTGTACTTGTTGGGGTCATGAGAGCAACAAGCCTGTCCCTCCGGAGTCTTGGGAACCAAATCGGGAGAAAGAGATGTCAGAGGCAGACAAGGAGGAAAAGATGAGCTCTATGAAGCTGGAGTGGAGACTTGGCTGGAACCTTGGGCCCACATGGCTTCTGACTTTTCCAGTGGAATAAACCAGGGAACCCCAAAGCAGGGGCCCCACATGTGAGGAGCCGCTGAAGGCTTTATCCCTACCTCCAGGGAGATCCGGCCAGTGGAAGTCAGACCTTTGCCATCTCGGCGGGTAGGTGTGCTTCAGGCAGAGCAGAGGGCGTGAAGGCAGAAGGGCGTCCTCCCCAAGTTTCAAAGAGAGCGGACATCGCTAATTTATGGGCTGGCAGGGACATGGGAGTGGGAAAGGGGATGTCCCCTGGGCCACTGTTTCCAGCTCCAATAGCGCAGAGAGGCCTGAGGGAGGCAGCACCCCTGGGAGATCCATCTGGGACGGGGCAGCACATCTGCTCTTGCAAAATTCCCTTGTGGTTCTGATGTGCAGCCAGGGTGGAGAGCACCTGCCCGCTGTCAACCAGGAATCTGCGCTGGTGGGATGAGCGTGCAACAAGAGGGGCAGAAAGACCTGTGTTCGTATGCAAGGGGGAAAAGGTGGTTATAAGGAGAATGTGAGGAAGAGGACTGAGGAACAGCAGGGCGAGGATAGGATAGATGGAGGTGCAGACAGTGTGGCCATGTAGGGGCCCTCAGGGCAGAGGGGTCATCAGACCCTGAGAAGGCGTCTCCAGCTCCCCCACCGTGGAATGTTTCCTTGGAGCCTGCTGTTTTGCGTTGGGGATGCGACGTCATAGTCGTGCACTTGGCAGAGGATGTTTATGATTTTCACAGATGATTCATTCAGCAGAAGCTGCTATCCAGGACCCGTCCTGAAAGAGAGGCTCCCCTCACCTAAAGCTGGCGTAGGTGAGCTGGCGGCTTGTTAAGTGCAGTATTCAGGGAGGTGGCATGGGTGAGCAGCTGCACGCGTGGCCTCTGGAAGCTGCCTGCCTGAGCACCAACCCACCTCAGTCCTGCTAGTGGTGCAGCCCGGGGTGCATTACTCATCTCACTGCGCCTGTTGGCTCATCCAGAATACGGGAACCATCAGAAGGATGGTCCTGGCCTCACTGGTGGTTTGCTAGCATAAAGAGTAATTAGATAACCCCGCAAGGGCTATTCCTGGCGTATACTAAGCCTTACAGTAGCTGTCAAAAAGTACTGTTGTGCCTGCCATCACTTCCAGCCACTAGTCTTCGGGCTAAGCTGAGTCTGATGGTGGACTGGGCTCCTGGAGGCTTTTGGGGGGGCCTGGGATGGCAGTCTCTGTGTGTCTTTATCTGGTGTTCACAGGCCCTCGTCTGGCTGACTTGGCTCATAGCCTTGGCAAGGGGAGGATGCCCTCCATGGCTCTGCTTAAAGGGAGTAGGTAACTGGGTAACAGGAGAAATGCCAAGTGAAATCTGGCATGCCCATGAGCAGTCTTGCCTCGGAGTCTCCCTTATGCTGGGAGAACAGATCAGGACCACATTGAAAGTTAAATGGAAGCTACGTGGACCCTCCTTGGCACAACCCGCCATTTGTAACAGCAGCCCCAGTCAAGTGCTCCTGTGTATCAGGTACTGTGCTCTGGGCCTGTGTGGACTGTCTCATTCAGTTCTCGTTCAGCCCCATGGGAGGCCATCATTGGCATTTCCAGTTCAGAGGAAGAAAATGAGGCCCCCGAGAGTGGGCAGCTTGTCCCAGGTCTGACCGCTAGAGAGAGGCGCCTTTGAGACTTGGCCTCAAGTCTCTCCAACTCTGAAGTTCCTGCTCTTGTGCCACATCAGAGCAGCCTAGCAGAGTGGTTGGGCGGAAGCTTGGGACAAGGCAGAGGAAGCTGCAAAGGTCGGGGCCAGCCCGATGGCCTTGGATGCTGGGGAACACAGCACCAATCTCCCGAGCCTGAGCCCGGCTCACACTGCTGTCAGATCAGGTATCTGAGCTGAAGGTCTGTAATGCAATATCCTGTTTGCTGTTTGGCTCCTATATCCCTGGGGCCTTGTGATAGAGATCTGCCGCCTGAGGTGAGAGAAAAAGGATGGGGGGTGGTCTTAGCCTCACATTTTGATATGAAGGAAATGAAAGGCAGGTTGGAATGAACAGGAGGGGCTGGGACGGGGTCAGAGCTCTGCATGCTGGGGCTTTGTCACCTTCTTTGGGGTCCCTGCTGCCCTTGCACAGAGCTCAGGTTGGAAGCCACGGACTGGGACACTGGGGATCCCGATGGTGAAAGGCTCTGGAAGGGGTGAGGGCTGCAGTGATTCCTGAAGGGCTGACAGTGTCGGCTAATGAGAGCATCAGGGAGGCTCACAGGAGACCCGGAGCGGGGAGGCTGCCTGGGTAATCAGGGATCCCCTGTTACTGAGAACGTTCAACAGAGATGGGATGGTGCATCCTCAGGAGGTGGGGGAGGGAATAAAGTACCAAGAGGAAAATTTGGCTGGATGAGTCTTAAAGTCCTTCACAAGTCTGAGATCCATGACTCTGGAATTTCATAAAGATTCTCTGGGAATGGGACGGCTGATGAAAATCGCCCAAACAGTGGGCTTCCAGGCATCCTGCAAAGAAGCCTCGTAGACTCCCACAGACTCCCAGTTGCATTGGTGCAAAACAAGCGAGTAACCTAACTCAAAACCTAACCACGGGGTTAGGAGGTGAAGCAAGGGGTGGTCAGTGGGAGAACTGCCTCAGAGCATCATGGTCCCCTGATTCCCTCTTTGAAGCAGGGTCTTTTGGGGGTCAGCTGCAGTGGAGCCAGCAGTGGCCACACTCACTCCATCATCTCAGGCATTGTCATAGCTCAAGCCTGGGTCACTGCTGTGTACATTTATGATGACTTCTGTAGGTCTTAAGATGCCTCTGACTTAGCAGAATATAAAGAAGCCTTCTTACAGTTACTTTGATGCCAGTATATTACCATGATAGCCACATTTTTATAAGACTTAGGGGGAGGAACAGTATCAATTGAGAATGGGTAAATCAGCTTGATGCTTGTATTAGTTAAGTATTAGCTGCTATAACAAATAAGCCCCAAATGTATAGGTAATGACTCAGCTGTGACAGAATTTTACTGCTCATATTTATAAATCTAAAACAGATGTTACCCATCATCCCGGGCTTTCCTCCGAGAGGTGACTCGGGTACCCAGACTCTTCCATCCTGTGGCTCCACCTCTTCCCAGGCCACCAGCCCATCTAAGTGACCGGTCTTGGAGGACTGCATGGCGGGAGGCCGTGTGTACCTGGGAGTGGTGCAGATGTTTCCAGGAACATTCTGTTGGGCAGAACTTGGGGATTTGGCCACACAGCTGTAATGGAGGCTGAAAATGTGGCCTGTTGTAGACTCAGAAAGAAGACAGAAGGGAAAATGGGTTTGGTGAAGAGCTGGCTCATCGTTGGCACACCACTTCAGTGCTCATGATACTCCTGGGAGACTCTTGTGTTCTTTCAAGAGGTGTTCACTGAGCACTAATTTCAATATTGATGGATGCTAAGCAGCGGCCCAGGCAGACCTATGGGTGTCCATAAGGAGCTAAAGGGGAAGAGGGATTCAAAAGCAAGCAAGTTATTAACAGGGTAATTGGGATTCTGGTGTTTCCTAAAACTCTCAGAGACCTGTTGGCTTATCACAGTGAGTAGGATTAAGAGCAATGTCAGAGAAGCCTGGAGACACAAGCCAAGGCAAACCACGGTCATCTGGATTTTATTCTTGTATGTTCTTGGTAGCTTTCAATCTTCCATCTGAGAATAATGAAGGACGCCGACTTTACTAGGTATCTTGAATCTTTCCTCTATGAGCAGATGAATATTAAAATTTTATAGATCTCATATAGTAACTAGGAAAAAGGCAGAAAGCATTCCAAGGTAGGGGAAGGAGAGGTCATTGCTGGTGGCTGTGCTGCATACGTAAAGATGCGTGTCGTAACCTTCCCAAAGCAGAAGGGCAGGAAAGGCAATATTGCTCCGTCACGATTCTACAAGCATAGTGCTATAGGGGAGCCCAGCATTCTCCCCCAGTTTTAATCAAAATCATCCTGACGCACAGACCCTCATCAGCATTGGGAGACCACCCTTGGCGACACCGATGTCCCTGTAGATAATTCAAATCCGACCATCTCAGCATTGAAAGAAATCTTAAGTCACCAGTCCCAACCTACATTCATCATCTGAAGCTTGAATTTCCTCTTCACCATCACCTGAAGTGATCTCTGATCCAAAAATGGAATTCCTCTAAGAATGAGGAGTTTATACCCCTGAAGCCACCCTATTCTGCCTTGGGCCAGGGATGCTGGAACACTTTCTCTCTGAGTTGGAATTCATCTCTCTGGAACATCCTCTTTTTCTTGCTATTTCTGGTCTAGAACTGTAACGTTCCACTTGTTTTCCTTCCATACAGACAACTTTGTCAGTGTCTAGGGTGTCCAGATAATTGACTTTCCAACTCATGGCTGTTAAGAGTGGAAGCAAAGTGATGGGAGCCGTGCTGGGACATCACACATGAGCTGGGCCAGCCGGGACACATAGCCACTGTCAGTCTCCTCTGAAGGTTTGGCAGTCTGGTGACTCTGTGTCTGGGAATGAAGCCCCTGGCTGTCCCTGGCTCATTTGTGACTACTGGAACATGCATCGTAGCACCTGGGAGAATCAGGAGGGTTCCAGTGGGGCTCGGCAAGTTGAGGTCACCTGTTAAGGGTCTTCTCTCTCCTCCAGGGACTTCGTGAAGGCCTTCATCCAGTTTAAGAAGCCCATCGTGGTGGCCATTAATGGGCCAGCCCTGGGCCTGGGCGCTTCCATTCTGCCCCTCTGTGACATCGTGTGGGCCAGTGAGAAGGCCTGGTTTCAGACGCCCTATGCCACCATCCGCCTCACACCGGCTGGCTGCTCCTCCTACACCTTCCCCCAGATCCTGGGTGTGGCACTGGTAAGCCTCCATTTCCCCCCAGGCAAGACTCCCTCTCTGAGATGCATGCATTTGGGTCCTGTCCTGGATTTAGGATATGGCTTCATATATGGATGTGGACAGAAACCTGGGCTCCTGTCAGCAAGCAGAATTTGTCTCAGCTTCCTCTGCTGCCCCAGCGGAGCTAGGGCAGAGGCTAGGCTGGTTGCAGGGCCTCCAAACTGGATGGAGTAGCCAAGCCTAGGAAGACAATGATGTCCACTTATTGGACACCTAGTGTATGCCAGGCACTGCACATACGTCATCCATTCATTCCTCCCTCTGTCCAGTAAGGCTGTGTCCTGAGGTGAGCTGTGTGCTCTCTAACCAGCACCCTACAATCTCAGGAGTCTGCACACTTGCTTTCGCCCATGCTGACCAGGTGTCTTCCATCTGGCAGACCTACCTTTTCTTCCAGCTGAGGGGCAGAAGAGAGCACCCACAGGACCACCCAGGAGGTCTCTTTGGGCCAGGCCTTTCAGGGCATCTTCATTGCACTCGAACATCATTGGCTGCAACTCCATTGTGTGGCCACACCTGCCTGCAGGGGAGGCTGGGAAATGTGGTCCAGACACATGTACTCTCCACCCATACAGAACCCATTGAGATCTCCATCTTACAGGTGGCAAGTTAAACTCAGAGGAGTTAAGGAATTGCCACAGCACCAGGTTGGGCAGCAGGTACCAGGTTGGGCAGCAGGCAGAGCTGGTGCCCGAGGGAAGCTGTGGTCAGTCTGCACCACAGCAAATGTGGGCAGGGGGTATAGTGCTGGCAGCACATGTAGAAAGCACCCACTGTGTGCTGGGGCTGGGCACAGCCTGGCAAGGGGGACAGTTGTTATTCCTGCTGGACAGATGCAGAGACCGAGGCTCAGGGGTCAGAGGGGCTGTTGAAGTTACACAGCGGGTTGGAGTTGTGAGACTGGGACACCAAGTGTCTGGTTCTACAGTCTGTGCTCTTAACCTAGACTGTTCTATAGCAGACCCCACCTTTGAGGAGCGAGCTTGAGATTAGCACTGTCAGGGCAGGAAGGGCTCAGAGAGTGAAGCTGCATGAGTAGGTGTTGGAGGCGGCTTTGTGCTGCATCCTGGCATCCTGGCATGGCTCACAGATCCTCCCTGCAGGTGCCCAGACCAGCCCCTGCTAACACTAGCTGCCGACTGACCTCAGCTCTGATGGGCGCATCCTCATCCCAGGACCTCAGGAGGTTCCCTGCCCACTGACTGGGCTTCTCCAGCCCTGCTCTCCAGTGCTTGCTGAGAACCCATGGGTGCCTGCGCTCCACGGCCCACCCACGGTACAGGGAGATGAGTCCTGTTCTGAGTCTCTGAGTCCAGCTCACCATCCTTGCATGAGGAGCGCCCTTCTGAGGAGCAAGCTTCGGACATGACCTCACAGTCCACCCAGAGGAGACACATGTGGAAGGACTGAGCAGGGATGGGTTGTGCAGGCCTTGAGATGAAAGATGGTGGGCCTGGTGGGGAGAGAGCCAAGAGGAGGCGGCAGAGAGGGGCAGGCTGGGCTGTGGCTTGAGCCCTGCACAGCGGAAGGCCATGGGGCTTTAGTGCCCTGTACCCTCATCCACAGGGCCAGCTCCACATCCCAGAGAGGCCGAGCGCCTGCCCCAAGGCTCTGGAGACTCGCTCCCTCTGTTCCATTGTCACACACCCCTGTGGAGAGCTGTTCCTGCCTCCCCTGGGGGCTCAGTGGTGTCCTTAGACCTCTCCAGTGGAGAAAATTCTCTCTTCTTGGAGAAGATTGAAGCTTCACAAGGTTAAGTAACTTGCTCAGAGTCACACATTAGTGGCCTATTCTGTTGTTTTCTTAGCCCTAGAGTAGGTCGTTAGTTTTTCTGGTCCTTACCAGTAGCACCCTGCCCTCACCCGGCACCTGAGAGTCCTGTTCTTGGGCTTCTAGATAACACCCTAAGTTCTCTCTTCAAAGAGGATGTGGAAGGACACTGTTGGAGAGGGGTTCCTGTGTGACCAAAGGCCTTGCCCCATGTCTCGCAACTCTGCAGGAGGAGGTCAGGGTGGATCTGAATCCAGACTGGTCGGAGCAGATGTGGCTCCTGCTGATTCTCCGTGAGCCTTGCGGCTTCCTCTGAGGGTGCGGAGATGCTGTTCTGTCTCGGTGACCGCCGGCCCCGAAATGCCAACACAAAAATATTAGAAGTGTACGGTGTAATCTCTGCCTTCCTCTCTCTTATTTCATCATTTCCGAACCTCTATGAATACTGCTGATGGAGAGGTGTTCTTGCTGATTGGTTCTGTGAAGCTCCATCCACTGAGTCCGAGACTGAGGAGTTTCTAAACAAGAGTCCTGACACATGCTTGTCCTCAGACCTCCCCCCAGAGGCATGCTAGAGACGACCAGCCTAACGCTTTTCTCCACTCTGGCTGGAAAGACTTTCCTGGGTCATCGTGACCCGTGAGTGACAGCCAGCACAAAAGAGGGGGTGGGATAAAGGGTAGAGACTCTGTTTGCACACTGATCCAAGAGCAGCCTGCATGTGGGGCAGGGAGAGCAGAGAAGAGCAGGGAGAAGTGGGTGGGCAGCCCGCAGGCAGGGGAGGTGCTGTCTGCCAGGGGAAGGAATGGGGTTCATCCCAAAGGAGATGCAGACCCTTCACAGTCATGACCTGTGCCCTAATTAGTGTGAGAGTAACCTAAGCTTCTGCTGGTTCTGCCACTGGCTCTTTCTGTGCCTAGAACCTTTACCATGGTTCCCCCCAGACAGTGTGTCTTAGTCAGCTTTTTGTCACTGTAACGAAACACTTGAGGAAAGGTTGATTTGGGCTCACAACTGTGGAGGTTCCAGTCCATGGTCTGTGGGCCCTGTTGCTTCTGGGCCTGTGGCGAGGCGGCACCTCATGATGGCAGAAAACTGTTCACTTCCTGGTGGCCAGGAAGTGAAAGACAGGGCAGGGAGAGGGTTAGGAGACCCCAGTCCCATAATCCCCTTTGAGGTCAGACCCCCAGGGACCTGAAAACTCCCACCTTAAGGTTCCACTCCCTCGTATGGGCACCAACCTGGGTACCAAGCATTAAACACACAGGCCTTTAGGGGACACTTACAATGCAAACTCTAGCACCATGTGTGACAGTTGTGAACTGCAGAGCACAGGGAATCCTCTGAGGAGTGGGGTAGAGGCAGCCAGGTGAGGAGAACCCAAAGAGGGTGCTTTCTACCCTTCAGTGCTGTGCCCAGCCCTGGGCTGCTGGAGAGATGCAGTGCTCCTTTCTGTACTTGCATTGCACACAATAGAAACACTTTAACTGGATTCATTCATTCATTCATCATGTTGTGGTCCTGGGTATTGAACCCAGGGCCTTCACACTGAGCTCCATCCCTAGTTTTTTTTTTTTTTTGAGAAAGGATCTTGCTAAGTTGCCCAGGGTGGGCTCAAACTTGTGATTCTCCTGCCTCAACCTTCCAAGCTTAATTAAAAAACAAATAAATCAGAAAAAAAATGAACTTAATTGTTCCCTAACTGAAAAGTTCGGAAGTTGGGGGAAACAGGGTTCAGGAACTCCAACACTTTCCTTTCTCTCCTTCCCTCCCCTCCCCTCCCTTCCCCCTCTCCCCCATCATCTGTGGGTAGAAACCTCTCAGGAGTGCTTTGTTTTGTAGCCTAGATCATCCCTTCATCCCTAGACCGATGTCAGTCCCGGGCCCTGGCACTGGCATGTGTCCACCCTTGGGTCTGCTCACCCTTCGTCTGCCACCGGAAGTGGGAGCAGCATTGGGCAGACAAGGCCACAGCACATGTGTGACTTCTTTTAAGAATGTAACAAAAGCAGTGGCCCCTCCGCTTGGAAAAATGAACCCAGACACAAATGTGTGTGCAGTTTGCACATATGGTATCTCCAAACCCAGGCTGCGAATCCTGCCTTGTGGAGCAGGGAGAGTTGTGTCCTGCTAGCCTGGGCACTCCCTCAGGGACACGGGCAGATCTCCACACCCTCAGCCCTTCCCTGCCTTTGCTCTTTCAGGCCAACGAGATGCTGTTCTGTGGGCGGAAGCTCACCGCCCAGGAGGCGTGCAGCAGAGGCCTGGTGTCCCAGGTATTCTGGCCCACCACATTCAGCCAGGAAGTCATGCTGCGGGTCAAGGAGATGGCGTCGTGCAGTGCTGTGGTGAGTTCCCGTGTGTCCGTGTGCCGGTCCTTCCAGCAACTCCATCTTACAGATGAGGACAGCCAGGCTCACGGGGACTGACTGATGTGCGAGAGGTCGCGCAGGGAGTAGGTGTGAGGCTCTGCGGGCTCACAGACGCTGCCTCCTGCTGCACACTTAGGTGTGAGGGGTGGAGGCTCAGCATTTGTGACTATTCTCCTCCCCCCAACCAGGCGGAAGAGCCTCACAGCCTGGCGTCCAGTGAGCTGCTTTAAGAGAAAGTCCAACACACACACACACACACACACACACACACACAAAGATGTATATGTTTAGTGCTTTCGTGTGTGTGTGTGTTAATTTTTATTAGTGCATGCTCGCAGTACATAATGATTACATTCTTCGTGGGGAGTTGGTCCATGTGCGTAACACATTTTAATTCTTTTTATGTCCTTTGCCCTCCCCCCCCACCTTCTCCATCTCTTGGTCCCCTTTCCATTTGCAAAAGCTCTCTCCCTGCTCCCTACTCCCTATCTTTTATTTTGCTCAAAGATATGAGAAGCTTGGGCAAATAAAAGACAAGGGTAGGAACCGGCTTGGATATGACCGGACCAGGACACACTCGCTGTATTTCACTTCTCCTGCCCACTGAGGGCTCGGCACGTCTAGTGATTGCTGTTTGACTCTGAAGACGCATTGAAAAATAGATGAATGACACCTCTGCAGAGGCGCCAGTTTTTAATTAGGTGTCGATTGTATCTCATGACTGTCACTGTGAGCACAGGAGGGCAATGTCCTGCGGGAACAGGGAGGAAAGGCGGGTGCTGGAGCCAAGGGTCGGCTGCAGAGCTGAGACGTGGGCCAGGCTCTGTGTATCCTAAACCGGGGACCATGGTAGGGCCCAGCCCATGAGCTGCATTCCTTCTCCTGCCTGCACCCACCCAGTTTCTGTGATTCTCCTGATTGGCCCAATCAGCCGCTTACTGGGCACCTGCTGGGTGCCCGCCCCACTCCCTGAGAGCTGAATAGTAGCAGTAATGATGGTCTCCATGCCAGGGTGACAACCACACCCCTTGCTGATCTTACATGGATTTGCTTTCCCTTTCCCAATTAATTAATTCCCATGATTAGCATGACCAATTCATCCTGGAAAATCCTGCATCCCAGGAAACCGCACTATCCTGGGCAAATGGCTGTGAGCCATCACCCCAGGTCAGCTTCGCCGAGGGACAGGAGAAATCTGAGTGGAGGACATAGCATGTTGCAGGCAGGAGCCGGGGGTGGGGGCCATGGCGAGCACAGGCAGTCACCCATGCCAGCTGGCACAGGGCACAAGATGGGCAGGGAGGCCTAGGAGGAAGGCAGGAGGGGCCTGGGCTGCAGGGGGAGCAGCTGCTGGAAGGACATTTGAGGGGACTCCCTCTTAGGAGAGGCCTGCTGACAGGGGACATCACAGGGAAATCCAGGACTCTGGCAGGTTTCCAAGAAGGGGCTCTACTCCAGGATAGGGAAGTGCATGGCCTCTGGCAGTCCTGGGAGGAGGAGAGAGGCCTTCCAGCCCATTCCCACCTCCCCAGCCTCCCCTGCGGCTCTCCCTGGGGAGTAGGGTTCTGTTAGCCTCCAGCACCTGGAGCTCCTTTTGCTTTTTTTCTGTTTGAAAGCGTTTCAGGACGCTGTGAACTAAGCTTTGACCTCAGTTGAGGCCGGTGGAGGGCAGCGGAAGGCTGTTTAAAGGCCTCACTTCCGGCTGCACCTCTGTTGCTGGGAGGCAGCAGTGTGGCTGTGGGGATCAGCCAGGCCCGAGTCTCACTGATGCGCCAGTGTGGAGCAGCCCCGGGCACGTCACCCCTTCTGGGTCCTTCGTTTGGAATGGAGGGTAGAAAGGACGAACTTCCTGAGTGAGAGGAGGAAGTGAAAGAATTCAAGAAAGGACTTCTTGAGGAGCTTGTTGGTTAATGGTGGTTGTGGTGGGATTGTTATTACTGTTATCCCTACTATTACTACTTAATACTATGATTGTTATTGCTCATTACAGTTAGTATTTTGTGTGTGTGTGTGTGGGGGGGTGTACCGGGGGCCAAACTCAGGATCTCGCGTGC
This sequence comes from Erethizon dorsatum, assembly GCA_028451465.1. Taxonomy (NCBI): domain Eukaryota; kingdom Metazoa; phylum Chordata; class Mammalia; order Rodentia; family Erethizontidae; genus Erethizon; species Erethizon dorsatum. Next base: position 144,357,957 of record CM051825.1, on the reverse strand, counting down.
CAGCAGGCGCCCGTGTCGCTGAGCGATATCACCGGCCCATTTTTCGTATGTGGGTTCCGGGAGTCGAACTCGGGACCTCACGCTTGCCAGGCAGGCGCTTACACTGCTGAGCCATCTCACCGGCCCCTACAGTTAGTATTAATGTGAGCACTACGATTATTCATTACTGTGATGATTACTACCATTATTTCTATAATGATTATTGCTTAATACTATGATGATGATGGCCATGATACTGATTGCTGTTGTCTGTTACTACAATTATTATCACTATGGCTGCTGAAATTCTTTTTTTTTTTTTTTTTTGTGGGTACCGGGGGTCGACCTCAGGACCTTGCATGCCAGCAGGCGCCCGTGCCGCTGAGCGATATCACCGGTCCTTTTTTCATATGTGGGATCCGGGAGTCGAACTCGGGCGCTCGCGCTTGCCAGGCAGGCGCCTACGCCGCTGAGCCATCTCACCAGCCCATTACTGCCTTTCTTACTACTAAACCTAGAAGGGGCATCGCTGTTGGGCAGGTCATATGTATACTTGGAAAACCATTAGTTCATTTTATTACCTCTTTCCATGTCTCTTTCCCAAAGACCCTTGAGTTAGTGACACTGTCTGGACGAATCATAAAAATGAATCCATTCATGGCATGGGGAAGTTAAAGCAGTGCTTTGCAAACTTTTTGATGACACCCATAGAAGGTGGCACTCAGTTTATTTCACCCATGGGTAAAAGACAAGGCTCTGTGGTTGGGGTACCATGGGCCCCCAGCCTTTCTGGGGTGGAGGACTCAGCATTTTTCCCAGCTGGACTCCCATCCGAGGTAATGCTGGAATATGGAACTGGCGGGCCAGGCTAAAGGATGAAGTCACCCCAGCATTGACATCAGAAAGTGGCCTGTTGCCTCCGGACTGCGTGCATAGTCCCTGGGCTGGCTAACCAGGCCTGTGCGTTTCCCTGCAGGTGTTAGAGGAGTCCAAATGCCTGGTGCGCAGCTTCCTGAAGTCAGTGCTGGAGGATGTGAATGAGAAGGAGTGCGTCATGCTCAAGCAGCTCTGGAGCTCCTCCAAAGGCCTGGACTCCCTGTTCAGCTACCTGCAGGACAAGATCTACGAGGTCTGAAGCCCGTGCGAGGGCGCCTGACTGCACCTCGGCCTGCGTTCCGGCCGTCAGAGCCCAGCGTCTGCCTGGCCAAGGAGTTTTTCTGGTGTCTCTGCGCACCTAGGGTTGTGTCCATCTCCTCGTGTCCTTTGGTTGTTCTCATTGGTTTGATTTTGTGTGATGGTGGGAAACGCAGCACACTTGGCCTCCCTCATGTCCCACTCCACAGAGCTCTCGAGGGCTCTGCCTTCCCAGGGCTCTGCCAGGTCCTGCTTTCCTTCCCCACTTGCTGAAATGCACCATCGTGGTCCAGGAAGGGGAGACTGCTTCTCCCCCATCCTTCCGACTCAGGCTGTGTCTACACAGTGCCTCTGATTTGGAGACGAGGCCTGCGTGGTTTGCTCTGGTTGAGTGTAGATGATCCATCTTAGTGAATTCACAGACCCGTGAGCAAGCGGTAGTGTAGACCTGGCTTCCGTCTCCTCTCTGATGCAGTCTGTGTGACTATTAGGGCTTGGTCTTAAAATCCAACTGAGTGATTTACAAACCCAGATATTGTACATTTAGAAATGTTTTGTTAAATATATATTTTTAAAACAATGTAAGTGGAAATTCTGATAATTTATGTATATTATATGTAAAGCTAGTTTTGCAAAGAAAAAAACCATGAACTACTAGGAAAATGTTTTCTTTAATAGGATTTATTTTATTTATTTATTTTTGTTTATATATTATGACGTCTGTTGTTCACACAGATCTTATTTTCATACTGCCCTGGACCAAATACCGTTCAAGGTTCATGCTGTTTGGTGCATTCTAGCAACAAAGTATGTAGAAATAAAATTCAGAGAGATGAGAACAGAAGGATTTCTGTGGATAAAGGCATAGCTCTGCATCAGACCCTCTTCGTGTAGCTGTAGTAACATAATACCAGTTCTTAAGTCTTGTCCGTAGGAGAAATCATGGAGGGATTTTCTCTTCATTCTCTGTCTTTAAAGAGATAAAAGGCTCTCAGCTTAAATGGTCCAAAACAGACCCAGTTCCTACTCTTAGGACATCAGGAGTCAGCGGGAACAGGCCCTGCATGGTAGCGTGTGGCCCACCACGAGACTTTCCTTTGTGTAAATGACTGAACTTGGATTGGAGACCATTTCTTCCACATGCGCGTTGAGCGCTGGCTTTGGCCTTCCAGGGAAGTGGGGAGGATTCCCGTCTGCTGGGCAGTCTGTACGGTCTCAGTCTTTTTGCCTCCAAAGCCCAAATGATCCATCTTTAGAGATGGTCCCCTGCTTTCTGTGCAGGTTCCAGTCTGGGGCAGTTGTATTCAGTACCTATAGAAACATGTCCAGATTCTCAATGGAAATGGAAGAGGATGTTTAGAAATTCATTTTGATTGACATCCACCTTTGTTTCTTGCTGAAAGGACCAGAAATGTCTTAGCTTTGGGAGTATCATTAATTTCAAACCCCTGAATAGTTTGCAGATCTGTAATGACTAAGGCATGCAGGTGAAACCATCGCTAAGGTGGAATTCATGCTGTTAATTTGTAGGTTCAGGGTGTAGCAGGAGGCATTTTCCAAGAGTCTGCATTTTGGCTGTTTGCATAAAGTCAGTTGCATAACATTAGTTAGGCAAAAGTTAGTGAAGTTTCTTTGCTACAGTGTAGACTGAACCACTGAGACCACTGTTAAGGGTCTCTTCTTAGTCAATGACTCTTTTGGAAGTCTTCTCCTCTCTTTCTATAGACTCCCCTCCCCTCTGCCCCAGTCCTGATTATGCCTGACATCCAGTGTCCTATTGTGGAGCCATTGGAGTGAGCAGCCCTAGTCCCAGGGGACTTTCTACAGAACTTTTGTTAAGATGCTCATACCTCCTCGAAGTTTGGAAGTTACAGTATAATGTGGATGTTATACCTGTGTCTCTTCCCAATCGGGAATAAGGTATATGGGTAAAAGGCATCACCATTCCTGCTACGAATGAAATTGTATAACTGTGAGAAGGAAGTAGAGTATTATTCTTGTTTGGTATAGATGAAATTAGAAAATGGTCGCTCAGAAGCACGAAATATATATTTTCCCCATATGAAGTTTAGTATGAGGATGGAAAAATAATAATTACAATACACTTTGAACAATGCAGCTCCATCTCTGAATAGCCACATTTAAAAAATAGCCTTGACTAAATGCTGAATTGCATTTCCCGTTATGAATGGTTAGTTTCAAAACCTTTAAAAAAACCTTTAAAATGTTTGTAAACTTTTTTTAATTTTGAATTTAGTCACATTCATGAGATTTTTCCAATCTAGTTTCTGTGGAAATTTTTTTAATAAAGAGAAACAAATAGAAACATCTGTAAATCTTCCTAAGTGAATATTTAAAATGCAGAATTCCTCTTCTGTGTTTCTGTGTTCAGATACTTAGATTTGTTGTATATATTAGTCTAGACATTCACTAATATACACAGTATTTAAGACTCTAAATGAGATTTCTTAAGTATTTTATTTTATTCTCTGTAAATGGTTTTGTAAAATCTTTAAAAATCTACACTTTGCCTTTGTAGATACATCTTTGAGGGTTGTCTTGCATGTATATTTTTGTTGTAGATAAGTGTTGCTTAGTTCTTTCTGCAAATTTTGGTTGAAATGCTTATAGACTTTAATACAGTATATATTTTCAAAAAATAAACTTTTATATTTCTGTGGTAAGTTAGGATATGCGTTTTAGGCAATCTTTTTCATTAATATCACTTGTTCTTTCAAAAAACTAGCATACTGGTTTGGTGCCAATGTTTTTATTTTGTTCTTTATGTTTTTAAAATCTACCGCTCTTATATTGTTAGAGAGCAGGTTCATGTTCTTTTTCTAGAAGTAACTGAGTTTGAAGTATTATTTGAAAATGTATTGAATTTGTGAATAAGCCTTACCATTAGGATCAGTAAACTTTCCAACCTTTGCAACTACGTATGTAGTTTAAGATCTCCCCATAAATTCTCACAGTGTGGCAATTGATGGAGTTTGTGAACAGAGCCTTAAGCTTGTTGCAAAAATAACAATAAAAGGGTGATACGGGTTGTTTCCTCCATGTAAGCCATGTTGACAGGCTCAGTGTAGTCTGTTGATCATGGCTAAATCTGAAGAATTTGGTCGAGTTGATGGCGGCAGGGACCAGATAGATACTTTGGTGATTGTCTTTGGCTGTGAGGTTGGCTCAAGGACAGGTTTTCTGGAGCCACTTTCATGCTATTCACCTGGTTTAGACATGGTCATGGGGAGGGCTGCTGGTTCATCATTCGTTCTGAACAAATGGCACTTCCTGCTCCTGACCCTGGTGGTGGACTCCAGGTTCCTTGTGGATGACCTGAGAAGTCCGGTCTGGCTGAGGTCAGCGCTCCTTGAGAAATGTTAACAAAGTTTACATACAAGTCTTACTGTGTAGACAATCTGAAGTTTGTTTTACGCAATCAGCATTTCCATGTGTCTTCACTGTCCCCTCAATGAACTCTGTGTGTCAAGCCATACTAACTTAGAGTTTTACAGGACAAAAGCAGATGAGATGCTGGACCTGTTCATCAGCTGAGTCCATCGATCCAGGGCCATCTCAGTGGAGAAAAGTCAGTCATAGGAATGATGAACAGTGAGGCCAGTATGTTTGGCGTCTGATAAAAACAGCTAGAATTTGGCCTTAATTTAAAAAAAAATTACAGTTCCTTTTGCTTGGCCACTATTGAGTGCTTGGCCACACTGATCTTCCTTACTAACACCTTTGATCTAAGATTTCGAGTCCCTGGTTGTGGTATGGCTGAAGTCATTTGGTCCGTCTTTAATAGGTGTCCATACAGTCATCTTATCAACCACTAGGATGAGCTTTGCAGATTTGCTTCCCGTTTTTGCAGTGTGTACGGCAGTCAGAAAAGCCAGGATCTGGTGTTAGGCCTCGACTCTGACGTCTCTTTGGGTTGACCTCACTGCTCTGGCCCAGCATCTGGCCTGATGCCAGAGCTCATTAAGTTGCCTTTGGGAAGTTCAGAAGGTATAGAGTTTTCCGTCTAGCATTTAATTTGTCCCTGTGCCATTCGTCTCAGCTTGAAGTCATTTGCCAATGTCTACTTTGACAGGATTGTGAAAATATTGCCTTTCATAAAACCAAGGACCAAAGAATTCCATAATTCCAACAAAACACGAGTGTCATAGATTTTAGGCACGTCCAGATGGAGAAATGCGAGCTTGATGGCACAGAGAGACCACTTAGTCCCCCCAACTTCATGCTCCCCCTGGCTGGCCAGACACAGGGATTCATCACATTGCGAAGGCTCTGAAAGAGAAGTTTCTAAGGTTGAAACTTACTATCTCAGGTGGTGTTTCTGCTGTACAGTCCTAAGCTTTTTCTTCGTATCATAAAAAGTGGCAATCTGGCATTTCTCTGGGTTTATGTGGCCAGAGTAGATGCCTCTGTTTGCGTGTGAGTCTCTGATGTGAGTTTTGCAAATGTGTCTCTGCCGAGCAGCGGGACCCTGTGAGTGCCAGATTTCCACCATTTTAGTTCTACATCAACCCATTCCAAGTCTGGTTTGCAGGGAGGGGGGAGAATTTTCCTCAGTTCTCACACCAGGTGATGCACCATTCTCATTCATGATGAAATCATTGCTCCATTAACCAGTCGAGAAATGATGGATGTTGAAAAAGTGCTATTCTATTGGTAAGGCTTATTACCAAACTTCTTATAATGAAGCAGGCTACCAAAAACTTACCCAGCCCACCCTAAGAGTGTCCGGGTTGGGTCATGGGTGTAGCATACACACCAAAATCCACGGAGACCTTTGCAAATTAGGCTACTTGTTTTATTTTGCCAGATTATCATGGGAGAGTCTTTAACTAGTTCTGAACATTTGTAAGTATGAGTACTTCATAGAGATATAAAGCAGGTACAGCGGACCCATCCTCACCATGTTGTAAATATTTCCTGAAACTGGGTGCAGTCCCGAGGGATAATAACCTTCTGATTTATCCAATGCTGACTGTCTAGAGCAAATTGTACACTCTCTTTGTGAATGGTCCTGTAACGTGTATGAACACATTTCTGGGTGCCTTAGAAGTTGTATTTTTCATGTGTGCTAATATGCAGTATTTATACATTGTGAGAAGCTGCTTTGAATAAAAAGGTTGAAACTTTGTCTCCATTTGCGTGTGTTTCCTCCTTTTGCAGCCTGGATATGAAGTTCATGAATAGGTTCTATGGTTTCTGAACAGGGAAGTGTCAGGACCTCCTGGGGGCTGACAGCTGAGATTTCTGGCTTGTGTCTGGTTTCCTGGAAGCCCAGGCACCTGGCTCCCCACCCAGGTCTGGCCTGAGGCTTCAGGTATTCAAAACGTCAGTCACAGGGCAGGGGTAGGGGTGCCGGAGCCACAGGATCTAACGCAGTTGTGCAGTGTGTTTTCAGGGGGCTGAACCCTTCCCTGACTGCATGTGTCTTTTATACTAGGGCCCCCTCTTCGTCAGGGATGAACCTCCGCAGAACTCGATCTGTACAGTCCCCACTGCAGTGCGTGGCTGAAATACTTCTTACTATGGACAAAGCCCTCTCACATAGGTGATCTCATTGGTTTTCTTACCACACTATGACTCTCAGGAAGGGCCTGGCTTCCAGGGCCTGGCCACACATGCATTGTGGGGGCTGCAGGAAGGAGAAAGAAGAAATCTCTCGGGGTTTTGTAGTAAGAGAATTTTGAGAAAGGGATTTACATGAGCTCATCTGTCTGTCCATCAACCCGTCTATCTGTTCATGTGCCGATCTGTCCATCCACCCATCCGTCCATCATCCATTTATCTGTCTGTCCATATATCCATCTCTCCATCCGTCCGTCCACCCATCCATCTGTCCATGCATCTATGCATCCACCCACCCCACCCCTCCCTCTGCCCATTCATTCCATCTTCCTTCCGTCTGGTAGCCATTGTTGGACCCTTGCTTTGCCACAGGAGCTTCTTGGGTGCTCGGATGCATTACTCAGTCCCTGCCTAAAGGAGCTTGGAGTCTGGATTATTCAGTCTGCCTAAAAGAGTTAGTGAGAAAGGTGGATCCACAACAGAGGGCTGTAGAGGGCTGCTGTCACAGTCACACCCTTGGCACCCTTGGAGCCAAGAAGATGGTGCAACACTCGTTATTCACATTCCATCCAGTCTCCAGTCTGTGTGGGCCAGACTGGGAGGGAGGCCAGAGTTTCCCCGAGCTGGTCTTCTTTTTGCTTTCTGTTCTTGATGTCATCATTGCTGGTACCATCGTTGCCATCATCCTTTCAAGTGCCTGTTTGTCTTTGCTTCAAGGTCATGACTCCATCCTAGGCGGGTGGCCGAGGTCAGCCTGGACAGTTCTCTACCTCTAGCTTCTCATGGTTCTTCCTGCAGATTGCACAAGTCCTTGTGCATGCTCAGGGCATAGCATCTGTAAGACAAAACCCTGGCCGTTTAAACTGTCCCTGCTTTGATGTGACACTATGCTGGAAGAGGAAAGCAGAAAACAGAGGGATGCAGGTGAGACTCCCATCTGGTCACAAATGTCAACAATTAAGTGAATACCAGTGTCCCGGATAAGCAGTAATGGAACATGATCACACAAGATTTTATTCTGCACTCAGAGTCCCTTTAGGTCTGTTTTGTGGGGGGGAGCAGTCCTTCCTAATCCCAGACGAGGTCCTGCTGGGCTTCAGGACCTTTTTGTCACTCACAGGCAATACGGAACTCCTACCAGTCATCAGCCATTGCCAGATTGCTGTTAACAATCATCATTCCCAACTCCATTCAATACTAAGCCTTCTCTCAACATTACTCGCTCTCTGCTGCTTTTTTGGTTGGGTAGGAGAGCGGGAAAGATCTTTCGTGACTGGTGCTGTTATCAGATGGGGTTTTCATTCTCTGGGCCTCATCGATGTTTCTCCCTCTCTCACAGGGAATTTTCTGGGTTCCTTGGCAACTCCCTGCATTGACTGTGGGCAGTCCCCTGTGATGGCCAGATGAACTCTACAGTAACTGGCCTCTTAATCCCTTATCAGCCTCTGGGAGTCTGGTGGTCCACTACTAGCTTCCCTAGTTGGGGTCTCTGGGCCCCAGTGACCAGTCTACTGTGTTCCTCACATTTTAGGAAGTACCTGTAATGCCCCATTCTCCCTCAACTTGAGATGAAACGGGAAGCTCTTCCTTACTTTCCGTGTGTGTATGTCCTAGTGGGTAGCGGAGTTCTCTGCAAAGCATTCTTACCCTCCCTCAATAAATGCCAGGTGCACACAGACTGCGTCTAGAAATCGTACAAGCCCTTGAGAGATGATTTCAGTGCATCATTGGCGCATCTCCCATAAAAGCCATGCCCTAGGGCTTCAGGGGTTGTAACAAGGACTTGAACTTTCACTCCAAGTGAATTGGAAGCCCCAGGAGGGTGCAGGTAGGGGTGGCCTGGGTTAACTTGTGCTTTCGCAGCTTTGCTGCACAAGGATAGACAAAACCAAGGAGGGCAGAAGCAGGGACACTGGCAGGACATGGGATTGTCCACCTGCACTGCGATGGAGGCTGCCATGAGGGATCAGGCAGCTGAGGTGTTGAGAGGAGTCCGGAGTCGGATGGGGAGGCAGACCAAGATTTGGAGGTGGGCTGGCCGGGGTTCAGAGAGGGACGAAGGCATCTGGGGTGAGCGTGAGGCGTTCACCTGAGTCACTGGGACCTGAATCACCCTCGCCAAGGCAGGGACGGCCCTGGGACTTGGGGGAGTAGTAGGTCTGGGGGTCCTGTCGGGAGCCCAGCTGAGAGCAGGTACCGCGGGCACCAGATGCGTGGCCTTGCTCCGCCCTGAGGATGACATCTGTGCCTGCCTCTGCGATGTTTTGAATAAAAGCTTTACACACACATATATCTGTGTGGATGTAGATAGGTGGGGTTTTAAAAATATGACATTTAAATACATAACATCATTGATATGTAAAATTAGATTATATATGCTATATGAAACTGCTGGCATATTGTCATTTTCAATGAGTAAATGAAATTCACCTTTGAGATTTGTATATAAATGAGTATATATATTGTATTTAGTACAGTTTCTAACATCTAGTCACTATTAAATGATTAAATGAGATTTTCATATATAGGTGTATGTATATTCAATGTTTTACCTATGGTTTGTATGAATTCCCTTATATGTCATTATTCGATATAGTTTTATAGCACTGTTATTGTCTGTGTCATTGGCACAGATGCTATGGCAGTTGTGGCAAATCTACGGCACCCATGCCCAGCACGCCGTTTGTTACTGTGGAAAGCTCTACAGGGTTCGCCATAATTGCGCTATGGAATGGTGCAGTGTGGTTTACGTGTGTGTATATCTTTGAGGTTTTATGTATGAGATTTATGCAAATATATGAAAGTTGTGTTTAAATGAGATTCAATGCATATATACGTGAAGTTTTATATATAATATGTTTAGAACAGTTTGGAGCATTGTCACTAGTGATCAAGTGAGCTTTACATGTCCATGAGATTATGTATATATTAAGTTTATTTAAAAGTACAGTAATTCCCCAACTTATGAAGATTTCAGTTGCAAACTTTCTCAGATACAAACGGACCTCACATTTGATTTTTTTTATGCTTTACGTTGTATGCTTGTGTGAAAGTTGTATAAGACTCACTTTGTTGGGCGCACAAATGAATCCAACTTATGAACGTTCCCCAGAACAGAACTCATTTGTATCTTGGGGACTTACTGTACACATACACACACACACATACTCACACACACAGGCACACACACAATTTTTTTCCCCCAGGGATTCCATAAAGCAGCCCCACCAGCTCTCTGAACCTGAGGTTTCAGAGAAGTCTGTGTTTCTCATCTGAACCCCTTCCTGAAGGCACCAAGGTGGTGGCTTTGGACCAGGGACTACCCAGGAGCATTCCCGAGCAGGGCATGGGGCCAAGTGCAGAATTCAGCATCCGTGGTCAGCAGCCAGACAAGAGCCAGAACCCAAGGACCTAGGGGCAGAATGGGCCACTCCGGGGAGCTGCAGGCTGAAGAGTGGGAGGGGTCCTGGGCACTTGGATAGAACAGCTGCCATCTTGCCCAAGGATTGGGAGGGGACTCTAGGGTACCAGGTGGGCAGAAAGTTTTAGTGTGTGCATGAATTAGTGATACATCCTCCTACAGAGCTGCCAATTTGCACAAGGTAGGAACAGTGCTGGGACAGGTGGCTCAGAAGAGCGTATCAGGAACGTGAGAGTCCTTGATTTTACTGGAAAGAGTATATTTTAGAGTAAGACAACCTTGCATTTTAGATCTTTAGGTACAGTAGCATACGCCTGTAATCCCAGCTACTTGGGAGGCTGAGGCAGGAGGATTGTAAATTTGAGGCTAACCTAGAAAACATAGCCAGACCCTGTCTCAAAAAATAATAACAAAAACTCTAATTGGTTTCGATGAATGATATCATCCTAACTTTTCTAATCTGTATAATAGGAACAACCTGCACCCAGAAATGGGGCTGGCTTCTAGCAAGCGTCCCCTAAGTAGTACTCCATGACATCCACTATCTTCTCTTTTCCTTAAAAGCAGTGGAAACTGGCTGAAGAGTGGGGAAAGAAGGGCAGGTAGCAACTTGGGAGGCAGACAGTCTCTGCGACGCTGTCACTTGGGACTGACATCCAAGCTGATGTAACTAAGAGTGTCAGGGGACCCCACCCGCTCGGGAAAGCCCCCAGCCAGATGGTGACTTGTGGATGCAACTTGATAACCTCCCGGATTAAGGGCCTTAGAAGTGAGCTGTGGCTGTGGGATGGCGGGGTCTGCGCTTCAGCCATGGTGCGCAGAGAAACACTGTCATGCACGCACCTTACTGCACCAGGACACACCCGCTGGGCGAGGCGGGGAAGCGCCTCCTCCCGTTGTCCCGCTGCTGTGGAACACAGAGCCCTGGGCTTTGTTCTTACAAATGGCAAGTGTGCTATCTGGGGGTGACAGGGGACCCAGCGGGTTCTATCTTCACAGCACGCATGGAGTCCCAGGGTGCCACCTGTGTGACATGCTTGTTTACATTCTCACTTCCAAAGAGACACATGAGCTGCTCTCATAGCCACTGGGGTGTAACAAGCAGTTACTGACAAAGAGGAGAAAATTGAGATGTTGTGGGTCAATTCCTAGGGAATAGGGCTGTGGTTGATGATTTTTTTTTTTTTTTTTTTTTTTTAGAATGTCATGGTTGTGTCTTTAAGATGGTATCTACCCTTGGTCACATTTCCTGTTTGACTGTGGAGGCTTTTGCTCCCCTTTCTCCTCCATGTCTTGCAGCCTTCATCATCTTATTGTCATAGTGACCCCCGTGGTGTGCCAAGAAGAGTGTGACTTAAGACCTGAGTTCAAATTCTACCTCCACGTATGTGGTGTGTGTGATGACATAGCTCCTCTTGGCTTCAGATTCCTTATCTAGGTGTGTTTTTTTTTTGTTTAAGGATTAAAGAGTAACATATTCAAACTGTTAAATAATATGCACTTACTTCAGGTTAGTTCATTATTGATAAGGTGTATTTAAGTCCAATTTCTTTTTAATGTCTCCACTTAATAGGAGACAAAACTGAGGTTCAGACAGGCCCAGTGATTTACCCAAAGACACATGGAGCTAAGAGTGTGTTATTTTTTGTTGGTTTAAAAACTTTGCATTCTGGGGCCGGTGAGATGGCTCAGCGGCGTAAGTGCCTGCCTTGCAAGCGTGAGGGCCCGAGTTCGACTCCCGGAACCCACATACGAAAAAGGGGCCGGTGATATCGCTCAGCGGCCCGGGCGCCTGCTGGTGCGCGAGGTCCTGAGGTTGAATCCCTGGTACCCACAAAAAAAAAAAAAAAAACACAAAAAACAAAAAAACAACAAAACTTTGCATTCTGAAAGAATTTCAGATTTGCAAAAAAGTTGCAAAGATAATACATGCCCCCCAAATCCCACATACGGTTTACCCAAATCTTCTGAACATTAACATTTTTCATAAGCACAAAGCATGGGATGGGGGCTCCAGACATTTTACTTGAATCTCCATTCAGTTTGGCACACCAGGAAAGGGGAACCAGATGGAAGGCCTCCATCTGTGTAGTGGCACAGCAGGCCCAGAGAAGTCCAAGTCCTCCTGGGTTGGTGGTCTTTAGAGGCCACTACTGAATGCTTTTAATACAAGAACAGCTCAGAGGTGCTGGGGAGACAATGCTTACTTTGCTCCATCTCTTGTCCAGATTTCTCCTGGGAGAGCAAGGTGCTCCCCAGAGCAGCGAGGGCCCAAAATGCTCTGGGCCATGTTGGCTGGGTCTGTAGACAAAACATACATCATGCTCCTGGGTTGAGGGCATCCCGTGGTGGAGAGGTCAGCGGCGTTTTGGCTGCGCTGCGTGAATGAGGGGAGGAGGGGGAGCAAGGGTAGAAGAGAGGAGGAGGGGTGATGGCAGAGGAAGGAAAAGAAGAACAGGAGGAGGAGGAAGAGGAAAGGGAAGAGGGAAAGGAAGAACAGAAGGAGGAGAAGGAGTCACCCTTGGGGATGCAAGTGGACAAGAGGTGCCAGGGTGTTCTGTAGTTATGCTGAACAAGGAGCCCAGTGTGGATTAATCAATCCCGAGACCCCTTTCCGCCCCCTTCATGTCTCTCAGTTGAAGAACTGGGAGAGGTTAGGTTTCTCCCAATCCTTGATAAAATCCACATCACCAACAACAGCAATCGTTCCTCAATGCAGTTATTGACAAGAGGCAAACCACCACTACCATTGTTGCCTGTCTATTATATGTCAGGGCCTTTAATCAGTGTCTCGTCTGTGCTACATCACAAATCTTCATGAGGAATCCAAGAGTCATGTATTACTGTCCCCAGGGAACTTGGCTCTTGGTACCAGGAGGTCACACAGCCAGAAAATGGCAGAATCACACTTTGGGCCCTGGTCTGGGTTCCGAGCGTATACTTGTTCTGTCATTACCACATTTAGCTTCACCGAAAGGGGGACAACCAGGTGTCATATGCCTCCTCATGGCAGGGCACACCACCTGGAAATTATCATTATAAATATTATCCAACCTGGATATGGTCGTGCTTTTAAATTGAACTTCCAATATCCAGGAAATAGGGAATTATCCTAACCAAGCTCCATTGATGCAATTAGTGAAATCTAGAATACGGACAATCACACAACACAGTACTTCAGCATTTGGTTCTTTCACCAAATGAATTTCCAAAAATAAAATATCGGTGAGATGAAGGAACCTAGGAGACAGAGCTACCAATTGTTATTTGTAGTCTACTTCAGATCTTGATTTGAAACAATAATTATTTGTGTATATGTGTGACAATCTGAAATACTAGAACACTGGATGTCTCATGATAATGAGAATTTACTGTTAATTTTTTAGGTAGGATGATACTGTGTTTTTTTTTAGAGTCTTTATATTTGTCTTTTTTTTTTTTTGTGGGTACCGGGGGTCGACCTCAGGGACTCACGCGCCAGCAGGCGCCTGTGCCGCTGAGCGATATCACCGGCCCATTTTTTGTATGTGGGTTCCGGGAGTCGAACTCGGGCCCTCGCGCTTGCTGGGCAGGCGCTTAAGCCGCTGAGCCATCTCACCGGCCCTAGAGTCTTTATATTTTAAAATTGTATACCTAAGTATATAAAAATGACTGAAGACCCCAAAGTGCTTTTGTACACAACATGTGATATCTACTGATATTTAACATATTAGAAATTCAATTGAAAACTTAAAAAATTATAAATTCATTTAAATACAACCATAATAAACCTATTATATAATAACATGAATAAAAGCATTTTTATGAAAAATAACCATATTTTCCAAGATAAAAAATAGTGAGAAAAGAAGTGACATTCTTCTGTATATTTTCAAGTAACTTTAATATTTGGTTTAATAGATTTTATATCTGCTTCTGCATTCAAGCTGTTGTGATATCTCGCATCATGTAACTTCTGGAATGTTCTATCAAATACTCATGAGAAGATGAAAGTGAAAAAAGCAAATAGTTTCTTAGCATTATTAATATGACAATAGTTCAACTGCACAGGTCCCCGGGAAGGGTCTTAGGGACCACAGGGACACCGGGACCACACTTTGAGAATTGCTGCTACACACTCCAGGTCTAGGCAGCAGCAGTGGGGACCATGCCTTTGAACTCAAAGGAAAGTATCTCATAGAGCTGCATGCTTCTGGTCTAAGATTTATTCACAAAGAGTAACGAGATGAGATACTGGGGGAGCTCTGATGATGAGAAACAAAGCATAAGATGTCTCAAAATAATGATCATGACCCAGTGCTGGGCAATTGCTAAGTACATTACTAATCATGTTTCTCCCCATTGTTAAAGATGAGGTAAGAGAATCCCCCAAAAAAGAGTGATTTGAAGTGGGGGCATACAGGCAAGAGGTGAGGGAAACTTTTCTGAGTGAGTGCATTGGCCCCATGTCTCTTTCTACAGCCTCTGGTCCCTTCTTTCTTGATGCAAATGCTAATCAAAACATGAGACAAATGTGCACATCATAGAATTTCAAGCCTTAGCTTTAGCAGGATCCAATTCAGGGGCTTTTCTATGGCATTCCCTGTAGGCAATTTTGAAAAATACCCATAAATCACTCCATGCCAGGAAAGGAAATGCCAAAACCAGCCTGATTAAAACTGAAACTCCAGATGTCACCAAATTTCCAAACATGTGCAATTTCGTGGTGAGTAACAGGCAGTAGCCAGGGTGCTGACTCATCAGGCTGAGAACCAAGTGGCCCAGGTTGTTTCCCAGAAGAGCCTTTCATCTGCCCACTACCACTCCAGCACCTCTGCATTGGTCTTCTCAGGCCCAGGCTGTCTTCACTGTTGGCCATGTTGGTACACGCAGAGGGTTATTTCCTCATTTGAACATGGGCAGGCTGAAGTGCATCAAACTTTGGCATTCCTAGCTGGCTGGGACATGGAGTTGAATGGCTGAAGTCATGAGTTTGACCTCACATGATTTTCTTTTTTGGTACTGGGACTTGAACACGGGACCTCGCCATTTGCCAGGCAGGTGCTGTGCTGCTGAGCTATATCCCTGGCCTTCCCATGAATTCTTTACCTTCCTGTAGTTAACATATTAGAAATTAAATTGAGAAATGAAAGCATCACATGGGGAGTTATGAGAGGGAGGGAAGGAGAAGTAAAAAAGATCAAGATGTAATATGTGTATGTACTAATTCCCCACAATGAATGTATTTATTATGTATTTCGAACATATACTAACAAAAAATTGTAAAGAAAACTAGGTTTCCAACTGCAAAAAAAGAAAGAATGAGAGGAAGGAAGAGAAAGAAAGGCAAAGAAAGGAGGAAAAGAAGGAAGTAAGGAAAAAGAAATTAAAACATCTTAGACTTTTGATCTTTCTCTTGAAACCCCACATCCAATTAGTGACCAAGTCCTCAGAAACCTGCCTTCTCAGCCTCGCTCTTTTCTCTTTTCTCCTCTCATCCCCACCACGATGTGTTCTTTTATTTTCTGTCTCCTTGATCCTACCCTCCAGGCTAACCTAGCATTTGCTAAGTTTACATTTTTGATTTTTGCCATACTTCCCTCTCCCATATCTATTACTCAATTCTGCAGAATATGTTTGTTTCCACTGCCTTATTTATTATTGCACCTGTGTGTAAAGATCTATAAAATATATGCACATGGTTTTTAAAACCTCAGCTACTCTAATAAACCAGAACACGCCATGAAGTAATCTCGAGCACCTCTGCTGGCACAGGTATCACTCTGTGGAACTCTAAACTCATTCTTTACTCTGCAGCAGGAGTGGTGTTTTGAAAATGCACATTTGGATATCTACTTCCTGCATTAAAATCCTTGGAAGACGTTGCACCAGATCCAGTTTAGGCACCTTCCTGCCTAGTGGCTTCCCTGTTGGCCACCAAGTTGTGGAGACTGCAGGACCTGCCTTGCACCTGTGCTTGCCAATTGCCTAGAGTCAGAGAGCAGGAAATGACAGGCTCACCCCACCGGATGAATGTTCGTCAGTAACTTGCAGCAGCCAGGTATAAAGTTCCCTGTCTTCCCTCTTGGATGAAAGCTTCAGAGATGCAGTCCCTCACCCAGCCTCTACAGAGCTGCCTGGGGACACCATGCAGTCCTCCTTGTCACAAGTCATTGTGGCCATCTGGGCAATGACTCCCTTTTCTCTGCTCCCCTCCATTCCCTGTGTAGAACTGATCCTTTCTTGACTCTTTCCCCTCAAAATTCTCTGATAACAGCCTCACTTGGATGATTCCTGATGGTACTAGTTACTCTTTCCCTGGAATGCAGGTCCCACAAGGAAGAGATTTTAGTTTTGTCCCTTCTTGTGACCATTTGTTCATGATGCTTATATTTCTGACCCTCACCATTCCCCTGTGTGTTGCTTGAGGGCAGGGCTAGGTCTTATACATCACCGAGTCCCCACAGCCATCCCAGGGCCACCCAGGCGTGCACAGCAGAACTCAGGAAGTATTCGATAATTGCACAAATACGTGAATGAAGTTTCATCTAAATCATTGACCACTTATTTATTGAACAATCATCATGAGCAGAAAGAGACTCCCCACCCTTGCAATGTGCAACCTTTCTCACAAGACAGAGGGAGGCTGTGCATGAGTCATTCCAAGACCAGCCCAGGACTAAAAAGAAAACTAAAAGTTTCGAGCGCCACTTGGCTGGTCGGTAGCTTGTTCTGAGTAGAAGCCCCAGCTGGGTTCTGCAAACCACTGAGTTTACCTGGAGTGTGATATGCCTGGAAAAGTCTAGAGCAGGGTGCCTGGCCTCCTGAGGGTTACTCACTGAGTCTCCTAGGAAAGGAGCATTCCTAGGGAGGTGTGACTCCAAGCTAGGATGCTGGGTCCCAGCACAGGGTCAGTGTCTGAGGAACACACGTGCCCACTGAACTCCCTGAGGCCCAGGCAGCTACAATCAAATTTGAAAAAATCAAACTGCTGTTTCATATGAACTTGGTGCGGCATTAAGAGTGCAAGGGTGAGGTGTTTTGCAACCAGGGAAACAGGCTGCAGTGCATGGGGACAGGTATTTCCCCAGCTGGATGGCCGTTGAGCAGAGAATGGCACCCACCTGGAGGACACAGGGCCGGCCGTGGGGCTCTGGCCATAGATGCCAACCCTCTCATGGAGAGAAGGTGCTAGAGCTGGCGAGCAGGGATACATGGCAGGCTCCATGGAATACCCAACAGGGGCACATCCATGAGTACCCGCAGGATGTTCCCCTGGGACTCAACTAAGCCCATCCGGGCATATGCGAAGATTAAGTCACAGAATAAAAGCATTGGTGTTGGTACTGCTGTTTTATAGTTTTTATTGTTGGGTCCATAAACCTCAGTTCTGACACACAAAACAATTAATAGTTAAATTATATAAAGTGATAATTCATGTAAACGCTTACCTCAATGTCCGTACATAGCAAGTGCTTAGTAGCTTTTCACTAATATTATTGCGTTTATAATTATTCATGAAGATGGTGGTACTTGTAAGAGTGTGAGGGTTTTCTAAATGGAAGAGATGCTACTCAGTTGTATATGGGCTATAACTGGGTAGCCTAGAAACCAGTGAAATCCATTCCTCACAGTTCTGGAGGCTGGGAGGTTCAAAGTACGGTGATGCAGGCAGATTTGGTGTCTGATGAAGGCCCACCTGGCAGACAGATGATGTCTTCTCTCTGTGTCATCACATGGTGGAAGGGACAAGGAAGGTTTCTGGGCCCTTAAGACCACTAATCCCACTCATGAGAGATCGCCTTCCTGACTTAATCACTTCCCCAAACCCTGCCTCCTAACGCCATCACCTCGTGATTAGGTTTCCTCGTATGAACTTTGGGGGAACACGATCATTCAGATCATAGCAGTGAGGTCGGGGATAGAGAAATACCTTTGGATTACAGTGGCTGCGACTCCTACTTTTTCCTGAACTTCTAATAAGGCCTGATAGCACAAGGGTAATATTTAAATAAAAGCATGCTGAATTTAGTAGAAGAGAAAGAGAGAGAATCAGCGTAGGGACTTCCCAATCCTAGTTGCCATCCTGGCTCGTCTCGCATGGACGGGGTGCCCGCCGCTGGCCCCTGGATTTGGCACCCCCACTTTGCCACTGTACTTCATCCTCATGAGATTTGTGTGAGTCTCACCTTCCTCCTGGAAGAGACAGGGAGGCTGAGGCGCGAGCACCTTGATTTTCCCTTGGGAGAGATGGTGTGATGATGCTTCACCAGGCAGAGATGCATGTCCAAGGTTCTGCTCACCTCGTAGATGAAGTAAAGACACTTGTCCAAGATCTCAGGCTGTTTAGAGCCAGCAGCAGCGCCAACATTTGAGCTCCAAGCCCTTCACAGCCCTCGGTGATGTCTCAGGTGTGAGAGGCCCTGGAGGCGTGATGGGAACAGACGTGGAGACAAAGAAGGGTTGGGTCTGGGCTTCATTTGTGTCCCTGGCTCTCAGACGAGCGCTGTGGCTCAGCCACTGGGAGAGACGCCTGCCAGGTGAGCTGGAGAACTGGTTTGGCTGAATGTTCTAAATTTAGAAGAACTTGGACTCACCCGCCCTGGCTTTTGACTGGGGCCCAAAGTCTGAGCGTGGTGGTGTTTTTCTCTTTGGTCTCCCTGTGGGCAGGAAAGCTGCTGTCCTCTCTGGTTCCCAGGGACTCAGGCGCTGGCGCTAGGTCTATAAATACCCTCTCGGTGCCCTGGCGGCCCCCACCCCAGCTGATCATCAGTAATTTCAGGGCTTCTTGTGCAATATCTGCACTGGGGGTCACGCTAGTGATAATGAAGGGTGGCGTGTTCCCCACAACTTGGCGGGGAGGGGCCGTGGTGTTCTGTAGTAATGCTGAACAAAGATGCCAATGTGAATGAATCAATCCTGAGACCCCTGTTTGCCCACTTTGTGTTGCTTAGCTGAGGAACTGAAACAGGTTAGATTTCTCCAAATCCTCAGTAAAATCCACAACACCACCACCGATAACAACAACAACTGTTATTCTTCCTATGGTTATTTTTAACACTGGGCAATCCACCTCTACCTTCCTTCCTCAGCGTGGCCTTATCCGGCTGCCCCATCAAAAGCCACGTGGGAAAACGGCAGCCTTCTTAGTCCCTGTCGGTAGAAGAGTTTGGTGGTTAGTACTGCACGTCACCAGAGAGGGTGATGCCACAGAGAAAAGGTGAGGGAGGGAGCATTTCTTGAGTGCTGACTGTGCCAGGCTGTGTTGGCTGATCACCTGGGCCCATAGTGGGTGTTCACTGGGCACCACCCCCATGTGATGATTTTACACAGATTCTTTGGTTTACTGACCCATGTAATTCTATGTAACTGGTACAATGACTGAAATGGTCCTAATTTATGGGCAGATGCCTGAGTCTTCATAAAGTCAAGTAACTTGTCCATCCTAGTTGCATAGCAGGTACCAACATGTTCTCTCTTCCCACCATGCCACTCTGAGTGCACTTGTGGTCTCTAACTCAGAGCCACTGGGTAATTAAGCAATTTCCAGAGTTTCGAAGTCATGGTGATTGGGGTTCAAACCCCAGCACTAACACTTGCTCTGAGAAGGTGGCCAAGTCCTCTCCACTGAGCTGAGCCTCAGGACTCTTATCCATCAAGTAAGAATGAGAATAGAGTCAGTGCGAGACTAAGTAAGACATTGCCATGGAAAATGGTTTGCTCTGATTAAATACTAGTGAAGAATGATACAAGCTAGCATTTATTCAATCCTTACCTCATGCCTGCTTGTGGACACACATTGTGTGTTTATTGAATACACTCAGCCACCTGCTTTTATTAACCTTATTTGTCAGAAGAGAAGTCTGACAGTCAAAGATGCTCAGTGACTTGCCCATGGCCTCATAGTTAGTAAGTAGTAGAATGTGGATCTGAATCCAAGAGAGCGACTCCAAGCACTTATTCTTGTCTCATTTACACTGCCTTTATCATCAATGTCGCTGTCACCACCACCATCACCACCATGACCACTATCACCACGTCATGACTGTTGCTGTTCTTTAACTTCTGCTGTGAGCCTAGGACCTCCTCCAGGGTAGAGATGGTGTCCACACCAAGCATGGGCTTGGCACATTGTCTGGTCAGTGCGTGTCGGCGGATTGGTTGGATGACCCGCGGCTGCCTGGAAACGTGAATGGAGGGCTTCTCCATGAACTCAGCTCATCCCAGAGGCTACTTCCCCCTTTGGCTCAGAGAAATCAAGGGCTGGTAGATCTTAAATCTGAAATTTCTGTGGAAGGAATCTCTGAGAAGGACGGGGTGGGCAAAAACCCCTGTAACTAAGAGTTTTACATTTTCTCTACCTTGTTCAATATGGAAGCCCCTGGCCACATGTGAGTATTTAGTTTAAATTTTCAATTACTTTAAATGAAATAAACTCAGAAAATTCTCTCCAAACTTGAGTGTACCATGACTTGTGGCTACCAACTGCTGCATTGGACAGCATCGACTCGGAACATTTACACCATCGAGAAGTCCTGTGTAATGGGGGTGTTCCATCTAGATGGTCCTGGTACTCCTCTCTTTGTGCCCACTGAATACACTCAGTATTTTCAGACCAGGAGGCTGGTCTGGGGCTCGGGCTGTCTGTTCACTGTGGCCAGCAGACAGTGAAGTAAGGGAAAGAAGAGGCAGAGGGAAGCTCCTAAGGGCTCATTTTACATGAGGGAAAGTGTTAAAGACACCAAAATTGGCATCAGGGCTCATTTCCCAGATGTACACCTGTGGGCAAATTAATAAACCTCCCTGGGCCTCAGTTTCTCCAATTGTAGGACTGGTATACTATGACTTCTCAGGAATTTCCAGGACAATTAGATGAGCCGTATGAAAAGTACTTGGAAGGAAGTTTTCTTGGTGGTGAAGATGTGTTTTCTTCCCTTCCTGCAGGGTGTGTGTGTGCACACACATGTGTGTGAGATCCCTGCCTCCACCCCACCTCCAACAGGTCCAAAGCCAGCGTGGCTCTGTGGGCTGCGGCAGAGCTCCCACCCTCCCACCCACCTGCTCTGATAGACCCGTCATAGTCCTTTTTGGAACTTTACCTTTCCAGGTTGGGCTGTTTCAATGAGACAGAGAATCCTGGGCCTTAACGTGTAAATGAGCCACAGTGCTTTGCAGATACAAGGAAGGGGTGTTGCATGTGAAGGTCCCCATCCTCTCCCCCTTGGCCCCCTCCACTCTCAGCTTCCCTCCTTTGCCCTGCACTGCCCCACTGCCTTATTGAAAACCTGCGCCTCTGTGGCTCTGAATCTCAAACAGCAGGAGCAATCACAGCCATAGCTACTGTTGTTGAGATCCAGATGTGTTAGACCCTATTCGAAGGTGCTGACATATGGTATCCTATCTGTTCTCTGATGGGATGCATTATGGGGCCATTTTACAGATGAAAAAATTGAGGCCCTTAGAGTTTCACTAATATGGTGAAGGTCTTGTGGCAGAGTGGAATTGAATCCAGATCTATAGGAAACCAAAGGCTCTGTTTTCCTACCATTCCACATTTCCCACTGGAGCCACATTTCCGGCTGGGGCAAAAGCTCAAGCTCTGGCATAGTCCAGCTTGGGAAGTGGCTCTGTTGACCTGCAAGGTGCTTCAAATATTTTAAAAGCTGATGGGTCTGGGCTTCCCAGGTTTCTCCTTGCCCCGTGTGCACTGCAGCCTCACTGATGCTTTGGGATGGATGACTCTTTGTGACGGGGCTGTCCCTGGCATTGCAGGATGGTTAGCAGCATCCTTGACCCCCTACCCTCTAAATGCCAGTTGGAACAAGCAAAATATCTCCTGGTGGGTAAAATGGCCCCAGTGAGAACTCATCCACGCACACGTGCCCTGAAACTGATGCACATGCTGTGCTGTTTGTGTTCCCCATGTCCTTTCGTGAAGCCGCAGACAAAGGCTGGAAGCTGCCTGTGTGGGTGGGGCTGCCACCTGCCTGGGGTGGCCGGTGCTGGCGTCTTCTGAGGATTGGCACCCAGCTTGTCATTTCAGCTGGCAATTATGTGAACAGAAGTGCTGTAATTGGCTGAGGATCGGGTTTCCTCTGGGGGTCATTTCTTTCAGGGCTCCTGTTGCTGTTTATTTATTCTCATCCCAATAAAGAGCGTGCGTGCAGCTGCGGGGCGTATTAATGATGGAGGGCTGCTCTGGAAGGCGCCCGGGGAGGAGCCTGAAATCCGCCCTCCAGAGGCTCCCCGGCAGCTGATCTGCATGGCAGGGTCCCGGGGGGCCGAGGTGACACACGTGTGTGAGTGCGTGTGCACGTGCATGTGTGTGCATTCGCACACGCTGCAGAAGTGGGCATTTGTTGTCACTCTGAGTTTGCTCTTGGAGTCAGAGCTCTGAGGAGAAGTTCCTGTCTATGCCTACGGGCGGCAGACCACTCTGCCAGCTCGGACTTTCCCTGCACCCCTCCCAGGCCCGCTGTGGCTTCCAAATTGACACCTGGGGCTACTGATACCCAAGCGATCCCAGGGTCTCTCCCCAGAGGAGAGCTAATGAAGTTAATGTGGACACCGCACCTGCGACGCATGACTGATGCGCTTTCTGGCGAGGATAACATTAAATAAATGTCCATTATTGAGCACTGACTGTGTGCCAACCACTCCGCCATTCACTAATTCACTCATCACCCATTCATTCTTTCATGTGCATAAATACTGAGGCTGCTACAGCCCAGCCCTCATCACTGTGCTGGAGCAGTGAGAAACAGTCAGGCAGCTTCCAAGGAGCAGACAATTTGGAGGACACAAAGGGGAGAGAAAAACAACCTCCGCACCACCTGTCGTCTACACAATCGTAAGGGAAAAAATGCACAAGATAACTGCAGTTGGTGACAAATGTTAAGAAGAGAGTAAAAGAGGGTTTGTGACAAGATCTGCTGAGGGGACAGCAGCTTCCTTAACTTGAGGGGAAGGGGGGACCCAGGACAAGCCCTTCAGAGCAAATGGCAAGTGTCCCTGGAAGAGGAATTGCACAGTAAACACCTGGAGGTGGGGACGTGCTGAGTTGCTTGAGGAACAGAATGTCACCTTGGGTGGCCAAAGCCAGGAGGAGAAGGAAGGGGGCGTCCTGGGAGGGTGGTGTGCCCAGAGGGACCAGAAGGGGCCAGGAAGAGTCGAAGGGCCTTTCAGACCATGGTGGAGCATTGACATTTTATTCTAAGGACAACGGAACCATTGGAAGGTTCTGCGCACCAAAGTGATGTGATCAGATAGGAGCCTTCATGTGGCCCGTGTATCAGCAGCGCAGAGAATGGACTAAGGGGCCCAGAGGGAAGCTGGTGAGGCGGGGTCAGAGGTGGAGACAGGGAAGGGGTGATGGCTTTCTTGTCGCTGCTATAACAAGCCTACCACAAACTTCGTGTCGCTTCAAAACACACAAATTTTTCAGCCCATAGTTTTGTAGGTCAGAGGTCTGAAATGCATCTCACTGGACTAAAATCAAGACAGGACCGTGTTCCTTCCAGAGGCTCTGGGAGGGATCTGTTCCCTGCCCTTCCCAACTGCTGGGAAGCCTGTATTTGCTGGCTGTGGCCCCACTCAACTTGAGGAGTAGAATCAGGCACAGGGTGTCCTAGGGGGCAGGACCCACCTCGCTCCTCCCACCGCAAGACACAGGCCAGCATGGAGAGCTCTTATTCCTGGTTCTGCCTTAAGACAACCTGAGGCGCTTCCAAAAGCAAAGATGGCAAAGCCACAGCCTAGCGCAGCTGCGTGTGAATCCCAACAGAGTCAGGCTTCTGTGCCTCTTGAAATATCTAGCTGCTCTGATGCCTGGTAAGCCTGAGAAGTGCCAGTCTTGGGGTCCAGAGGGTCACCCCAGTAGATGCATAGATGGAAAAGTGCAACCCTGGCAAGTGCAGAGGGTGAGGAAGTGGAGCCCGGAGGGGATGGGAGGGTGACTTGGCCAGAGATGCCTAGGAAGGCTTCCCCTAGGAAGTAGCTTATGACTTGAGAGCTGAAGGACAGAGGAGTAAACCAGAAACAGATGTACAGAAAAAAGCACATACGAAGGCCCTGCGGCTGGAGGGAGGCCGGGGAACAGGACAAGGCTCTCAGAAGGAACCGGAGTGGGTGGAGCCAGGAGAGCTGGTTGGGGGCAGAGTGGGGGGAGAGGTGGGGTGGGATTCAGTGAAAAGTGGCAGAACAGGTGGATTGGGGGAGAGATGGGCAGAAGCCAGACCATTCAGGCTTTGTTGGCTTTGCCTGGCTTTGTCTTTATCCTGAGATCAAAGGGAGAGTGAGGAGCAGGGAAGAAGGACTGGCATGTACGCACTCGCACACGCACCACAGGCTGCAGGTGGGGTGTGTGTGCAGGGCAGTAGGGGCACTTCAGAGAGGCCGCCAGAAAGCCACCATGTGGTCCAGAAGAGAGGAGCTGGACTCACAGTGTTGGGCATTAAGAAAGGTGGCCTGATGCCAGTGGCTGAAGTCGCATGGCTGGGTTCAAACACCAAGTTCAAACCCAGTGCAATTGTCTTGTAAAGCCCATGTGTTGTCACCAAACTCTAAGGGCAGATTCTTCCCTTCTGCAATGGGCTGTTATTTTGTGAATTACAACCAACAAGAATTTGCCAAAAGAGGAAAAAAGGGAGGAAGGAAGGAAAGGAGGGAGGAAGGGAGGGAGGGAAGGAGAGGGGAGAAAGGGAAAGGCAAAGGAAGGAAGGAGAGAAAGAAGGAAGGAAGGGAAGAAAAGAAGGAGCAAAATCACAGCTTATTGCACAGAGCAAAGGTGAGGGTGCTTGGGGAATGTGAGTTTGTTTTGCGTGCATATCATAGACAGGTGTACCAAGCTGGGGTCTAAACCTCATTCCATGCCTGGTTGCGGTGGCTCCTGTGTTTGACCTTGGCCCCTCCCACCTAATGACTGAGTCTTTTATAATGAGTCACACAGTGACTTTTCCCCCATTCTGCTGTGTCCTCGAAGTTTCTGATAAGGCAGCACTGTGCAGGTGGGGAGGGCTGGCAGAGAGGCCCAGGCTGTGACCGCAGCTGCCATGGCTGCGTGAGGGGGAGGCCATGTGAGTCTGCAAGTAAGGCAGAGTCCTTCCCAGCACGGCCCTGCACCCCCGACCGCCAGGGCTGCCCCAGGTCCTACTGCAGCCCCTGGTGATGAGTCAGGCAGTGCATAACCCCACATTATCCCCCATTCCTGCTGTATGCAGGGGCAAAGCTGCAGAGCTGAGAGAGGCCTTAAATTTGTTTGATGCATCCTCGCTAGCGAGGTATCTGTGAAAGAGCACACACAGCTCTCATGGGGGGAACTGGGAGACCAAGGGAATAAGGCAACAGCAGTATTTGGGTCCCTCCCCCACCATCCCACTCTGTGCCTGGGTGCTGAGAACCCACAGCCTGGTCCGGCAGTGGTGAGGTACATTAATCAGCTTTCTCTTGTGGTGACAAAATGCCAGAGAAAATCAACTGACATGGAGGAAGGGTTATTTTGGCTCATGGTTTTATAGGTTTCAGTCTGTAGTTATTTGGCCCTGCTGCTTTTGAGCCAGTAGCAGCACAATACATTATGACAAGGTCATGTGGCAGAGCTCACGTGGTGAGCAGGAAGCAGGAAGAGAAGAAGGAGCCAGAGTCCCAGTTTCCCCTTGGAAGCCACGCCCCCAGTGACCTCACTTCCTCCCACTAGGCTCTGCCTGTTAAAGGGTCCACCACCTCCCAATAGCACCACAGGCTGGTGACCAAGCGTCTAACTCATGGGTTTTAGGTGACATTTAAGAGCCAAACCATAACATGGGAGAAATATAAAGACATGGGTAGAGCTGCTGAGTGCCCTGAAGTCAGTGTTGAGTCCCAGCTGTATAACTGAAGGCTTGGTCCGTCTCTTTGAATCTCCTTTTCCACACTGGCACGCCCGTATCATCAGGGCAACTGTCACTCTTGCAATGATCTGAACAAGATTGCCTTCCAGAGAGATCCCAACCTGGTTTGAAGAGAATGGCAAGGACACCTCCCCTCTCAGTCACAGGGCACTGGCTCCAATCACCTATTTATCAACTCCTCTCTCCTTGCCTCCCCCTAATTATATTCCCAGCATCCTTTGTAGCCAGTTCTGGCGAGTAGTAGATTGGTGACATTGTGGCATACAGACTTTGAATTGCTACCTTCAGATTTCTTAGCCATTTAAACAGTGAGATCATTTCTTGTACTTGTAGGCAAATATAATTTCTAATGTAATAATGATCTATTCATATAAGGTCTTATCCCTGAATTTATTTATTCAGTAAACATTTATGGTGCTTATCTATTATATGCTAGACAGTGGAGCTTTGGAAGTGAGTCACGTTTGGATCCTGACCTGAAAGGGCTCAAAGTCTAATGTAGGAGGTAAGAAACGTGGAATGCTCACAATGACAGGGCTCTTCCTGCTATTTAGGGCCCGTGAATTCCAACGTGGATTTATAACGTCAAGTTCACGTTTAGCTCTGACTTCTGGCTTCTGGTAGGAAGTTCTCATCTCTAAATCTGATCTTTGTTCATTTATTTCTGCCAGAACAGATACAAATGGGAAACATATAATCATTTATCAACTGATCAACTGTCTCCTGCCAAAATGTTCCCACTCACCCAAGGCGTTTTATCATGTAGTGGGCCCGGCTAAAGGCTGGGTGAGGCGTACCCCCCACAACTAAAACTGTCCTTAAAAGCCCTTTGGTCGCCTACAGCTTCTCCTTCCCTCCTCTTCCTGTTCTCCCCGCCCTACTCATCTCCACCTCAGTCAGTCTCACGGATGTTACACCCTGCAATAAAGGTGCCCAAGGAAGTCGTGGTAGTGAAGGTGAAGGACTCTGAAGTTAGTCTGCCCAGATGCCAATCACATACTTTCTCCATGGCTCACTTTTCTCATCTGTGGGAGGGAGATAATGAACCACCTCACAGAATGAGGACAAGATTCAGTGGGCAGTGCCTGGCCTGGCCCAGGGTCTGGGCCTCTGTGGTATAATCCATAGTCTAGTTCTCAAGTTCTGTAGATCTTGCCTCCTATTGCCTCCAAATGAGTTCTTTTTTTTTTTTTTCTTCCATTTCCTGAAGAAAACTTATCACCACAGGGCCTTGCCGTTCTTTGATTCTGAGCAGAAGTAGCAGGGAATGTTTGTCTCTAGAGAGTAGAGATGGAGACATTTTGAAAAAAAAAATGGGATGTTTGGAAATACTGGCATATTTGGCCCCTTGGCTCCATTCCAGGAGACTAACATGTTTGTCCAGCAGATTGCATCACTGTTATGGGGCATGCACCCCAATCTTCTATGCCCATGTCCAGTGCCCAGTCCATCATGTGGTGATGAAAGCCTTCTCTTGCTTCTATAAACTGGAGGGGTGTGGTTTCCCCCAATGTCTTAGTCATTTTTCCTGCCAATGAGACACAATGCCTGACACCCACAATTTAAAGAAGGAGAGGTTTGGCTTGGCTCATGGTTTTTAGAGGGTTCAGTCCATAGTCAGCTGGCTCCAAGGCAGGAATAACATGGTGGAAGGGCCTGGGTGGAGGAGAGCTGCTCAGGTCATGGTGGCCAGGAAGCAGAGAGAGATGGGAGGAGCCAGGGAGGGAGATACATCCTTCTAGGTCACATCCCCAGTGACCTAGCCTGGCCCCACCTCCTAACAGAAAGTCAGCTGCTGAAATCATTAGTGGATGAACCCACTATAAGAGTAGCATCCCTATGATCCAATCACCTTCCAAAAGCCCCACCTCTGCATGCATGAGAGTTTTGAAAAACGTTCTGCATCTAAATCATAACACCCTCTTATTCTCATTTTCTTACATTGAAATATAATTCATATAACACAAGACCCACCCTTTTAATACATAAAAATCAGAGTTCTTAGTATATTCATAAAGCTGTGTAACCACTACCGCTAATTATGGATCATTTTTATCACCTTAAAAAAAGTCCTATACTATTAGCCACCAATCCCCGCCATCTGCAGCCCACGGCAACCCCTAATCTGTACTTATCTTTATGGCCGCCTGGACGCTTTTAAACCACTTTGGCCCCAATGTCCCTTATCTCACCTTTAGACAAGCAGAATGGATCTTCCCTGAGAGCTATTTTGCATTGTTTGCCCAACAGTTGAACCTTCTTTATGCATTTGTGGAATTCCTTAGTATATGACTTCCTGTAAGAGGCAGTGGCTGTCTCTCTCTTTTAAAGATAAAATAGCTACATCTGTGCTTTCCCAGACTCCCTTGCAGCTAGTCCTTAGATGAATGATCTAGGCTCGAGCTCAAGCTGTGGCTTTGAATTTGGAGCTGGTGGCCTAAACAATCAGACAGAGAATTATTGCTGGCAGCATGGAGGGCAGGAGTAGTGATGTCCAAGGCCTATATGTGGCCAGCGGGGAGGACACTCAGTGGCACTAGTGTCTACACTGGACTCATTCTAACTGGTCTTAGATGTCTCTTAGACATCTTGCTCCTGAACTTGATGGAAGCTGACCCTTCAGCCTTCCCAGATACTGTGTGAGCTACACACAGACTCTCTTCTGGCTAAAGTCATCTAGTGTTGGTTCCCATGCTTGCAAATGAGAGCCCTGTTCTAAAAACAGTGTTTTATGAAATTAGGATCTTAGCCAGAGCAGATTCACAGGGTGATTTCTCCTAAAACACTTCAGTTTAGAGGGTGCCATGTGAGAAAATTGGTCTCTCTCCCGTATGCCATCTTGATTCCTGTCCCAGTGCAGGGCTGATCTGGCCTCTTCTTTTGGAATCACCCCCTTGGTAGCAGGTCAATAAAAATGGAGATGAAAACTCAGGGTCAAAGTTTGAGGACCCACCCTGATGTCCATCTCTAGAGGCCAAGTCCCTCATTGTCTCTCCAAATCTCCTTGTTTAGAAATTGAGTTTCTGGCTGCTTGGCCTCTGTTATGAGTTGCATCGTGTTGTAATGTTGTGTATATGTCTGTTATGTTGGGTTGGATTGTGTCCCCCCAAAAGCTATGTTGAAGTTGTAACCCTCAGTACCTAGGAATGTAACTTTATTTGGAAGTTGGGTTGCTGCAGATATAATTAGTTTGGATGAAGTCATGCTTGCATAGGGTGAGCTCTTTATCCAGGATGATGGGAAGGATGAAGAAGAGGGAGGATGACAGGAAGACACAGGGAGGAGGTCATATGATGACAGAGGCAGACACTGGAGTGACGCAGCTGCTGGCCAAGGATGCCAAGCGTCCCGGCCACCCATAAAAGCTAAGAGTACAAAGGAAAGATTTTGGCCTGCAGAGCTGTGAGAGAATAATTTACATTGTTTTAAGCCACCCACTTTGTGGTAAAAGTAGAGGAAATGAACACATCCGTTGTACCCAAATTCCTGGCAATGGCTCCGCTTAAGAAAACAGTGTCAGAAGCAGACACCTGAATAAGGGGGAATAAGCCAAAAGCTTTTGCTGGGTTGAGGCTCAGCTGCATCCCTCCCAGCAGCAGAGCTGAGGTGAGCCTGTACCTTCCTGGGGGTCTCCATGTTTTCACCTGTCAATCAAGGTGGGCACACCTCCTCCAAAGACTTAAATATTGAGAGCTGCGCCTGGCACCCAGTGGCAATGATTCTTATTAAACAATTGCTTCTTGTCTGTATCTGGCCCTGTGGTCCCTTCCTGTCAAGGGGAATAAGACAAAACCCTTCTTTTAGGATCTGCATCAATCCCATGGATTATTCAAATACAATAAATTGTCTTTTCCAAAGAAAGGATAATCCCATGGCTGCTATGCTTTCCCCTATTTGTGATATGTGTCTGCACCTCTTGGTTTGGGGGTGCAGGAAGATGTGTGAGAGCTAGCGATGCACACAGGTTTGCCCACCCCTGCCCAAGGACGAGCCCTCCTCCTCGCCAGCCTGGGTGGGGACACAGGGGTGCAAATGCTGCCCAGAGCAGTCAAGGAATCTGGCTCCCATCTGGGGACACTCGCATCAGCCAGAGCCTTTAATATCCTCTCTCCACAGCTTTGTCTCCACTCGAGATGGAGATGGCTATGCCGATTGTGGTGCAATAAAGCTGGAGTTGGAAGGGGGAGGGTGTCTGTATCCCTGGCTATTTCATTTAGAAGCTGCTGTAATGCTCTTCAGAGAGAGATAGGAGCGGACAGATAATTCAGGACTCCAGGAGTGCAGTAAGTTTATGGTTCCTTCCAACCCTGGGGAGTTTATGATTCGAGGCATGTGGCCACATAGGGCAGACTACCACCCACACAGGAAGGGGCTCTACAGGTGTGAGCATCTACTGGTGCTGGGTGATTTATGCACAGCTATCTGAGCGTACCACATGGCCCCTGTCAGGCCCTACGAGGCCAGGTTCCCTAGAAGTAGACCTTGTATGTAAGGGAATTCTTATACCTGTGACTTTAAAATTTTTTTACATTGTTATTTTTTTATTAGTACATGTTTGCAGTACATACTGATTACATTCATCGTGGGGAGTTGGTACATGTACATTCTTTTTATTTCCTCTTCCCCTCTCCTTCTTTCCCTCTTCCTCTATCTCTTGGTCTCCTTCCCGTATGCTAAAGATCTACCTTTTATCTTAATAAAAAATGAATTCCACAGATACCATTTCAAGGTCAGAGATGAAGTGTCTGTATTGGGTCTCTGGCTGAACAAAGCCATTGTCCCTACATTTTCCTTTTCCCTAACCTGTTTGGTTTTTATTTTTTTATTATTTTATTTTATTTTTTTTTTGTGGGTACCAGGGGGTCGACCTCAGGACCTCGCGTGCCAACAGGCACCCGTGCCGCTGAGCGATATCACCGGCCCCTTTTTCGTATGTGGGATCCGGGAGTCGAACTTGGGCCCTCGCGCTTGCAAGGCAGGCGCTTACACTGCTGAGCCATCTCACCGGTCCACCTGTTGGGTTTTTAAACATACAAGAAGTTGAAAGAATACCACAATGAAAACTTATGACCTTCACCTGGAGCCCACCTGTTTATGTTTTCTCACATTTTCTTGATTCATATATATATATATTATTCAATAATATATATATTAACGACTCTTCAAATCTTCCACATATAACTCCCAAGAATAAGGATATTCTCCCACATAAGTATAATATCATTATTGATGTGCATATGACTTATTAAAGTAAAGTTTCCTGGGAAATGAGCATAGAAAATGGGGAGAGATGGGAGGACATTGTGGGGTACATTTCACTTCCCCTGGCTGCAGAGCAGCTGGACTTCCATGCCGCTGCACCCACTGGGTGCTGGTCGGATAAACTCCCATATGCTGCGGCTCCCCATCTGTGCCTGGAAAGTGGCTCTAGTAACGCAAGGACAGGTGAAGCCAAGCCGCCAAGGCCAGTGGGAGAGCAGAGAGAAAGAAAAGATCCATGGAGATCAAGGTGGAAGCCACTAGCATCTGACTCAGGGAATTATGAAGATCTCCACTTTACAGATTAAGAAACTAAGCTCAAAGATTCCATGGAGAGGGGAGCAGCAGAGCCGGGATTTGAACCTATGCTTTGGAAGAGTATGTTCTTCCCTCTTCCCTGAGGTGGCAGACCCGCTGGTTTCTGGGGACCAATGGCTGAAATCACTGACTTCTCTTGCTTCTGTTTTCTATTAAGAATATTTATGTTACCTTTTCTGTGCTTTCCAAAGCAACGGAGGGCGATGAGAGTGTTTTCCCCTCATACATGGTTTGGAAAAATCTCACTTGAGTAACGAAGACTGAGAGAAGCTCAATAGAAAACAGTCAGATTCGAGGTACACTGGGAGAAAAATGCTCATGTCTGGTGATACAAGTCAGGCTCTTGGTGACCCTTGGGTGGGCCTCGGGGACCAAATGGGAACTCAAAGGGCACTTCTTGGAGCTGGCCACGCTCAGGGTCTTGATGGGGGTTGTGCTCAGCTTGTGGACACTCCCTGAGCTCTGTACTTAAGAGACGTGTACTTTTCATGTGCGTTTCATCCTTCAATAAAGGTTGAAATTGAAGAAAAGAGTAAAATTTTGAAGCAGATAATACAGAAATTGGTTGAAAAAATAAAATCAAGCAAAACCTCACTCATTCAGAAATCACTGTGGTTGATGTCTTGGTGTGTGTCTTTCAAAATATTTCCATTTGTGTGTTTGTGCACACACACACACACACACACACGACAAAGTTTCTGTTCATAATAGGGGCCACTGTCCAAACCTGGAGAGAACAGCCTGTATTTAGTCATGACAGTAATAGGAACGGTGAGTGTGGGAAGTTTAGGAAGAGCTTTGATGGAATGGGTCAGAGGTACCCCAGATGTCTTAAAGATCTGGGGAGTACAAGATCTGGTGGTAAGTTTGTCCTTATTTCAAGTGTGTGTCCCTATTTGTCCCCAAACTGGTGACATGGCTTGTGCCCACCTTCACAATTCATGTATTTTCTCTTCAGCGGGCATTGGCTGGCACAGACACTGAACAGTGCCCAGGAAGGGCCTTGAGTTGAACATTGTGCCTCTGGGCAAGATGCTGCCCTGCTATGAACCTTATTATTTTCTGAATAGTAAGACCTGCCAGGCAAGGTTATTCTGAATTTCAAATTTGTGAAGAACCTGGAACACAGCGTGGGCCCCATGGCTTTATGTGGCATCAAACACATCCTGTAGGAACCTGGTTTGAGCTCAACTTTTGTCCCCCATAGAGACCCAGGCATGTCCAGGTGACTGCTGGAAATCTGTTCACCTGGGGGGGGGCGGTCTGGGAGCCTCCCGAGGGAAAACTCACTCTAAGTGAAGAAGAAGTCATGACAAGCAGACTCAACCCAGCGAGGCCAAAGGACCCTTCTGATTACAGCATATGGTCAGGAAAGCTGCCTGAGTGTAAAGACCAAAAGGGTGGCTTTGCAGGGTGCATGAGCAGAAGGACAGCCTGCCCCTTCTGATCAGACCTCCAGGTGGCAGGTGTAAGGAGGAAGGCCATGTGAAAGGATGGTGGTCACAGGTGAGGAGCGTGGCGCCTGCTGGCTCGGTGGTTCCCCAGGGAAGTGTTTGTGATGTTCAGAGCCTGGTAGCTCCAAAGTGGGCCTGCCGATACACACCTATAGTCTTAGCTATTCAGAAGGCTGATTCAGGAGGATTGCTTAGGCCCAGGAATTCAAGGTCAGCTTGGGTAATATAGTGAGACTTTGACTCAAAAAAAAAAAAAAAAAATCAACACAGAACCCAATAGTTCTGGTAAGAGCAGCATCACCCTATGGACACAGTAGTGCCACAGGGACAGGTTTGGAGCAGGGTAAGGTGAAGATCATCTAGACACCACGTGGAAATGGGCTCATGGCGGCCCGAGGCACCAAGGAGACCCCTGAATGTTTGAAACTTAGCTGGGGAGTCAGGATCCCCAGGGTAGATTTTGCAGGGAGTCTCCTTTCTTGTTCTTTTAGTTGGGATTGGCTGTAACTTGACATATGAAATAAGACTCCTTTTTTCCTCTTCTTATCAGTTACTGATTGTGATTCTGGGTGGCCTGGGCTTGGCCATGGAGGGTGATTCCTGAAGAGAAGGACAGATCTGCAATGTTGACAAACGCCTTATCCTAAGCCTCCCCACCAGGGCCCTTTGGGGAAAAATAGATTGCTTTGTCCTGGAACAGTGCTTCCCAAATCTTGACAAGAACCCTGGAATCTTATCAAATGAAGATTCTGGTTCAGCAAGTTGGGGTGAGGCTCAGGATTCTGCATTTCTGACAAGTTCCCAGGCGACACCTATGATTCTGGGCCAGAGACCCCACTTGAAATGGAAAAACACAGAGCTGGGAGGAGAGGCCTAGTCCTGTAATCCCAGCTCTGAGGAGGCTGAGAGACAAGAGGATCATGGATCCAAGGCCAGGGCAACTTAGGCTCTATCTCAAAATAAAAAGGGCTGGGGATGTAGCTCAGTGGTAGAGCACTTGCCTAGCATGTGCGAGGCCTGGGGTTCCATCCCCAGTATTGAAAAAAAAATTATATAAGAAATAATGATCAGAGCCATGGGAACCTGAATTTTTAAGAAGTACCATGGGTTATTATAATCAGGCAAATCTGAATAACCCTGAAATACAGCAGATTGTTTTGAGCATTAATAAGCTGAGACTTGGAAGAGTTTGTTAATTCACCACGTATGTGTACAGTAGCCACCATGCGCTGTCAGGTCATTGTCAGCTTGGGAGATTGTCCAGTGCAGGTGAGTATTAGGTAACATTTGGGCTTTGCAGCCGGGAAGAGTGCAGGGAGAGGAGAGATCCTCGTTTGTCAGGTGCTTGAGATGTAAAGAGAGATAGAGAGACACAAACATGGCTGATTTTGCAGGAGATGCTCACGGGGGGGGGGTGACTTCAGACCCTTCCAAAGGAAAAACAAAACCATTAAATTCAACTATGAGAGGTAAAGCTGGATGCTCCAAGGTGGTCTGAAAAAGGCACAGCTTTCTCCAGCCATCCCAGTTCTGGCTTGCAACATTGCAGTTCCACAATCTGCACTGATGAACTTGATGGTTTCCTGTCTGCTTGTATAGCCCTGGAGTTCCTTAAGGACCACTTAAGGACCCCCTTAAAGACTGTTGTGTGTAAGTCTATGATGGCCAAAGTCAGGAGAGGCAGATGGAATGGAAGAGGAGCCCCATTCCTCTTCGTGGGGTAGCTTTGCTTATCTTTGATCAAGGTTCTGTGTGAGCCAAGGCTGCCATTCCTAAAGCAAGATTTGAAAACCACTGATCTAGAACATACCTCGCTTTGCATCTCCTCCTGCCCACATTGCTCTTTCTCTCTGCATCCCATTGCAAACTCCTATTCAGCCTTGGATATCCAAGTTAGTTGTGTCTGCCCTAAAGCAGCCTTCCTTAAATCCTCAGGCATGACCCGCCCTTCATCTCCATCTGCACGGCCACTGTCCTTTTGCTGCTGCACTCTTAACTCTCTGTATTGAAAACGTGTGTCTTTGCACACCTATCCCCAATGGCACACAGGGCAGGGATGATGTTACCCATCTCTGCTCTGCACATAAAATGTACTTGGCATAATTTCTGGTTAATGCTTCCAGAATGCGACACCACCTGGTTTACGGTTTCCTGGTTAAGAAGTGCACTTCCTTTCCTTTGCATCCTCAGATGGAGCCAGTAATCTTTATTAATTTAAGGTTTCATAAATGGCTAATAATCTCTGTTTGCCTCTCCCGGAAATTGCCAGACTTGGCAAGAGCAGGTAAACATGTTCAGATAAATTCCCCTCTCTTGTCTTCTTGCCAACACTGCGGTGTTGTGCCTTTATTACTAATATTAGTATTGTTTTTATCCTGGAGACACTAAAAGATTACTTCCCCTCACTTTCCCTGAGATATTATCAATCATCCAACCAAAAGGTCCACAGCTGGCCAACGACATAAAGTTCGCGATGGGTAAAGGATCCGGCTGATGGTACCTTTTGGTGCATTGCAATCCAACGATGCTGGTGCCAGCCCACTCCCCAGAGGTCTTCTGGACTTGCCCATACAGTCTCCCATCCATGCTTTGCAAAGGGTGCAGCCAGGACTGTGGGGGCCTCTTCTGAGAAGCTGGGCCTTCACTCTCCTGGGCCCAGGGAGCTCCTTGAGGCTGTCCAGGAAGCAGAAGGTCATGGAGGCCCAGATGCAGAGGCAGTCCCGTGGAGTCAAGGACCCCACCTCATTCATTCTGCAATCTGAATTGAGAACTTCACATTTGAAAGCTGCTAATTGCTCAGAATCCCATCTTAAGTATTCGCAAGAGAGGTAGCTAAGGATGCCTATGTCAAAGGTCCTCCTTAACTTGGTGGATCCCTTTGCAACCAATCCCATGATCCAGGGAACAGTGTTTCTAAAATAGTGGTGGGGGTGGAGATGTTGACTGTTTGCCCCTCAGACACTGCCTTTGCTCCGCACTGGAGCCACTGCAAGGCACTGGGAATAAGAAAAACACGGTTTTGTCCTCAAGCCAAAAGCACTGTCAAATGCACCATGCAGTCGGCTTGACTGGATTGGATTGTGGAGTCGATGCATTCAGTCAATATAGGCCAGGAAGTCAGTCTGATGAATTGGATTGACCCAGCAAAGTGGATTAAATAGCAAAGCTGTTCATATATTAGGCTGAGTGGAGACAGGGGAGGAAGGAATGGCTCCAGCTGGTTACAAGTGGAGGCAGAGTGGAAAGGGGATAAAGCACATAGACACGATGAGGGGGATAAAGTAGAGCCTTGGTGAACACACAGAACTGTAGGTGTATAATGGTGATTGGTATGTGTTTGCAATGCATAATAATTACATTCATCTTACGGAATTGGTACACATACATATTATATCTTAATCATTTTCCCCCTTCCCTTCCCTGCACACCTATTTCCCCTATCCCCAGACCCCCTTTCATCTACACAAAGTTTACCTCCCTGTTTCCTGTCATCTGTCTTTTACTTTGCTCTCTAAATTATTTATATTTTGGGTTTTTCATATAAGAGATACCATGTGATATTTAACCTTCTGTGTCTGATATATTTCACCCAGCATTATGGGTCTTAAGATGCATCCATTTTCCTACAAATTGTTCAGATTTATCCTTCTTTATGACTGAGTAGTACTCCATTGTGGATATATACCATATTTTCTTTATCTATTTACCTATCGATGGACATATAGGCTGCTTCCAAGATTTAGCTATTATGAGTTGTTCTCCTAGATGTTTTCTTGATTGAGAGATTAATCCTATGAGCATCTCATGGGACATGGTTGGAATAAGGTTCTGGCATCCTGTTGACCAGATGGGCAGCTGATTTCTGGGGATTCAAAAGGCTCTGAGGGAAGGATTAGAAATGCTCCATGGGATAATATCAAGTAGCAAAATTGTGACCTTGATCTTATTTATGGTGATAAAATTCCTACTACTAAGTTTATGTCCCCCATTTTTTGGTTCTCTAGGTAGTAATCATGGTGATGGTAATGACAGCAACTACTAACAGTCGCACATCCACATAGTGTCAGGTGCTTTATGTAATCTCTTTTAGTCTCCCCACAATGCACCATGTGTTTGCCATGCAAGGATTTTGGGGCTCGGAGATGTTCAGTTCCTTACCATGTGCCTAGTGGACCACGCGATGTAGGGGTAACGGATTTGGTGCTGTCTGTGGCACATAAAAGCTTGGCTGATTTTGGAAACCTGTGAAATTGGTGTAAGTCTTGGTGTTCTCATCTGTAGAATGACACTGTTGTGAGAATCCAATGTGTCTGTAACAAAGTAAATGACCAAATAATGCTAGCAGCAGCTGCTGCAGTTCTTGTTTTGATTCTCGTTTTTATTATTGACAGCAAGGCTGGGAGACAAGATAGACTCATGTGGCTACAAAGCAGTGTTCTTTCTTCTGTACCACATGGCCTTGATGGGCAGGGGTTCGTAACCCCTCAGGTGAGTCTGTCCTGTGTTTGTCCTCTTGTCTGTCACATGGCTTTCCAGCCTGCCAGACACCCTTGGCCACCTGGTGTAGGCCTTGGGAATGCACCTGCCCAGAGTCCAGGTGGCCAGTTCTCCTTCTGGCCAATGACAGAGGCAGAGGCCACTCACCAGGTAAAAACAAAGGAGACTTTTCTCCCCAGGGAGAGCAACACCGCAGGACCTCCTTGTCCCCCAGCGCTGTACCCTGAAGAGTCCATCATGCCCTATTTCCTGTCTGGTCAAAGTCACAAGGCATGTTTGGGAGCAAGAGAGTGGGTGACCATGCTCCATCTGTTAGAGCCTCTGATTAATACACACTTCCTGGGGAGCCACCAGGCTGGCTCTGCTTCTTTGGCTGTGTCTGACTAAAGCAGCCGGAGGTGACCCAAATACAGCCCAAATGTGTTAGTTAAAGTCCTTTCAGTTTCAGGCAACAGAAACCCACTCTGGCAGTGTACAAAAAGGAGAAGCCTTATTTTAAGCCTTTAGGGCCACCTTGTAGAACCCCAAGGGTCCAAATGCAGCTGAGGGCCTGGAAACCTTCAGGGAGCACGCAGAACGAACACATCCTCTCACTCTGTTTTACGATGCGAGGCTGCTGCATCCTTTCTCTCTGAGATCTGCCTGCTCGGTTCCCCTGTGGAAACTATACAGCCACCCCCAACACTTGGCTTTGTGTACAGACTGATCCGCCTGCCTCAGCCTCCCGAGGGCTGGGATTACAGGTGTGTGCCACCGCACCTGGCCTGACATCACTCTTCTAAGTGTCCAGGTTGCATCTCTTATTGGCCTCACTGAGGCAAGATCTTCATCCCTCACTACCGTGGCTGCAGTTGCATTCAGATATTAAGAAAAATCAATAAAAATTCTAGGTAGGAATGTGGAAATGCTTATTATTATTATAAGTAAAGGAATTATATATAATTGTGTATCTAACAGAGTTATAACTCTATTTATGCTTGCGGTTAAAGATAAGAAGAGGCCACAGGGAGATGTAATAAATGGATTGCATTATGGCAAACTTGGTTTATTTTGCTGATTTTGCTACTTATGAATACTAATAATTGCCATCTATGTTGTAGTGTGTGATGCAGGATGTAAGGTCACTGTGGGTGGACATTCTTCACATTTGTAGGCAAGGAAACCAAGGTTCAGAGAAGTAATTGACAAATAGTAGAGTCCAGGTCTAGGTCTCATGCTTTTCCAGCTGTACTGTCTTGTGTCTCATGCTATAAAATTGAAGAAAGAAACATAATTTTTTCTGCATGCAGCCAGGAGTCCCGAAGTCGTATATGGTGAAAGAAAATAAGAAAGGGGCAGTTTTTTGGGTGAGAAACTGGGAAGAAATAAGAAGTTTCTTTTCTCTGGTTCAAGAAATGGCTGGGGGGCTGGTGAGAAAGCACGAGGTCCTAAGTTCAACTCCTGGAACCCACATAAAGAAAAATAGGGCCGGTGATATCGCTCAGCAGCACAAGCACTTGCTGGCGTGTGAGGTCCTGAAGTCAACTCCCGGTACCCACACACACACACAGGAAAAAAAAAGAAATGGCTGGGGGCACAGCCAACCCTCTGTATCCAATCTTGTGTAAGAACTATGCTAGTGAGGTGTCACTAATCTTAAATATTCCAAACTTCCCGGGGATGCCTGAGTTTCTGTCATTGGAGATGACTTTGCATTAAGGAAGTGCAGGAGCCTCATGGTTCTCCAGATTTGAGAGGTGGATTTATCTTTCGTAAAGACCTTGGTTGGATCTTCTAAAAGCTCTATTATGGTTTCGCACATGACCCACTTTTTTCTAAAAGATATAAGACCGAATATTGGTTGAATGAACAGGGCCAGTTCACCTACATTTTCTATAATTTCCACTTCAGGGACATGATATAATTTTCTAATGTTAGAACAGTGAGGATATTTTGCCCCATGTCAAACACGTTATTGAAGATAACTGTAATTTTTCAAAATCCAAGAGTAGAGGGAAAAAAAAAAACCCTCCAAGCTTTGGTCTCTGAAAATTTGGGTTTTGGAAGAGGGTATGTGATCTTGTTCTAGAGCTCTGGGTGGGGTTATGGTTTGTGTCTGGATGCAGTCATGAGCGGTGCTTTTCAGAGGTGGCTGAATCTAGAGTTTGTGATGGATTCATTGTCTAGTGCTGGGATTACGGGTATGAGTGCTACACACACCCCAGGGCGGGTAGCCTGCATACAATATAAGGGACAGAAAGAGTCTTCTCTCGCACTCCTCCCTTTTTGCTCTTGTTGCTTTTGCTGTCTTCCGCTGCCATGGACTGCTGCCCTCTGCCATGTGCCACTCTGCCTTGGGGCCAGCCAGGTATGGACTGAAACCTCCACAAACTGTGAGCTTTATAAACCATTCCTCCCTTAATTTTGGGCATCAGGTATTTCGTCTCAGCAACGAGAGGAAAGTAATCAAGACAGTGGGTTCCCCCAACCTCTGCTGGGAGGGTCCTGTTGTCCAGAGATGAAGATTGGGGAGCTCATAATGCTATTGATGCGTGAACACATTTTCAGCTATTTTATTAAGCTGGCCTTTCCAAGTTCATTATCATTATTATTTATGGTTGGGATATGTTCCTCTCGAGACTCTGCAAGTAGCTCTCCAGTTGTTCAGGTAAAATTTATAGCTTGCTGGGCTAAGAAGCGGCACCACATGAGCCCAGGCTTGCACTTCTCATATGAAACGAAAGCCCTACCAGTGGTTTTGGGTGAGTGTAGATCTTCAGTCTGCAGGCCCAGGCATCTCTCAGATAGAGCTGATTAACTATGCTGTTATGAATCCAAGATTTCTATTTGCCCTCCTTAGAGTCTCCAGTGCCACCTGTCCCCCGGTTTTCTTTAGCCCCTCCTGGTCGGACACAGACAGTCTGTAACTACAAGTAGTTCACCGGAAGAGCGGGTCTCCGCTTGGAATGCAAAGGCCTGCATGCTGGAAGGTAGAGAAGAGTGGCGCACATTTCCTGACCCCATCCTCCTCGGTTGTAATTGGCTCTGGCAACTTCTACCTTCTGTTGCCAGGCTCTGCCCTGACAAAGGGTCACAGTTTCCTCTGGAGGCAAAGGTGCTGGCAAGACTGCTGTGAGTTCCCTGCCCAGTGGGATTGAAAGGCCTTCTTCCCAGCAGAGGCCACACGGAGCCCTGGCACTTGTGGCGCTGCCATCTGCACCTGCCAGGGATATCACTGTTCCATCTCAAATGGGGCTTGAAATCTCTGGCCAGGACAGGAGGAAGGAAGTGGCTTTAGCGCTCAGTCACACATCTGCCGATGAGCTCCGGGTGGGTCACACAAGCAGGGGGAGGGGTGCCACATTCAGGAGTTGGAATCAAACATTGTGTCTGGGACACTTGAAAGCAGTGATCGATTCTGCACTTTCTGAAAACGAGTTGTGGGAGGGTGTGGAGGAATTTCGCTGGAGCTCCTATTCAGTTATAAGAACCAGTCCTACCAGCATAATCAGAACAACACAAGGTCACATACCTGATGCCTTGAGGAAGTCTGACCCGAGGCTCAGGTGAAATCCTCATCTGTAAAACCAAGGGCTCGCTCAGACAGACGAGCTCTATGGTTTTCTTCAGCTTTAAAAATTTGTAACTCCAAAATAGAAGGGACTTCCCTCATTAGTGCATTTCCTCTCCTTTGGGATTCTAGCAAGCTCTTGTCTAAGTTGGAACTCTGAGCAGATGCGGATACTGTCCAGGGATGAATGAGCCCTGTATTATGGTACCCAGACTCTGCTTGGCTGAAGGAAGAGGTGGAATGATGGGGAAGCCCTTACCTGTGACGAAGACCTGCTCTTCCGGTGAATTACTTATAGTTACAGGCTGTCTGGGT
Source organism: Erethizon dorsatum (assembly GCA_028451465.1). NCBI lineage: Eukaryota > Metazoa > Chordata > Mammalia > Rodentia > Erethizontidae > Erethizon > Erethizon dorsatum. Next base: position 144,316,581 of record CM051825.1, on the reverse strand, counting down.
CCAATCAGGAGGGGCTAAGGAAAACTGGGGGGCAGGTGGCACTGGAGACTCTAAGGAGGGCAAATAGAAAGTAGATAGTGTCTAAAGGTGGAGAAGTGGAGGATGAGGGTTTCTAAATACAGCTTAAAAAAAAGATGCATGACTAACCAACTACAGTATGTAGTCCTGGATAGGAGCCAGGATTTTTAAAAAAGCAGTTATTAAAGGCATTATTTGGACCCCTGTGGAAATTCGAATATGGTTGTATATTAGACGGTATTATTATGTTGCATTAAATTTCATATGTATGAAATTGATGTTGTGGTTATGTAAGAGGATATCCTTATTTTGGAGAAATACCTGCTGAAGTGTTTGAAGTATTATGGTATCTGCAGCTTTTATAGGGTCTGTATGTAAAAAATATATATATGAAATATGTATGCACAGAACGATGAAGCAAATGTCATAAAACATTTAACAGTTGGTGAATGTGTGAAACTTATATGAGTGTTCATTGTACTATGCTTTCTAATCTTCTGTAAGTTTGCAGTCTTTTAAAATAGAAAGTATGCCGGGGGTATAGCTCAGCGGCACAGCGCCTGCCTGGAAGTGCGAGGTCCTGAGTTCAATTCCTGGTACAAAAAAAAAAAAAAAAGACAGTGAGGGGATGTGTCTCAAAAGTCGGGCATGTGCTGCAGCACAAGTTCTCTGCCCAACGATCCCTTCTTCTGGGTTCACCCATGGGCTGAGGGTCTCACTCTCGTTATGGCTGAGGCTCGTTTCCCTGTTTGTTCTCTTCTCTCTGAAGACAGTGTCAGAATCCTGCTCGTAACCATGCTGACCTGGTGACGTGAGACTCCCAGGGCTGTCCCTGGAACTCACATGTGTCTTAGGTCACTTCTTGTCATCACTCAAGCCTTAGGGATCTGCCTCGGGTCTTCTTTTTGCTTAGACCAGCGTCCCTCAGTTTGGGTTAGCCATGGCAGCCTCAGGGAATGCAATGCGGTGTCCAGGGTTATTTAAATAATAACCGTATATACGCCATTCTCCACTCTTGGCTTTCGGTGGAAAAGCATAGGACTGCAGGTGAAGGTGCCCAGGGCCCCAGTGCAGGGTGAGCTGGACTCCAGACAAGGGTCCTCTGCGAGGGGAGAATGACAGAGCTTCAAGGAGGAGAAGCAGCCTGCAGCTCTATCTGCAACGCTTCATTTCTTATTTTTTGAACAAATCTCCAAAGAATTATGTTGAGTGAAAAAAGGTCAATCTCAGATAGTTACTTACCATATTGTATTATTTCATTTAGATAACCACGTCCTCGATGTGACAAAATTATACAAATGGAGGACAGATTGTCGGGAGTCGGGGGTGGGAGTGGGGTGCTACACACAGGTATTGAGAGACCCTGGCAGGGAGGGACATGGTTTGTATGTTGACTGGATCAGTGTCAGTTTCCTGGTTGTGACACTGAATTAGGGTCCTGGAAGATGTTGTCATGGGGGGAACTGCATAAGGGGCACACTGTTTCTTTTTTTTTTTTTGTATAATTAAGTTTATTGGTACATTTTAGATATACATAATGATCATATTCATCATAGGGAATTTGTACCTGTACATGATATATTTTGATTTCTCTATTTTTTCCAATCCCCTCTCCTCCCTTCAATGCACCTTCCCCTCTATTTACAAAGCTTTGCTTCCATTTTATCCTTTTTTAATCTTTTTTTCCCTTTTCCTTTCTATCCTTCCCCCTTCTTCTACCCTAGTTCTTCTTTCCTCTTGAACAATTTCTTCCCATTTTACGTGTCACATGAATCTCCAGTTGTTTAAAAATACAACATTTACTTTTAAAAAGGAGGATATAAATACAGCAAATATGGCAAGCTATTAACATCTAAATGGCTTGGTGTACATGGAAATCTGCTGTATTTGTTACATTATTTTCTGAATGTTTGAAATACCTAATAAAATAAAACCCTCTGGTATTATCTTGTGTGTGTGCAGCCTTTCCCAGGACCCATACCTGGTCCTCTCTGGCTGGTGTGACAGAAGCACTGGTAAGAGCCACTTGGTGAGGGTTGGAGAAGGTACTGAGCTCCGGCGCTGAGCTCAGCCACGAACCATGCTCCACCTTCTGTCATGGAAATGGGAAAAGTTACACTTCCAACCTTGGTGACAGCTACTCCTACACTGAAAGAGCCATCGCAAGGAAGGCTAGAATCCTTCAGTTTCTAGAATCCTTCAGCTCTAAAAAAGAGACGCATACATACCAAAATTTGTTTATTATTTAGCAAAAAGTACAAGTTCAAAAGGGACTAAAAGAGACACGTGGAATAGTTTAGATGTAAAAATAGAATAGAAAAGAATGTCCAAGACTCAGATTGGGATAGAATTCTAGGAATCATTCAAGAGAAAAGTGTTTCCAGCTCAGCATCGTGAGGGCAGATGTGGTTGTAGCAGGTCTACTCACACGGATTCTGAATGACGATCAGAAGATATTCCTTATCTATGGAGAGATGCGGACAAAATTAATTCACCCTAGAAATTCCATTTAGTACTTGAACACAGCTGCCGATCTGCTTTTCTCTGCCAAATATCACATGGCCCTTGAGATTGATGGCTGCTCATCAGAATCACCTGGGTATTTAAAAACTACCCATCCCAGCTTGGCCCCAGAGAGTCCTATTTCATTGGTCTGGGGATGGTGTCCCAGGCATGGGCCATTTTTAAAAATGCTCTCCAAATGAAATTACAACTCTGCATTTAGTTTTTGGGCAATTCTAATTTTTTTATTTTATGGAAAAAATAAAAAATTTCATAAAAATATAATAACAATAGTTAATACATTGTGCATTGTTATCTTCAAAGTAGTTACTCGGAGTACAAGATTTGGGCATATAAATTCTCCAAACAATATTGGCACAAACCTTTCTTTTCAATGAACTAAGAGAAACTAGTAGTATAACTATCTTGTATTTTTTTTCCTTTTCCCTTCCTTCTTTTCCCCCATCCTAGTTCTCTCCCCACTTCACTCTCCGGACAGGGCATGTGTCTGCCACATTCTACAGTCTGTGTGCCTGAGTCACTGAAAATGAGAACTACATCTACACTTTTGTTAACTAATAGTAAATGCAAAACGGGCTAATTCAATTTATTCAAAGGTCAAATTGATCATTAATTTCATAAAATTTTCAAGTTGGAATCTTCAGAATCAAACATCTTCATTTTGTAACCCAAGAAAATTATGCTTTATACTGTACACTAAAATCCATACTCCCAGCCCGGTGATATGGCTCAGCGGCATAAGCGCCTGCCTGGCAAGTGCGAGGTCCTGAGTTCGACTCCCGGTACCCACATAAAGGAAAAAAGGGCTGGTGATATTGCTCAGCGGCACAAACGCCTGCTGGCAAGCACGAGGTCCTGAGTTCGACTCTCAGTACCCACATAAAAATAAATAAATAAATAAATAAATAAATAAATAAATAAAAATAAAATCCATACTTCCCACTCTTTGAAACAAGGCTTTTAACCAGTAAAGTGGAAAGATGCTTTAAATATAAAATGAAATGCCGAGTTACCTGGAGCTACCATGATTTCGTGTTTCTTTGACCTGATCCTAAGGAAAGTTAAGTCATTCTGAGGATCAATATCGCGGATCGTGCTCTTGGCTTTTATTGTGAGCTGATGAAGAAGGCCCGCGTACTGAACTGTGGTTGAGTTGTCCAGAGTGGTTCGGATAGGGATGCCTATCATGAAATTTGATTTGGGGTTAACATTTTTTTCCGATTATAAAAGTAGTATGAACATTATAAAGTTATTGCAAAACACTGCTAACTGCAAAGAAGATGAAAAAGTGACAGCAGATACCATTCTTATCAATTTTAGTTTACAGCCTTACCATTTTTTCGTCTCTACATAGATTTTTGAGCATAAATCTAGTCAAACTATATTTATGAAATTGACTGCTGCTTTTTTCTTCCTTTAGGTTGGAGCATACAATTGTTCTTGTTGATAATGTCATCACCATCAGTTTTAATCTTTACATACTTAAATATTTTGTGGACGCATCATAATACATTCAATCTCCTACTGTTTGGACAATTGGTCTTTACATTTTTATAGGTAATGGTGTGATGAATGTTTTGTGCATACATCCTTTGGAAGTTGTTCATTGATATTTTTAGCCCTAAGTGAATGCATTTTTATATAAAGTGCCTTCCTCAAGCACCCTATCTACGGCAAGTCTGCTTTGAAATGCTTTGTATGAGGAATGGTGTGAACCTTCCTGAAACCGGAAACATAAAGGAATATCACTGCCCATGCTGGAGTCATCAAAAGAGATTTTTCAAAATTTCTTCCTAACGCCTCACACAGTATTTTGCAAACCTTACATTTTATGTTAGAAAAACAAGGTAACAAAGATTATGTAGTTTTGCTCTGCATTCCCTGGTTTGCACTCATTTTTGATTTTAAACATTATTAAACTTGGCTACTTGATTGCTCTGTTGTTCTACTATATGAGTATAAAACACAGTCTATTAATTTAGCTGGAAGATTCTAGCCAGACAAATATGCAAGTATAATTCAATTCCGCTCAAATCAATCCAGCTAATTCAGGTCAGCCAGTGCTTCGTACCTGTTATGTAACAGATGCTGTGATAGGCAGTTTATATATACTGTATTATATCTAAACAAGGAAAGCATTCATAGTATTTTGAGGACTGCCAAACAGTTAGGAATTCCAGGGGTTTTATTTGCAAATGTGCCTTTTCTTTAGAGGGACACATGGAGTGAAATTGGGATTACTGACACATTCCTTAGGTACCTGAATTAAGGCCAATCAATAAAAGAATCTAACCTGGTTCTCCATTTTCCTTCAGAAAGTGTAGCTCCAGAAATGATTACAAAAAGAACACTTTCAGGAGTAGAAGAGTACTACGAACTGAAAGTTTTATCAAATTTTCATGAGACTGTTGGAGAGAATCCATTTTTACCCTGAAAAAGACTAGTTTCTTTTTAAGATAACTACTATCTCCAGAACACAGAAGTACAGTACTTACAGGGAAGCCTAGTCAACAGATAAGGTATTATATACAACTGTTAATTTCCGTACTATTATCTGTTGGCCACGTCTCCCCTGAAAGGGACCAAGTTGTCTTTCACACCTGATGGACGGTCACAAAGCATGTCTTTAACAAACAGGAAGCAGAAAGGTTGCTAGCACTCAACCTTTGAGGATAACTTTTGATGAGTGCTTTTATTTCGCATCCTAAATAGTGACAACCTATGAAGTCTGCATTACTCAGCGTTAACAAAAGAAATACAACCAGAATAAATTATTTAAAGTGTGGATGACAAGATTATGAATCAGATGTTCAGGCCTATTTAGTTATGATCCACTTCAATAAATAAAGCAGCTAGCCTTTCTGAATAATAAGGTGCATTATGGAAACACATGGGAGTTTCTCATATATATTTCAGACACTTGGAAACAAACGAGCTATTTAGTGAGCTTTTGCGGGGTACCTTGTGAGATAATTAAAAAATAACTTAATAAAGAGTAATTTTAGCACACAGTATCCTAGATATTCCTCCAGGCATATTCTAGGTCAATTCTGGAATGTATGCATTTGTGTTTATAATCTTTACTTTAGTAGTATCATTATTCTGTACCTTAACTTTCTTCAGTTAAAGAAATTGTTTGATTCAGTCTATGTAGAGGTGATTCATTCATGTTAATGACTATAATAGTCTGCTGGGTGCTGTTTTATAATGCACTGACTAATACGTCCTCTTGACAGGCATTTAAGCTGTTCCCATTCTTTGACTTTTATAAACCAGGCTAAACAATATGACCTTAGGCATGTCATTTCACATTTGCACTCATGTATAGGATAAATTCTTAAAATAGAGTTTCCAGAACAAAGAATAGGTACATTTTTAAGTTTGATATTGCCAAATTTATGGTACTGCTTTAAAATATAAGTATATGATCCCAGTAAGCTGGTATTTATCTCAGTTTATCATCTTCAACTGTACATTTGCACTTTGGCTGCTAGATTGTATTTCAAAATAAAAGGAGTTGGCTGGATTGCTGATAAAAGCTAATGAAATTCAAACGGTGGATTGTTAAAAGTGCCAAGAATATTTAAAATTAAGAGCCTACAGGAATTTGGCTTATATACATAAGAATATATGACCAGGTGGGAGATAGATATTTATATTCACTAGTATATAATGGAATGATCATGTTGTAATATTATAAACAATGAGTGGTTTTATAAATAGGAAACCAATGTTAACAAACAAGCTACACTAATCAAAACTGACGCCACTCAGCATTGATAAATTGGTAAGTCTGCCTTATTGTCATAAGCAGGCAATCTGTGCTTCCATAACAGTGAGACCAAAGGACTAATATTTAACATGGCCTACGAGGAGCTCTCATTGAATAAACACACTAGACTTACCTAACCGCAAATACAATCCGAGATATGTTAAAGTAATTTGCCTACACTTAGTAGGCCAAAATCATTAGTAGAGAACAAGGAGACACAAAAACCATATTAGACCATATTTAACACCATATTAAATACCATATTTAACACCATATTAAATTTCATGAGATTTCTGAAAGCCAGAAAGCTATACTATAATGAATGACACCTTCATCTAAAATTGAGTAGGCTGTTGAAATGGAGCATTGGGAATGTTACTTTCTGGTCACACAATTTACACTATTAATAAACACCCTTCTCCTACACACTGGTATTAATAATTTCACCATAAAAACAAGCTCCTTGTTTATATTTTGAGGAAAAAGGTTAATTTAACTTGCAGGCAAAAATCGAGTATCCATAAGCCTTGAAAAGTGCCACGAATCCTTAATCAACCTTATCCCAGGAGAGGTTAATTAAAAATTAATGGGTATTAGAAATATTTTGTTGCCTTCAGATGAGAGAAATTTTGAGAAACCTCAGGGAAATAAAGTAAAAATCACTTTTAACTCCACTACTCAATTGATTACTCACTATAACATATCCTTACTTTTCCCCCTATTTAAAGGCACATGCGCACCTGGCTATAGAAATGGTGAGAAACTGCGGATGTGAGTAGTTGCCCAACATTCTTCAAATATTCTTCAACATTTTAAACAGAGTCATGCTCATCAAGTAAATATTACATGATAATTTTAAACTTCCCCTACTGTTGGGATGGACTTATTTTATTTGCCTATTTATTTATTATTAGTACATATGGGGCCTTAGTGAGTATAAAGTCCTAGGAGTAGGTTTACAGATCAAGGATGTGGCTACTTTTGAGACATCTGAAGCATACTGCCAGGGTTATATGCTTCACAAAAACACCATCCCATGAAGTGCATTAGATGAGTCGACCTGGCTGCTGTAGGAGAATGCAGCTCTACTGGGTCCCCTCAAATTCAAGTCCAGCCTAAACATGGTCATCTGGTTTGGAAAGAGAGTCTTTGAAGACACTGTTAGCTAAAATGAAGCCATTCGGCATAGGGATAGGGTGAGCCCCAATCTCCTAACTGGGGACCCAGAGGAGAGGATTCCATGTGACCAGGGGTGGGGTGGAGTGTCCCCAAGCCAAGGGACACCAAAGACTGACAACCACCACCGGAAGCTGGGGAGGGGCTAGGAAAGCTCTTCAGGTAGAACCTTTAAAAAGACCGTGACTCGATGATATCTTCAGTATCACTTCTGGCCTCTGGACTGAGAGAATGACTTTCTGACGTTTTAAGCCACCAGGTGTGAGAGACTTTGTCAAAATAAACAAAGCACCGCCGCCCAAGCCAACCTAAGGAGGCAGCTCTGTGAAATCATGCAGAGAGCCCGTGTGAGGCCACGTGGCAGAGCGCATGCAAATATTTGGAAATAAACTCAGTTTAACCAGATGCACTCACGGGGGCTGGGTCACTTCCTGGAGCCATTTGGCGTGGCTCTTGACTTACCTATAAGGATGATCCTAGATTCTCTCTCCCCTCTGAGTGTTCAAGCTGAGTGAATTTATTATAGTCATGCTCACTATATGTATTTGGTTTTCAGTTATTTTTTATTACATATAAAAAAATCAAACGTTTTATCTGTGAAAATTAGTTAAAATGTCCACGTTCTCACAATTATTTAATTACAATTCTATTAAGTGTTAGCTATTTTAGGGGGTGCACTTGACAATTATTATTTCATATAATCATCATAACTACCGGTAAAGTACAATATGTTCTTTTCCATTCTTAATAGTAAGGAATTAAAATTCAGAGTTTAAACAGAGTTTCAGCTGCCCGTTGCACATTAAGGAAGTATTGATGGATTTTGCCAGGCTCTGAGCTGGTAATATTCCAGGTTTACAGTTGCACCAGGAATTATGTGAAGTATTGAATTATTTCAATTAATAGTCTGGAATTTATGGTATCTCTTGCCTTTACAAATGCCTGAATTAGCAATGAAACCAGCAGGCACCTTTAAGAGGTCACTGCCATGGCTGAGCATGGGCAAAGTGCCCGGAAAGCGCTATGTGGATTCTTAAGGAGGGTTGTGTAGAAACAGCAAGGGTCTGGGTGGGTCTTCAAATTTCATAGTTGGAAATGCATCGGCCCTTTTTATGCTATATCCACAAATACTATACATAACATTAGAATGAATTCTCAGTGATTTTTTTTCTAATTGTGGTAAAGGAACGATTTCACTTAAAATGAAGACTGAAACTTTGCACCTTTTACGATGTTAGAACAAAAACAAACAGCCAGCAATGATATTCTCTCTATCTTAAACATGATAGCTTTATTGGCACTCCTGAAATGATGAAAGAGAAATACTAAAGCTTTCAAAAAGTGTATATCTATGGGTTTCTTACGGATATATACATATTTTTAGACATGTCTGGCTAATATGAATAGCCCTAGGTTTTAGCAGAGTGCTTGGTATATAATAGATACTCAATGATGTTTGATGTATAACTGCTAAATTTACAAAATATGTTCTCAATTTCAAATTGTAAGATGTTCGTTTCAAGGCTTGACACAATAAACAAATTCCTGGTTGATTTCTGTGTGTCAAGAAGGCAGCCTGTGACATATTTACCTTCTGCATTTACAACCATGGTTCCAACAACTCCTTTATGGCTCTGGATCCTCTTTAGGGTTTCCTCCACCTCTGTCTGCAAGAGATCAGAGAGGCAATTCATCAAAAGGGTCTTTGTGGTGATATCAGTCCTAAGGAGAACGATCTTCAGAATGATACATTTTCCCCCTATCTCCTTAACCTAAGGTTAAGGTACGGGTGTTATAACCCCAGATACTTAAAAGCCAGCTTGGAAATCACCAGGCCCTACATACAAACCTATAAAAGTTCCCCCCAGCATTCAACCCTGACAATTCTCTTGGCTTTCTCCCTTTTAGTGACAGAGACCATATTGCCTCACAAGAAAAGTACTTTCGCTAGAAAAGTACTTTACACATTGCATAGAAATCTGCCCTGGATCACCTTTAATGTATCGATCTTTCTATATTCACAAAAACCCCTTTTGTATATTATCGTCTTCCCTTTCTCTAAAAGTGGCTTTTAATGAGAAATTGTATTTTCATTAGTGTTACCTAATTTGGTGCTCATTCAGATGATTAGGTTTCAGAAGGGTATTGTAGAAAATTACATGTTCCGGGATTGCAGGGCTCTCTTGATAACTATAGCTTGAGTCTTGGTGCAAGCTGAGTATCAAACCATGAATGATTATGTTGCAATCATATGATTGAGTTTTAAACTATTTTTTTTGCATAAACTCTATTGTACCAAATTTTTTTCCTCTCTGGAGATGCCAAAATCAAGAATAATATTTTCTAAACATGCACAAGCTGATCAAAATGTAAGTGAATGGTTAAATTAAAAATTTTATACACTAACAGACACAATGCCATTGATTCCCCTCAGATTACTCCCCTTCACTTTTAACATACTCATCTCATAATTCTTGTCATTTTCTGAAGCAGTTCTGGAAGTCATCCTGTCACTGTCCAGTGCCATCCAACAGAAAAGCAGGCTCATAAAACCATTATGGTGTCCTGATGTACCACTGTGTGACTCTGGTTCTTCCCCAAAGTAAAAATGACAATGAAAAGTAAAAGTTTTGAATTGATTCAGAACATTGGGGCAGCCATGATAGTGCAGCTAAAGACACTCATGAAAGTGGACTTTAAGTGTGTTTGAAGTGAGGGGGAGTATTTTGAGAGGGATTAATGGTAATGTGTCTTTTACTTAATAAAATATTTAAATTTAAACATTCACCATATTTCTCCATCACACCTATATGGTTCACGTCTGAGCAGTCACTGGATATTCTGAATTTAAAGAGTATTTTGCAGTCTATTGATGAGGGATTGTGGATATTCTACTTTATCCCCCACATCGCATAGGTGAATATTATGTTACTTTAGTCAAAAGATAGTTTTTTTTGCACTTAATGTGGGTCTGAGCACTTATCGTTTCCACCATTATAACATGTTTTCTCAATTTCAGGCATTGCTGTACTAGGTTCACAATTTTTGCTATTTTAAACACTATATTATTTGCCTAGCATGTTCCTCAATCTCATTGCCAAAAAGCTTAAATAAATGCATATTAAGAGGAAATTGTTTATCATGAAAATAAATGGAAACATAGTATTATTTGTTATAAACAGAAATAACTGTGAAAGCAAAACAAAATGAAGACAGGACACATGGTTTTGATTTCTAATGCAGTGAAAGCTTTGAGCTCGAGTCTCATCAGACTGAGCCCAGAGTCATCTCGCTTCATGTGAAAAACATAAATTACCAAATGACAGGACCTAAGAGTACCGAAACTTTCTCCTCTCTAAAGGCTTAAACAAATGGAAGGAAGAACTTTCTCACGATGTGACTCACTGTTTTTTGGCACATCTGGGCTATCTTATGTCTTCATGAACGTTTTCCATCTCACTTTGGGACACTGCACTAAAGCCCAATACTTACACAGGGCATCAATCCTATATTACCTTTCTGCTCATCTCTAAGGCAATGTCCACAGCTCTTTACAACCATTGTCCTGTTTATCTTTTCTTCGTTTACTTCCCTCTCCTCCCAATAGTTTCTCTTCTCTTAATTGCTGAGTCCTCCTAGTACAATATCTTAGGTCCCCCACCCCTTGCTTTCTCCAGTGCCTACTGTGCTTTTCTTAATTTTTTTTGTGGACGGAAAGGATGTATCTCTTCCCTTTCTCTTCTCCCTTCCTCCTTTCTCTTGATTTTCTTCTCTCTCGGCATCTCCTCCGTCCCCCTCTCCATTCTCTTGTTCTCCCTGTTCCATTTCTTCCTTCCCCCTCAGCATGAGATTTTTCTCTTCTCCATCTCGCTGCCGCCCCTTCACAAACATTCCTGGCTCCCAGGATTTCTAATCTCCTCGATCTCTTTCTCCCCTTTACCGATATCATCCTCGGCAAGACCCACGCCCAAGACAGCTTCCCCCCATCTAGGCATCTTCTTTCCCCTCTCCAGGGTCTCCCTCTCGCCCCTCCAAGAAGCTCTGGAGCCACCATCCGTGGCCGCGGCCAGGGAGCCGGGAAGCAAAGGCCCACGCAGGTCGGCGCCCTTGGCAGCGGGGCAATGACGGAGACCATGAATTTACCATCGCGTGGCCAGCAAGACTCTGGGCTCACTCCGGCGCCTCTGCCTCCACGGCTTCCAACAACGCTTCCAACCGTTGCTAGGAGACGGGGAGGAAGTGGCCTCCCGGAAGCTTCGGGGTCGCGCATGCGCAATAGCGATTGGGCAGCAGCCCCGGGGGCGGCTCTTCCGCCCTGACTTAGCGTCTGATGCCTCCGGGCCGCCATAGGCGAAGGTTAGTGAAGGCGGCAGCTGGCTTTCACCTGGCAGGGGTCTTTCTGGACTTGAAGAGCAGTGGGGCTGAGGAGGGCAAAGGGGCGTGGGCCTGGCTGCAGCAGGAGTGTCACTTCTCTAAGCCCTTTATGCACGCATTGGATGTAAGTGCCGCTCAGGGACTGTTTGATGACCACCTGCCCCGTACCGGGCTCTGCTGGGGAAACAGACCAAAGGCCACCAGCGGAGCTGTAATGTCCATGGGTGATACGTGTTGGGGAAGATAAACAGAGATGGGTTCATGTGACTCCGGGGTGACAGACTCAGCTACCTTGTAACATGTGCCTTAGCTCTGCCCTGTGCACCGATACACTCCCTCCTCCGTATTTATATTGACAGCATGGAGCGTCTCTCTCTCGCTCGCTCTGTCTCTGTCTCTCTCAATATACATACACATGTACATGGACATATATATTCATTCATATATATTCTTTTATATCCCCCCACCCCAAAGCCAGTACTAGTACAGCAAACGCCATCACACGTCTTATGCTCCCAGCTCCCACCTGGTCGTCTATCATCTCTTACTGCTCTCAAATCTGTTGAAGAGTTGGCCACTTACCAGAAGACATTTGACCTTTTGAAGGGCGTTGATAATATTCTTGTAGCCTGGGAGGAAGAGACCAACTGCTGTAGGAAGTGCAGCAAGGAAATTTTGTGGCTGTAGTCATGTTAGGAATTCCAGTGGTTTGAAGAGGACAAACATTGGTGATTAAGTGCAATTATAAGGTGGGAATGCATCTCCATCAGGACCATGCTATAATGACTTCTTTATGATGTGGATTCAGTTTGTGCTTCCATTTTCAGAGAGCAGTCTCACACCAAACAAGATGTGCTTATTGTCAAGAGTGTCAGCTAGAAACTAGAAAGGCTGTTGTTAGGAAACTCCGCATTTGGTGGTTTTGGACTAGATCTATTTCAACTTGGATTTTGTCATTTTATGATAGTAACTTAGATACAGGAACACTCTGAGAAGCTCTAGTTCTGTTTCAGTTTTTGCTGAAGGTGGAGAGGTGATTATGGACACTGTAGATTTCCCCCTTTCTTCCCCTTCAAGAATGTATAATTCTCAGCAAGTCAGTTTGGACACTGTAGATTTCCCCCTTTCTTCCCCTTCAAGAATGTATAATTCTCAGCAAGTCAGTTAACCTCACAACTTTGCACTGAGCACTTGGGACTCCAACTGAGGTCATTTGGAAAGGTCAGTTAGGGTTTAGGAGAGAAATCTGAATCTGGTGTGTGTGAGTGTGTGCGTGTGTGAAGATTTGCCTCTTAACTATCTTTTTGCAGTAATAAAAAATACAGGTCTTTACAGTAATGCTGGCCTAATTGTCTGAAAGACTGATTCTTGGGCTCTGAGTGTTTCTGATCAAGGGGCTTCCCACTCAAATGTACACATAGGCATTTTTTGGAAATAAAACTCAGTGGCAGTGCACCGTATCTCTTATGTCAGTCAGCATTAATGAAGGAGCTGGCTGTGTATGCATGGGGTGTGAATTCCCTCGTTTCTGGAGTCAGGGTGTCAAACTCATTCGATAGCTGACAGCTGTGATTAGAGCAAAGAAAGACTCCAGCATGAAAGGCACTGACCGGAGAACCCAACTGCTGAAAAAGAAATAAGAAGTAGCCCAACTGACTTCCAACCCACAGTCAGGTTTGACTCACTGTGCACAGGAAATCAATGAGGAGAATATGAGCCATTTTCTTCTCATTGATTTTCACTTCTAATTATTCCTTGGAGACAGCTTGGTTTAATTTTTATGCCTTTTTGGGGGGACTATAATGAATATCCCAAGCTGTGCTGTATAAAGTGCCTTGGCAATATCTGACATGTCTCTACCCTGTTGTCAGTATACGTGAATTCTCCTTTTACCCTTTCCTCCTCTTCCATCCCTTCACTTTGTTTTGACTCAGAAGTGCTAGGTAACTTCCAACACAACTGAAAGTATTGATGAGTAATACGATGAGTAATACTTTTATTTGCAAGTACTCTGATGGAACACCAAAACTGTGCTATAAGCAGAGACAAATTCCATTATTTCTCACATAATTTGTTCAAAATGAGATGATTTTCTTTTAGAGATGAATCTTTCTTGCTCTTTAATAATTCACTGTTGTCTGGTTGGCCTGAAGAAATCCAGGCAACTTCATGACTTTGAGTTTTCCCCTGGAATTTCCTGTAGCACCCCATATATAGCTATCTTTGGTACTCTTGCCAGTTGGAAAATACTATAAATTGGACCACACTGTATCTTACGCCGATTTTTCTCATAAGGCATTTTTTGTAACCTAAATAGAACTCCTAGTATTCTACTAGTTTCCCTCCAGAAAATAGACACTAGATTCTTCTGAAATGCCCCTTAATACTAAGACAGAATTAGAGGATGGCAGTGGTATCCATAAGTATTCCCTATCACAGACCTAATATCATACAATTATAGATGTATAGATTTAGAGTTTCAAAAGATTTTCAAAACTATTTTCTGCTTGTTAGGGCAAAGGCTGCCTCTGCGGTAATCCTTTTCGGGACCCAATTGTAACACATGTAATTACCTCCTACAAGGAAATCCTTCCTGTTGGAATCTAGCAGTTTCCTAGGGCACAGGATTTGGAGTTGCATGCAGCTAGAGTTGATGTTTCAAGGTATGTTCCCTTGAATAAAACAAACCCTGAGCTGCATTTTCCTCATTTGTAGAATGAGAAAGATAATGTCCACCTAAGAGGGTTGATGTGAAGTTTAAATTGTATTAATGTGGATGAAATGCCTGAATCATCCCAGATGCCCAATATGGATCATTTAACTTTGTTTCTTTCTTCCATTTACCCTTCCTCTAGTCAGTTTTTCTTCTTCCCTCCATTCTTTACTCTCCTTTCTTCCTCCTTCCAATCATTCTATTTCATTTCCTTTTACCTCCTTCTGTTCAACCTCCTCTTCCTTCAAGTCCTTCCTGGGAACAATCTCTAGAATCCGTATTGGACTTTCTCAGTAAAGAACATTTTTGTTCTCCCCTCAGCCCACTTTGTTTCTCCAGGTTGGGGAGGGCGAACTGTAACTATTTCCTCATCTATTAATTTTGCTCCAAGAAGGAAAAGGAAGGGCTGAAGGTGGCACTAAATCTCATGCTCTTTATGTACCTCTTCTTTTCTCTGGTAATCTATCAACAAAATCTGAAAGCTATTTTCAAGATCTCTGATCTATATAGTTTCAGAATTTCTTTGGTAACTAACACACAAGACATTGAAGTTTGTAAAACAGATATGCAAGTGGGTGAGTGTCCACAAAGTGAACTCCTGTGTCACCTCAACCAGGTCAAGAGAAGTAAAACACTGTCTGCATCCCAGGAGCTTCCATGTGGCCACTCCCAATCACTCCTCCTGCCTTCCTTCCAGAGTTAGTTATCAGACTTCTAGCAGTATAGTCCAATTTGCTTCATTTTAAACCATGCCCATGGAATTACCCAGTGTACAATCTTTTGTTTTGGGCGTCTTACACCCAACATGATGTGTATGGCAGTCATCTGTGTCATATGCAGTAGTAGTTTCTTCATTTTTATTGCTGTGTTGTAAGTGAACACCCACATTTATTTATACTTTTACCATTGATAGATATTTTGACTGTTTCTAGGTTTTAAGTATTATGAGTTGTAGTGCCACAAGCATTATTTCATTTGTCATTTGGTGCACACGGGCATGAATTTCTTTTGGGTATAAATGTAGAGGTGGTATTGCTGGGTCATAGAGTAAGATCCATGCTCAGGTAATGCCAAACTTTTCCAAAGGGGTTATGCCAGTGTACTAGTGTACCCAGCAGTAGTGCAAGAGAATTATTTTGGGTTTACAACCTTATCAACTGTTAATATTGTCAGGGTTTTAAATTTTAGCCATTTTGATATGTGCATTGTCATATCTCATTGTAGTTTTAATCTTATTGTTGGTGAAATTGAGCAAAATTCCCACATTTGTTGGGTAATTCTTTGGGATTGTGTGTGTGTGTGCATCTGCCCGTGGGCACGCTGGATACAACCTCTTTATTGAATATATCCATGGATCTACACACACATACACACACACACACATGCATTCTACTCTGTGGATTTCATTTTATTCTCTTAATTGTAAAGAATGTAACTTTGAAGAATGTAATTGTAATAATTAATATTAATTTCTTTTATGAGTTTAGTATTTTGGTATCATGTTTAGGGATCTTTTCCCAACTCCACGATTGTGAAGATGTTTGATTTATTTTCTCATGAGTATCAAATCGACACAGTACCCTGGCTATGGTTTGAATATGTCCCCTAAAGTCATGTGTTGGAAACTTAATTCCCAATTAACAATGTTGAGAGGTGAGAGCTTTAAGAGGTGATTAGGTCATGAGGGCTCTGCTTATATGCATAGATTAATGTTATTATTGTGGGAGTGCATTCTTTTTAGGAAATGGGATTCATTATGAAAGCCAGTCAGGCCCTTTCTTGCTTCTCTCCCACATGCGACTTTCTTGCCCTTCTACTTTCCATGGTAGGATGACGAAGCAGGAATATCCTTGCCCGATGTTGCCATTTTGATACTGGACCTCTCAGTGTCAGAACTATAAAAAATTAATTATCTATTTTCTTGGCATATTACCCAGCCTGTGGTATTTTGTTATAGTAACACAAAATGTACTCAGACAACCAAGTACTGAAAAGACCACATTTCCCTACAGTTCTGTGGTGCCACCTCTGTCAATATACAAAGCGTTCATACAAAGCGTGCTCATCTTTCAGGGCTTTCGATTATATTTAGCTAGTTTGTAGCCCAATACGATTCATCCTAATTTGATGTATTATTATAAAGTCTTGCCACTTGTTGTTGGTTATATAGACTTCTCTCATTGTTCTTTTTTTGTGATTTTCTGGCTTTTCTCTACATTTCCATATAGCTTTTGAATAAAACTGTTAATTTCTGCAAAAATATAGCTGGTATTTTGACTATGTGTTAGGTATATAGACTAATTAGAACTGAAATAATTACAGTGAGTCCTTAATTCATGAACATGGTATGTCTTTCCATCTTAAAGTTCTTTTTTCATTTGTTTTGATAATGTTGTATAGTTTACTTGCATGGCTGAATTGCCTATGTTACATTTATTGATATGTAATTCATATTATTTGGCACTTCACAATTTTATTTGCTTACCATTTGCTGGTGGTGTGTAGATCAATTGAGTATCATGTATAGACTATATTTGGCAAACTTGCTATTTATTTCTTATCTACATTTTATTTGTATCGATATGTATTTATCCTGCATATAACAAAACTACTAAACTCAATTATTCTGTATTTCATCTATGGATATTGTTATAGTTTATTATTATTAAAAAAATTTTTTTTTGGTACCAGGAATCAAACTCAGGACTTTGTGCTTGCTAAGGCAGGTGCTGTGCCACTGAGCTATCTCCCCGGCCCATATTGTTGTAGTTTAAATCCTATGTAAAATAAGAAGGACCACTTACCATCTTAATGGAGCTAGAATTATTTTGATTAAAAACGATTTGAGAGGAATATTACAAGAAAGGAAAATACAAACAGATTTCACTTATTAATGTAAATACAAAAATCCTAAACAATTGGTAAATAATACTTTATGTGCAAATGTATAATATAAAACTGGGTGGGATAAACTTAGAACAGATCCAAATAATCCTTCAAAGTTTTGAAAGTAGAACCTACATTGAAATTGTAATACAATTTTGAGTAACAAAATTGAGTTTATTCTGGAAATTCAACTTTGGTTACCATCTAAAGTCAGTGGCTCTGGTGCATCCTGTTGGTGAGAAATGGATCACAGTTTCTGATTTTAGGTAAAATGGCATAAGCACACTCACTCTGTCTTTCCTGCTAAATGCAGGTATAAAACTTGTGCATAACAAATGGAGAATACATTTTAGTACTCTGAAAAGTAATGTCATAAATAAAATGGGAAAAGACTACAATTTAAAGTACCATTGAACCAGTGATGAATTTCTTCCCCTCTTGTATCTCCTGGCCCTGATTCAAATCAGCTCATACCCCCAGAAGTAGGCACTGCCTGCAGGCGCAGAAAGCTCCAGGAAAAGCTCTAATTCTGGTAGGAAAGGGAGCTCCTAATGCGCAGGGAGACTGGGAGGTGTCTTTCATTTTCTTTTTGTTTTTCTTTTTTCTCTGATACCTCAGATCACAGTCAGACGCATGTTGCTAGAAGCAACAGTGATGGCCATCGGGGCCCACAGACATCAAAATAGAAGGGAAACTTTGTGAGCAAAGGGGCTTTGGCTTCCAAGTGTGTTTGTGTGGGGAATTCCCTTGCTTTTCCTCCTCTGTTCTTTCACCATTTGGCCTTGGACACAGATGCAGTCACAGAAAGGGCACATCAGAGTTGGGTACATTACATTTAGCATTCTGGCCACATAGGACTAAAAAAGGGGAGCCTCGGAGACTTTGATAGTATCTGAGGGATCATAGAGAAGTGATTACTCAGGGAAGTAAGCCCGTAAGGTTTGGTTCTTGGACTTACCTGTGAATTGAGCTTATGGATTTCTGAGCACAAACAGTATACCAAAGACTTTGAGAATTAAACTATCGTATGGACCCCTGTCAGCTCCCAAACTGGCAACTGGGTGGGATAAACTTAGAACAGATCCAAATAATCCTTCAAAGTTTTGAAAGTGGAACCTACATTGAAATTGTAAACCACAAAAGGCTGGTCAGAGCTGGGGGCCAAAACCATACTGGATTGATTGTTTGATAAAACAGAAGCATCAGTATTCTTTAGGATTTAAGTAAGAATCAACATCTTATGTCATAATATTCAAAATGTCTAGGGTGCAACCCAAAGTCATGTGGCATCACCAGGAAAATCTCAGTTCATGTGAGGAAAGAGAAGGAACAGACAGGAACACTAACACAACAGAGGTGTTGGAATTATTGAACAAAGATTTAGAGCAATTATTGTAAAAATTGTCCAGGAAGCAAAGACAAATATTCTTGAAACAAATGAAAAGGTAGAAATCTTAGAAAATATAAGATGTAAAGAAGTGCAAAATGAAAATCTTAGAACTGAAAAATAGAATGAAACTAACACAAATTTCACTGGATGAGCTATATAGGAAACTAGGGATGACAGAAGGGACAGTCAGTGAACTTGGCAATAAATCAAAAGATATTATCTGATCTAACAGAGAGAGAGAATAAATATTTTTAAAAATGGTCAGAGCCTCAAGGAACTGTGGGAAAACCCCCAGACTCTAAGAATTGTCACCAGTGTCTCAAAGGAGAGGAAATATACTCCAGTGACAAAGAAATATTTGAATAAATAATAATGGAATATTTTTATATTTTAAAAGACACAAACCTACAGATTCAGGAAGCGCAGGGAATCCCAAAGTGGAGAAGAAAAGAAATTCATGTTGAAACGTATCATGACTAAATCTTCTGACTAAATCAGAAGATAGAGAAAATTTTGGAAGCAGTTAGAGAAAAATGGAGTATTATTTATAGAGGAATGATTATGGGTTCCTCATCCTAACTGTGGAGGGCAAATGCGGGTTTAGAGAGCTGAAGGGAAATACTGTCAACTCAGCACCCTCTATCCAGCAGAAAAGTGAGGAATAAAGACATTTTCTTTTTTTTTATTTTAAAGAGAAAAAAATAAAACAGTACTTCAAATAATAGGAGAGTAACAGTAATTAATACACTGTGCACTGTTATCTTCAAAGTAGTTACTCAGAGTACAAGATATAGGCATGAAATATTGTCCAAACAATATTAGCACAAACCTTTTTCAATTAACTAAGAGAAACTAGCCGTATAACTATCTTAACTATCTTATATATATATATTTTTTTCCTTTTCCCTTCCTTCTTTTCTCCTTTCCCCATCACAGTTTCTCCTTCCTTTTAAACAATTTCTTCCTAATTCACAATATTTATTGTACGTTTTGGATCTTATTTACTCATTCAGCTTCTTACACCAGGGGGACAATACAATGTTTACACATGTATGTCTTATTTATTTCACTTATGAGTATGGTCTCAAGTTGCAACCATTTACTTGTAAAAGTCTCCAGTTTATCCTTCTTTATGGCTGAATAGTACTCCATTGTATAAAAATACCACATCTTTCTTATCCATTCCTCAGTTGATGGGCATTTGGGTTGTTTCCAAGATCTGGCTATTACAAATTGTGCTGCTATAAACATGGGTGCACATATATCGCTGTGGTATGATGTTTTTAATTCTTCTGGGAAGATACCCAGAAGGGGAATAGCTGGGTCAAATGGGACCTCCAATTCTAGTTATTTGAGGAATCTCCACACTGATTTCCACAGTGGCTGTACCAGTTGACACTCCCACCAACAGTGGAGAAGGGTTCCTTTTTCCCCACAGCCCCACCAGCATTTGTTATTAGTTGATTTCTTGTTGATAGCCATTCTTTCTGGAGTGAGATGAAATCTCAGTGTTGTTTATAAACTCAAAGAGAAATTAGGGAAACTACACCCTTTACAATAACATCCAAAAAAATGAAATACTTAGGAATCAAACTAACAAAGGAAGTGAAAGATCTGTACATTAAAAATTACAGTACTCTGAAAAAGGAGATCAGAGAGGATATCAGAAAATGGAAAGATATCCCTTGCTCATGGATAGGAAGAACCAATGTAGTGAAAATGACCATACTCCCAAAACTGTTATACAGATTTAATGCAATCCCAATCAAAATACCATTAGCATACCTCACAGAACTAGAGAAAACATTCCTAAAATTCATTTGGAACCAGAAGAGACCTAGAATGGCAAAAGCAGTTCTGGACAACAAAGGTGAGTTAGGGGGCATCACAATCCCTGACTTGAAATTATACCGCGAAGCTACTATGATAAAATCAGCATGGTATTGGGGAAAAAAACAGACCGGAGGATCAGTGGAACAGAATAGGAGATACAGACACAACTCCAAACACACTCAGCCACCTTATCTTTGACTAAGGGGCCAAACATGTTCACTGGAAGAAAGATAGCCTCTTTAATAAATGGTGCTGCAAAAACTGGTTTTCCAGTGCCAAAGACTAAACTAGACCCATAAGTATCACCATGAACTAAACTAAAGTCAAAATGGATCAAAGATCTAAATATTAAAACAGAAACACTAAATCTATGGGAAGAGATAATAGATAGAAATCTTGAAGACATAGGTATAGGAAGAGAGTTCACGAACAAAACCCAGACTGCATGGGAAATACTACAAAGAATCAACAAATAGGATCTCACCTTATAAAAACTCTTTTGCACAACAAAAGAAATCACCAACACAGTGAAAAGACAACCCACACAGTGGGAGAAAATTATAACCAGTTGTCCCTCAGACAAAGGACTTATATCTAGAACATATAAAGAATTGAAAAATATCAGGCCTCCTAAATTCAAAGACCCAACCCCAAAATGATCATCTGAGATGAATACACACTTTTCAGATGAAGAAATACAAATGGCAAATAAATATATGAAAAGACATTCAAAATCACTGATCATTCGAGAGATGCAAAATAAAGACATTTTCAAATGAAGAAAAATTAAGAAAAGTTATTACTGGCAGATGGGCTAAAAGAATTATTAAAGGGAATTTTCCAGACATAGGTGAACTGATATGAGATGGAAATTTAGGGTTTCAGGAATGAAAGAAGAAAGGACAAAGATCTGGCCAAACATAATGGACCAGGAGTGAGCCTAGGTGCCAGCCTCAGCTCACCGCCTATTTTTAATAAATGCACTTTTACTGAAACCCAGTTACACTCTTTTGTTTATGTATCCCTTTGACTGATTTCACTCCATAAGGGTAGAGTTGAGTGGTTGTGGCAAACACTGTGTGGCCCAAACAGCCTAAAATATTTATTATCTGCCCCTTTGTAGGAAAAGTTTGCAGACTCCCACAGTACATGGTTCTTTTTCTCTTGAATTATTTAAAATAAGTTTGATAATTGAAATAAAAGATTGCAACATTCTTTGGAGTTTCCAAAGTAGATAAATATAATGTATAAAATGAGCACAGAATAAATAGGGGAGGGTAAAGGGGCCTATCTGAGGGTAAGCTTTCATTTCAGTTTAAGTGTCAAGTACTCATTTTAAGTAAATGTGAAAAATAAGGTGTGTAATTCCTAGAGAAAACCATAAAAAGATTGCAAACAGATATGGTAAAAATCACAATAGGTAAATTAAAGTGTAATATTAGAAATTATTCAAACAACCAAAAAAAGTGAAAGGACAAATAATGGAGTGGAAAACAAAACAATCATAAGAGAAATACTATGACAAATCCTATTGTATCAATAATTATATTGCATAAAACTTACATAAGCACACCAATTCAAAGATAAATATTATCAGAAAAGAATTTAAAAGATGCTTAATAATTTCTGATTCTGGAAAGAGGTAGATGTGCTTTTTCTTATTCTGCCCCTACTTGTAACTGAAAACCATGAACATTACATATGTAAGCAAAAGAGCACTCTGAAAAACAGATGACTCAGGAAGATTGGGTAGGAACCTTGGTGCCTAAGGAATGAGATGGCTGAAAGTTCTCTGTTTTTGTTTTTTAATTTCATATATCCCAGAATTTGAGTTTAAATTAACTAGAAATACAGAAATGCCAACAGACGCCAAAATTTTTAAAAAGTCCCAACAGAAGTACTCTCTTTGGCCAAAGGACTAGGAAAGGGTCAGTCTACTGAGACAGAGACTCTTTAAAAAACAAAAATGAAAACAAAAAAACAAAAAAACAGACCAACACTACTCCAGCCAAACACCATAGAAGAAGACTAGCAAAAGCCAAATGGAGAGTACAGACTTCCACTTTCGCATTGCTGTGATTCCCCTATCCTCCTCTGGAGCATCGTCAGAGGCTGAGTAGAGAGTTGGGACTTTTTGTCTCTGTTGGGTGTTAACTAATTGTCTTCTATTTCCAGATGCTTCAGTGGAGGTCATGTAGGGAGCCCAGACTTCCATCCCCCCACCTCCACCTATCTATCACACTAAAGTCTAAATACACCAATACAAAAAATCACTGGAGTGCATTAAAATGCTCCAATTCTATATTGTCTACTAAAAATTCACTTCAAATATAATAATATAGGCAAATAGAAAATAAAAAAGACAGAGAAACACGTCATGTAAACATTAATCCAAAGGAATCAAGAGTGGCCACATGAATACCAGATACATAGACTACAGAGCAAAGAAAATTACCAGAGTCAAAGAGGATCATACAGAATAACGATGTGGTCGATCCATCAAGTAGACATAGCAAACCTAAAAATGAAAGTGTATGACCGAGACACCAGAGCTGAAAAATGTGTGAAGCAAAAAATAATACAACCGAAAGGAGAAACAAGCACAATTTTAATGATAATTGAAGACTTCAGTATCTTCACTCAACAATTGATAGAAAAGGTAAGTAGAAAATCACCAAGGATGGAGAAGTTTACAATGTCTTCAACCCACAGGCTCTAACTGACATTTGTGGAGCACACCAACCAACATCGGCAGGATATGTCATCCTTTTCAAGTGCCCACAGAACACGTACCAGGATGGACCTATCTTGGGCTGTAAAACAAACTTCAACAAATTTAAAAGAATGCAAATCATACGTATTCTCTTAGTACAGTGGATACAAGCTAGAAATCAACAGAAAGATAACAAGAAAATCTGTACACTTGAAAACTAAGCAACCTATTTCTAAATAATCCATGAGTCAAAGAGGAGTTCTCAAGAGAAAAGATATAATGACAGAAAATGAAAATACAATATATCAGATTTGTGGAACACAGCTAAAAGTTATGAGAAGGAAATTAATAGCACTAAATGATAAGATTAGAAAAGATAAAACTCTTCAATTAATAACATGCACTCTCATTTCGAGAACCTAGATAAACAAGAACAAAATAAATTGAAGTCATAACTCAAAAGTTCTACAAAAAAAAAAACATTCACTGGAAATTCACTGAAGAATTCTACCAAATATTTAAAGAAGTAATATGTTACACAGTCTCTTAATGGAAATAGGAGTGAATTTCCCAACTCATTCCATGATTTTATAGTGTTAGCATTACCTTGATACCAATACCAGTCAAAAATAGTATGAGACAGGGAGAGAGAGAGAGAGAGAGAGAGAGAGAGAGAGAGAGAGAGAGGCAGGCAGAGAGAGAGACAGAAGGAGATAACTACTGACAATATCCTTCATGACTGTACACGCAAAATCCTTAACAAAGTACTAAGTAAGAAAATTCAGCAAAGTATAAAAAGAACAATACAGTATTACCAACTGGGTTTTATTCCAGGTATGCAAAGCTGGTTCTTTATTAAAAAATTATCAATGTTATCCACTATATTGACAGGGTAAAGAAGAAAATAAAATCATATGATCATATCAGTCAATGCAGAAAAAACATTTGACAAAGTTCAGCATTTATTCATGATGATAAAAACTAGGAACAAAAGGGAATTTCTATACACTTTTTTTTTTTTTTTGTGGGTACCGGGGGTCGACCTCAGGACCTCGCGCGCCAGCAGGCGCCCGTGCCGCTGAGCGATATCACCGGCCCCTTTTTCGTATGTGGGTTCCGGGAGTCGAACTCCGGCCCTCGCGCTTGCAGGGCAGACGCTTAAGCCGCTGAGCCATCTCACCGGCCCTTTCTATACACTTTTAAAGAGCATCTACAAAAAATACTACAGCTAACATACTTAATGTTCAAAGACTGTGGGCTTTCTTCCTAAAATTGAGAACAACAAAAGGATGTCCTCTCTCACTGCTACACTTAACATAATGCTAACTTGTAGCCAGTGCAATAAGACAGGAAAAGGAAATAAAAGTTATACATATTGGAAACAAAATAATAAAACTGTCAATATTTGGAGATGGCATGTTTGAACTATGTAGAAAATGCCAAAGAATCAGTTGAAAACTCCTAGAGCTAATAAATGAGTTCAGCAAGGTCATAGGATACAAGAGAAGTGTACACAGATCAATTGTGTTTTTATGTACCAGCAATGAAGCCATGGATACCAAATTTTTAAAATATAATAACATTTACAGTTACTGAAAGTGAAATTCTTGGTTATAAATATAACACAATGCATACAAGATTTGTGTGTTGAAAGTGCAAATTTCTGATACAAAAGTTGTGAAGACTTGTCTGTTTATTCCAAATTGGTATACAGGCTTAACACAGTTCTTTTTTCCTTTTTAAAAATATATTTTTCATTGCACGTATTTACTATACAAATTAATGAGTTTCACTGTGACATTTCCACACATGCACATATCATGCACTGATCATTTCCACTCTACCTTGTATCTTTCCTCTCCCCGTCCCCCTTCGTACTCCCTTTGTCACCCTTCCTACTCCCTACTAGTCCCTCTACTGTCAGGTCATTCTTTTTAATTTTTTTAAAATTTCCATATATTTAGAAAATGTATAATACTGGTCTTCCTGTGGCTGACTTATTTTGCTCAGCATTACGTCCTCCACATCCATCCATTTTTCTGCAAATGGCAATATTCATTCTTCTTTATAGCTCAATTGTGTCAATATAATATTTTATTTATCCACTAATCCATTGACAAGCACCTGGGCTGATTCTGTCTTGGCTATTGTGAGTAATGCTGCAATTAATATGGTTACACAGGTGTCTCTGTAGTATTCCGACTTCATTTCCTTTGGACATGTACTTAGGAGTGGTATACCTAGATTGCATAGTAGTTCTATTACTAGTTTCTTTAAAACCTCTATATTGTTTTCCGTGGTGACTGTGTTAATTTATATTCCCACTAACAGTGTATAAGCATTTATTTTTTGCTATATGTATGCCAGAATTTTTTTTTTATAATAGCCGTTCTAATTGGGGTGTCATGCAAGCTTAGTGTAGTTTTAATTTGCATTTCTCTGGTGGGTAAAGATGTTGAGCATTTTTCATGTATTTATTGTACCTTTATACTTCTTTTGAGAAGCGTCTATTCAGATTATTTGCCCATTTTGATTACATTACTTATTTTGTTGTTGTTTTTGAGTTCTCTATATAGTCTGCATATTGATCCTCCTGTCAGATGAATAGCTGGTAAAGATTTTCTCCCATTCTTCATGGTGTTGACTGTTTTCTTAGCTGTGACTAAATTTTTTAATTGGATACAATTTCATTGGTCAAATCTTTTACCACAGTTCTTGTCAAGATCACAGCAAGATATTTTGCAGATATAGAAATTATTTTAATACTTATTTGAAAATATAAAAGATCTTGATTAGTTAAAACAGTTTTGAAAAAAGAACAATAAAGTGGAAGGAATCAATTTACTGAATTTCAAGACCTATTATATGGCTACAGTGATGAAGACTGTGTGGTATTGGTGGGAAGATAAACACACGGATCCACGTGACAGACGACTTGGAAATAGACCCATACGAATATACATAATTGCTTTTTGATAAAAGTGTAAAAGCATTCAGTGGAAGAAGTTCAGATTTTTCAAAAATGGTGCTAGCGAAATTCACATCCATAAACAAAACATGTAATTCAAAATAAAATGCTTGACTTAAGGCTCACAATTTATTTGCAGATTAATTAAAAATGTATAACCTTTAAAATGTACAATGTAAAATGAAAATTTTAAGAAAAGGTAAGAAAAATCTTTATGCTGTAGGGCTAGGCAAAGAGTTCTTAGACTTGGCACCAAATAGACAACCCATAACAGGAAAAATTGGTAAATGAGACCTCATGGAGTTAAAAACTTTGCTATTCAAGAGACCCTGTTAAGAGAATGAATGGCAAGTTACAGGCCTGGAGCAAATATTTGCACACCATATATGTGACAAAAGACCGCTGTTTTGAATAAACAGCCCTCAAAACAGTAAGAAACATTTAGAAAGTGGTCAGAAGACAGAGATATTCACTGACGAAGGTTGTGTGGACTCAGCTTGAGGTGATGTGGCCATCTTGAATTGTAACTGCCAAGATGACCGCTGAATAATTCTGGCCTGTTTTCCACGCTTGGTCTCCCAGCATACTATAAATAAATAAAACCATTAGAGTGATATGTGGAGCTTTATGACTAGACTGACATTATCAGTGCCTCATGTCCTTGATATTAGCTGATGATAAATCAGATACATTCTGGCTTGATGAAGTAATTTTGTCCTAACGCTCTTCCTCTGACCCAAATCAGGATCCAGTGGACTTGCCATCCAGATCCATGCTTCTGTCAGTGAGTCCTTAATAAACTTCCCCGTGTGCAGTCCTGGCTCTTTCTTCAGTTCCACACCACCTTGGGGTCAGTTCTCATACCTCGGTACCACATTGTTCCAGAACAAGGACATACAGAAGGTAAATAAGCACATAAAAATGATACTCAACATCACTAGCCACTAGAGAAATACAAATTAGGTGAGCTATCACCACACACATATCAGCATAGCTAAAGTAGAATATAGCAGAAACACCAAATGTGGGCAAGGATGCAGAGAAGGCGAGTGGCTCATACTGACATTTCACTACCGTGAGGTTTTCTTTGAATTTTCTTCCTTGGGATTTAATGTGTCGTTTGAATCTGGCTGGATGTCTTTGTCAATTTTGGAAATTCACATCTTGTGTTTTTCCAATTTCCAATAGATTAAAAATGTTTTTGTGAGTTAATAAAAATTATGATCCTTTTATAAGAGAATTGATGGGAACAATACTTATCCTATTCTGCATGTGTATTTCCGTCTACGAAATTATGAGAACAACTGTCCTTTACCCCAAATGATCTCTCCCTGGTTCTCACACTCAGTATCTATTGATTATCATTTAATAGATGCCAAGCTAATTTTGCTGTAAATTTTATTTCCTACTTAAACATTTGTCAAGATAAAGGTAGATCTTTAAAAACTAAGATTTTGGATATTGGAGGGTGGGGCAGGCTTCTATTAACACTTAATAATCTCATTTTTTTTGCTAGCTGAGCGTAGTTTTCCAAGGGCTTTCATGTGTTCTGACTCAGTTGCCCTTTCAGTGATCCTCTGGCTCATCAGGCTTAGCTCTGTCTTGCGGCTGATGTCTTTGAAGCGCAGAAGTCAACTGATAGGAGGAGGACCTGGAGCGATAGATCTTATTTCACTCTGTATTTTCTCTGCTTCTGTTGTATAGCCTTAGATTTATCTAGATGGTCCTGCGCTATTCTAGTTCCAAAATGTCATAGTCCTGCCACGGCCACAGTAGTAGCTGAGTCACAAAGCTGAGCTCCCTTTTCTTCTTTTTGTGATATGTCAACGGCAAGGACTTTGTGGCAAAAGGAAGGGGTCTCATCTTTCTCCAGGGGAGAATGCTACTTCATCATAGCATGCCAGGCACCCCAGAAAGATCCCTTCTGTAAGTATATCGGTGGACCACTTCTCTTGCAGCTGACTCAGGAGATGGGATGTGTTGTATGTGGATCCTACGGCGAGCCTGGAGATGGTGAAGACACTGCCAGGCAGAACTGCCGCGAACCTAGACTATCAAGAGACAGCTTGGCTTGTTGAATCTTGAGCACTTCCTCTAACCACCTTGGGGATTAGGAGAACAAGGTATGAGTGGGGGACACTTCGTGGGTACAGAGGCACATGTTTAGAAGCACAGAAATGGAGGCTGTTAAGGAATGTCTGAGCCCCTCCCAAGACAAACCTACTTATATAGGACAATCATGCTGTCCACAGTGTTGATGGGGTGTTTGAGAGAGATCTGCGGGATGCGGCGAATACAGGATAGAAATATCCTCTGCTTTCATGGTCTTGCCCCTTAGTGGGGGATATGGTTAAGAAGCAAGTTATTACAAAACTTTACATCAGGTTTCTAACAATGGAGCACAGGGGGCGCCACCTCTGTGAGGTGTGAGGGTGTCCTGGAAGGGTTCCTGGCATTAGCGGTATCTACCCTGAGCCCCAAAGAAGAACAGACACTAGCAGGTGAGTATAAGGGGAGACAGAGGGAAAAGGATGTACAAGAAATTGGTGATGTTTCAAAGGACTAAAGTCACTTTAGTTACGGCTTTAGCATACAGAATAGAGAAAAGATTTCTCTAGGCAAAACGTTAATACTGGTTTGGTAAACTGGGCCCATGTGCATTACTTTAGAGCTTGTCCAAGCACTGAGCTGCTGCCTTCTCTTACTTAGTGTGCTCAGACAGGAACCCCAGACTTCTACAGGGGAGGCATTCTATGTAATGCCTTGGCTTGTAAAATGTCTGTCTCCATTCCCTGAGGCAGACAGCGCCTCCCGGTGGCAATAAAATCAGCACCCCTTCGTGCCTCACTGGCCCCAGCGTACAAGCGCAGAGCATGCATTTTTGGCATTCTCCTGTGAAGCTGCTGTCAGCAAAGTCGGCTGAAATTCTGAATCCAGATAACACAGGGAGAGTGCCAGTCTCTATGAAAGGCTGACTTATTCTATTATCTGCATTTTAACCCATTTAACATGCCCCCAAGGAAGTTTCCAGATGGAGAAAAGTTGCAAAATATAATGGAAGAAAAATGAAAGCTATAAACAACAAGAAATGTTTTGTCACTTCTCCAGCTCCACTCTTGGACATTGATTTGGCTTTGGCTAGCAAAAGGGAATTAGTAAGTGGATCTGTGAGTGTAAACAAGTTGACAATAGAAAGGCCATTTCTTCTCAACTCATCTAAATAATGTGGGGCAGTAGAGCTCAGGAACATGACTTTGAAGCATTGCCAAATGTCCAGTCTGCCTACGTGCTCGTGTGTCTGCTAAGGACAAAATAACAGGGTGTGCGTGTGTGAGGGAGGGGACAGCTGTGTCTCATGTCGTGGTGGCCCAGGGCGTGGAGATTCCAGCACAACATCCAGGTTTACTGCCTGCTCCAGGAGAAGAATTGAACTCCTCTGCTCAAATAAGTTGTGACTTTAAGGTTATTCAATTAAAAAAAATTCGAGATTTAAGAAGATGCCAGATGCTTCGGATAAAATTAAAATATTTTACTTGACCCATGATTTGGAAATGCTGTTGCTCCCTCCTGCTAACCAGGAGGGCAAATTGAGGAAATCAGCCTGTGGTACTCCCCAGCGTCCTCTAGGTGGTGCTGCTGCAACAGCTATGGGCTGGAAATTTGTTAGCACTTAACTCTTAAACCAAATATTTAACATATTATATGTCTTATCCTTATGGTTAATTGATAATATGATACTATTGATAATTTATACTGTCACACTTACATTAGAATCTCCTAAGGATGAGCCCATAATCATAAATTACACAACAGAACAATTTCAAAAGTCAGAATGCGTGTACCTCTCTGGTTAGTATTTAATAATGTTAAAGAGTTTCATGTGTGGCACCCATAAAACCAGACTATCATTAATTCTTCCTTTACTTGTGTCAGGCAGAACAGTGCTGCATATGCAGTAGGTGCCAAATTAATGCTTATCAAAGGAATTGATTTTTCTTTCTGCTTTTCTCCTTTAGTTATGAGGTAATTAACTAGAATGAGCCTTTTGAAATCTGGTTAGAGCTTACTGCTTAACTTTGCTAATAAAAAGATTGGGAGGCCATTTTTTCCCTTAATTCTGAAAATGGCCTCAGGTAGATACCTAAAATCACTTCTTGATTTTAAAAGCAAATTGGCTTTTGAGGTTGGTTCCATTGAAATGCAGGAGTGGTATGAAAAATTGTGTTTGATAATTGCTCAAATCTTAATCAAGATTTTATTAAAATCAATATTTGATATGCTGCTCAATTTAATTAAATTAAACCACAGAGAAATGAGTAATAAATGAGTTTGAAAATCAATCCCAGGAGAAGGTATATTTCTTTTAATTAACTGAACATATGAAATGTTGGATGAAGCAACTGCTGACCACGAGAAAAAGAAACAAACAAAATCACACTTGTCTTGATGCCAGATGAACACACAATGCCAGGCACACGCTGGGCACAGTCTGTGTCCATCCTCATTTATTTGGAAAGAAAATCCTGGGGTGCTTGTACCCTCAGTTCACAATTCAGGCCCAGGTGTTAGCTAAGATGGCCATTTTCATCATTCTGTTGGTAAACGGCAGATGTAGATTTTAACACAGTGACCAAGGTTTTCCTACTACCTCAAATTGCTCACGAATGGGAAAAGCACAGTGCATGGTTAATTTTAGAGCAGGGCATTGGCGGTAATTTCCTTCCTAAAACAAGTGTAGCTGTTACAGGCAGATGAGTAGAGGGAAAACCCCAATCAAAAAGCACTGTTGGGCTGGTGAGATGGCTCAGTGGCGTAAGTACCTGCCTGGCAAGTGCGAGGTCCTGAGTTCGACTCCTGGTACCCACATAAAGGAAAAAAAAGGGCCGGTGATATGGCTCGGCGGCACAAGCGCCTGCTGGCAAGCGTGAGGTCCTGAGTTCGACTCCCGGTACCCACATAAAAAGAAATGCATTGTTATTCTCCCCTTATTGTGTTAGGAAATTTTGTTTTACTTTTTTCCATAAAAAAATTAATTGATTAAAAAAGCATGAGGGTTGACTTAACAGGTCTGAGTGCCAATGACTAAAAGGAAAAGATTTTACTTTTTCTAGAAAGACACGGAATACACTTATTGACTGCATAATTCATGTTTGTTGAGAGTGGTGGAGATTTATGGTGTTAGTAATGAAGCGCTGTAATTAGGATTAGCTAATAAAAAAGTGGAGGAACTGGAGAGGGAGAAAGGAGGAAAAGTGGTTTTAGGAGAGGCGTTTCTTGCCTCCTGGGATGCTAATAGAAGGGTCAGTGTTGTGTACCAGGGCAAGAAGCACACTTTTAATGAGGCCTTCAGAGTTTGCGCCTGCTTTTTGGTCCTAAGTAGCCTTAGTCATCCAAAGAACCAGCTCTGGGAAACGAACGATGCTATTGTTCAACGCTACTGGTGACGAGAACGAAGCTGCAGGCACCTGAAAAACTTGCCTCGTTTTTATTCAGTGCTTGTCGCAGGGTAGAAGTGGAAATCCATGACAAGCACAACTCACAACAAGTTGTGTAGCTTTCCTTCTCCATCCTGGGAAGAATTCTTCCTGCAAGCCACCACTTCCCAAATCCCCACCCTTTGGGCACCACATTAGCAATTTTTGCCTTCTCCCTGCACCTCTTTGTGATACTTAAAAACTTCATCGAATATGGGTTAGTTTTGAAAATTAAAATTATTTTAAAAGATTTGTTTCACAACCATCAGTGGGAAACCAGAGTCATTTGCCCTAAGAAGGGTATGCATGAAAAGGAATACAGTTAAATCAGTGTTGCCGAGTTTTAACACCAGGAAGGTATTCAGAGGTCTTAAGACATATTTGTCCCAAATGGAGACGTGTTTGATTATTCGAAAGGAATAAAAGCGAGATCTGAAAAGGGAATACTTTTCTCATTGTGTCAATCAGTCTTACCAAGTGAAGGACCTGTAGTCCATCGGACATTATTTCCCATCAAAGGCTCTTGTGACCAACAGCTCATGTGCCTTTGTCTGCTGGTCATGACTCTTTCACCCCCCCTTTACCCCCAATTCCCAGCTTCCCCTGTTGATATTTAAACCTTTGTCCCTACCCATCTAGTTCTACTTCCCTTATTACTAAACATTCTCTGTTAAGCAAACACTCGGGAGAGAGAGTGATTATGAGATGAACTCCTTCTGTTGTTAACATGGCTTTTCTTCATACCTACTGTTGAAATCATTTGTCTCTAAGCAGATGGGGCAAATTTCCATGAGCGGAGCAGTAATTATAATGGAAAACTTGTCTCTTTGCTGTTCCTGACCTTCACCTCCTCTGGAGGCAGCCGCTGTCCTCACAGCTGTGTATGTGCCAGTCTACTTGAATCTGCATGGCTCTTCTTAAATTTTATGGAAGCAAACTCTTCATGTCATTTTGTACCTCATCCCCGTAATATTTTAGTACATGTCTTCATAGCAGTAGACGTAGCCCTAGGCTCCTATTTTGAATTTTGTATAGAAGTGCTCTATACATGTAACAAATCCCCTCATGATAGGCACTTGGATTATTACTTTTTCTGCTACAAACAATACTGCAATATCCTTGCATAATTGTTTTTTGGGCCCATGGTGACCATTAAGAAATAAATAAACCTAATTTATTTTATAGACAGTATAGTATTCCTTCAAATGAATCCAGTTCCAATTAGAATAAATTGTAGGGGACAAACATGATTGTATTTCTTTCATGAGTACTGATTTTTCCTTTTTTCTCATCTATAATATAAATTCTTATTTGTTGTCATATCCTGCAAAGCACCAAGCATCTTGTTTTGCATATGAAGTTATGTTTGTTGCATTTGTCTAATACCATTTAATTCTTCCTATCATTATCACATTTGAAACTAGTTATGTAGATTTGTGCTTATTGCTTGTTTCTCTTAGTGGATGAAAAGCTCCAGAAATCCAGGGAAGGGACTTGGTCCATCTTTGGGCACTATGATATTTCCATTGCCTAGCACAGCAGCAGGCACACAGTTGTTTCTCAAAAAAATATTTGCAAATGAAGGAATCAACAACATACGTATTCACTTTTGTTTTCTTGCTTATTATGGACTGAATTGTACACCCACTTCCTACAAGTCATTTGTTGAAGCCCACCCTGGTGTGACTATATTTGGAGACAGGGCCTTTAAGGACGTAGTTAAGGTTAAATGAGGTCCTAAGGATAGGGCTTTAATCCAGTAGGACTGGTGTCTTTACAAGAATTTAGACACCAAAGACTATTCTACTTGGATGTAGTGAGAAGGGGTTCATCTGTAAACCAGGAAGGGGAGCTTCACCTGAATCCCGAGTCTCCATTTTTACAGAAACCATCTGGGTCTGGTGGGGTGGAGATGGCAGTGTGTTGTTTTTCTCTCATTACAATATTTTTTTGTCCCTTATCTAGACCTCTTATTCCCTAAATGTTCATTAAGATTTTAAAGTTGTCAAAAAACTAAACTTCTCTGACCTTAGGAAAAATAATAGCTGTATTATTTTAGGAGCAAAGAGATGGACATTCCTAGAGTTGCTTGAATGGGAACTAGGCAGAAAATAAAGAAAGAAAAAGAGAAACACTGCTGAGAGTTCGAGCTGCTATTTTTGACCAAGTTGGAGTTGGGAAATACCAGGAGTCTCATAGGAAATCTTATCTCACCGGAAGACCCATGATCTCTTGGCCCAAGATTCAGCACACATTCGTCTGTGTGTAAAACTCGCAGACCCAGATGCCGGGCTAGGCTACGCTGTGGCTTAGCTTGCCATTTATTATCATTCACAAGGTGGTGTTCAAGGCTTAGCTTTTAAAGGAACTGGCTTTTCAGCAGTATTTTTACCCCTGAGAGTATATGTGGAGAGCTCTGTGCTGTATATTAATCAGAGCTTTCACGACTTGCTTTGAATGGTATTTGAAATGTGTCTGGGAGTGTGGCGGATGAACTATGCCCAAAGTGTGCTCTATTATTTATTACTCAGGAGTCTTTCTATCTGAGACATAGGCTGAAATTCAAGGAACAAAATGCCCATCTTTACTAACTCAGTGTTCTTCCAGTTTCTGCTCCCAAAGCACCCCCTACTCACAAAGGATCCCAGGATCTGATGCCTCCTAAAAGCATAAGTAAAATTATGCTCAAATTCCTGTTTTAAATGCCATACTCCTTGTATGGGGGTGTAGATCTCAGAGTTTATCATGCTTCGCAAATGTCTGGAGGCCGTTCCTCCTAGGACACCTTTCTTCCTTTTTCTCACGTGGCAGACTCTTACACATCCTACAAAACCTGGTTCAAATGCCAACTCCTCCTCTTCCCTCCCTAACTGTCCCAGGGAGTTAGTCGCCCTCTTCTCTCTGCTCCCATCATCCTTTCCTTATACCTCTATCACTTGCATTCTCAATGGAGCAATTTCATCCCGAGGGGATAAATTAGTTCTTAGGAGACAGAAGTATAAAACACAAATATACATACAATACATAAATAGATATGCAATATATACGATTTCATAGTGGGTGGAGATCGGGAAAAATATATCACAATGCTCTATTTTATGGTGGCAATAATGAAAAAGGGTTGAGAAAGACACTTGTGTAATGACTCTTGTACAGTCATGATTACTTTGTATTAGTCTGTATCTTACAAGTTCAAAAACCAAGATTTCGAAGCCCTGGTCCCTATGAAGCAGGGTAGTTGGCAAGTATTCCCAGGTTATTTACTTGGAGTAGCTGATGATTGATGCTTGGTGTCAAGCATGACTGCTCTACAGCAGAAACTTCTGCAAAAAAATCATTTTTAATATTAACTTCCAAAATCTACCTCCAGAAAGTCTGCCTCAGTGGCTCTGGCATGGGTCTAGGGATGTGTATTTTAAAATGTTTCTTAGGTGACTGGATTTTTCGAATTGTTGCTCTAGTCCAAGATTTACTTTCCTTCTGAAACTGTCTCTGTTTGTAAAAACAAAAACCCTAACCAAAACAGGTGCTATTTTCATCTGTTGATATTTCTTATCCTGCTCAGACCACAAAACACTGGTTTCTGGCGCCATTCAGGGCACCATTTTCTAAGAGAAACATTGGCAGGTCTGGGCATTTCCAGAAAAGGTCAACAATGTGAACTCTTCTCTTTGGCAAGAACTTTGGACTGGGAGTTTATGTGACTGTGGCAGGCAGTGTGGTCTGGCTCAGCCCCAGGAAGGCCCTGAGCAGGGTTTCTTGGGCAGAATGGACAGATACAAAAGGTTAAACAGTTTCATGATGGAACGATAGTCCAAGGACTGGTTAATGGAAACGTAGTGGGCATGACTGGAACTCTTTCTTTAGTCTTGTCCTGGAAAAATTCATTTCGATAATTTAAGTGGCACGGTGGGAGACACATTTATCAAATCTATGGATTAAACACACTAAAGAAGCACAACAAACGCATAGCAAGATAATTTTTTAAACAATTTCCCAATAGGTTAGAGCACAGTTTTCTTAACCCTTTCAGATCCAATACCCTCTTTAGATATACTTGTAATGCTACTTTTACTATTGTGAAATGAATGTCACAGATAATATAAGCTATCTATACATGTAATTTCCAAACACTAACATAATATTTTGAATGTAATATAAAAGAGAAATAAAGGGAATTTAAAAATAAAATTATACAAGGAGGCATAATGAAGTAGCATCACTTTTGGTTTAATACTTTCAAAAATGCAAATTTATTCCAAGCACAGTTGATATGTTAGGGAACAATTCGAGCATTTGTGTTTGACTATGCATCATTTCATGCGCGAGAAACACAAGGTGAACTCAGAAAATGGCACCTCGCTGAGCTCAGCCCACAGATTACACACAACTTCACCTGCACACAACCCCAACATCGACCAGTTACCTCAAGTTCTTTGCACGAGATGGGCCACATCCATCCGTACCTAGTGTTCTAACTTTCCTTCCTTCCGATTGAGAGATTCAGACAGCCCTGCTTTCCCTCTTTGTACAACAACTTACAGGCTGCAGCTTTTCCATTTTCTGATACACACATACAAATTTCCGCCCTTTCGCAAGGTAGACTGTTATGGATGTGTAAAGGATGGATACTTAACCATCCTGCGCCATCCGACACGTGTAAACCATGCAACTGATTTTAGTAGGTTCTTTTATGTGTGTGTCTCCATCAAAATTTTTGAGTGTTGTGCCCCTAATTGCATTTCCTCACAAGCCCTGTGGTTTTTATTGTGTGATTTTGCGAATAGGAGTGATTTTTAGGCATGCGCATGTTATGATATATGAAAATTGACTATACTCAGATGATTGCCTCTGATACAATGAAGTAGTCTGAACTTACAATAAGAATCTTCAACTGAATACTGGTGACACTTTTTCTTTATATTTGACATTTTGAAATAAGGGTTTATAAAGTTTATCAGTACACATGTGTAGAATTGCCTTTCAGTGTAGATGAATGTAGTTGAATTATTCTGGTGACTCAAATACCAGTAGTGATGTTGTTGTAAATAATGTGATTTTCTAAAATGGTGATTAACTTATTCTAAAGTTCTGAAGAAAAAAAATGTCTATCTTTCCTTTGGTTTACACATTAGTTACTTTTGTGGGGAATTCATTTACATTAGCCTGTGCAAAAAATACCTATAACAAAATGGAATCAGATTCTGGGTAGTCATTATATACAAATATATTTTTATCTATAGGAACAGCATGTGGGAAGGGGAAGTGAGACACTATGAGATATCCAAAGACCCTGGCCAATAAATGCAGTAATATCTACTCCCCATCATGTGACAACCCAAAACTGTCCCTACAGATTTCCTCTGGTGACCCATTGGGTTATAGCAGTGGACTTCAGATAAACTATAATTAGGATCAATATAAATTTCTTCCCTTCAGCTGGGAAAAGAACTGCAGAAAATAGAATAGAGAAAATGATTTAGTAAAAGAAAGGGTAAGGAAAGTTCAGAGATTTTTGTCAACAGTAAGTGAACTATGAGTAAATAGTTTTGTGTGACCTAATGCCCTTCAGCTAATTGGAAGAAGTACGATAACTGGATCCCTGTTGTCCGATAGAAATGCCGCGTGAACACATATTTAATTTAAATTTTCCAGTAATCAAATTAAAAAAGAGAAAGATGAAAATAAATAATAAAGGTGAAATTAACTTTATGCATATATTTTAACATAACATACCCAAAACATTGTCTTTTCAAGATACAATCAATACAAGAATATAATAGTGAGATACTTTATATTTTTTTACACTAAGTCTTTTAAATTCTGTATTTTACACTTATAGACTATTGCACATTTCAAGTATTCAACGGTTCTAATCTTGCTCTCAGGCAAGTCTTATTTGGCTATCACAGTGTTTAAAAATTAAAAATTGAGTTTTATGTTTTTTAGGATGCTTTTGAGGGGAAGTTGAGAAATCCCAACCCAAAGTACGTTAAACGATGGGAACATTTATTTTCTTAAGAGTTAGGGTGCAGTCTAGGATTGGTTGTTTTTGCAAATGGTGGTGTCATCCTTTTGTCTTTCCTTCCCGCTTTTCTGAGACTGGCACCTGGTTCTCTCAAGGTTGTAAAATGGCTGCCAGCAGCAAGATGGTGGCTTATGCTTCCTTATTTATTAAAGATTCGTTCTTTCCTTCCGCCTTGTCAGGCCAAAACCCCATGTCCCAAATGGCTTACACCAACCATCTGTGTCAGAATAGTGGATATTCTGGTGACAGAGACAAGAATGCCTTTGGCTGGACATTTTCATTTTCTTACCACAAGATACAACATTTCTTAATGTCTTAAACTTGCTTCCTTACTCATTTATTCTGCTGTCTGTCCCTGGCAGTATTTGAGTCTGTGACCACCTCATAAAACACAGGTTCCAATCACAGTTGGTGGGGCTACACTGGCATTATTGCATTTAATTTTGATTCATGAGGATATAAAAAAATGGGAGTCATTTTAATGGACAGAGCTAAGGTGTAAAAAGGAATTGAAATCACACCATGTGAAGAATGGTGAAGGGAGTGGCGGTGCAACCTGTGACAAGTGGAAGGCTGGCTGGAACTAGGAGAGTTCGCATGCCTTATGGTAATGGCGTATCCCCTTGCACCAGTTCTCTGCTCCCATCAAATTAGCCTCCTCTAATTTGTTCTGGAACTGGAAGCCAGATAATTAAACTTGTTAGCATAACATGCACCATAAGAACAAATAGGTTGTGAACGACAGGCTGAGGAGGTGCTCTCCTATGAATAGATACGTATTGATTCACAAACTCAGTTATCCCTGTCCTTCCTCTCAGCTCACTCCTTTTGGACATTCTTGAAGTCTTGTGCTTAGCTCTGGGTAGCTAATATAATTTTATCAACTTGTAGGACATTCAAATTGATCTATTTATCACTAATAAATAACAATGTTAATTAATATTTATTGACGTTCTGAGCAAAGTACTTTATTTGCATTATCTCCTTAATTCATACCCAAATCCTATGAGGTGGGTGCTTTGCATCTTTGTCTCACAGATGAGGAAACTGAGGCTTAAGGAGGTAAAGTGACTTGCCTTTAATTGTAGAGTTAGTAGAGGACAGAGCTGGGATCCATGCCAGGGCTCTCAACTTCAGAGACCATAATATTAACTATTACCTAGGGAATATTTGAAAGACTCTGTCATTGACTTTAGGCATTAAGAGGGACAGGTCTTCACTCTAATTCCATGTTATTGCATTGGGGGAGACTACTGAGCCCAAAGGCTCCTGATTTTGATGTGGTGTGGCTTTCTTTTCACTTCCAGAGTAGCCTGTTCCTGTCAGGGATGTGTAAAATTCTTTTACTGGGAATGTGATTTTTAATTCATTTTATGAGCCCACACCTTTTTCTACTGATGCCCGATTCTGCCTCTTTGAGAGCTGTGAGCTCCAAGGCTAACAGAGTGCAAGAGAAACTCTTTCCCAGCAGAATAATTCTCCATCACCTCCCAACCTCAGCTGTGCCCCACACTACACTGTAGGCACCCATGTGGAGGAACGGTTCAGAAAAGAGGTGGGGAATCAGTTGGCTGATGCAACTTCCCCCTTTGACTTCGGGTACTTGTATTAATTTCCCTAGGGTACACTTGACCTCTCATACCACTACCCGAACCCCTGAGGATGCAGACATTAATAGCTGTTTAGACGATTCATGACCAAATGCATACCCAAATTACACAGTAAGTGGAAAGAAAGTGGGAGTCCTTCTAAGTCACAGGGAGGGTGGGCTGTTACTATTGAATAAAAGGAAATCCAAGATAAAGACATGAAATATCCTTACCTCCACAACAGTTGTAATAGCTAACATTTCTTGTGCAATTACTGTGAGCCGTGCATTGATTGTATGAGCGTGTCACACACATTATTTTACTTAGTTCTCACAACAAACATCTGAGGAAGTATTCTTATTCCTATTCTACAAAGGAGTCCACTGAGGCTTCCTGGTGCTCTTCTCAAGGTCACATGATGGTAAGTGGTGGAGTGCAATTCAATTTGCCCATAGCCAAATCTTTACACATGAATGATTTTGGATTCCCTGATATTTAATTCAGAATCCTAATATTGTCTTCCTCCTCTAACTATGACTGATGTCATTCTAGGAAACATGCAACAAGTTGGAGAATCCTGCCTAAGGACATTAGTACTGACCAAATGTCACATGATCCTAATCTCATGTATGCACATGTGCGCGTCTAATCTTGAGGCTCAATGTAAGGTGTGGCACTGGGCAGTCCACAGTCAATTGCCAAAGAAATGCCACTAGCATTTGAGTGTTAAGCCATCTCTACAAGGTATAAATAAATAATAAGAAGTGTGCTAGATGTAATGCACCAGCTGTAAATTTCAAGAAAATGTTGATTGCATGTTTTAGGAACTATTCCACAAAGCCTTGCTCTAGTACAGATTTTCCTTGTAAGGTAGCATGAAAAAAAAAAAAAAAGAGAGAGAGAGAGAGAGATTTTTATTTTTACTTTGTGTTTATTGTTTCCTTGTCAGCAGCTGTGCCGATGTGGTGTTGATTATACAGAGAAGAATTATTTTGATTATTGACAGTTGGCATTCTTCTCATAATTTAGAGTTCTTCATCTCAGAATTGTGTCCTCACCTCCTCTCCTGTCTGCACATGAATAAAAATCTAAAAGCACTTGCCAGGCTCCTTACCCAAGGCAGCTGTCAGGAAGAACGCGGTTGAAAGTTCAGATGCAATTTGGTGTTAAACTCTCCGTGCTGTTTGTTCTTTTCTGTGAGGCTCACTTCAGAGCAGCAGAGCCCGTGTGGTTCATCCGAGCGTCTGAAAGGGAAAAGGCACAGCTCTTCCGTGTACCACCTTCCCTGCATCCTTTCCTGCTGGCAGGTCGCGCCACTCTCTCCTAGCCAGGTCCTTTCAGAAGTGTGTGTCAATGCATTACCAGCCAGGGTTGGCTGAAATGAACACTCTGTGCTACTTCCTGCCTTTCTTTATTAGAAAAACGGCTGCTGAGTAAAGCAAGCATGACCTAAAGATCCCCTTCCAGGACGTGGTGTTGGTGATGGATTTCTTTGCCATCCTGTCTTGCGATCTCTTGCACACCTTGATTTCAGCTGCAGGCAGGACACACCTCAAGTTATAGAAGCCCACCTTGAGCTTTCTTTCCAGGAGAGCTAAAACCCCTGGCGATGGCCCTCCTCATAGCAGGACGCAAGCTGATGGAGAGTCCCCCTGCCTCTGCTCCTTTGGCCGGGCAGTTCTGAGAGGCACTTTATCTCCTCAGAGATGCCAGCGGGATCGAACCCTGCTGTCTATGGTAATGACCCTAGTGTATTTCCTTATCTTGGCTTTTTCCATGTCCCTGGATCTTCTCCGGCTGAGTGACAGGCACTTGTGTTAGGATCAGTTTTTGGAGAATCACAAAATTAGAGAGAGAGAGAGAGAATCTTAATTTTCCTTTCCCAGACCTTACCCATTTCTATTGTTTCAATTAAAATTCACATGTTAAAAGATAGGAGTAGTATAGGTACATTGAATATTTTTTTTTTTTTTTGTGGGTACCGGGTGTCAACCTCAGGACCTTGTGCGCCAGTAGGCGCCTGTGCCGCTGAGTGATATCACCGGCCCTTTTCTCATATGTGGGTTCTGAGAGTCGAACTCAGGCCCTTGCGCTTGCCAGGCAGGCGCTTACGCCACTGAGTTATCTCACCGGCCCCTGAATATACATATATTTATACATTCTATATTAAAGAATTTATTTAAATATGAAAGCCCTCTCTTTATGAAGAGCAGATCTCAGTCTTGGGTCACACAGACCTGGGGTCGAACTGTGACTCTGCAGCATTTTCTGGTCATGTGAACTGGGGCAGTTACCATCCTCGGGCTTTATTTCTGTCTCCTGTAAAGTAGAGAGGGCATTTTTAC
Source organism: Erethizon dorsatum (assembly GCA_028451465.1). NCBI lineage: Eukaryota > Metazoa > Chordata > Mammalia > Rodentia > Erethizontidae > Erethizon > Erethizon dorsatum. The sequence goes on along the minus strand of CM051825.1, from coordinate 144,274,779 downwards.
TGGTTCATGATGCATATTAATTGATAATCTGCATGTAGCTTGCTGGCCTGATACTGAGCTTTAGTAAGCCATTGTAGCAAGAAGCACGAGGTCCCTTAAATATCAAATGGTCATTGCGCCTACTCTAAAATTTCTTTTCATGAGGAATCCTATTTTCCAGGTTGTCCAAGACAAGTACCAAGAAGTATCCTACTAACCCCAAGCAATCCAGGTAGAAGACCCAAATCCTGGTTCCAGCTCTGCCACTTACCAGCTCTGGTGACACTGGCAAGGTGTTAAACCTGTCTGAATGTTAGATGCTTCTTCTGACAGGTGGGAATAATTAGATCTGCCTTGTCTCTGTCACAGATTCATTGGGCGCATCAAATACTATACTGCATGAAAACATGCTTTAAAATACACATGCGTTGTAATAATAACAGTAATATAATCCACTCAGCTGAAATTCTGGACTCTGGGTTTCAGGTGGTCCTTAGCACCTTCTTTTGTAAGTTTGGATTTTATCGTCTTCTGTGGGTTTTGAGAAGGGTAAGCTCGAGGCGGGAGCTGCTGGTGAGATACCTGTGGTCTTGTCACGGACTTCCTCGCTTCTTGTAATCCACTAGAGACCTTCCATTTACACCAGCACCTTTAAATAGCTCAGCCTGCTGGGGCTCCAGCTCTCCTGATTTCTATGCTCAGAGCCTACCATTTAAGGACAAGGTCTCCAAGGATGTTGTGATGATACGTGATGCAGTTCCTCTTGGGAGCCAACCCTGGCTCCAAAGCTGACCTGGGGTAGCTATTGGAAAAGTGTTCGGTGGAAATGCCTATGCCTTTTCTGAAGATGTATTAGACAACTAAGGTCAGACAAATGTATATAATATCTCAGCAACATCTGAGCCCTTCAGCATAGTGTTTCTAAAGGCTATAGACAGAATAACCAAAGCCCAACTCCGTGTGTGACTTCACTTCAAAATCACTTCTTCCTGTGTATGTCTCGTATCCAGCATCAGCAAGAAGCCTGAGCATGGGAATTACATAGCTCTAAGTAAGGCAGAGCTAAAAGGGAGCCATGTACAATTTAGTATTTCCCAGCCAGCTCCTCTTCTGCCTAGAAATAAAAGGAGATTTCTGATGTCAGAGACTCTGAACTGAGGGCGTTCAAGGTGGAGGGGACCTTTCCTCTATTTTGAGCTACAAAGCCCAGCATTAGGGGCCATGGCTCTCAGGGCCTAGTTATTCAGATAAACCCTTCCCCTGTGAATTCTGTAAGTATAAAGAAATTATACATTGAAAGAAATGAGATGTCAGCCATTTGTTCTCTTCCATTTTCTGATACACTATAACAAATAAGACATCAGTCATTTGCTGTCTTCCATTTTCTTTTCCGCCATTCCATTTTATGCAATTATATATAATTATCTTTAATTATGTAGTCATTCCATTCCATGACATCCCATTCCATTTGAACTTCCATTATGACTTTTTATTCTGTATTGTTCTAATCTAGTCCATCCCATCCCATCCTATCCCCTCCTGTCCCATCGCTTTCCATTTGATAGCCATGTAGAATTATACCTTAATGCAAGGAATTTTGCTAGATGCTACAAAGAAAGATCATGTGTGTGTGTGTGCGTGTGTGTATGTATACACATGCATGAATGTTTTGAGTAGTTTTCAGGATATCATCATGGAAAGAAATTCTGCATTTTTTGTACTTCTCTCTAGGAATACTGAGGAGGCAAGCTTGGATAAATTTGAAATATTACAAAATAAAGGAAATTGTATATGAGGTTTTAGTAAAGCCATGCACATACATTTGAAGACAGAGGTAAAAATAATGTCACTATTTTTCACCCTTGTGTAATTCTGATGACCAGGCAGACTGATAGAATAAGAGTGCAGAAAGAGGGGCCGGTGAGATAGCTCAGCGGCATAAGCACCTGCCTGGCAAGCGCAACGTCCTGAGTTCGACTCCCGGAACCCACATAGGAAAAAAGGGCTGGTGATATCGCTCAGCGGCACGGGTGCCTGCTGACGTGCGAGGTCCTGAGGTCGACCCCCGGTACCAACAACAACAGCAACAACAACAAAAAGAGTGCAGAAAGAAGGTCAGGAATGCAGCTCAGTGGTACAGCACTTGCCTAGCATGTGCAAAGCCCTAGGTTGGATCCCTAGCACTGGGTAAAAGAAAAAAAATGCAGAAGAAAGCCTAGCAACAACCCTGAAGTGGGAATCATGGCAAAGAAAGAAGGGACTGGCCTATCTCTCTGATGCTGGCTGGATATGGCCTCAACTCACAGCCCTCTGGTCATCCAATCTTTTTTTTTTTTTTTTTGTACCAGGAATTGAACTCAGGACCTTGTGCTTGCCAGGCAGGCACTTGTGCCACTGAGCTGTCTCCCTGGCCCTGGTCATCCAATCTGAGGTACTGGTCTCACAAATTGTTTTGAAGAATCAATGAAGAACTTCGTTTTCTCAGAATACATTCCTTCCTTTCACTCTTTCACTCCATTCTCTGCTGAATGATGAAGTTTCAAATGTGGAACATTATTCTGACTGCTCGGGAAGAGACTGTTGTGTCTTTCTGCCTCTCGAGTGCAAACAACACTTGTCTCTAGAGGTTAAAAAAAACCCCAAATTATTGGAAGAATATTGGGAGAGAATTTCTAAGATGCCTGGAAAACTGGGAAGGAATGAAAGAAGCCAAAGGTGGCCAGGATCATAGCTAAGCTCATCCCAGAACCAGTCACACAGCGGTGCCATTGCTTTCCCTACCCCAGAATATTGATGGCTATAATTTTCCCTACTGTTTTTCATCGGACCTGGTCCATGGATACTTCTTTTATTTATTTATTTTTACTTCGAGACAGGATCTTGCTAAATTGGCCAGGCTGGTTTCAAATTTGTGATCCTCCTGTCTCAGGCTCCTGAATAGCTGGGATTGCAGGGGTGCATCACTGTGCCCAGCTGGGATACTTCCATTATCACTGCAGCCCTTGCTCCTGCAGGAGAATTGGATATGCATGTGAGGCCACCTGCCAGACAAAATTCATTTTGCATTCTTCCTAAATTTTAACGTTATTTGTGAATTCAAATTCCAGTGAAGACACATCTGATTGACCAATCTTAGGTCACATGACTGTGCTGGAGCTGGAAGGGAATCTGGGAAAGCAAATAGCTATAAGAGGACCATGCAGATAGGGAAGCTCTGTAATCATAGAATGGGGGTGAAGACATGCCCATTCTTGTGCTGGCCAGAATGTTTTGATTGAGAGCTCAGTAAGTCTGTGTCTTCAAGAGTATGTGGTATATTTGAGACACTGAATGCTGAAAATGGTTGAGCAGCTAACTGTTCAGAATCAGCCTTAGGGACTCTTAGAAAGTCTAAAGGCAAAGGAAAAATGAAGTCAAACCAATTGTTCTTACACGCTAAAACTCAGGAACAGACCAGAACAGATCTTGGTCAGATTCAGTGTACCACTTATTTTAGAAAAGCGTGATATGTTGTAATAAGGAAAAATTATAAAGAATGGGGCTCTTAGCCAGGCATTTCTACTTCCTTTTGTTAATTTGGGATACATTACCTAATCTCTTTAGGAGAATATACTGAAAAGGATGTTTTTCAGATTTAGCCAAAAAAAGGACATTCAGTTAAATTTGAATTTTAGGTACAAAAGTGTTTTTAGCATAAATATGAGTGAAGGCCCCATACCAAAAATTATTTATTGTTCACCTGAATTCAAATTTAGTTGGGCATTCTGTATTATTTCTGGCAACTAGACTTGGAAGAGCTGTGTGACTGGTTCTGGGATGAGCTTAGCTATGATCCTGGCCACCATCGGCTTCTTTCATTCCTTCCCAGACTCGGAAGTTGACCTTTGCTTCATGCAGACTTTCAGGAAACATTGGAATGTGTTGGGATTGTTTATTTTCAGGTTACTTGCACTTGGTGGGGCAGGGCAGGTCTAAAACTAGAGAACCATGAAGAGTCAAACAGGAGACGCAGGGATGGGGAGAGAAGGTTTAGGGAGGTCTTCAAACAGTTGAGTGGCTAGTAGAAGCAAAATTAATGGAAAAACCCCAAAATAAGTGTTAACTGATTTTTAAAGCATTGAATGTGGATTTATAATCACAATGGAAGGAAACATTTTTTTCTACTTTGCTGCATTTTAGGAACACTACATAGCGTTGTAAGGAAAATGATTGACATTTGTAAGACCTTACCTTTAAATAAAATTTGGGGGAAAGGGTCAGTGAGACTCATTGGGATCTTCCAGGTGGCAAGTAATCACTTCCTGGGAAGACATGTGGCTACCTAAAATGCTTGACAGAGTTACCCAGAAAGCATTGATATTATCAAGAAGTTAAGGAAAACTCAATGGTTAAAGCTCCCTTTTTTTCTCTGCTAGTAATCTATTAGATCATATTTTTTAACAGTATAAATCCTATAGTAATTAAGATAAATTGCAGTCTATATGTGAAAGATGGAATCCATCCACTATGGAAAAAAAGACCATAAAGTGAATAAAGACAATATTTTCTTTCAGATTTCTCAACTGTCCTGCTTTAATGTTGGCTATGATGTGTGCCTTGACATCTTTTTGCTTGTTTTTTCTTTGAGAGTCAGTTATCCTGGAAATAAACTATGTTCTCATGAGGCAGTCTTATGTCATGCTTTAGGTCATGAGCTTTATAAAGAACTTTAGAATGTCAACTCTACGAAATCCAGCCATATAAACTTGGGCTTGTTACTTAAGCACTTGAAATCTGGGCAATTAAATAATAGTGGTATCTCCTTCGTGATGTTCTTGAAAGAATGAAAATGAGATAATGCATGTAAAGTACTTAGGGCCATGCCTTATCAATGAAGTGGTCAAGAATGTTAATTGCTAGTTGGGGAAAAGGGATAAAGTAATACTCTTAGGGATACGTGGAGGATTAACTGAGTTGCTTATAAAACACTTAGGTCACTACCTGACTCAGAGTCAACACTCAATAAATGTTCATAATTGCCATGGTTGTTTTGTTATTACGTGTTATTTATAAAATGCAAATAATGCAATTAACTTAACAGCTGTAAAGAGTAATAGAGGTTATGCGTGGGAAGTGTTAAACACTGTGCCCAATGTAGAATAAGACCCAAGTAAATGGTAAACTCCTCGAAGACCAGAACTATGTTTATACCACTTCAGCCCTGGCACTCTGGCCCAATCTTGGCACATAGCAGGTATCCAATAAATATTTTATAAATAAATGAATAACTATATTACCAACTAAATTCTTTTCTATCACCAATGAAAAAGAGATCATGGAAAAAAGTCTGGGTCTCCTTTAGAATCCAGTGATGCCTGAAAAATGGAGAATAAAATAAACCCAAAAAGACAGGATGTTCCCAAACTGTGAGGTCATCGTCATAATCCCCTACATTAGAAAGGTCTTTATGGTTCACAAAGAACTTTCACATCCATTATGTCATTCAACATAAAAAAATACAGAAACAGGCAAGAAATGTCCTTAGGGTCAGCCTGGACACAGAGCTCAATCTCTTACAAATGATTTAAAACCCACTCTGTCTGGCTACAGATATTGCTTATAGAAAACTTCAGGCACAGAAATGCTACCCAGCTTGATTTAGCTTAAAGAAACCTTTTGTGACCTTATAAACAAACATGGCCCAGTGGGAACCCGAGTGGAATTTCAGACTTTTGAAGATGAGCTGAGAGAATTTGCTCAGAAATGGGACATATTAAAACAATCTCTACCAAAGGAGTGAAAACAATAAAGAGATTGACTCAGAAGTGAACAAAAAGGCCAGGGCCACTTATTGTGAGCGCTTTACTCATTATAACTGTTGACTGCATGGCAATAATGTTTGGGAACATTGTGATCTTGAGAGCGGGCTTATAATGATGTTCATCTGCTCGTATGGATGGAAGGCCTGACCTAAACTCCGACTGCTCACAGAAGGAGCTTTTTATCCTTAAAGTACACCAGCAGAAAGGGACCGAGCAAGGCTGATTACAAGACATTTTCATGAATATAAGCATTGCCTTTTAAATGCCCATCCTCTGATATAATGCTTGTTTTCCACGCATGTGTTGGGTGGATGTGTTGTGACTGGTTGTCGTGAGAGGACTACACCAGTTGATTAAGTGAGGTACTGAAAGACCAGACAAGAGCTGTCATGGTCAGGATCCCAACCAGACACAGATGGCTTGGATGGAGGTTCAGATGGTGCAAGGGGTGGGACTTTATCGATCAAAGTATGGACAGGGCCGTGAAAGTGGACAGGGCACGGTGAGTAAGGTCCCCAGAGACTAGCAGTGACAGGGACTTTATGGACCCCTGGGGTACATGTAGCCCTGTGGGAAGACAGCGGGAACACCTGGGAGAAGCTGGGATCATGGAGGCACCCAGGTGCTGTGAGAGACGCGTGAAGCAGGGAGGGCACTCTCCTGCCTTTCTCTCCCTCCACTCTCCGGTCTCCCGCAGGTTTCTCTCATGGGTCGGACCCCAGCAGGCAAGGAGACCTGGGAGACACCATCTGCCTGGACTCCCAAGGCACTGAACAGGACAGCAGAATGTAAAACATGAGTCTGGGTGGTGGCAGATTAGAGAAGAATCAGCAAAAAAGACTGTGTGATTTGTTTCTTGACTTCCTCCCCGAATCCCTGCTATTGATCTCACATCTCATCACGCCGAGCTTATGGTTCTCACTGTGTGCCTGCTCCCCACCCTCCCTCCTTCCCCTCCCTCTTCAGCTTGTCTGGAGCTCCTTGAGGGCAGGAATAATATCTTATTTGTATTTGGGTGTTCAGCTTAGCACCTCAGGGATGTTTCAGGAATATTCATCGAATGATGGAATGATGGGACATCCATTTATTAAGGTTCATGAAGAGGCTAAGCAGGACCTGATAAATTTTTCTCCAAAAGACAAGTCTTTTACAGAATACTCTCTTATAATACTTAAGTCTTTGTAAACCATAGCATCCTTGTCACAACTACTCAGCTTTGCCTTGTCACAATGACCCAAGCATTTCTAAAGAATATGTAAATAGACTAGCGTGTTGTATGCCAATGGAACTTTATTTACAAACACAGGTATGGGCCATAGGTCATAGTTTGTGGACCCCTGTTGAAAAAGTCTGAGACTTAACAGATGGTTTATATGTTGAGTTTAGCAGTCATTCGGTTTTTGAGTGGTAGCGTACAATAGCAGCAGTGTCCTCTTTAATTATTTTTGGTAAGAGCCTTCCTCCCCTTCATTTCTGCTCTGATGTCCCATAAGTTGAAGCAGATGCCCCAGTGCAGGCTGAGCATACGCTAGGGTAAACTTTGGTGGAACCCTTTAACACACATGGAATGAGGACATCAATAATTCAATCGAACCTATAAATGATTCAAGCCTGTCCCAGTAGTGTCTGCGCATCTGCACAAGTGTACATGTTGGGTTGTCTGTCCTGAGCAAAAGGTCGATGTGAGAATTAAGTGTGGATCTGATGGGTACGGTCCAAAAGCAGGCAGCCAATCTTTCAGTCCAGCCAGCAGATTGTGAGTTGAACATCAGCCCGGGCAATACTTCGAGCAATTCCAGGTGGGAGCAGGGTGAGGGGCATCTCATTTGTGGAAATAAACAAAGCCTGCCTAAGCAAGAACACACAGAGACCATATATGTATTCAGAGATTCCCATCTAGAAAGAGTCTCAGACACATTTGCTTATTTTGGGCAGAGACCCAAAAGCAGACAGGGGAATGGGAAGGCTTCGCAGAAGAAGGAAGCCTTCTGGTCTGTCCTGCTTGGAGGCTGAAGGCAGGCTAACCAGAAGCAGGGCATCCTGAGAAACTGGATTGGGGATCATGTTTGACTTTCTCTGATTGGTCTGAGTTGGAAGTGGAGGAAAAATTAGGGAAGCTGAGCATTATTGAACAAATCTTGCCTGTTTGGGGTGGGTGATGGTAGAGTTGTAGGGCAGAGTTTTATTGTCATATATGGGCTGTTTCTTGTTGGTTCATATGTTCATTCTCTCAATCATACAGTCACTACTGGATCTTTCTTGGCTCCACTACCTCCTGGGTGACATTAAGACAGGAAGAGCATCTCGCAGAGGACATCTGCTCTGGTCTGCACCTGGGAGGTCAGGCTACCATGACCCTCCAGGACCCAGGTTTCTACCCATGCAGCTATGTCAGTGAGGAGAGCAAGTGACCTAAATCATCTGTAGCTGACTGGTTGTTCCTACACTGGCTCAATCGATGCCACCAAAAGAAGAATTCTCTGATTGTCTGTGAAATGCAGCCCTTTTATAGAAATTTCAAATTTTTCCCTTAATGATACATAAATTCCTTTCAGTTTCTTTCAAGATATCCCCATGAGGTAGACCCAAGCAGGTCATATGTGTGTACTATGCAGTTACTGTTTGCTTCATTTGCATGAACTTTTTCTCCTTATAATTTTCTATTACACGGTGTACAGGAGTTCCCCCATGGCTATTACAGGGGCTAAAAATAATAAGTGGAAAATCCCAGGAAGAAACAGTTTGTAAGTTTTGAATTGTACTGTTTTAAGTGGTGGGGTGAAACCTTGCCCTATCCCGCTTCACCCAATCTGGGACAGGAATCATCCCTTTGCCTAGCATATTCAGACTGTTTACACTGCCCATCCATCGCTCACTGAGTAGTCCTCTTGTTAGCAGATCGGCTGTCACCGAGCTCAGTAGTTATGTTCAAGTAACCAAGCTCAGTACTTGTGTTCAAGTTCCTTACTAATGGTCTCAAAGTGCAGGCATGTTCTAGGTTTCTTTCCCACCCCTGGATCTTAAGACTCCAGACTCTTGCATATCTGTTTACTTTCTCTTCTTGCTTTATTTATTTTTATTTATTTTATTTTTTGTGGGTACCGGGGGTCGAACTCAGGACCTCACGCTTGCCAGGCAGGCGCTCATGCCGTTGAGCTATCTCACCAGTCCTCTTGTTGCTTTAGTTCTTCCTCCATACAAGATTCATTTTTCTTTCCTTCACATCTGGCTAGATTGTACAATTCGCCATAGATTTGTTAAATTACTGGATGCCTTTCTCTCCTTCTGAAATAAAATATAGAACCCTCCGAATTTCATTTCTGATCAGTGCTTGTCTCTCAACAGAAACTGCCTTCTGTGCTAGAAGCAGACAAGCCCTGCGGGCAGTTCATTTTTGTGTGTGCGTTTGCTCGCCTGAGTAAAGCGATAAAATTCTTTTTCATAGACTTGTAGACCCCTGGAGCAGGAAGGGACCTCTGGGGTCAGGAAGGCTAATATTCTCCAAATGTGGTACGTGGTCCACTGGGAGTGTGCAAGATGATGTTAGATAAGCATTTTAAAGAATTTTAGTTGTTATGTACTTACTTCAGCATTAGTAGAAGAGAAGTAACTGGAACATTAAACCATGTGTGTTCATAAATATTATTCCCTAAGATAAGGCTGCCTTGGGAACCCATTATATTTAGTAAGTATGAATTACAGGCATTGTCAGGAAATACCTGGATATGACAAAGATCATGAAAGTAGGATTTTGGGAAGACTAGATCTGCTCCAATCTCTTTAGTGCTACAGATGAGGTCCTGAGAAGAGAGGACATTTATCCAAGGCATCAGCTCTACAGAAGTGGGACTAGGATTAGGTAGAGAACTTTGTTCTAAGTTTGAGGGACAATGTTCTTTTGTTCATTTTCAAAGACCCCTTTCCTTAATCCATTTTCTGTTGCTATAACTGAATACTGGAGGCTAGATACATTATAAAGAAAAGAGTTTTATTTGGCTTATAATTATGGTGGTTGGTGGATCTGAACAGCATGGTGACAACACCCTAGTGAGGTCATTCTGGTTACATCATTATAGCAGAGAAACACAACAGGAATTATCTACATGCACCAGGGCCAACCACATGGAGTGACCTCACTTTATAACAACCCACTCTGAAAGCCCGCTGTTAATCTGTTCGTAATGGTGGCACCACTGTGACTTTCCACCAGACCTCATCTCTTAAAGGTTCCATCACTCCACCCCCAAACTGGGGACCGAGGTTCTAGCACAAGAACCTTTGGGGAGACACTCAAACCATAACCAAACTCCAGCACCCCTTCTCGGCACCTGTGAGCTCAGCTCAAGAGTGGATACCATAATCAAGTCCTCGGAAGGCCCCTGGGGGCTGGATTTGCAAAAGCGCAAGAGGCTGGACAAAAGCCTCTTCTAACCACAGGGTGAATTACCTGGGAGAGTACAAGAAGAACCTCACTTTCAAAGACAAAACTTGGTTGTTCAGTGGATCTTGAACAACAGAAACTTCACTGGGTAACAAGGTAAATGAATGCATCACTCTATTCACCAAAGTGAAGGCCCGTAAGCTGCTGGTTGCTCCCAGTAATGGCAGCTTCGGAATGCAGTTAATGGGTTAGTATAGTTTTTAGTGTAAAAGCAAACTAAATTAAACTGATAGTTTTAATTAAATTTGAATTGGCTGTGATTTTACTCAGTTTTAAAGGCCACTTGAGACACTAGTGTTGCACTTAAAATCTAGTGTTGTAATTAGTGACATCTACATTTATTATAATGGTTACTGCACTTTATTGAATTTATTCAGGAGTAAACAAAAGCTCAGCATCTAAAGAGCTTGTATTCCAGCATAGGTTGGCTTTGGAAGCCTGTTTTATCTTTGTTAGGATGTCAGGTGACAATGCTGATCTCAAAAAGAGAGGTTCATGCTTCAACCATCCAGCCACAGACTAAGACTTTGGGTTACCTCAAGGCAGACCCTTCCTGAACAGTGTAATTATGCTTTTGTCGCATTCATTCTCTGAAAAATACAAATTTTGTTCATGTTAAGCATCCTTCCGTTTCCACAGTACTTCTGGAGTTCGAGGTCCATGTTGTAGACTGCATATTTTTGTCTTCTCCAAAGTCACATAGCAACCCTACCCACTAGTAGAAAGGAATTCAGGCAGCGACTTCGGGAGATGAGCTCATGAGAGGGGAGCCCCCATGATGAGATTAGTGTGCTTACAAGAAGACAGACTGGAGCTAGCTTGCTGTCTGCCATCTGAGGGTCCTACCCAAAGATGTCCATCGGTAAGGTGGGCAGAGGGCCTTCCCCAGGCGCTCGATCAGCCTGATCATGTGTTTCTTCTCAGCCTTTAGAATGGTGAGAGGTCATTTTCTGCTGTTGAAGCTGCCCAGTGCTTCTTATAGCTTCCGTAATCCTCAAGTTCAAATCTGGACTATCAAGCAACAACTAATATGACCTGGAAATCAGAAGAGCTGTGTAGAGGGGAGGTCACTGCAGGCTTCCTGAGGGAGGCAGTGCACTGGTGGCTGAGCATGATCAGTCCTGGTCAAATCAGCTCTAAAACAGTGGTCCTCATAACTTTGGTGTGGGAAGCATCACCTGAGAGAGGCTTATTAAAAATAGTCTCCAGGGCCTCTTCTTTAGAAATTCCGATGTAGTAAGTGAAAGGTAGGAAAAAGAGAAATTAACTTGTTGCTTCCTTCTCTGTTCTCACTCTCGACACAGAGAACTCTGATACCACCTGTCAGAAGTGGGCTTTTCCTACGTGTCCTTTCAGTTCTCCACAGACAACCATTGCGTGTCCCAAGATTCATGTTGGTTCTGACACTGTCTACCTGGCATTAGCATCAGAGCCCACAAGCTAAGGGCTCAGTCCTGTGAGTCCATCCCCACTTCAAGGGCTTCTGCGACTTCTGACTGACAGGCTCTAAATTGGGGGTTCCCAGGTCTCCCTTTTCAGGTTCCATTATTTGCTAGAGTGGCTCACAGAACCCAGGACAGGAATTTACTTACATTTACTGATTTATTATACAGGCTCCAGAGGAAGAGCCGGATGAAAGACATGCATAGGGTGAGGGTTGTGGGAAGGGGTCCACTTCCCTCCTTCACCTCTCTGTGTTCAACCACCTGGAATCCTTCTGAACCTCATAGCTTGGGGTTTTATGCAGGCTTCATACATAGGCATGATTGATTATTAACTCCATCTCCAGCCTCCCTCCCCTTCCAGGAGGGTGAAGGGTGAGGCTGTTCCAAGCTTGTTAATCCTAAATGGGTCTTTCCGGGGACCAGCCCCTACCCAGGAGCTCACTAAGAGCCATCTCATTAGAATAAAAATTGCTCCCACCACCACAGATTTTCTGTCAGAAAATAGGTCAAAGACCAAACATGAGAACTAAAGATTCTCTTAGCAAGCCCACTGCTCAGAAAATTACAAGGGTTTGAGCTCTGTGCCAGGAACCAGGGGTGGAGATCAGATACATATTTCTTCTTATGTTCCAGTACCACAGTAAGTACATGGGCAAAACTTCAGTTGAGACATTTTAGTCTAAAGCACTGCTTTAATCTAACAGACTCCTCAAAAAGATCCATCGATACACAGAAATAAGAACATCCCCTCGGAGGACTGCCGTGCTCTGCACTCTGAGAGGAGGTCCATATGCAGACAGTCTCTTAAAAAATGGTTTGATGAGTGAGATTAAAGTAAGGCTTATACTTTTAATTAAAAATTAATACCTATATAAAATACAGGAATATGTAACATAAAAATGAATTACTTCAGGTCCATTCAATCCCCTTCATCAAGTGGCCCATTGTCTGGCATGCTATGCTTATGGCTCTTTGCTGTCATTATCATACACATAGCTGTAGGCAGGTGCTGCTCTGCTAGATTTTCCCTACTTGTTACTTTGTTCTAAGTTCTGAAGATTTCCTCCACTCTGTCGTTTTATGTGCGTAGGTTATTCCTTTTATGTAACATGGCATTCTTGTTTTATGACTATAAATATTTTGCCAGTATCTTTAAGTATGATGTTGAGGGTTATTTATTTTTGGTACCATCTGTGTTACCATTTTTCTCGTTGTTTAAGTTGATCTTTCTCTGGAAAGCTACAGGCATTTTCTGAATAAGCTCGGTGATCCTCATTTTCCCATATGTAAGAATAGGGCAATAGGGAGGTGGAGCAGAAACTCTTGGATGTGGCAGGGATTGTCGATTGGCACTTTCACTTTGGGTACAATAGGCAGGAATTTAGACATTTTGCTTTGGAATCCCTAACACTATCATGAGGGATATGTTCTTTTATTTATTTATTTATTTTTTGTGGGTACCGGGGGTCGACCTCAGGACCTCGCACGCCAGCAGGTGCCCGTGCCGCTGAGCGATATCACCGGCCCTTTTTTCGTACGTGGGATCCGGGAGTCAAACTCGGGTCCTCGTGCTTCCCAGGCAGGCGCTTACGCTGCTGAGCCATCTCACCGGCCCCGAGGGATATGTTCTTTTTTTTTTTTTTTTTTTTTGGTGGGTACCAGGGGGACGACCTCAGGACCTCGCGCGCCAACAGGCACCCGTGCCACTGAGCGATATCACCGGCCCCTTTTTCGTATGTGGGTTCCGGGAGTCGAACTCGGGCCCTCGCGCTTGTAAGGCAGGCGCTTACGCCGCTGAGCCATCTCACCGGCCCTATGTTCTTAAGGGACACTTACATCTGCATTCACCCTAGCAGCCTCAATTTTCTCCATTTTTTCAATTTATTTATAAGAAGCATTTCATTGGTGTTGTTTCTCCTTATGGCTATTTTTATTGGAGGTAAACACCCACCTTTAGAACATTCTGAACACACAGGAGGTGGAACTGACTATTCTGTTTGCAGAACTTCAATTAACTGAATTTTCTTCCTTCCTATTTTCATTTATGTGCTGTTTATCAGTGGCAAGTCTGACAAGTTTTCTCGTTTTAAGGTTGAGCAACAAAACTTAAATTTTTGAAGAGGATGATACATGAACTCACAAAACATTCTAATATTTAAACAAGTTCACTGTAACAAACAATAAATCCCAGGAAAACAGACCTGGCTATTTTAGAAGGGACTAAGACTTGGAATACTTCTGCATTACTCAGATGAATTTTGGGTTTGAATCTGGAGGAATTGTTTGTAAAGAACAGTGAACTTTAATCAAACTGAAACAAATCCAAGACCTTTGCATCTGATTCCATTCATAGATTTGGAATCTATAGAACCAAAGACTACTTAATAACAATCAATCAAACAGTCAAACGAACAGCAAAGACAAATCCTGAACTCGATGAACATGGATGCGACAGGAAAAAGCCAGGTGTAGTTTCTCTTTGATCAATTTAAATCCAATAACTCTTACTTTTGTTGTCAATGTGGACTTCTGGAGCATGGAACACCAATTTCAGAATTTCACATTTTATTCACAAATGTTATAATAGTCAACAAAACATTGTAGATCTCGATAGAGTCTTACAGATAAATTGAAACACATTCCTAAATTATATCGATAATGATGTGAAGAAAGCCATACTGGGAAGAGGTTAAAAAATGGGGCTTTGAATTCAGGTGTATATGAGTGCTCATCTGCATTGGCCTAGAGGTGACACTGTTGTTTCTACTCACTGTCTACTGGTCACAACTAATCACAAGGTCCCCACATAATTGCAGGAGAGCTTGAGAAATAGGAGGTTGTGCATAGAATATTTGGTGAGCACTGGCTCTCTTTGCCAGAATTGTTATCATTATAATCACGTCTAAAGAGATGGAGTACTTTTGTTTGGGTTTCTAGAACTAGTTATTGGTAGAATTAGGAGTAGAGGGAAAATAAGAAATGCTGAGCAACCGTGGTGGTCTCTACCCACAAAGCCCTTTTATTTTACATATTGTGAGCCTTAGGTTCCCAGAGTTCGAGCAATCTTCTCAAGATGTGGGGTGAATTAGAAGCAAAACTAAATGTTGTTTTTTCTCCTTAGCTTCCCTGTCTCCCCTCTCCTGGAGATTTCTGTCATGCCATTTCACAATAATTTCTATGACATTTTGCCTTCAAATGACTGAATTGTTTATTATCACCAAGAAAGGATAAGTCTTTCAGTGCAGTGTGTGAACATGTAAATTTTATGATAATGAAAAACGTTTCCTTCTGGAACTAGATAGAGCATTGGAGCATGACGCACACATTAAGATGACGGTGGAGAACGTCCCTCATCCGGGTGATTAACGTTTGGTGTCAAGATTTGTGTTAAGACAGGAAATGCTTCTTTAAATTTTGGAATGGTAAAGTCTTATCACAGTGACCACACAGTCTATAACATGTGGACAGTGTTGATGCTTCACTGCAGAAGAACATTCTTCTGGAACTCCGATTCCAAACTATGAGGTCTTGGTATGATTAAGTGAAGTAGGTGGGTACTATCCTCAGCGTGGGTTGGACTTCCATTTTGATGGGTCAAAAAATGGTCACAGATTTTTTTTTTGTAGTACTGAGGATTAAATCCAGGGCTGTCTCAGTTATTTACATCTTAGGACCATTTTTTATTTAATTTTTTAGTTCTGAGGTAGGGTCTGTCTAAGTTGCCCAGACTGGGCTCAAAACTTGTGATGCTCCTGCCTCAGCCTCCCAGAATGCTGGGATTACAGGTACGTGCCACTACACCCAATTTAAGAATGGTCACTGTCTTAGTCACTTTCTCATTGCTGGGCCATACCTGCAACTTAAAGAAGGAGAGTTTTATTTTGATTCATATTTCAGTCCAGGGTCAGATGGCTTCAAAGAAGAAACAGCAGAACAGAAGGGCAAGGTGGGGAAGAGCTGCTCGTGGCATGGTGGACCGGGAGCGGAAAGAGGTTAAGGGAGGAGCTGGGGTGGGAGAGGACAGATCCTTCTAGGTCACACACACACAGTGACCATCTCTTCCGACCAGACCCCACCTTGTTACAGCAAGTCAGCTATAAACCCCATCACCCAATCACTTCCCCCAGCCTGACTGTGAGCAAATGAGCCTCTTGGGGGGACCCTAGCAGTCACAGGTTCCACGAAGCATCTCTCATTGAGAGTGGCATCCCCTCGAGGGGATGGCGACTGTGTCTATTTCCTGACCCAGCCTGAGGCAGCTTCCATTTCCAGTCTCATGAAGTACCTGTCCCAGGAGCTTTAAGCCTTCGTGTGGACGGGCCCGAGACTGTGTCCAGCTTTCCAGTCACCCCCGCCAGGGAGGCAGCATGGGAATGAAGGTGTCATCCTGGCAGTGGATCTCTCAGCCTAGTCACCCCACTTACGGCTATGTGCATCACAGACAAACTGCTTCGCTGAGCCCTTTCTAATTCCTGGTCAAACAAAACTGTGAGCAAAATAAAATGTTTGTTTTAAGCTATGAACTGTTGGGACACTTGTTACACAGCCGTTGATAACTGGTATGTCCATCGCCTGTGGCTCCGGTCTTGGTGCAAGGGTCAGCTCTAAAACCAGACTATTTGGGTCTGAATCCTGCCTCTGTGCCTTAGAAGCCATGCGACCTCAGGCAAATGACAGAAATGCCCCTCTGCTTCAGCTTCTTCATCTACAAAATCAGGATGCTGGACTTACCTCATAGGGACTAAATTCATTACTTTCTGTAAGTCTTTGAAGCAGTACTGAAATATTTCTTCAAGTTCTTTTTTTGAAGACCTACTCTGTGCCAACTACTATTCTGGACTCTAGGGACATTTCTGAAAATATTGGCGAATGGTCTTCCACTCATGCCGCTTACCTTCCAGACAAATATTATTAATAGTCCCTCCCTCCCCTCCTCCTTATGCATATTTAAAATGAACAGACAAGCAAAACCCAGCACTCGTGGAATCAAGAGTCTTCTTGGACTCTATAAGACTCAATATACACCAGTCAGGGTGCTCCCTTGTCATAGTTCAGCACAGCCCCACTTATTTATATGAATAATCTTTGAGTACAGACTCTACTGATTTATGGTGGCAATCACGGCATCCTTAGAAAGGAAAGCACCTGTACATCTGTGATCAGTGTGAACTTCCCGAATTGATGTCCTTACCTGCAACGTGGACTGATCACAGTGAAGAAAATCTGAAGTCTGACCCACCCCT
Source organism: Erethizon dorsatum (assembly GCA_028451465.1). NCBI lineage: Eukaryota > Metazoa > Chordata > Mammalia > Rodentia > Erethizontidae > Erethizon > Erethizon dorsatum. The sequence goes on along the minus strand of CM051825.1, from coordinate 144,257,870 downwards.
GATAACACGTGTCCATCAAAGGAAGGGGCAAGAGGTCACCAAGAAGGCTGTGTGGACAGTGAGGCAGAAGCGCATTTTCTGATCGTGATGGTGAGGGGTTTCAGCCCATAGGGGTGATATTTTCTAAACATCAAGTTCATATTCATGGTCAATTATGTAGAGGTGCAGCGTCAGGGACAAAAAGAAAGCATATGTCACATGTGACTGGAAAAGGTAAGCTACGTGGCCACCATGTTGCTGCATTATTGCAGGGAGGTTTCCTGAAGAGAAGGTTCCCACTATGTTCTCACGTCCATGCATTCAACAAGTACCATCCTTTTCCATCTCTGTCAAACTCACGTTCCTTTTATAGCAGGGCAATCGCACCATTGTTTTTGGTTCAGACTTCTTACTTAGAAAAATACTGTTGCAGAGTGGCCTAAGTTAATTTGTAAGTAATTCCCACGAGACTGTGGCCTGCTAAGTAAACCCCACAGAGCACCAATGAATTGGGAAAATGCTAGCTCGTAGGCTCACTTAATGGCCTTCTGGAATGAAGTAACTCTGGTAGACAGGAGAAGCCACGGAGTTAATAGACTTAATAAGAATTTAGATTTAATCTGTTAGGACACCGTCTTACTCACTTTCCTTGTCACTGGGACGAAATATGTGACACTCACAACTTAAAATAGGAGAGGTTTATTTGGGCTCATAGTTTCAGAGGTTTCAGTTCATGGTTGGCAGGCTCCAAGGGAGAATCAGCATGGTGGAAAGGCCTGCTGTGGAGGAAAGCTGCTATCATCATGGCGGCCAAGAAGCAGAGAGAAGGGAGGACCCCAGAAGGGAGATATACCCTTCCATGTTATGCCCTATGGACTTGCTTCTTTCAACCAAGCCCCACCTTCCAACAGCATGCTTAGCTCTGAATTAGTGATCTAATTACCTTCCAAATGCCTGTCCTATGAGTACATGAGCATTTTGGGGGACATTCTGGTTCTAAACCATAACAGACACATTTACAGAAGTTGGGAAAAATCAGCCACAACTACTACATCCTTTAACTTATTTAGAATGGCTAAAAAATAAAGCACTTCTGTCTAATCCCATATGAATATGGAATTGTTTTCAATTGAGCTTCTGCCATTTAAAAATATATCAAAAATAACGCACACGATAACAAAAATGATTCTCAACATGGCTTGATCAGCAATGACCAAGCAACAAGCAACTTAAGTGCATCATTCTCCTTGCTGTAAATAATTCCTTTCTCCTCTCTTCCCCTCCTATCTCTATTTACCCTTTAATACTCATTTCAAATTCTACTCCTTCCAAGTAGCTGCTTCTGTGGACCACAACTGACCTGAGATCCATAATGTGTTCTCTTCTGAATCCTAAGTTTACCACATGGCCTGGCTTCTATCATCTCTTTATGAAATTAACTTGAATTGTAAGTTAATCTTGGGGTAGAGGCTAACTTGGATGTACAGCTAGGGGTTTTAATCTCTATTCCTATTTTTTTTTATTACAGAGACTCTATAGAACTCCCTAGGATCCCACCAGTACACCTGCGCCTTTATAAAAGGTATCTCCATGCATTGCATTTTCATGCAATGCTAAAATCTGAAGCGCAAAAGTGGCCCTGTGGTGAAAGACAAATATGTTTGTGGGAAGTTCAAAATTCAATACGTCTTTATAGTACGGGTGTATCAGAGCCTTTAATAGATAACTGTTACTTTCCAAAAGGAGGGAAGAGTATTAACCACCTTGTATGTTCTCTATCGACCCGACTTCCATAGGTTTATTTAGGTGTACTGGTCTCCTTGGTTTTCTAGAAACGGGTATGTGAGCCTTTTGTGGATGCTCTATAAGTGACTTCTAGAAACATCTTCCCATCTCAGATCTTGTTTTACTTGAGGGTAGAATATCTAAGGCTTCTCATTCTGCAATAAGGAGTGGTCTTGACCCAAAAGACCATGCAGGGTGTGCTGTGGTCTTCCAGTTCTTGTCCCTCCTTTGGGATGAGTCAGTCATTAACCATGGAGAAATTTATTTTACTAAATTTTATGTGTTACAACTTCTGTCATCTACCAGAAAAACTTTCCCCCCCTCAAATCTCAGTCCAAAAGGAGGACTGCTGTTTCTCCGGCTGCCCACTTTCACAGATTTAAAGATGAGTGGTTCTAACTATGGTGGTTCACCACGACTTACTGCTCGTGATGCGGCAAGCGTTGTGTGACTCCGTCCCTGTATTTGGAAATGCTCAGAAAGCCTGTCTATTCCCTCCTTTCATCCTTAGATTCAGCAGCTCTGAGAATCATGATGTAGAAGGGTTGTGAGCTTTGGAGCAAACTCAACTTGACTTTGAATACCTGCTGTATTTCTTATCAACGTCACGGGGTTTGGGGAAGGAACCTTAGTTTTTTCATCTACAAAATTAGAATGTAGTGTACCTGCCCCTCCTTGGAAGGCTGTGACCCCTCTTCTTGTCATTGCAAGCTGAAGCCCAAGAGATGGTTCAATGCCAAGTTGCTACCTTGAGTCCTTCTATTGAGCATGTGGCTTGAAACTGCTCCTCCTGTAGGTGAGACCTCTATTTCCACACCACCTTGCCCTCTCCGTTCACTCACTTTGGCGCACAGACCTTTCATGGCTGTCTCACTGCTAGTTTTTCTGCACATGTGATATCTGAAAACAGTAGAGACCTTGTAATTATTTCAGAATCTCTCTGCTCAAATGAGAGCTGAAATAAAATCCTGGATTATTTTGTTCAAATGAGTTAACATTTCCCAAAGTTGGGTCATGTACACCTAATTCTATTTTCTAAGAGACACTTTGGAACAGCCTTAACTGCAAAAATGATCATCCCAAATCTATTATTCTCTTAGTCTATATCCAAAGGATCACAAACCATTTTCTAACCTGATCCTTTTTTTAAAAAGTGTTGAGTAGTTTAAATTTTCATTATGGAAAAATTAAAATATACAAAATAGAGATAATATATGAAAGGCTCATATACCCAGGAGCCAGATTCCACAATTAATGATTTATGAGCAATATTGCTTCATCTATATCTTTCTCTTCCTCTTTACCACTGGATCATTTTGGGACAAATCCAAGACACGTTGTCCTTTCACCTATGACTATTTTAATATGAATATTTTTAAATGATAAAACATCTTGTAAACATATAACTATGATGCAATGATCATTCCTAAACACATTAAGAAAAATATTTTAAAATATTATGTCAATCATTTTGAGTGGGGAAAGTAAGATAAAAATGTATAGTAGTTGTGCTTCATTATAAAGCCCCCATGGATTAATAAAATAGTGATATAGAAGCCTGAGCACTTTGTGATCTTGACCTTCACCCTATTAGAAGAGTCTGTAAAAATTCTAAAATCATAAAAGAAGTGAAATCTATGGGATGACCATTTAGTTTGTGTTTCTGCCCTGTGGGTGGGGGGCATGGTTTACCCCAACCTGTAAAGATCACAGGAATCTGAACATTGCTAGAGACTCATAGACACAATTGCTGGGCTTCCCTGAGCTGCAGTTTTTGACCCTTTCACCAATGTTAGTAATAACTATATCATTGATAGAAGATGATTTCTTTTAGAATCAATAGCGTTTGCTGCAGTATGGATTTTGGACCCAACTGGGAAGATCAGTATGTTTATGATATTATTATTCCTCCCAGGAAGTAGCAACAAGACAGAAGAAAAATCTTCCAAATATGTCCTAAGTATGCTATGGGAGGACCAATAAGTATTCCCAAGTGGCAGCATTTCCTATTGAACTGTGCCAGAATGTCTGTTTTTAGAAAAGTGCCAAGTTAATTAGCACCCTATAGGACCTTGTTACAGCTCAGAATGACTACATCTGCTGATAATTTAATCATTACAAATGTGACACAAGGAAATCGAGCTTCACATTCTGTTACATAATGTAAATTGACAGTGAATACTGCTCAATAGTGTTATGTCATTAATAAGGTTGTTTCTTAAACTCATAACAAGTATCAAGTAATTTTCTCGATAGGCTAAGAAAATAGACTCAACGCATGATAGTTTTGAGATGCAGAACATCCTGGGTACATCTGTCCTTCTTCCAGAAGTTGTGGGCTGCTGGTGTAGAAGGTCATATGGGCATGGATCTCTGTTAGAGGTCAAGAAGGTTCTACAAGGACATCCTATATGGCAGGTTGAAGGACTTTATGGTCACTGCTCTCCATGTTGTCTTTAGCTGTTAACAAGGGGTGAGGCAGGGGCTGTGTCACTCTCAAGGGCAGTTAGCCTGGGAAGTGTGCACAGATACCCGAGATCTGCCATGCTGGTATGAGGGAAGGCAGGGGTGGGAATGGAAACTGGCAGATGGGCTTCCTCTTGTGCTTCCACGGGCTTTCGTGATTGTGTCCTGGGGTCCTTTCCTGTCAGAACATTCCGAGAGATTCTTGGGTCCAGTGCCCCCCGTCCTCAGTAGTGAAGACAGCAACCATACAATGCTGGCACAGCATGAATCCACTGTGACCAGGAGCCCAGGCACCTGGTGTGGCTCTGGCAGAATCAGCCGGCAGAGTTAGTCAGTCACACATGTCCTGCTGCCTGGTCCTACTCTTCAGTGTTGCTGGGAGATAGTGGCCTCTCTCCATCCATGACTAGTTACATTTTTCCTTCCAAACATCCCACTGGAGGTAAATGAGAGAAGTCTTTCCATCTTCTTCAGGTGGAGTGGAACTATGCTCACAGTTAAAACACAACCAAAGCCAAAAAACAAATAAAAACAATCAACAACAAAAGCAAAAGGCATAAGCTTTCAGCTACTAGCAAGGATCACGGCTGCAAAAGGTTTGGGTTGGATGGAAGAGAAAGACTGTATAATTTTTTGGGGGACTCAGTCTTGGCAACTGTAGGGTTTTTAAGACATGGCAAAAATGATCAGAAACAGGGAAGATTGGGCTTGGGGAGTGGTGTCTGAACCTACACTGTTGCCTCTGTAGACTGAAGACTGGAGCACCCACCCAGGTGAGTGGGAGCTACCAGTGGGGGCTCTGGAGACAAAATCTCAGAGGTATGCATGCGCATCTGGTAGTGGCCTCAAGGAGCCAACAGCTAAACCATTCCATGGGCCAATGTGAGGCTGACTCTATCTGACAGCAAGGGACAGAAGCAAGAGTGAGTCTCAGGTCAGCAGCCGGAGGAGGTCCTGGGCATTGCACCCTGGGCACCAGGAGAGCAAACGTGTCCAATCTGGCTGGTAAGGTGTGAAGAGTGAGCTATTCTGGAAGTCCCACAAGGTGTGGTGGCTGGGCAATCAAACTATGGAAAAATGGGCTTCGAATCTAGCTTATTTTGTGTTCCAGGATATAAATTATCTTGTTTGAAATCTGTATTTTTTTTCTTCTTGGTAAATACATACATGGTAATTATAGAAGACTGTATACTTTAGATAATAAAAATAAAGAAAATTTAAACAAAATTCCCCAAATATTCAATTATATAGAGGTAAATAAGGTTAACAACTTGATAGAAATTCTTCCTTTTTCCTCCTTTCCTTCTCTCTTTCTTCATCTCCTCTGTGTGTGAAAAAAATATATAAATATATATAAATATAAATATATATATGTATATATTGCCAATGCACACTATATTCTATTGTGCATCATAATTTTTCCTCCTTAGTACTGAAGATCCCCCTTCATGTATCTGTGATGTTATTTTTGGTGGCCGAGTAGTAGTACCCTGTAAGAATTACTGAATCTCATTGCCTAACCATTGACATAGGGCTCTATAGTGTTTTCTTTTATCCAGCACAGCAGGGAATTGGGAGATTATACTCTCTAAGCTGCACCTTCACTTGTGAGCTCCGAAGGTCTGCTGATGAAGAAATGAGGAATGCTTCCTGAGTCATAGATTCTTGGAGTAGAAACAAAACTTGGTTGTGGTTTTGGAAAAATTTGACCTAGTTTGCTTAGGTGTCATTTATAACCATCTTACACCTTGAGTAGTACAGTCTATAATTGACAATAACTGGAAATTTACTGTGTCAGAAAGTCACCAGTGAGCTTATTCATTACCATGCCAGGATGTTTTTCCATGCAGTGACCCAGAATCAGCTTTAGGACATGAACCTATTGCCCTGACTCTACCACCACTGGCCTGGTGACATAGGCCAGAAGGCTTGTATTAGTCAGCTTTTCATTGCTGGGCCAAAATACCTGACACTTGCAACTTGAAGGAGGAGAGATTTATTTTGGCTCACAGTTTCAGAGGCTTCAGTCCATGGACAGTTGGCTCTGAGGCAGAAACATGGCGGAAAGGCATTGTGCAGTAAATCTGCTCAACTCATGACATTCAAAAAACAGAGATCTGGGAAGAGCCCAAGAGGATGGGGCCAGGGACCAGATATAGTCCTCAAGGTCACACCCCATGACCAACCCAGAAGTGTGCTTTACCAACGTCCTAGGCATCTCTCAAGTCAATCAAATTGACAATCAATATTAGCAGTTATGAGGCTTAACCTTGATGGCTCTCAGTTTCCTCATCTGTAAAACAGGTACCATAGAAGAATATGCTTTTGACATGCTAGGAATATTAAGGAGATAAAGCATGTGCAGTGCATAAAAAAAGCTCAATATCTGCTGTGACCAGAATGACATCTAGACAGTACCACAGCACAGGATATGTTCGGTACCTGTACCTGACAGTCCTGTGGCAGTTTAAAGAGCTGCCTGTCTCATATCCTCATGTCAGTCTACACTTGTTGACCCTAATTACTTTGCTTCTTGTGGGACAGCAGTTCATATTCCCTCACATTATACTCAGCTCTGCACCTCCCAAACACTCTTCCATCTGACATATTGAGTGGGTTAGCCCATCTCTTCAAACTCTCCAGCTCTCTGCATTTCCCCAGACAAACCCTGCTTTTGTGATTGGATACCCAAAGAGTCCCCACCAAGTACACAAGATTCTTCCCTGCTCTAGAGCACCCATTCCACTCCAGCCTCAGGAAACATGGTTGAGGGACATCTTTGTGCAGATGACTTCTGTTTAAAAGGAACAGATGTGAACCTAGAGCTCTTTCAATGTTTGGTATCACTTGCTTCCTGCTTCCATCTGAATAAAAACATTCTGAATGTGGCAAGGACACAGTGATCTTCTTGAAGGTAGAGACCTTTTTCTTTCTTGTCTTCCTTGTTCATAGACTGCGCTGTTCATGGTCTGTGCACCCAGCTCTCAGCATGTGCCAACTGCCCTACTAAGTCTCTTGACTCCACTGTGATTGTTACAACAGCCCCGTGAGGACAGTTATTCTACTGTCCCTGCTTTAACAATTGGGAGGCCTGAAATTCAAGATTATCAAAATATCCAGTCACATCAATTCAAAACTAATTGATAGATAGACACAGAAGCCAAACAAATAAAGATTAAAATATTGCCTTTCGTATGTCAAGCTGATGGCAAAATTTGGTTATAGATTTATAGACAAGGAGACTGTTGGCATCTTCTCTTATCCTTCCCTCTCATGAGTTAAGATTCTGGGAGAGGGCAGCAGAGGGGAAGTAAGGATTGAAGAGCAGTTTGCTGCCCCTCATTGATCTGGAGGAAAGGGGGTGTTGGAGGCTCAGAAGAGGAGGGGAGGGTACCCAGAGTTCGTTTCCTGTGGATAGAATAGCTTTACTCAGTCCCCAAGCACAGAACAATGATCCCCCATAAGCCAAGCTCACTCCTGTGTGGGCAAGAGAAAATGCTGGAGGAGGCTCCTGCCCTGGAGGACCTTCACCACGGAGACACAATTCCAGGGCCAGAAGTTCCTCTACCTATCCTCCATCCACACTCCAGGCTGTCCTGACTTTAGGGCGTTTGTGTCTTTCAGCTGGCATCCCCACATCTCAGTGGTTCATTTACCGAACAACTTTGATTTACCATTCAGAACAGCATAGGGATGATGTTAGGAAAAGAAACAATAATCCTAAGGCTTTTAAATGTATCAGTAAATTTAAGAAACTTAAATACGCAGTATATTTTGCTTGGCAGAATTCCTGCTCTTGACACCATGGGTGACTCTGCTTGTGCCAGCAAACCAAGCCATTTTGACATCACACAGGACTGGAGCTGTTTGCTAAGAACCATTAAGTGCCAGAGAAGGTTAACAGATTTCCCAGGTCCCCCCACTCTGACCAGCCATCTTGTCCAGACTGATGTCTTTTTCTCATTAGAATAGATCAGAGAGAATGGTGTCTCGCCTCTAATTAAATTCTCATCTTTGCCCAACTGTTTGAAAGGGCAACTGTCTTAAACCTTTGAACTTTATTTGTAATACAAAACTTCAATTAGATAAAGGACAATAATTAGCAGATCTTTTATCTTTGCATATAATTAAATCTTTAAGAAGGGACATTTTAATCAATGAATTGTAATGACAAGTTCATAAATTAATTAATCCCACCAATGGAGGCTTGGCAGTAATCAATGCATCTTTGAAGCAGTCTGGGGTGAGGGGACATAGCTGTGGGAATACAGTTGCTCAATTCAGTTTGGTGTAAAGATTCTCATTTATTAGGGATTAGCTGGTTCAAAAGATGATCTATTTATTTAAGAGAAAGTCATTAAAAATATTAACTTTTAATGGGAGAAAAAGCCCTCTTGCAAGTTTTTGCTTTCAAAACTTTTTTCTTAGAGCTCTCAACTCAGATCCCAGGGGCCAGGGTACTTTTGTATTCTTATCCTAGAGCTGTTTGACAATTTACTGACTTGATAGCTAGACTGAATTAGAGAGAAAGCAAAATTAAGGTTGACTACCATTAGATATTTTAAGATTTTTCTTTTGAAATGGATGTGAGTAATTTCTGGCCCACTGGCTGTTATTGTAAATAAAGCTTTATAGAAACTCAGGTGAGCCCATTCGTTTCTGCATTCTCTATCACTATATCACAATGCAAGGTGGAATTGAATGGTTACCACAGACACTGTGTGACCTATGAAGTAAAAAATATGTATTATTTGGCCTTTTTTTTAAATAATAAAAGTTTGCCAGCTCCTATTCTAAAACACTGCATCCTTTTCCCAAACTGTGAGGGATTTGGTAACTCAGTACAGATCTGTATAGGCAGTGTTTATTGGTAGAGCATAAGTTAAATATTTCAAATATTAGATTGTGTTGGCCTAATAATCAGGTTCTTGGATGTCACTTTTGTCCCATGTATTGGGAGAAAAGCAAGGGAAAGGTGATTTGGATGGAGAGTATGGGGAGGAACTATATATATGCAAAAGTCCTCTAATTAAATTCTGAAGCTCATATGGCTCATTCCTGGGTAGAGGAAAGCACCCAGTGGCTTAAAGAGTAGGATCAGGGGGACAGGCTGAATGTAGAGGTCAGAGGTGAGGCAGATTGTCGAGGGCCCTCCATGTCATTATATTATGCATTCGTTTGCATGAATCCAATCAGTTCCTTTCCCTGAATTTCAAACCTTCAAGGACGTTTCTCTAGGCTAACATCCCAAAGCCTTGCCTGGGAGCCAGTGTGGGATTGTTTGGGGTGATCAAGGAAAGTCTTGGAGGTTGGAGGGGAATGGGAAAGAGGAGGCTGGAGGTGGAGAGTGCTGGTAGGATTTTCAGGGTCCCTACAGTTGCTACCTCTATCTTTATGTGGCCTTCCAGTGTCTCTGTGTCCTCTCTCCCTCTCTGTTCTCTTGTAAGGAGGACAATCATTGGACTGAGGGCCCACCCTAAATCCAGAATGATTTCATCTGAAGATCCTTGATTTGTGTCTGCAAAGAACCTTATTTTAAATAAGATTTCATTCATAGGTATTGGGGGTTAGGAATGGCTGTATCTTTTGGGGGACATAAATCATCTGCCGTTCAGCAGATAACAAGATCTGCTTTTAATGTTAAGACCGCCACTTGCTTTCTAGGGGCAAAAGACTGGACAAAGGAGGCGTAAGCATGGAACCAGGAGGACTAGCTAAGCATTTGCTGCAAGCTCCCAGATGTATGTGACAGAGCGCCCAAATGTGGTAGCCCTACGGCGGGTGAGGGCTGGGGGAGGCGGAAGTTGCTGCTTACTTGGGACGTGTCTATGACCTGGCGGAAGTAACCAAGGTCGATCTTCTGTAAAGTTGGGTGACTTTTCTACCCACCTCGAGAGTGGGAACAAAGAGAAGGGCTCAGAAGACTGAGGGGATGATAGTTTAGTGGACTCTGACCCCACACATGGAAGATACTCCGTATACTCCGGACATATTTTGGGGGAGTAAATGCAAATGGAAGATTATTCCCCAAAAGTTCCTTTCTGAATGTGTGTTTGCTTTGGGCAAGGATGCAGGTCTCCCTTTTTCAAGATGTTTTTTAAAAATAACACTACTCATTTCAATGGGGCTTAGAGTTCCTTGGCAGGGAGACATTGGGCTCTTGGAAATATTACTATTATTTCTGTAGCTAAATTTAGCAAAGACGGCTCTGCCTTTAATTACTGGTTGATGCTGAGTTGTACAGGCAAATGATTACATGCACAATTAGTTGTTCCCACAAGTAGCCAATTATGGGAACGATTATTTAAGAAAATTGTGGCTCCTGCTAAAGGGACTTTACATCGTAGCCTCAAAATACATTTCTGTATAAAAATTCCTTTTATTGCATGTATTATTATTTTTTCCTATCTCCTGGGCTGCTGGAAAAATGGCCCTTGTGGTCTCATTTGTGGAGAGAAAGGAATGTTTTGTGTGGAAGCCCAGGCCTTTGGAGCACTGTGAGACTCAGCGAAGAGGGGTTGAGAGCCGGGAGCCCTCCCAGGCCTATTCTTGCTCTGGAGACCATGATTTCCCCCATACATGAAAATTAGAAGAAAAGTTAGGAGTCATAATGGTGGATCAGGGAAGCATTAGGGGCATGGTCAGCCCTAAAACAACACTATGTGTCACTATTAGCTCAGTTCTTGCCTGTGCCCATAAACGTGGTTTTCATTGCCTCTCCTCCTTCTTGGCCACTTCTCCCTGACCCCTCCAGGCAGTCAAGTTGTCTTAAGAGCATAAGCTCTCTGACCCAAAACTGTCATCAACTGTAGTCCTTTTTCGTTTCAGAGTGGAGAAAACTGAGGCTCAGAGAGGTGAAGGACTTATCCAGTGGTTCCAAGTCCAGTTGAAATGTGACCCCCAGGTTGCCAGTTTCCGAAGCCCCAGGTTTTCCCATAAGGGTATGCTGCCTACTGAGAGCCCCAGTCATGATCAGGACAACCATAAAATGCTCTGACTCTTACAGTGGAGGGGCAGCCTGGTGTCTTCCTTTATTTCTGGCCCCAGCTAGGAATCAAGGCTGGGTGGAGTAGGAAGGGACTGCAGAGGGTCTTGTTTAGACCTTTTATTTTGCTATCTGAATAGAATTTGGAAAATGTATTTACTTAAGGTCACCCTCTCCCTTTGAACATTTCTCATGACATGATGATCCATCCATGACCAATTCTGACCTCACTTGTGTCAGAGAAACTACAAATTCAAATGCCAGTGATGGGCTTGTCCTTATAAATTCTATTTTCTGCCCCCTAAATACAAAGTGTGTTTATGTGTTGTTGTGTTACCTACTGTTTATCAGTAGTCAGTTTTATCGTTTTCACAGTGATGGCCACAGTGATGGTATGACATTATACAACTGGCCCCTATTCTTCAGCACCCTGTACTAGTATTTTTATATCAACATCCTTGCTAAAAGCGAGATGTATTTTCCTGCTCCTTGAGTTTGGGTTAAGTCATGGGATTCGCTTTGAATAAAATGTTGCTAGTATATGTGACGTGAGCATAAATCTGAAAAAAATGCTTATACATTTGGGCATGCCCTTCATGGTCCAGTGATCCATCAGGAAAGGAACATACCAGGGGTAGTTGTTGGACATTCAGCTTCAGCATGAGAATGAGATTGTATAGTAGACTCATCCTCTAAAAATATGTAGGTCCAACTTGGACCAACCCTACGGTGTGAAGCCTAGAGCCTGAACTTTAGCCTGGCCCAAATAAGTTGCAATTGACTTGCATATCCATGAATATAAGAAAACGTAATTGCTGTTTTAAGCCACTGACCAGCATTGGGTTGGTTTGTTATACAGCATTGTTTTGGCTGACTTATACATTTCATACTGCATTTTTATTAATATTGATGCAGATGATGATAAAAGAGAATAGAAGAGTGAGGATTAATAGCAGAGATGGGGTGGATGGTAATTAAAATTACGTTGACTATATTTGCAACTAAGTGTTCAAATGGCCATGGATCTATAATTTACTTGATTCCAAGGCATTCTATAGATTTTTTCCCAAAATGAATCTAATTCAATATTTTTGAAATAAGCAAACAAGCAAGCAAGCAAACAAAACAAGTAGACAAACAAGCAAACAAGTTACATCATGGAATAAGCAGTGAGTGGATGGACCAGAATACCCCAGGCTGCGTGAGGCTGTGTGTAGGCTGTATCGCCCACAGTCACCCACTCCTTGACCACTTTCTGAGCATCAAGAATGAAGGAATAGTTGGGTAACTAGAACTTGGAAATGCATTTTCTCATAGTCTGATAGCAAATATCTTTTTGTACAAGAAAAGACTTATTTATGTTGTGTTAGGAGAGTAAAAAATACAATAGCTACTTTTTAAATCCACATCGTCTTTTTTTGCCTTTCGACATGATAGAAATATGCTAGCAACATTTTATGTTTTTCAGCTGGTCTTTCTATAAAGTCACCTCTGCCAAGACCCAGCAGCAGTTCGGTGTAGCATTTGAAGACACACCTGGAGCCCTTTGCTAAGGAAACTGGAAGTAACATGTGGGCCTGGTAACCATAGACTGCCCTCGCTGTCTTCTCAGGGACCCATGGCTCATCATGGGGTCAAGTCCCCAAAAGATGCAAATTTGTGAGGATGCAAACCCGACTTGTTCTCCTGAAGACTGTGGCCCAGGCTCCTCTCTAACACCAAACCCTTCTGCTTCCGGAGGTAATGGAATTAAAAGGTGTGGTTTCCCCCTCACTGGTTGTGTTACTGCTTCTCTGGGCCATGTGTTGAGCAGTGCTATGAGTAATAAAAGTATATTTTTGTAAAGTCCTAGGATTGTAGGCTGAACTAAGTTCTAGAGTGAATGTTAGGACAAAACACAGCAAATGGTCAATTTTTCTTTGTGCCTTCAGGGAACAAAATACTCAGATTTTGAATAAGAATCCAGTTTATGAAAGACTCTGCTATTAGTAGCAAACCATTGGCCTCAGAGCTCAGATCTTCACTTTGTCATTTGCTACCTAAATAACCTGGGCCAACTCACTCAATTCCCACAGAATTCAGTGTCCCAGTCTGTGTACTAATAAGGATGACAATATCTACTTCAGCAAAAATGGATTAGATGTAGGGTAAGAAGAGTGCTTTTTTATATTTTCTTTATTAATATCTACTTGTATTACACTAAAATAAAAAAAAGTAGGAACAATATATGGAAAGTCTCTATAAACAAGAAAAGTCTTAAATTAATTGGGAAGGATTCTAAGACATCTTTAAGCCTCAATTTCCTCATCTGAAATGGGTTAATTGTATTTCTACGTCATAAAAATGAGACAAGACTAAATGAGCTAGTTAATGATATCCAGTATGGTAAACAGAATAGTGGTCATCTAAATATGTCTCTACCTCAATCCTCAGAATTTGTGAATAAGCTGGGTTATATAACAAAGGGTAATAAAGGTTTCAGATGGAATTAAGATTGCTAATCAGCTGACCTAGAGACAGGGAGTCTATCCTGGATTATCCAAGGGGGCCTACAGTGATAACAAGGGTATGTAGAAGTGGAAGAAGGAATGGGAAGACAGAACCAGATACTGTAGATTTCAGTGTGAGATGGTCTTGGGTCATTGTTGGCTTTAAAGATGGCGGAAGGGACCATGAACCACAGAACAGGTGACATCTAGAAGCTTGGAAAGGCAAGGCAACAACCCTCTGTCAGAACCTCTGGAAGGAAAGCATCTCTGCCAGCTTTTGTTTCTAGGCCAGTAAGACACATTTTGGGTTTCTAACCCTCAGAACTTTAATATCATATCTATGTGTTGTTTTAAGCTCCCAAATGTATAGTAATTTGTTACAACAGCCATGGGAAACTAATGCATCTTGTCAGGGCCCAAGGAGAGTCTCTTTATTTTATATTCAATATAGGTCTTTTTATATTAAAAGAGCCTAATCTAACCTAATTTTACATAATATTTCTGTTAGCTAGAATGCTTTTCTATGCGGTTGTTTTGAAGGGGAATACACGAATGATACTGTTTTCAAGAATTTCATCTTGTTTACTCAATAAAAATAATTGAGTTGCAATCATTTCCTCCTCCAAGCTATAGGTATTTCTTATTTCCTGATATTTCATACTATAAAGGCAAAGGCTGATACCAACCTTAATTTTCATCCCTTTCTAAATATCCTTTCCTTCCGTGGTTGGAATTTTATAGGACTGTTTCATAACGTTTGTTGTTGAGACATTTGCCAAAATCAGTCTGGCTGAAGGCTTCATGGATATTACCTGGAGCAAAGAGAGGATTTTGTGAGGAACACTCCACCATCCTGCGCCACCAGCTGGGTAAACTCTAATTATGACTTAGATAACACAATTTGTAATCATTGTTCTTGCTTCTTTTGTAGGAAACCATTATTTTGGGATGGATCGCTGTGTGTTTTCTTGTCCATTATCTTCTAGCTCTAGTTTAGCCTTCCTAGCTGGAAATGGGAGGACTGATATGAAAGTCTCTGGTTTCAGGGAGACCAGCACCATCTGAGTTGTGGGGATCACACACCTAGGAGGTGAGGTCACCCCAGTTTTCCCAGCACCTATGTCCTGATGTGTTGATTTCTGCGCATTGTGATCTCTGCATGGCTGTGAAAGAGAAGTAGTAGAATTTATTTTTGTTTTCTTTCTGGTATAGATTTTGCTTTTTTGAACCATGGGAGTCCATAGTGATAGAAGAATTTTCTACCCACATCCAAAAGAAAAACTGGACAATTCCCAAAAGCATGGAATATCTATTGGATATATCTTCATTTTTTATTCCTTTGGCCTTGCAGGGAGTAGAAATTTATCAGAGATGCTAGCACTGGGTTGGCTTCCTCTTGCAGGATTTACATTTTTCCTCTTCTTTGCATAAGTACTTTAGTGGGAATTTAGGAAAAGCTAGATCAAGATTTTTCCATCGGGATACTTTTCTTAGGAATATTTATCACATTTCTCCCACAAGCCAGGTATTACGCCAAATGCATGATTACACTTGGAACTGGAGATATTATTTTCATTTTAAAACTGAAGAGAAAAATTAAGAGAATTGAGAGGGGTTTCCCAGGGTCATAGAACAAATAATATGGCCCCATTGGAGGTTAGAATCCAGGGATTTTTGACTCTGAGATTTTTCCCTTGCTCAAGGAAGTGGTCTGTTTCTTTTTTGTGGGTACCGGGGGGTCGACCTCAGGACCTCGCGCGCCAACAGGCACCCGTGCCGCTGAGCGATATCACCGGCCCCTTTTTCGTATGTGGGTTCCGGGAGTCGAACTCGGGCCCTCGCGCTTGCAAGGCAGACGCTTAAGCCGCTGAGCCATCTCACCGGCCCAGGTCTGTTTCTTCATGAAATGAATTCACTTAATATTTTCTCACCAACATCAATAAACATGCGTTTTGGGGGTAAAGTACAAAATAGCATTTGCAGTAGCTTTGAGGAAACATGAGCTTCATCCATACATGTTGACACCTCCCACTAACACATCTACTAACTCTTTGAAACAAATATTTCCTGTGCCACCCACAGAGCAAAACCCAATTGAAATTCCACTTCTAGATAGATACCTAGCAGATAAACACCCCTATACATGCTAAAAGACATATACAGGAACATTCACAGAAACATTATTTGTAATAACCAAACCCACGGTGATCACAACCTAAATGTCACCAACAATGAAATGGATAAATAAGTCATGATATATTCATGTGATGAAATACAATATAGGAAAGAGAAGGAACTACTACTATACAAAACAATGTGGAGAAATATCATAAACATAGTATTGAATGCAAGAACCAGACCCATTGTAAAGATCCATTTATAAGAAAATTTTTAAAAGAAGCCAAATTAATCTATGGTGATAGAAGTCAGAATACCAGTTACTTTTGCAGGGATGGAGGTTAATAACAGGGACAGGACACAGAGTGGCTTACTGGTTCTATATCTTAAATTAGGGGCTTCTATACATGGGTGCTCACTTTGTAAAAATTTACCAAGCCATTCATTATTTGTATTCATTTTTTGTGTTTATATTAAAGTTCAATAAGAAGTTTACCCAAAGAGAGGTACAATCCACTATGCTGATTAAAATTCCTATATTATTTTCAGAAGCATTGACCTTTATCAAATACCCAATTTTTCTTGATGTGGCTCTTGGCTTGGCTTGCCCATTGCCAACCTGTCTTCCTCTCTGGCTACTACTCCACTCTTTTGCTGACTTCTCTTCCACCTACATTTTTTATTTTAAAAACTTTAATCTCAATTTACTAAAAAAGTTGCAAAAGTATTACAGAAAATTCCCACATACCTTTCATCCATCTTCCAAGAATGTTCATATCCCACCTAACCTTAGTGTAATTTTCAAAACCAGGAAACCAACATTGGTACTATACTTGAAACTGATCTGTAGATCTTCCAGTTTCTCCAATTGGTTGACTCATTCTTTTTCTTGTCCAGTGTCCAATACAAGGTCCCAAACCATGACTGCAGTTATTCATCATGTGTCCTCAGTCTCCTCTCAACCTGGGACAATTCCTCAGTCTTCTTTAGTCTTTCATGACTTTGACAGATTTGAAGATATCTGGCCAGATATTTGGGGTCATCCAGTTTGGGTTTCTCTGACATTTACCCACAATTAGGCTGAGGTGATGTACTTTTGGCAAGACAATCACAGAAGCAATCCTTCTCATTGTGTTGTATCAGGAGGCACACAACGTGGACACACCTCATTGTTGTAGGTTAATTCTGATTATTTGGTAAAGGTGGCACGGGCCAGGTTTCTCTACTTTAAACTTACAATTTCCACTTTGTAATTAATAATTGTCTCAAGGGGGAGATTCTGTGAGGTTATGCAAATATCCTGTTGGCATCACACTTCCCTCTACTAATTTCACCATGTTGTTGATCTCCACCTGCCTATTAGACCTGAGAGTTCCTTAGGGCTTGGTCCCAGCACCTCTTGTCACTCTCCAGCCCTCCCCAGGGAGGCTGCTGCACACCGCAGCTTCAGGTGCCATCTGAGGATCCGACTCCTGCAACAGCATCTCCAGCCCCCTTCCTCTTTTAAGGACTGTGTGGTAACACCCCAGGCATCTCACCTGACTGCCACACCCTTGTGATCCCTGACCTCAGGTTCCTCTCAACATGTTCCTTCTCTAAGTTTGCCTATTTCTGATTCATCATGACCTGCACCCAAGTACATGTATTAGAAATCTGAGGTCTACTATTGACAGCTCTTATCCTTATCCCTTACATTCGATTAATCACCAATGTCTGTTGATTTTGTCTTTTTTATTAGTACCCCCAAATCAAAAACTGGTTAACTAGGGCTGGTGATATGGCTCAGTGGCATAAGTGCCTGCCTGGCAAGCATGAGGTCCTGAGTTTGGTACCCACATAAAAACCAAACCAAACCAAACAAAAAAACTGGTTAACTGAGTCTGTCATTTTAATCTTCCTAATTCTTTTCATGTCCACAGATAATTCTCCAGTCCAAACCACAATCATTTCTACTCTGGACAAATTGCTTTATCCTTACAAATGGTCCCTCAGATTTAGCATTTCCCCTCTCACGTGCTTTTTACATAGTACTCGGTACAGCACCACTTATGACTCTTTCCCATTATGGTGGAAATGTATGGCAATCATGGTGACTGCACTTTGAGATGGTGAACAGCCATTGCAAACAGTGGCTGAGTTAAGATTCCAGGGGACTGAGTAGGGGAGGAATGAATGAATGAATAGCAGAGGAAGAAAGGGAACAATTTCTCCTTCCTGGTGTTAATGGCCCCAGTGACACCTTGCCCAGGGCTGGACTCAGGGAGGCAAGTGAGATATGAGCTTCAGGTGTACCATTTAAGTGGGAACCAAAACACTTAAGATAATATTTTAATGAAACATTAAAAAAACAAAGTTAATGGAAAAAAATCCATGATGAAAAAAATAACAATTTAAATAAAGGGAAACTATTTAAAAGCATCACTCACCTTATTCTAGTTTAGCTTTCCCATTGTTAATGGAAGAATTTAGCTCATTAATTTGCAATAGCTTAGAACAGGAATTTTCAAGGGGAGGGGGAGTGACCTAGCCCCCCAACTGTTAGCAATGTCTGGAGGCATTTTGGGGTGTCACAACTGGGGGGGGATGTGCTAGTGACATCTAGTGGGTGGGACCAGGGATGCTTCTGAGGTTCTGTAAGGCACAGGGCAACCCCCAGCTCAGGGAACCATCTGGGTGAAGTTAAGAAAACCTGTCTCAGAGGTACTTAATATGACATACTTGTCTTCAAAGCTCTGCGTAACTGCAGAGTATACACCAAGAGCAGTTTGGCAGAGCAGTAAACAATCTCAGCAGCAGGGATATGCTTTTAGTTTTTCTGTTGAAACAGAAATATTGTGTTGTTTCAACTTCTCAGTCATTGGCCTCTCTACTACTCCACCCCTGGGCAGGCTGCCCTAAAAGAAGACCAATGTCTGCGTGATCCCGGAGAGCAGGCCCAGAATGTCCCTGGACAGAGAGCGCCCAAGCCCACTCCCAGGCTAACTGAGGTTGGGACCCCTCCAGAAGCCACTGTCAACTTGTTTCTTGGGAGACTGTGCTCACTGCTTACAGAGAGTGGGGAGGCTGCGCCAGAGATGACTCTCCAAAGACTTCCATATCCGCCTTTGTTCCTTGTTCATTTCACTTCCTGCCCCTCTTCCTGGTTCGTAACACTACTACCTCCTCCTCTGCTTGCTGTTTCACTCTTAGGAGTGCTAACAGTTTCACCCCATTGTTGCTCTCAAGAGGCCCCCTTCATTCTATGCCTGTGACCTTATCCCTGCCTATATCTTTTTTTTTTTTTTGTGGGTACCGGGGGTCGACCTCAGGACCTCAGGCGCCACGAGGTGCCCGTGCCGCTGAGCAATATCACTGGCCCTTTTTTCGTATGTGTATTCCGGGAGTCGAACTCAGGCCCTCGCACTGGCTGGGCAGGCGCTTACGTCGCTGAGCCATCTCACCGGCCCTCCCTGCCTATATCTGATAAATTGTTATTGTCAAGTGTGCTGTTGGGGTTGAATCTCCTTGCTGCTAGTAAACCCCTCCTCTGTGTTATGCTGAGTCCTCTAATTTCGTTCCTTGGTGCACTTGTGTTTTTCTGTTGTCTTACTTGTGCCTCCAGCCAGGCTGAGCTCTCCATGTTGCTAGTGGGTGACTATGGGTAGGGTTCCAACTCCATCGGTTTTTGATTTATCATCTGCTAAACCACAATCATCATTATCTGGACTCCCAACCTCATGGGTAATTCCAATCACGTAAAGAGAGAATGTCTGCCAGAGAGTTTTGGAATTGTAAAGCCCTATGCAAGGCAGAGCACCAGGTTGTCACTTCTGCTCTCAAGAGCCTTTCCCCATGAATCCTTAATGATGTGGGGAGGAGACCCACCCTTCTTAGGCTTGATAGAAAGCAGGCTGCAGTGTCACTCTGATGTTAGAAGAGGTCACCTGATGGAAACTGAGCACCCTCAGTGCATCTCTTCTAAGATGCAGAGTGGTAGAACTCCCCTGCTGGATCATTCACTAATTCAGTGGACATCTATCAAGCGTTTTGTATGAGCAGGTACAGGGACATGTGGCATTGTGTCTTAATCAGCTTGGGCTAAGACACAATACCACAGATGGTGTGTCTTAAGCAACAGTTATTTCTCATCGTTCTGGAGGCTGGGAAGTCTTCAAACAAGCTCTGGCAAGGTGGTTTTGGTGAGGATCCTTTTCCTGGCTTGCACATGGCCCCCTCTGATGTATCTTCACATGGTGGACAGAGAAAGAGCTCTGCTTTCTTCCTGTTCTTTTTAGGGCATTAATCTCATCATGGGGGCTCCACCCTCACAGCCTCATGAAAACTAACTTCCAAAAGCCTCATCTCCAAACACCATCACATTATGGGTCAGGGTTGTAACATTTGAGTTGGGAGAACACAACTTAGCAATAGCACATATCGGCTGGTTATCCCATGGCTTGGGGAACTTGCTAACATGCCAATTGTCATGCCCACCCAGAGAGTCTGACTCTGCACATCTGGAGTAGAGTTGCAGACGCTGTACTTTAATATGCGCCTGTGTGTGTGCAGTGCGGATGGACCGCACCGTGTGATGAGCAGTGGGTGATGGTGCAGAGTGTGGGACTGGGTTAGACGGGCCTGTGCTTTTTCTGGCTACTTGGGTGACCCAGCTCAGAGTGTGTGCCTGCCTCTGAGGGACTCAGCTT
This sequence comes from Erethizon dorsatum, assembly GCA_028451465.1. Classification (NCBI taxonomy): domain Eukaryota; kingdom Metazoa; phylum Chordata; class Mammalia; order Rodentia; family Erethizontidae; genus Erethizon; species Erethizon dorsatum. The sequence continues at coordinate 144,237,363 of CM051825.1, read as the reverse complement.
GTTCATCTGTAAAATGGAGCTGGTACTAGCATTTTACTTCTTATGGCGTTGTTGTAAGAGTTAACTTTAAATGATTTTTAATTATTATTATTATTATTATTAATTACTTAGTTATGTATTCATCAGTGCATGCAAAAATGACTTAAATGCTTTTTGTTTGCAGCCTCTTGTTACTGAAATCATCAGAGTATTTTCCTCCCTTCGTGTGATCTTGTAACCTCTATCCTGGTCCTTTGGACAACAAAAAGACCTTCTGTGTTGGGCCAAGAACAGGTCCCTCACAATCCCAAGGGAAGAATGCTTTGCTGTTGCCAGGGGTGTCCGTATTTGGTAGGGCGACTCCGCTTATTCTCCTTTTTCGCTTCCTTTGCCACAGACAGCATGGGACAGGGCTGGGTTTTCGTTCCTGTGCTGTCATTAAAATCAAAGGCCTGGCTTTCTTGTTTTTTTCCAAATGCTCTGAATTTCGTCTTGGCTGAGTTCACTTTGTGTATGCCTGAGACAATGGAGGGAACGGGAGCCCATCTCCCGTGCAGCCACCAGATGGCGATGTTTCCTTTGCCATTGTCCAGCGGGCCTCGCAGCATTTCCCTCTTTCCAGTGCCCAGTCTGCTCCTCACACCAGGTCTCTCTGCCCAGGCCGAGAGCTCTCTCAGGTCATGGTGTCCCATCTTTGGGATGTAGGTGAAGCAGCGCAACGTCCCTGGGGAAATCTAAAGCCCTGCAGGCACAGAGGGCATGTTTAGAATTGGTCCAAGGAAAGTGGCTGTCCCTACTTCTGGATGGCCAAGTGTTGCTTGCTAACAGCTCTGGTCTGATTCTGGAGCACTGTACCCTGGGCACACAGAAGTGGAACGATCCGTGCTTGAGCTTCACTTGACTTTCATCTCTCTCTTCCTTAAAATCCCCCATTAGTGGCTTTTTGATAACCACCCCCCTAATGTGTCTCCATAACATGAACGCAAAACTATGTCCCCACCATATTTGAAGTGCAAAGAGATATGGCTTTGAACAGAAACAGACTGTAGAAGCAAAATCCTGATAGTTTTATGGAGAAAGGGTTCAGCCCCAGCCCCCTCCGAGCCAATTTTCCGATGACTTCTCTGATGAGAAGAGCCCAGTACCCCTTTGCGACTATGCAGTTTTCACCTGCGTGGTGTAGGACGTGACGTGTTTGACCTTTCACCTCTTTTCTGTTGCACTCACCCCATGCATTCTTGTGTAGATGTCACTTGCAATTTATCCCCAGCAGGAGGCAAGTAGTTGACAGAACATCAGGCACTGCCAATGTGGGTTTCAGTCCTGGCATCATCATTTATTTCCTTTGTGTCCTGGGTAAGTTACTGAATCACTCTGACCCCACATAGCCTCATCTATAAAATGGGAATAATAACCAAATGCACATGTTAGGTTGTTGTGAAATGGGGATCAGGTCCTATAGGCGAGGCAGTTGGAACAATGGCTAGCCTACTGTGTGGGAAACGATTAGATAACTTAGCCTTGTCACGTGATCTCCAGAAGGAAGGGACTCAAGAATGGGACGGAGAAAGAAGAGATGAGATGTCGGAGTGGCGCCCTTGAACTGGATATCGGGACAATAGACACAGGCACCATTTAGAGTAAAGCAATGATGGTGGGTCTCATGAGGGCATCTGGACCCCCGGTCTCATCCTGGATTCTGCTGGTGAGCCCCACATGCTGACCCTGGCACAGAAAGACTTTCCTAAGCGTAAGGCATGTGTGTGTTGGGGGTTGTGTGCATTTTCTCTTCTCCTTCCCATCCCACATTCTCCATTCTGGGCGTTGGGAATGACTCAATTCCCAATGACTTATCCGCCGCCATACCCTCCCACGTGCTGCGTGCTCTGCCTCGCAATTCCTCCTCTCTCAGGGAACCTCCCTCGATCTTCAGGGCCCATCTGCAGTGTCACCGTACTGAGGTCCTTGCTGAGACCTGTTAGTCCATCGCTCTGTTCTGTGTGTCCTTAGCTGGCCCTGTGCCTCCATGACCCTAAGAGTGAATGCCTCCTGGAGCCGTGCCCTAACGCCTTGCTTCCTTCACCGCAGTCCTGGCTGGGGACTGCCTGGCTGCTGCGCTTAGGGTATTTCGGGATTAGATTAAGTTACACCAAGAACACCAAGAACATTTTTATAAACACTCACACACACATACACACACAGATACACACATAAATACAGACTCAGATGCTCTCTAATGGATTTCTTGCCTAACACTGATCCCTTCACCCACTTTTTGGAATGGGGAGACACCCACTGTTATCCGTTTTGAATGCTTCCTTCCAGGTGTTTTCTTTTGCATGTATTTGCTTGTCTTTAGCACTCTTTCCATACCCCACTACCAATGGTGATTGCATCATTCCAGTGCTTTGTGTCCATGTCTGTCTTACCCAATAGGCCACGAGCTATTAAAGGGCACCAACTGCAGCTTATTAATCCTTTTATCTCCAGCACCCCACATGGAGCCAGGCACACAAAGGGTGTCTTTCTGTCGGTACCTGCCTAGCAAACAAGTGTGGCTGAGTGTGTGCACAAGGAGGATGTGAGGTGGGAAAGAGGGGACCATTGCAAGAGGAAGGTTTAATTGGAGTGTCACCTCCTACATTGGCTGAAATTCCCTGAAGACCTCTTGCATCTCTGCAGAAGCTGTAAGAAAGGGCGAGGTTGGAGTGGGCAGCTGAGCAGAACATTGAGTTAAGTGCAGGCACTGATCCTTGAAAGGCCCAGCTCACCCAGGGAGAGAGGGCATCAGGGAGGGAGCAGGCCGTGCATGGGCAAAACCTCCCAGCCAGAGGCTGTGTGCTGAGATCCACTCAGTCATTAAGATTCAACAGAGACAAGCCGAGTCTGTCTTGTAGGTGCCTGTTGAGAATAGACTGTACAAGCTCACGTCTGGACGCTAGAAGGACTTGTGAATTACGTCTCAAAACCTAGAGGGAAAATGGTGCGAAACGGCCTTTGTTATTAGACTTGTATTTTATCACCCTATTTTGGAAGGCTGTTTGCAGACAGGAAAGGCTTTCTCTGAGAGCCTCCCACAGGTGGAGAAAGTGTTCGGTATTTGTAACCTGTCTTCTTCCCTATTAATCATTCTGATTCCCTCATCCTGTGCTGATGTCATGAGCCTCTCTGTTTGAAGAGTGTATCCGTATTTATCTTGTAGTCTTTAATAAATCATTTGCCGGTTGTGTGTGATCTAGGGTACTTGATGTGAGTGAGGCGTCGCCCTGTCCCCCCCCACTGCATTTCTTTGACAGTGTGTTGGGGTGACTGCTGCTCTGACTCCCTCCATGAGACAGAGAGAAATTGGCTATTTCAAAATTGTTGTTTGGTGACAAAGGGCAATTTCATTTAATCTAGTGACAGTCCTTATTTTTTCAGAGGCTGCACATTAAAACAGGGACATTTGTTAAAATAAAATAGCATAGACCGCTGAAAGTAAGTTTGTGTTTCAGCGTGCGTGTGTGTGTGTGTGTGTGTGTGTTTGTTTGTGCTTTGGTCTGTCTCCTGCCCTCCTGTCTTACTAGTTCGCAGTATGTTCTTTCTATCTAGGGGTTTGTGAACCACCCTTGGGCCAAAGGTGCCCACTTCCTGGTTTGTCGATAAAGCTTTATTGGAACAGAAGCACAGTCACTTGTTCTGTATTTGTCCTTTCTGTGTTACAACAGCAGAGCTGAGTGGCTGCAACAGAGATCATGTGGCCAGCAAAGCCTCAAGTATTTATGATCCAACTTCTTCAGGAAAAGTTCACTGGCTTTTGATCTAGACATTTCATGGATGTCATTAGTGGGTGGTGATGTCCATCTCTGCCCCAAGGGTCCGCCAACCGTGTCCTCCACACAATTCTGAGGACAAATGCCAGGGACCATAGCACCTATGCGCATGTGAATGTCTTTGTGCTCGTGTGTGCCTGTGCGCATGCGTGATGTAAGGTGTGCATCTGGTCCAACAGCAAAATCTGAAAGGTGCGCACCCACCATGTGAGCAGTAATTTTCTGCTGGCGGGACTTCGTGTTACCTTTCTCATTCCCAGTCCTGCAGTTCTTTCTGCTAGTTATGGAATAGCAACAAGATCCCCTTTTCTCGTGGTGCCTAATTGTCCCCGTGTGGTCTGTGAGGGTGAAGTTGTGCTCCCCTAAAGGAGTGGGGCAGGGAAGTACCCCTCACAGTTGGGAATTTAAGGAGCTGTGAGCACCGAATTGCTGGTCCCTGTCACAAAGAGGATGAGCAATTATAGTTAGCTTTTTTTGGCATTAAACCAAAAGAAAACAATAAAATAGGTATATAATATATATATATATGTGAAATTATTTTTCTTCATCTGTTCTCCCCTTTTCTGTGTGCCATTTCTCTAGTTTCTCATCATTTATTATTATTATTTTTGGTAGTCTGTAGATAGCAGTAATTCAAAGGTTTGGGGGAAAATAAGGAAACCTTGAAGACCTGTTTGGGAAAAGAAGGCATTCACTCCTAAGTTGTAAGTCACAGTAGACAAATGCGAACCAGTTTTGCTGGCTCCTGGAGGTTTGTTTGTGTGGGATCCACAGCAAAGCACAAGGCCGTGAACCCCACCCACCACCCCACTCCTGGGTGCATGAGCAGGACCTCAGGCGCAGCTCAAACAGAAATGCAAATGACTTTTCATGTTTTCATTTTTCTTTTTGAACACAAGTGTCCAAGGACAAGGTCCCTAAGACCAGCCAACACACCCAAGATTCGGGCTTCTTCCTGCCTAGGAATGATGGGTCAGCCCGGCAAGGTACAAAAGTGTGTCAGTGTGGGCATGGCTCTGAAAACAGGTGCCTGCGTGCTGAGCCACACCACCTGTGCAATCAGGGATGGGCAAGAGTATGGCTTTTCCACCTTGATCCTTTCCCAGTTCATTCCCAGACGTGGGCTGTGAGGCCACACAAGGCCTTGTTGGCTGCAGAGGCCTTGGAGCGATGGTGGCTGCCTGCGTAGAGGTGCTTGGGCTGAGTCAAAATCTATTGCTGGTCTGTGGGGTGCTGAGATGAGGTGTGGCTCTTAGGGAAATAAGTAGGCATGGGATGTGGGCAGCTCCCACATCCCTGGGATCCAGCAGCCTGGCACCCACTCTCCACCTCCTGGGGCCCAGAGTAAACAGAAATACTGGCAGCCATCAGAGCCAAGATTTCCTCTCTGGTGCAGAGTGTCAGAGTAGTGGGTGTGAGAGGTTTTAAACAAAGCCAAAGATATCTTTAGAGTGATTTGTTCATTTTCTGATAGATTCAGTATTTTTGAGTATCCTCCATCGGCCAGGCGTAATGACCAAAGGGCCCTTTATCCCTGTCCATGTCCCAAACTCTCCCGCTCCCACATGCCTTGGCTTCTCCAGTTTGTTCTGTTCTCCTGTGCCTTGTCAAAGTGTCCCCTTTACATGAGGCCACCACCCCTCCTTCTCTGAATTTGCTTCTAATTATCATTCAGATCGACATGGCTTTTTCCCTTCTAGGTATCTTTCCTAAAGAGTTGAAGGGATCATATCACAGTGATACGTGCACACCCATGTTTATACAAGCACAACTCATCATAGCTGAAGTTTGAAAGTGGTCTCTATGTCCATCAACAGGTGAGTGGATAGAGACAATGTGGTATTTACATACAATGAAGTACTACTCTGCTTTAAAGGATAAATTTGAGTCATTTGCCGGAAACTGGATGCACCTGGAGACATAATGCTAAGTGAAATAAATCAGGCACAGAAGGTTCAGTATCACATGGTTTCTCTTATATGAGAAACCCGAAGTATAAATAAAGAGCAAAATAAAAGATAGATCATAGGAAGTAAGGAGATAGAGCTTTCTTAAAGGGGAAGGGGATCCAGAGATGGAGGGAGGGGAGAGGGAGGAAAGGGAAAAGGGACGAGAAAAAAGAAGTAAGATGTGTTATGTATATGCACCAACTCCTCATGAGGAATGTAAACATTATATACCACAAACATGGACTAAAAACAAAACAAAACAAAACAAAACAAAACAGAAAAACACCAAATCCCAGATTTGGGTGTTACATCTTCAGGATCTGCACTAAAGATACTGGACCGGGAGACGCCCTCCCCTGCGATGCATCTCCTGGCTTCCTCTGCTTGTGGCCTCAGTCTAAGCTGCTGTGCTCAGTCTGCGAAGAGGAGGAGAAAGGGCCGGGCAGATCATGACCATCCTATGTGAGGCTCTCTGCAGATATTTTCTCATTTAATCAATGGAAGAAGCCTGTGGTGAAGTCCGCCTCGCTCTGTTTCACCAGGGAGGAAGGTCACAGTGATGTCCATCATGGTGGGACCAGGGTTCCCACCATCCCTGCCAGGCTGCAAGGCTCCTGGTCTTCCTGTGATGTCGTTGTTTTCCTGGTGTTTAACAGAGGGGTGAGGGAGGGAAGAAGGCGGGTGAAAGGTACACGAGGACATGCCAGTGTAATGTGACTATGCCATGCTAAAGGGAAGGGCAAGGGACCGTGGGAGTGACATCGAAGGCATTCATCCCACGGGTGGAGGGTGGAGGGTGGAGAGATCAGAACAGAGGGGGACAGGAAAAACCCAGAAGAGGGGGCAATACAAACAGAGGAATTGCATATACATATATTTTTTTCAGTTGAAAATGAAAAAGCAGAATTTGTTCCTTCTTTTTGGATGTTCTTTTTGTTTTTCAACCTGGAAATTTACTGAAGAAAGGAAAAACCTCCTTGGTATTCTCGGGTTCTGAATTCTGAGCTGCAGAGGCAGAGCGAACCTTCCCTCGTGTTGGCAGCGAGGACACTGACAGACCCAGATACTGGCGTGAGCGCCAAGGCTCTAATGAAGATTCGCTCCCCTGTTTTCCTGCCAGGACCAATGTGCTTCCATTTCCCAATTGAAAACATACTTAATAGCGACAGGTTTTTGGCAGGGGCGAGGTATTCACCAGGTTAAAGTCATTACAGTGGAAATGCAAGAGTCAATATTCCGGTCTAAAGAGGTGAGGTCAACTCCCCTTGGAAAGAGCCCTCGCCATGTCCTCCACCCACCTCTCCCGGAGGAGGACTCCATCCTCTCAACCAAAATAGTCATCTCTTTATCACACCAGGGTGCTTGCGAGGCCATTATGTGGGATTTCTGGAATGAAGTTCTTATTGGAAGCAGCAGCTTCCTCCCCTCACCTCCCCCTCCAGGAACTTGCGGAATGTGATTTTCCCTTTGTGAATCCAATCTGCATTTGGCCAGAGCAGTTCAGGGACTGTATTCTGCCTGTTCTCCATTCAAGTTTCTTAAGAAATTCCATTGCTTCTCCTGTTTTTGCTGTGTGTAGATGGGCAGGGTTGTGCATTGAGACAATGATCTGAAAAATAGAGGCTTGAAAGATTTCAGCTAAGTGGGTCTAAGAAACCAAGCCAGTGATGTAATGTTGAAGCTGGGTGCTGGCAGGTCCCTTATTCGACCACTTTCTCAGGTTGTAGATGGCGTTACTGAGGCCCAGTGAAGGACAGGCAGTTAATTAGCGTCTCACAGAAAAATCCGCCGAGTTCATATTAGAATCTTGGCCTCTGTCTCTAAGTCTGTTTCTGCCTCCTCCCTTTTCCATGTGTCCCTGTGTCACTTCTGCAAATACTTTCCTTTCCATATAAACTCAGTGAGCGGGGCTACGGGGTACATATGTTCTAGGGCTTTGTTTGTTTCTGTGACAGGTAATAGCAAGGAATGAAACAACTCCGGCAAGGTTCTAGGCCAGGTCTAGTTACAAGACTCAGTGTGGAAGAGGCTGGAATTTGGAGCCCAGGGGCACTTGAGTGTGAGGAAAACCCAGATACTTAGGACTGTGGGGCTGGGGTCACATGGCGTCCTTTTCCTGACATTTCAACTTTCTCCTTGGTACTGGAAGCTTAATGGTGTCATCCTTATGGGATCATTGTGAGGTAGGAAGGAGAGAACATGGGAACATGGGAAATGCTTGGCACTGTTGTACTTGCCCAGTACTTCTCGACTGGCCCTCTTCTTCCTCCTCTTTCTCCTCCTCCTCCACTTCCTCTTCCTCTCATACAGGTTTGTCATCTTAATTACGTGAAGATTTGGGATTCCCAAAACCTTGGGGGCTAGTTGGGCGAAAAGTAGGGGAAAGAACCTATTTGTTGAGCATCTGTTGTGGGCCAGGCCACGTGCTTTGGCTGTCCTGCAAATTAACCCCTGCGTGTTCTTCACAGAGAGAGCGGTAAAATTCTACTCCGTGGGTCTCAGGGACAATCACGTACACACGTAGAGTCCTTGAGAATATAAATACAGGCCTTGAATTTAGTCCCAATCATGTATTCCAACTTAAAACAAATCCCAGACAGTAGAGACGCAAAAGCAGCTGCTCTGTTGGCTTCAGCTCATCTGGTGGCTGGCGTTTCCAGACCCCTGTTTACGCCTGGTTGTGCAACTTGCTTTGCCCAATGAAATAGGAGTGGAAGTGATGCACGTCATTTCAGGGGCGAGCTTTAAGAGCCTGTGTGTGATCCAGCCACTCACTTTTTCCCTCTGTCACTACACTGGCAAAGCTCCTGATGGCCCTGAGGGAAAAGCAATGCATAAGAGTCCCTAGGTGATCAGCCGTGGACATGGGCATGAGTAGGACATAATGTTATCCTTTGAAGCCACTGAGACAATGGGGTAATTTGTTATCGCAGCACAACCTCTGTTATCTTGCCTACTCCCTGCTGCAGCCCCAACCCCCTCTTCTCTATACCCTGGGCTCTGAATCGTTCAGTACCTGTGGGTTGTGATCTGCCTATTTTTCAGAGCTACCTTAAGAACGAGAACTTCTCATTTACCAGGTGTGAGCCTTGGGCTTTGACTTCTGTTGCCTCATTTAAGCCACATTATAAGCTTGCGAAGTGAGTGCTACGATCCCAAAACAGGACACCGAGACTCATAGTGATAAAAGTATTTTGTGACAAGAGACATAAATAGTAAGCGAGTCAGGTCTCCAAGCCAGATCCTTCCCAATTCAGAAACCTACAGGATTTCCACGATGGTTCTCTTTCCATGCTGCTTCTCTTTTCTTCTCAGGAATGGGGTCTGAGCTGCCAGTTCATCAAAAGTTATCAATCACAGTAGCCCATGGGCCAAATCCAGCTGCATGCCTTTATAAAGTTTTATTGGCACACAGTCCTTTATTTATGTATTGCCTGTGGTTGCTTTCCTGCTACAACAGCAGAGTTGAAGAGTTGGAACTGAGACCATCTGGCCTACAAAGTCTGAATATTTATTATCTGACCCTTCACAGAAAAAGTTGGCTGAGCCCTATGCTAGGGGGATCAAATGAACTCTGCTTCATCCGGAAAACTAGAAGACTGAGTCCAGAAACCTAAATTATGTTTTACAATAGAAAAGCTATAGTAATGAACCATTAGGCATAAGAAAATAATCTTCAGGGCCTAAATGAATAACCATTCTAAAATGATATAATTTTAACTAATTCCCTTCTCTCTCTAAGAAAAAAAAGATGACTATGCTTTTGCTTTTCTTAAAAAGTTCAATAAACCCTATTGATAACCCTAGAAGGGATTAAATAAAATATAAAATGTAATGAATTCTTATAATAGTAGTTGAGACCAGATGTCCTTTGTGGTATGGTCCCTATTTCAGTTCATTTGACCTTATATCGTGGGTACTGTATTTCCCAAGTTATTAACATGCTCCATAAATGTAATTACTGATGGTTGCATAACATTCTGCTTTATGGAAATGTCATAATTTATATAATCATTATAATACTTGGGGGGGTTGTTTTCCATTATCCTGAACCTTTATACATAAATCTCTGCCCACATTTCTGAATTTTTCTTGGCATGGGTTCCTAGAAGTAAAATTCCTGGCCAAAGCACATGGATACTTTAATAGTCTTAATTCATTTAGTAAGTTTCTTTTCAAAAGGACTGTCTAAGCTCTATTTTCTGCCTTAAAGGTGAGGGTGTTTATCTTACTATACTTCCTCAAGTATGTTATTCACTTTTAAGTCTTTCCTATGACAATGTGTTAATATAATATTTTACTTTTGTTTTAATCAGCACATTTTGATCTCTATTCAAGGTAAGTTATTTTTTATGACACTAGCTATTTTATGTTATGACATTACTCCAGTCTAATTGTATGCCTTGAGAACTCAAAATGCCTTTAGAACTTCCCTGGATCTCTTTATTAGTCACTTTTATTGATTAGTTCTTCCATTTTCAATTGTTTATGATTTAAAATTGGTTCAGAATGGCCCTCTCTGATAGTGGCCCACAGCTGCACCCCACACCGTCCTGCCATTCTCTACTCCCATGTGTTTTGGCCATCCTAATGATCAGCATGTTTTCATCTCAACCCTTTTCTTTCAGGGTGACCAACTTCCTTTGCAAACTGCAAACCACGGTGCATGCTGCTGGTGCTACCACTCAACCTCAACCCCTCATGTAGCTACTTTTGGACATCACATTGGACAGCTCCATCGTCTTGACATTCCATTGCTTCCGTCTGGGAAATTTCAGACCTTCCACAAACCCACGTCATGTTTTAGGTGTTGCAACATTTCTGGGAAGAGTCTTGGAAATGGAATCATTCAATGCATTTGCTTGACACCTAGTGTCTGAGCATCTATTCAGTGTCAGGCACTGTTCTAAACTTTGGGTTATGTCCATAAACAAAGTTTACCACCTTCAGCGAGTTTGAGGAGACACAGTAGTCAGGACACATGATAAATAGATGAGACATAAATGCTATGGAAAAAGAAAAAGTAGCTCAAAGGAGTGGTTACAATTCAGTGGTGCAGTCAGGTTAGCCTTCAGTGAAAAGATGAGATTTGAACAAAAGCTGATGGCAGCTGAGGGGAATAGCTGTGTGACATCTGGGGAGAGAGCATTCCAGGCAAAGAAAACACCCCTGGACCATCCCTAAGATTGGGTGCACCTGGTATGTCCAAGGAGCAGCAGGCAGGCTGGTCCCTGGAGTGGAGCAATAAAGGGGAAACAGTAGGAGATGTGGTCCAAGAAATTAAGGAAGAGTCCAGAGAAGAGGAGGCCATTCCCAGGTGTGTGGATTTTAATGTGAACAATACACGGGGAGTGGGACAGTTACAGTGTCTTGAACAGAGGAGTGACTTCATTACTCAGGTTTTAAAAGGACCACTCAGTTAGCTGTAGGGAGGAGACTGTGGAGGCTCAAAGTTAGAAATGATGCCACTATTGCAGTTCTGTTGTAGAGATGGGAGAGCTGGGTTCAGGGTGGCAGCAGTGGAGGTAGGAGGCATTGTCAAATTCCGAATACGTTTTGAAGTCATAGCCAGCTAGGATTGCCGCTAGATTGGATGTGAGGTATTAGAGAAATGAACGAACAGCTGGTAGGAGGTGCTGCCATCAGCTGAGATGGCGGAGGCTTTGAGTGGAGTGGGCATTGGGGTTAAAGTTGTGGGTTGTTTTTGGACACCTTGCATCTGAGAAGTCTAATTTGGATTCCAGGTGAGGCAATGAGTAGGCAGAGTAGCGTATGTATCAGAAAAGATGTCAGAGCTAGAAATACACATTTGGGAGACTGGAGGACATTAAAGGTGTCTAAAGTCGTCAGAATGTAAGAGATCCTAAGAGAGTGAGTACAGCCAAAGAATGACCAGCTTCACTGCAAATTGCTGTCAGGTGGACTCTGTTCAGCCTGCTTATTCTTTTTTTTTTTTTTTGTGGGTACCGGGGGGACGACCTCAGGACCTCGAGCACCAGCAGGCACCCGTGCCGCTGAGCAATATCACCGGCCCCTTTTTCGTATGTGGGTTCCGGGAGTCGAACTCGGGCCCTCGCGCTTGCAAGGCAGGCGCTTAAGCCGCTGAGCCATCTCACCGGCCCCCTTATTCTTTTGCTTTTTCCTTGGGCTTTTTAATTTGGGGTCTGATTCCTGCCAAGAGTTGTACGAAAGATTATATGATGCCATATATTCTGTATCTTTCTGAACCTCATATGTGATTTTAAAAACCTCTGAAAAAATTCCTATTAACATTATATTTTATACAGTAGAAAATAAACATTTTTAAAAGAGAAAACATAGTCTTTCAAAGAAAATTCATACTTTTCCTGGGAGTCCTCTTAGCTCTCTAATTTGGCCTAAACTTGGAGGTACATGTTCCTCAGGGCAGAAGTACTAAGATGGAATTAGGGTCATGACCTAATCTTGGCCAATGTTCACAGTTGTATGTGCATTAAAAATTTAGCCTCTCATACAAGATGCACGCCAGTAGAACTAATGGAAGCCCAGTGGTCCAGGAAAAGTAGATTCACCTTAGCAGAGTACTGTAAGGAAGTAGTTGGGCTAGGTTACTAGCACACTTTTTAGAGTGCAATGGAAGGCCAAGGGGTGGGGAGTGGAGCTCTAGAAAAGAGGTATTTTGAGGAGAAAGCCTTGTATACGTTTTTCAGACACTGGAAATACTTTGGATTTGACAAAGGCAAATAGTTGGTGGAGAACTGAAAGGCAATTTAAAACTCCATGGAAAACAAAAAGCTATACATGCTATACAAAGCTATACAGTGCTGAGTGCTCTCTACTTGGCTTGACTAATCACCCTCACAGTGGATGTCTGGACTTGTTTTCAATCATAGGGCAAGACCCTTTTGGATCAAAGTGTGTCCTAAAGGTAAACCAACCTTTATTTATTTCTATTGTATGGCAGGACCTTGTTGAATATAATCACCTTTCATAAAACCTTATAGCTTCCCTCTAGGATAACTATTACAGTCTCCCTTTTACAGTGGCAAAAACTCAAATATAAGCAAGATAGGAAAAGAGCCCCAAATTATGCAGCCTCTTTAGCACTTCTGGATTCAAACCCAATTTGCTTGCTTTGAAGGCTCAACTTCTCTTCTATCATGCCATGGTCTTTCTCAAAGTTTAGGCAGAATAGTTGCAGCAGTGCCTATCAGTCACCTAGGTAGCATAAGTCTAGTCAGTATTTAACCATAAACATTGATTAATAATCAACAGAAATCCCAGCCAAAGCTGGCAAAAATTGAAGCATGACATTCATCAATAGCTGATGCATATTAATACATAGCCAATTATTGTACCATAGTAATATTAATGATAGTGTTGGAATTCTTAAATTAGAGGTTCTCAACTAGGGGTGATTGTGCCCCAAGGGGACATTTGACAATGACTGGGGGAATGTTCTTGGCATCTATGAGGTAGAAGCTATGGATGCTGCTAAAAATCACATAGCACACATGACAGCCACACCTTACCCAAACAATACCTTATCCAGCTTAGTAACTCTGAGATTGGAAAGCCTTCCCCGAAATAAAGAGCATATGTAGAGAAAGACAATAAATGCAGTTTGATTAATATGTGGATTCTTTCTCCTTTTTATCTCCAACAAAACAACTTAGTTTTTTGAAGGAATATTGTTTTTGATATTGTTTAGCTGTATTTTCTTTTTTTTTTTTTGGGTACCGGGGGGTCGACCTCAGGACCTCGTGCACCAGCAGGCACCCGTGCCACTGAGCGATATCACCGGCCCCTTTTTCGTATGTGGGTTCCGGGAGTCGAACTCGGGCCCTCGCGCTTGCCAGGCAGGCGCTTAAGCTGCTGAGCCATCTCACCGGCCCTGTTTAGCTGTATTTTCATATGAAGGTGAAAACTAGCCATTTATAATAGTCTAGATAAAGCACATACTCACTGACCTCTTGGCAAAGGTCAGGTATTTATAAACCGTATTGGTAAGAGGTGTATGTGTGTGTGTGTTTTATAAGGTTGATTGTATATAATGTAGGTTTTTGGTATCTGTGTGTGTGCATGTACTCTTTCTGGTTTTACTGGGAAGAATAAATTAGGTTTTGGAGAAAGATGCCCCCTACTACTTCCAACCTTAAGCCTTCACTTCTTCCCATTAAGATTTCCTTTGCAACTTGGCCTCTTTTAAACTCCCATCTGGTGCATTCTCTCTTCTAATCTAATACCACCTCGTACATATCTAAACATGATCAGTGACAGTTTTCGCTGCGGGGTGAGGCTTTTACTGACAAGGCCAGTGAGCGCTGATTTGAGACCAGCCATTGTGAGTGACTTCAGCTGTCTCTTCGAGTGACATCCAGCTACTTGAGAAAGGAGCAATGACGAAAGTTCTTTGGACAGAAAACTTTCACTGACAAGAAGGTGACAGGTCCTTGCACAGCTGGTCTCTGATATGCTTCGGAAGGGGCCCACAGAGTGACTAATTTGAGCTGCGCAGTAGCTGGGAGGAAGTGTAGGGCCCATGCATTCTCAGGGCTTGGAGAAGGCTGTGAGACAAACCGGCAGTGGCACAGGCTGGAGGAAACCATTGTTGGGGGACGTGAGGTCAGGGAGCCCCATCTGTGTAGAACATAAGAGAACTGAAAATATTAACAGTGAGTGCATATTTTGCATGCCCAGAGTCCTTTCTTGTCCTGTTTGGACTTTTGGACTTTTGGACTTTTGGACTTGGACTTTTCCTTAGTGAGCCACTTCATTTCTTCTAACCCATTTGGTTGGAAACAACCCTAGCTTCCTTGTCCCAAGGATTAGCTAATCAACATACTCATCGCTTTATAACAGCGATTGGTTTAGGGAAGGCCATGCGACCCAAGACTACCCAGCAAGATTCAGTTCTGTGACTTTTGCAATAATCCTTGGGAGGAAAATGCTGTTTCTCTCCATAGTCACCAAGCTGTGGATGTAAACCTGGAATTTCTGGGAACCATTGAGTGGAACAAGTTAGCTGCTGAATGAACCAACTAGGAGATGGAATAGCTGAGAAATGGAGAGAAAAGACTTTCCAGTCCTAATGAAATTACTTGAGACTCTCAGCTGTATCTGAAGGCCCTTCTATCCTAAACTTTTCCATTACCCAAACCAATGAATTCTTGTTTTTCCTATAGCTAATTTAAATTGGTTTCTCGACAGACTGATTTCTGATCAATATAAATAGCTTCCACTTCTGAGAGCCTTCAAACGCTGCAGCTCCATTTTACCATGGCAAGATGGTAAAGCATTGTGTGTTTTGGAGCCAGGCTCTCTGGATTGGAGTCTTTGCCTGAACAATTCTTAGCTATGTGCCATTTATGGGATGCTTAACTTTTCTGTGCTTCTGTTTTCTCATCTCCACATTGTAGAGATTGATCGTGTCTATCTTGGGGTCTTGTGAGGATTAAGGGAGTTAATGCAATATTTAGAACAAAGCCTAGAATACAATGAATACTCAGTGTGTGTTAGCTGCCATTATTTTCTGTGGCCAGGAAAGAGTTGGGTGGCTACTTTAGGGTCAAAGTCCACCTGTACTTACTTAGAAGGACACCTCAAGAACCCAATACTTACACTGGCTGACTAGACTAAAATGAATTAACCGATTGATAGGCAGAAGTCTGAAAAAGAACGGGAGTTTTAGCTCACGTGATGTAACATATTGTGTTTCATCTATTCATTTGTTCCATAAGTGTTTGTGGAGTGACTGCTCAGTGCCAGATGTTGAGTTGGATGCAGACGTGAATAGATGAGTTTTCCTTCAAGCAGGAAAGAAATCAGAGCACAAAGAATATCAACAGCATAGGGAAAGCGTTGAGCACTGTATGGGAGATGAAGTACCGCGGAGGCTAACAAGAGGGAGAGGATTTGAAAAAAAGGGACAAAATGAAAGGTTTCAGGAAACAGATGTTGGATGGATGGGATTCTGATGTGTGGAGTTTGGGTGTTGCAGGGGAGGGAACAGCATGAGCCAAGCCACAGGAAGTGTGACTCATACTTCTGCATCCTCTTCCGTGGGCAAGGAGGTTGTACACAGCTCACCCCCCCAGTGTGATGCCCACACTTTTTTTTTGTAGGGATAAGTCCAGAAACAAGATCACACCGATGTGCTGGAGGGTTAGGTCATCATTAGAGTTCATTTAGAGTTCACTGCATTTTGTTTCACTCATCATCTCATCAAGGCATAGGAACAAAACCTATCCAAGCCAGCTTACCCCAGTACACAGTACCAGAAAGAGTGCTATGTTCTCTTCCAGCAATGTTCCTTTAACTTGTACAGGGGCCCTTACGTTCTAACCATCTCTGGCACACTCATACGTTAGTCTCTCTTCTTTTCTCAGTAGAATCAGAAAGAAAATGTATCTTGGCTCATTCACTTATTTTGTCTCCTGACATTGATTACTTTTCCTATGGTTGTAAGACCGGCTCTATTCCTATGTCCCCCATCCTTGGTACATGCACTGTCTACCACACAGGGCCCTTCATTCCCTCTTCCTTGGCCAGACCATCTTATCTATTTCCCTGGTGAAGCCAGGAGGCTTTCTATACCGCAACTGAAGTCTCACTGGTCATATTTAAATGAGCTAGATAAGAGGGAAGGAATGAGGACTAGGATACTTAGGGGAACAGGGACCCCAGAGAAGTCTAATGTGGTTAAGTGTTGGAGCGTCTTGGGAAATAGTGACAGACAAGACTGAAAGATAGATAGTGGCCCAATGGCAAAGGCCCTTGAATGTCAGCCGAAGGAATTTCAGTGACATGTTCTCAACGATTGAATCTTTTTAATGTTTTTGAGCATAAGAGTACCATGTTCAGTTGTCTACTTGGGAGAGATGGCCCTAGCAACAGTGTGGCAGGTTTGAAACAAGAGGGAGGGCGATCAGCTGGTCAGCAGTCACAGCTGTCTCAATGTTGAGAAGCCATATATTTTGGGGGCCTTTATTTAACCCACTACAATAGGTAACAAGAGTCTGAAGAAGGTAGTTGAGAAGGAGAGGGGAGAATATCTTTGAACAACATTTAGAAGATAATTGAGATTTACGCATAAAATGATACAGTGCCTGAGATTTGCTTCACAAAAATCCAAAAGTGGGAAGAAAGTAGGTGGAATATAAATGAAATAATATTTGCCTGAGTTGATAAATTGCTGAAGCTGGTGGGTATTAGTTGGGTCATTATGCTACCCTTTCTACTTTTGTGTGTTTGAAATTTTCTGAAAGTAAAACATGTCAAGAGAATATAATTGAGAATACTCCACTTCTTTAGGTTAATCACTTATTAATTAAACTTCAATTTTAATTAAGTGCTCACAATGTGCTTGGCATTTGCTGAGGCCTTTATTGGTGAATTGTGGGGTAGCCACAGATCTATTTATTTTGTAATAGGACAGTTTTGTATTCCCTGACAAATAGGCCCAAAGATTTACTTTGTGGAGAGGCAGGTGAGTCTGGGATGAGATTTTGTCTTAGGATAAATGCCCCTTCATCTCTGTCAAATAGGAAATTCATGTCACCTTATCCAAACCCAAAGCTGTGAGAACTTGTGACCAGCTGGGGCCTTGCTGGGAGGAAACCATTTGTTTTTCTTTATCATCTTGATGTCACTTACATGGAGGCATGAGCGACACCTGTCCCCTCCCAATGCCATACACTAACTGTCAGAGGGAAAGATGAGACTGTTTAACTGTGGGCAATGCTGAAACAGTTTAATTGTCTTGCTTCAATAGCAGACGGTTGTTAACAGAATGGAGAAGGGGTGTTGAGAGCCCAGTGAAATACCAAACACAGACAAAAACATCGAGGCAGGCAGGTTTAATACGTGTGTGTGTCTTTTAAAAATTTTTTTAGATCCTTTCCAATTTCATTGCAAAGTGTGGTATAAAAATGATGTCAGATGAATGGTTGGCTGGGTATTTAAAAGCCCGCATACACCACTTAGAAGGTATGCTGTTGACAGTTTAAAATGACATATCTAGGGGCTGGTGAGATGGCTCAGCGGCATAAGCGCCTGCCTGGCAAGCGCGAGGGCCCGAGGTCAACTCCCAGAACCCACATACGAAAAAAGGGGCCTGTGATATCGCTCAGCGGCATGGGTGCCTGCTGGTGCACGAGGTCCTGAGGTCGACCCCCGGTACTCACAGAAAAAAAAAAAAAAGACATATCTATTACTCACGTGGTTCCCCCTGACATAGAAGAGGCTGCCTGAACTTGGCAGCTGTAGATGAGGAGAGAAATGTATGGAGTTTGGGATGTAAACCTGGACTTGAATGTGTCTTGGGCCATTTCGGGAGCTCAATATTGCAATTTTCCCAGAGGAACAACCAGCTGAGAGACATCTGGGTCTGATGGAAGCCTCCCCTGATGAAGGTTTCTTCTATTCTCCAGTAACATAACACAATGTCTTTGCTATAATCTGAAGTTTGTTCTGCGTTCTTCCGACTGGAATGATTTTCTAATACATCCTGGATGAAAATCCCAGTAGTGTCGATTGCTAATCTTGAAGCCTGAGTCCCAGTGCTTAGTTCCTCTGTAAATTAGTCTCCCTGTCTTTAAAATGGACATAATAATTTCCAGTTGTTTCAAAAAGCTCTTGAAGATGAAACGATACAACAAGCCTTAGCATGTGCCCTGTAGGAATCATGCAATAACTCTTAGTTATTAGTTGATTAGAGAATAGAGACATTTACTGGGCCTCAAATGGAGTGAGAGAAAGAAATAAAACATACCTGCTAAAGCAGGTTTTAGATTATCTGGTGCACTGAAGGGAATGGGAAGGCAAAGCTTTCTCTCTGTACCCTTAACTAATATTTATTGTGTCCCTGCTGTGTCTGTTTTCTCCGGCACATGGCAGAACCAAAATTTGAACTCAGCTCCTGCTGCTACTAGAGTTGAGGGTCCTCCAGCAGAGCTGTGTATCTCCTTCCTCTTCTTTGAAATACCAACCAATTGAGAAACCCTTGCCTCAACGATTCCTTAGCTTCACTTAGACAGACGCCTTCTAATTTAGCTGCAGTGAAGAACAGCAGCTGGGACTAGAGGTGTGCAGGGCTGGGAGCTGCGTCTTGCATCTGGGCCTTTCTTGTGGTCCAGTAATCGAGGTGCCACTCAGCCCACTCAGCCTCCTCCCGTGGCTTTGTGCTCGATACAGTGATGCAAGCCGAGGTGTCTGCAGTCCTGAGGTGTAAATAAATCCACAGACGTAAACCTCAAGGGGGGAGGTATGATTCCACTTCGTCCAGTGTTTCTCTGAGGCAGCAGTTGGAACATTTGCCCACGAGGGCAGTTTGGGTCCCTGTGACCGCACTGGATTCCAGGTTTGGGGTGGGGTGGTGGGTGGCAGTGGCTGGATTGGGTCAGTTGGGGGTGAGTGGAACCAGGGATGGGTCTCAGGTTGAGAAACTTGGATTTGCATCTTTACTTTGAGCAGGAGCAGAATCCCAGAATCCAGAGGTAAGCAAGGATTCCTTTGGGAAATGCTATCAAACTTACCTTCCTGAGTTTTTGTTTGTTTTGTTTCTGTTGCTGTTGTTTTTATTTTTGTGAAGGGCTACTCTTTCCTTTTTAGAACTTAGGACACATTTTCAAAGTAGGCATTGGGACACGGCAATACTCTTATTTTGTTTTATTTTTGGTAGCAGATTCACATGAGAAAGGACAGGGTGGTTTTTGTGTTTGCTTGAAATCCAACCCTTCCTACCTTAGAATGAACCATAAAGTGGTCAACAGTGATTTCCCAGGGGAAGAAGCCACACGCTCGCCCACACTGGATGGATGGGCTTGGTGGGATTGCTGGCGCTTTGGAGTTGACCCTGCATGTCTGCAAAGCGGT
Source organism: Erethizon dorsatum (assembly GCA_028451465.1). NCBI lineage: Eukaryota > Metazoa > Chordata > Mammalia > Rodentia > Erethizontidae > Erethizon > Erethizon dorsatum. Next base: position 144,217,769 of record CM051825.1, on the reverse strand, counting down.
CTAGATTAATAGAACATGCATTTTGGCAGCCTCTTGCTTTGGGTGGGGATTCCCCTTTTCTTCAAGGATGAGGGCTTCATCCATCACTGCCCTCTCTTGTCCAGTTTCATTAACCTGAGCTTCAGTTTGTCTAGTGGCAGCTTAATAACCTTTATTTGTGGAGTCCCTCAAAGAAAGCCTTGGTGATAAATCCCACGTCACAGAAATGAAGGCATAAATGCCAATCTGTGTCAGTGCATAGTATTTATTATTTTAATTAAAGAAAATGGATGGTGACATTTATTAGGTCACGAGTTACTTGTTAATGGCAATGAATGACAAAAAAATTACTGATTTTATGAGCAAATCTTAGAACGTTCCTCAGTGATTGTTCTGTTACGCTTTCAATGTGAATAATGCTAACAATCCACAGGGCATATTTTTGGAAGTCAGCACTTGTTTTTGGTAAGACACATTTCCTATAGAGGAAAACATCGGTTTACCAAGAGGGGAAGTCAGGACTGACTGGAAAAAGTTCCCTCTTCCTCTCAGCTCTCTTTAGGACAAATGCTGTGTGTGTGTGTGTGTGTGTGTGTGTGTGTGCGTGTGCATGTGTGTGTGTGTGCACGCGTGTGTGTTGTTTTTCAAGATGAACAGGTAGAGATTCAGACATCAAGAACATGGTTTAGAATTTTGATTCATATGCAGTATAAAGGATCCCCTTCTGCTGTGCCCTTTCAGATTGGAAAATAGGTAACAAAGAGTGATGCATCATTGTTAAAAGCTTGAAGCCTCACAGAGTGTTAACACATTAGTTATTCCCTTTAATGCTCATACGACCACCTGAGAAATCTAAAATCTAAATCTAAAATCTTTAGTATCTCTATTCATTCATTTATTCTTTATTCATTATTTATTCATGTCAACGCAGTGAAACTAGTTGTTTTAGGGGAGAGTTTATGGGTAAGAAAACAGATGCATCGTTGTTTTGTTACTCGTGCACTGCTGACATATGAATCCACCTTGTTTGTGGGACTTCAAAACCTGTGACCCTGTCAGTCTTCTTCTTTGTCTCCGAAGCCACATCTTTTGATGAGGAGGATTTTCACCACCACAGTCAGGAAGTCGAAGAGGAGGAGGTCGTTGCTCTACAGTTATTTTTTCTTGGTCAGAATTGCTGTCAAATTTGTCTCCCAGGACTTAGGTTTCTTTGGGTTTTGTGTGGCTCGTTTCATGAGTCATCACGCTAAAGGATAGTGCTGAAGACTGAAGGCAGACTGGTTTAACAAACTTGTTGGCTTGTACACGGTCATGTCGGGGTGGTCTTGATTTTGTTGTATGTTTTATTTGCATCCTACTGATGGGAAAATATTAAAATACAAGAACTGTGTTTCTTTTTTTTAATGTCAGTGTGTTACTAATTATTTTATCCCTCCAGTCTGATGACACCAAGGATAATTTTGTTGTGTAGAGAGAGAACCCACATCTACAATGTGGACTTAAAGCTACACAAAGGAAAAGAGAGAAGCAAACTTTTACTACACATGCACTTTTCATTAGACATCTTGCTAGGCACTTTACGTGCATTCTAGCATTTCATCTTTTAAGATACGTACTATTGTTTTCCCACTTTATGAGTATGGAGACTTAGGCTCAAGCCCTTTTGGCTACCAACTTAAAAGGCTGTTAGCTCAGTTGCTCATTGTTGGTGTATATTCCTAGTAAACCTCTGATCATGAGGTTCTCAGTGCCTGATCTTTAAAAATATATCAAAATGTATTTTAAGCTATCGTTCAATGGATTTTGACAAATGCACACATGCATAAAATGGACACCCCAATCAATAAATAAAACATTAATATTGTTCCAGAAAGTTCCCTTGTGGCCCCTGCCAGTCCATTCCCATCACCCACTTTGTGACGTCTTTACCATAGATTAGTTTTTTCCTGTTTTAAGACTTCATATAAATGGAATCAAATGGTATGCACTCTTTTGTCTATAGCTTCTTTTGTTTGGCATGTTGCTTTTGGATTCATCCGTGTTGCATATATCAATAGTTTATCTTTTATTGCACATAATTTCACATTGCATGGGTATATCACTTTGTATTTATTAATTCACCTGTTAATGGGTATTTGGCTTCTCCAGGTTTGGTGATTCTGAATAAAGCTATTATGAGTATTCTTTTGCAGCTCTTTGCCCAGATGTTGGTTTTCTCTTCTCTTGAGTGAATAGCTAGGATTGGAACTGCTAGATTATAGGGTAGGGGTGTGCTTAGCACTGTAGAAACTCCCAAAGTGCTTGTGCCCTTTTATGTTCTGACTGGAAGTGTGTGCAGTATTCTGGTTGTTCCATGCTTTCTAGAATTTGTACCTGACAGCCTTTTTACTGGAGTCATTCTAGAGGTTGTGTTTGGTACTTCATTTCATTTTAATGTGTACCTCGCTACTGGTTAATGATGCTGGGCTTTTTTTCATGTGGTTATTGAGTATTTGAGTATCTTTCTTCTTAAAGTATTGGCTAGCTTTCTATTTTTAAAAAGTGGGCTGTTAGTATGCATATTAATGATTTGCAAATGTTTTCTTCCAGTCTGTGGCTTGTCTGTACATTTTTATAATGGTATTTTCAATGACTTTTCAATTTGCTTAAGTTTAGCGTCATCTTTTCTTTAGTAGATATTATTTTAATATTTCTATTTAACCTAAGTTTTCATCTGGTAGTTTGATGGCTTCGTTTGTATGTTTAGGTCTGTGATCCACCTTGAATTGACTTTCAGTGAGACTTGAAGTAGAGTTAAAGATCACGTGTTGCCAAATGGGTATCAGGGTGTTCTGGCAGCATTTGTTTAGAAGCTCCTTTCACCATCAAATTTGTCTGATGACTTTGTAAAGAAAATATGTGTGAGGAACTTATTCTGTTCCAGCAATCTATATGTTCATCCTGTGCTGATATTGCCCAAATCTATGTCCTTTACATTTCTGTATAAATTTCAGAATTAGGTTGTCAATTTGTAAAAGTAACACCTGCTAGGATTTAGATTTGTGTTCCATTGTATGTATAGATCACATTGAAAGAGAATTTATATCTTAATAATATCTTCAGATCCATGTATATGATATATCTATGTTTATTAGAAAATTTTTTAGTTTCAGCAAAATTTTATAGTTTTCAGGATATGAAATTTGCATGTATTTTGTTAAATTTACCAGTAAATATTTTTGATACTGTTGCAAATAGTATAATTTCTAACTTTCATCTTGCAATTATTCATTGTTGGTGTATTGAAGTTGATTTTTGTATATTTGCTTTGTGTTCTGTGATCTTGCTAATTCATTTATTAGTTTTTGAACTTTTTTACAGTTGCCTTGAGATTTTTTATGTACATAATTATTTTATCTGAAAGCAAAGACATTTTTACGTGTTTATTTCAAATATGTATGTCTTTTATTTCTTCTTTTTACATTATTGCATTGTTTTAAAATTTTTTTTTATTAGTATATGTCTTCAGTACATCGTGTTTACATTCCTTGTGTGGAGTTGGTACATGTATATAACACGTCTTGATTCTTTTTTCTTCTCATTTCCCTTGCTTCCTTTCCTTCCCTCCATCTCTTGATCCTCTTCCATTTGAGAAAGATCTATCTCCCTATGCCCTGTAACCTTTTATTTTGCTGTTTATTTATAATTTGGTTTTCTCATACAAAAGAAACAGTGTGATACTTAAGATTGTGTGTGTGTGTCTGATTTATTTCACTTAAATTATGGTCCCAAGGTTCAGGAATCCTTGCCTCATTCTTTAGCTTGGGGGAAAATTCATCTTTTACTATTAAGTATGGTATTATTTGTAGTAGTTGTTGTTTTACAGATACTTTTTATCAGATTGAGGGATTTTTCTCATTTTGAAATCATGAATGGGAGTTGAACTTTGTCACATGCTTTTCTGAGTCTATTGAGATAATGAATCATTAATGTATTTTTCTTTATAATGCTGATGTAGTCAATTACAGTGATTGATTTCCTAATATTAAAGCAACCTTGCATATCTGTGATAAAGACCATTTGCTTATGATATATTATTTTTAAATAAATTTCTAGATTTGATTTGCAAATATTTTATTTTAGGAGTTTTACATTTAGTTCATGATATACATTGCCCTGAAATTTAACTTTCCTTTCCTTTTCTTTCTCCTTCATTTTTTCTTTCTTTCCTTCTTTCTTTTCTCCTCTCTCCTCCTCCTCCTCTTTCCCTCCCCCTCTTCCTTGTCTTTGTATGGTTTTTGTATTAGGGTTATATTGGCTTCATTAAATGAATTGGAAACTGTACTCTTCTCTGTTTTCCGAAAGAGTTTATATGAGATTGATGATATTTATCCTTTGAATACATGAATTCATCATTGAGGCCATGTAGGCCTGGAATTTTTCATATGGAAAAACTTTAAACCATTTTTTTCAACAGATAGAGCACTATCCAGATTTTCCATTACTTCTTGTGAAGTTCTGGTAATTTGTTTTTTTTCCAGGAATTTATCCACTTCATCTGTGTTGTTGAATGTATTGCCATATTTTTGTTCATAGTAGACCTTTATTATCCTAATGTCTGTAGGACTTGTCACGATACCCTCATTTCATTCTCTAAATGGTAATTTACGTTTTTCCTTCTTTCCTTTTTCTTTATCATATTTGCTAGGAGTGCTTAATTTTATTGATCTTTTCAAGAATCAGAATTTCGTTTTTTTGATTTCTCCCTGTTCAGTTTTTATTTTGGAGATTTGCCATTTTTATTGTTTCTTCCTCCTAGTTATTTGATTCAAATTTGTTCTGGTTTTTCTAGCTCCTTTCTAGGAATGGATCACTGACTTTAGCGACGTATTTTCTAATGTTTTAAAAGCTATAAATTTACCTCTAAGCTCTGCTTTAGGTGTACCTCAAAAATTTTGAAACATTGTGTTTCTCATTATTATCCAGGTAAAAATATTTTCTTATTCCTAGTCATTTTTTTCTTTAAACCATGCTTTATTTTGAAGTATGTTGTGTACATTAAAAATTTAGATATTTTCTAAAACATTTGTTTTTAAATTTAATCCCTTTAAGCTGACTTCTATCAGTAATCGATTTCTTGTCAGACTCTTCAGTGTTTATATCCTTACAATTGGTTGATATAGCAAATAATGCTGCAATAAGCATCTTTGGATGTGTGTCTGTTCCTGTTTTCATTGTTTGCTTGAGACACATTGTCATAGGTGAAGTTTGATGTGGAAGGGTATGTAATTTCTAAAAAGTCTTTGTAAGTACGTTGCCAAGTTGTCCTTCATGTACCGGCCACGCTTGCACATCTCAATGATCAGGATTCAGATGTGTCTTTGTTTAAGTGTTTGTCATAGAGTCAACCAGAAACACCAACCCCTATTTCCCTGGAGTTCGGCTAGAGACTGTTGTCCAATCAAATCTGATGTCAGTAGTGCACATGGATGCTCTGAGGAAAATCCTGTTTTATAAACCTTGTAGATTCCACAAGAGGTTAAATGGGCTTTCCCACTTCCTGTCTACCAAAACACCTCCCTTTTCAAGCTTAGGGCAGAACTTTCAAACCCAGATTCCAAAGCTGTCCACCTCCAACTTTGTAGGAGTTTCTGTCATTGGCAAACTTTAACCTGAACCCACATGCAGTTCCAGCCTTCGAAGGACGTGACAGAGGTGTCAACCTGACAACAGATGGGGCAGCACGGAGACTCTTCCTTTGCATCTTCAGCTCTGTACCTACTTCCCTTCTCCCTGTTTCAACACTCACTTTAGCTCTGTGGAGACCTTGCACAGTGCTGTGATGGGAAACTAGGAAACCAGCCACAATGACCTGCCTGAACCCTCAGCCCACCAGAGCACAGGGTCCGCAGTTGCTCACACGGTGTGGCCTGGTGCGCTGGGAAGGTGCTCTCACCATCGTACAATGCCCCTGTCTATCTGGAAGTGCTTTAGCCATGTTGCCTCCCTTTCTAGGATGAGAGATTCAGTTGGCTTAATAAGCATCCTTGTACAATGCAAATGCCCTTGAGACAGGGATAGGGCCTATGGCTTCGGTGTAAATTCATCTTATTGAAATTGCTTGGCCTCTGCCTCTAATCTGTGATTGCTGATATGAAAAGACTCTGTGAGAAGAATGAGGGTTAGCAAGGGCAGGATGCATTTAAAGAACTGTTCCCTGGTGTCCTGTAAGGGGTCACTGTTTATACAGTAGGGCTGCTGACAAAAAGAAGATTGAGTGGAAACATCAGCTATGGGGGCCATGGTCAGTGAAAGGGTGGTACATAGACATTTGGGACCTAAAGAGAAGACAGAAGAAGCTTCAGGAAGTGTGTGTGTGTGTTTATGTGAGTGTCTGTGTTTAGAGTATATCACTGATTAATGATGTTTTTCTTAAAAAGTTTCTTCAGATTATACACGCATACTGAAAGGGTCTACAAGCTCAAAAGAATGAGTGTTAAATGTTTAGATCCATCATGAACTAAGGAGGCAGACAAACTTCCAAGTTGCTTGAACTCTTTGGGAGATTACTGGGAGATTACAGAATTTGGGTTGGAGATATCCAATGTGAAGGTTTGGTGACTCAGATGGTTAAAATAGCTGTTCCCCACTCCAGCCCCGGCTAGCAGTATTACTCAATTCCAGACACCATTGGAACTGGCTGAGTGGTTGCTACACTTTTTTTTGCCTCCTCTTCTCTCAAGATCACAGCAAAGGCTGGGAGCCAGCCTTGGAGGCGACAGCCAGACAGCTATGACGCCCAGTACACCTCCTGAGGCAGCCAGTCATGGGAGGAAGATACTTGGGGGGCATGTTTTCTTTCCAAAGGGTTCTCACCAGTTGCTAGCCTCCCCTGGCTTGCCTTTCAGCTACTTTAATCAACACATACACCATGTGCTGGCTTAACGTTTCAAGTCTGTCGTGTGCCATCAGATTCTTTTTCACTCACTTGTGCCTCATCTAAACAACTAATTACGGACTTCCTTCTCATGTTTTTAGCAAATAAGGAACCATGGCAATAGACCCAGAGGGTAAGAAGGGACAAGCTGAGTATGGATTTTCTTGCTCTTCCCAGGCTCTGTGGTATATACACTTTGCTGACTTCCTGTCTCTCAACGTGACTTAGGACGGAGGTGCTGTCACCAGCAAAATCTTGATAACTACTATCACCTTCATGATAGCTAATCTGTACTGAGGGCTTACTTTGTGCCCAGAGATCTTTGGTGCTTAACATGTGTTATCTAACTTAATGTTCAAGAGAGCCCTGAAGTTGTAACTATTATTATGAATTAAGCGGCTCATGCTGGTCACACCATAGATGCACATTCTTGTTTGAAATTTAACACGGAAGACTGCTTAAGTCTTGTTTTGCTCCCGACATGTTGGGTGCCATAGAAAGCTGCTAAATTTCTCAGAAACCAGATGATCTCAATAACCATGTCAAAGAGAAAGTTTAAAATTTCCTTATTTTTTGTTATTTTTGATAACTCTATAAGTATTGCCTTGTTCTTTTGGCTCATATTTGACTCATGTTTCATTTTCTTATCATTAAAAGAAAGAGATGCAAAATGACTCTTTTTTTTAATCTTTGAAGTATTGCCTTGGTCCTACTCTAATTTTATTTCCAATAGTGTAGATGCCTGTATGCGTGCTTCTGCATATGTACACTTCTTAGAATGGCACTACCAGTCATTCTTATTAAACTCTAGTTCCTCTTCATACCCAGCTCTAAGATCTTCATTAGAAATTTCCTTTTCAGGGACTTTCAGAATAGCCCAGACTGCATTAGAGGTATATTTCACAGATCTGTACAAGAATTCTCTTTCACGATGGAATTTTAGACTAAAAAGGGCAGACCAGAGAGAGGAAAAAGGGAAGGTAAGCAGCACAGCATTGGAAGGAGGATTTGTGGGAGGCCTTGAGCCAAAGAAGGTAGACAACCCCCCTCCTTGGATTTTCAGTGGAGCCTCATGTCTGAAATCAAGAAAAGGCTTGAGCTGGGGGGAGTGATGGACCCCAGAAGATTAGGAAGAGAGAGGACCAAGGTTGTGTGGCTAAGTGGGTTCTTGAGAAATATCTTCTTGGGAATATGAGGAAGGACTGGATAGACTAATGATTTTCCCATTTTAAGTCTTGACAATATCTCAGTGAGACCAGAAATTGAGGGTAAAATAGTCCTTTTTTGCTCTCTCAGCTGAAGTCTCTTCTCCATTCCAGAAAAGAGGCTTTCAGTCCCTGGTCTGTGTTTGACTCCAGCCTTGGTCTCTTTGCACGTGAAGAAACCAAACAGTGTGGGGCTAGGTAGTGTAGCAGGTTCTGAGGAAGCTGGTCTTGTTCAAACACTATTAGCATTTTCACATGTGTGCACGTTGCACACCTCTTCTTGGTAATTCCGCCCTTTTTTGATGGCATAGTTTTCAAATTGCCTTCTTTATAGGAAGCAAGTAGTAACTCAGCCAATTACATCATTTTTTTGGGTTGAATGTTTGTGTCTCCCTAAAATCCATATGTTAAATCCCCAACCCCTGGTGTGATGGTGTTAGGGGGTGAGGCATTTGGGAGATATTTAGGTGATGAAGAGGAAGTCCCATGATGGGATGTCAGATTAGTGACCTTATGAGAAGAAATAGAACCCCACAGTCAACTAAAAAACAGCCATTTGCAAACTAGGAAGAGAGCCCTCACCAGGAGCCAAATGGGTTGGTACCTAAATCTTGGACTTCCCAATTTTCAGAACTATGAGAAATAATTATTTTTTTTGTCTAAGCCACTCAATCTATGGTAATTTATTAGAGTAGCCTGAACTAAGACAATTATTATGACTGAAGGTTTTGAAATCTTTGCAGGAATAAAAACACAACCTTTTAAAATTAATTAAGGATCAATTAAGAATTATTTCATGCAAACAGCACAGTCTTTGAAGTTGTATCAACTTGTGAATATGGCCCAGTTTTGACATGTTGGAATTACGTTACTTTGGACAAATGGCTTATCTTCTTTTGATGTAATTTCCTCATCTGAAAAATGGGGATATTGCTTTTGAAATATTCAATCCATCTGGGCATAGTAGTGTATGCCTGCAATTCCAGTACTCTGGGAAGCCGAAGCAGGAGGATTGTAATTTTGAGCCCAGCTTGGGCAACTTAGCCAAGTCCCATATTAAAATAATGGCATAAAAGGCTGGAGGTGTAACTCAATGTGAAGGTCTTGGGTTTGATTCATAGTATAGCTGAAAAAATATAAGAAAAGAAAAGAGAGATTCAAGCATACAAAATATGTAAACTTCCTAACACAGAGGTTGGTGTAGGATAAAAAGTCAGGAAGAAGTAGTGTTACTCATCCCCATCAGGGTGATCAACATTTTACTTGACAACGCCAAGTGTTGGGGAGGATGTGGAGCAATCAGAATGCTCACACATTTGTGTTGGACTTTTAAATTGCTACAGTCATGTTGGAAAACTGTTAGGCAATGTCTATGAAAGCTAGACACCTGCCTACCCTATAGCCAGCATTTCCAGCCCAGGTACGTACCGATCAGAAGTGCGTACATATGCAACCTGAAAGACATGTGCAAGAATGTTCATGGAAACACTGTTCATATTAGTCAAAACCTGAAAGCACCTCACATGTCTGTTGAGATGAATTATGCTTTTTCCACAGTGGAATATTCTCAGTGAGAAAAAGAAACTAGAGCTGCACAGAGCGGCGAGGATGAATCTCACAAATACAATGTTCGGTGAAAGGTGCCAGATGAAAGGGAGTACGTACAGTGTGACTCCATTTATGTAAAGCTCGAAGAGAAGCAAGTTGGTCTGCGCATTAGAGTGAGCTGGCCGCGGTGGTACACACTTGTAATTCCCGCAATCTGGGAGGCTGAGGAAAGAGGACCCTAGTTTTGAGTCCAGCCTAGGCAGCTTAGCAATTTAGGGAGACCCTGTCTCAAAATAAAATAAAAAAAAAAAGAAGACCCTGTCTCAAAACTAAATGAAATTCAAAGAAATAAAAAGGGCTGGGGATGCATGTCAGTGCAAAGGCCCTGGGTTCAATCCCGAGGACCCCTGTACCCCCAAACCTAGAAGAGGGGAGAGTGATTTTCTTCGAGGAAGAAGGGCTGGTGACTAGGGGGTATGAAGAGAGCCTGGGGGTTACTCATATTCTGGAGGTTGTTGATCCTTTCTTGATCTGGTAAGAGGACTGTGGGCACTTGGTGAAAATTCCTTAAGACAGATTTATGATTTGTGCACTTTTCTGTGTATTTTTTGTGCTTTAATAAACAATGTTAGCTTTAAACATGAGCCATTATTGCTCTTTATTGTTATTCTCTGTCTCAAGAGGAGCTCGCTGTGACTGCCCAGCCTGTGCAGCCCCTCTCCAGCCAGAGCCTCTTGCTGCAAAGGCAAATCCCATTGCTCTAAAACCTCTCTATTGTCAGCTCTCTGCCCACCCCCTGGGTAATCTCAGACAGCACTGTAAAATCGGACTTGACTCTCCTGCCTAGGAGAAATTCTTCCCCAAGCCGGGAGGAGACAGCAGGCTTGCCCCTCAGGCGTGATGTACTGCCAGCCCCTCGGAGCTCTTGGTTGATTAAACTCTACATCCTGCAGAGCTTGCAAAGTTCAGGAGACTGCCTGGGTCTCCGCTGCTGGAAGGGGGCCCTGGTGTAAACACTCGTGTTCTGAACCAAACAATTGAAGGGTTTTAATCTATGGGCTGAAGCACAAGTTTATCCAGAGATGCTGGTAGAAACTACACTGATGGCTAGAGAGACTTTTTGCTCTTAAAGGAGACTGGTTTGCTTTAAAGGAAAGAAATTCATTGAAAGCACTCAACAAAGTTGGTGGAAACTTCTATGACCTTGATCCTCTTGGTTTCTTCAGGGAGCCATGTCTTTCAAACAAAAATGTTTGGGCACCTAGTATATACCAGACTTGGTGCGATTATCTCAGATATATATATATATATATATATATATATATATATATATATATATATATATATAGCTCAAGTTTGATCCTCAGGATACCTAAGGAATAAAGATACCATTATTCCATTCTTCAGAGGAGGAAATTGAGTCTCAGAGTTTAAATAAGTTGCAGTTTCCTAGTCCAAAAAAAACGGGCATTGCTATTAAGAAACCCAGGGATAGTTCTTTTTCGGACATACCTAGTTGGTGGCCATTGCCAAGTCACCAACCTGAGTACAGCAAATTTCATACTAGAAGAACTGATGAAACTGATTTCAGGATTATCTCAGTTGAGGGAAAAATCTATAGGTGTGTTAAACTCAGCAGACTGGGCTTAAGCAAACCGAAAGAAGACAGCATCCGCTCTACCCATGTTTCTTAATTGTTTGAAGAGTTCTTATTCTGCATCTGCTGGTTTCGTGGTGCAGGGGCTTGTCTTGGGTTCCTCGATGGGTTGCAAGTTTCCCAGAGTGGGGCAATTCTCGCATGACGTCTCTTCCAGCACTGTGCACACAGTGACCTTCAATGGCACATCTGATAGCTCCATTTTGTCCTTACTGTGCTTCACTAGCCATAGGAAAATGCCATTACTCAGCTCTAGGTCAGCACGATGAACCCTGACTTGCCGAGTAATGGAAGCCTTCATGACAAGGTAGGTTTCCTTTTGTCAGACTGACGGGTAACTGACATCACCACTCTGTCCATCCATTGTTTCTATCGCTGCTCATCAATTATCTCATTCCTTGAAAAGCCATTGATTAAAGATCCACCACCACAGTGGTCCAAGTGACTAGACTCACAGTGCCATGTTTTTGGGCTCCCTGCCAACTCCTTGGGCAGTTCTGCTCGCCCAATTAAACACCTTGCATCAGCCTGACTGCATTGCAGCATCTTCTCTCTTCCATTCACCTGTTATGGAGCATTAAAGGCAAACTCAATTTTATGCAGATAAATAGAGTTTAGTGGTAATGTGCCTTATGACCTTTGAAGTGACAAGATGACATTAATTTTTAGGGATTCCACCTTCTCAGGCTGTTACTGTGAGCATGTAGCTTGATGAGAATGTAGGTTTCGGCATTTTGAGGATATACTTACAGTTTAACATGCTGTTTCAAATGTAAGGAGGCTCTCTCTTTAATTTTTTTTCACCAGCTTGACAGTTTTTCAAACATATTCACTGTCAGCCCTAACAACCTGTCAACAAATGCCATTATGTGAAAATTGCCAAGACTCGCTTGAGGACTGTGAAAAGTGACAGACATGCCACACGGATAAGTTTCTCAAAAACCCATGGCTGAAACTTTTGAAAGACACTCTGGCCCTTCCATGGAAAAAATGAGCAGTCAGATCTCCAGGAAAAAAATACCATACACTTGTCATATCAGATATCTGTTTCTTTCCCGGGCAAATTAAGGTGTATGTGAAAGAATAAAACATACAGAGGACAATAGCTGCTGAGATCCGAGGCTGTGGTGTGTTTCCACTGTTATCTGTGAATCCAAGAGGAACAGAAAACCATCTTTTTTTTCTTCCACTAGAGAATTCAAGGGGAGGATTCCTTTATTCTTAGATTCAATGTTTCGGGGCATAGAAGCAGTGAAGAAAGAATAGTTCAGATAAAGCAAAGTGAAGCCAACCATGAGCTGGGATGTATAAAATTGAAAACTTGTCCTAACACCGGGACAGGACATATCTTGGTGGGAAAATATGGTGGTAGAAGACAAAGAGTCTTGGATTGGGAACTAGGAGCTCTGGATTTGATCCCAACTCAGCTATGTAAGTGCTGTCTGGGGGGGGCACTTCAATTCAACTCCTCCTGCCTCTGGTCCCTTATGGGAGCATTGGGGGTGATAGCAACCACCCTGAGCATGGTAGTGAGGACTAAGGGAATAGCCTTTGCTAAACAATTCAGTGGAAATCAGAGACCTAAAATATCTTGGCCAGAGAGTGTCCCTGACCTCAGGCACATTATATCTTAGTTTCAGAGGGAATTGGTTCTTCGTTTGTAACTGAGGTTTGTGGTACCCAGATTCAACCTGAATAAAGTATTGCATGTTTTGGGTGTCATTGCAAACCAAAGGCACCCTGTCCCCACTAACAATGGCAGTGGGAAAGGAAGAGTAGGTGACAGAAATAAGAGATGGAGAAGAGTTGGATTGCAGGTGCAGAGAACCTCCTCCAAAGGGGACAATGACTATTGTTCCCTTGTTTTACTATGGGGCTGGGCTGTTAGGTTTTTATGATTGGTTGGCCAATTGTGTTATCTTTATTTTACACTCCAGTGCTATCTACTTTTCTCTTACATTTGAGGTGGAATCCATGTAGGACACTTGACAAAGATGCTCTCTCTGACCAAACTTTACTTACGGTACCTTGACCTTTTCAACTTGTCTTGGGATTTGGGCTTCCATGTTCATCTCTGTCTTGTCCAATTTCAGAAGAGCCCTGCTAAGTCAGTTTAACTGAATCCCCATCCTCAGTACGTAATCATCTCTGATAGCTAACTGGATTTCTCATCCTGCACCCCATACCACAAGGTGATGGCTGATCTCCCTGGCCAGTCCTCAGCAAAAGTCCTCGCAGGTTGGTTTATCCAGAATAGTTCCTTACCCATTGTGGTTCCCTCTTAGTGATTTTCCATCCACTGTCCCCAACCTGCTCCTTGGCTATAAATTCTTGCTTGTTTGTGGTATGTTCACACTTAAACCTAATCTGTTCCCCCTGCTGCAGGTCCCACTGCAGTGGTCCTATGCCTATAGCGATGGCCTTACATAAAGTTCATTTTGCTGTTCTTGAACAAGTGACATGAGTAGTATTTTTTCTTTAATAGATCCAGAACAGGAACAAAGAAACAGCTTCCTACAGCATTCAAGAAGGAGACTGAAGGTTTGCCTTCAAGTCTTGGTTATTTTGTCCTAAGAAAGCATAGAGAAGTGATATTTAAACAGAATTAGGATAAGGCATCCTGGGGACCCCACCTATGAAGTAGAGTCTGAAATCAGAGGGAGCTTCAATGCTGGAGGTATCTATGTCCTTCCTTAGGTTTCTTTGTGGATTGATTGGTTTTTTTTTTTTTTTTTTTTTTCTTTTTTCTTTTTTTCTATATGTGGGTACCGGGAGTCGAACTCAGGACCTCGTGCTTGCCAGGCAGGCACTTATGCCGCTGGGCGATTTCACTGGCCCTAATTGGTTTTATAGCTACCGCCTTATTTTCAGATGCATCTGAAAGCCCTTTGTTATCTTAGAAGGTCTTGTATTTTTCTGCTGTAGTTGAGCTATCTTTTCTAAAAGATGGAACTGCTTTCTTTCCCTGTGTTGACTGTTTGGACCCGAAGTGTTGAAGTTGTATGATCCTGGCTCAGAGGACAGTCCTCAAGATGTTTGGATCTAACCTGAGTTTTCAAGCGCTGATTGGTTGTATGCATTGATGGCTTTTAGTATCCCATATGACATTCTGGAGAACAAACGCCTTCTGAACTGATGGGGGTAAGGGCCAAGGTGTTAGGCTCATGGGATCCCTCTTTCCTGAAATCATGATACTCCCTACAGTCAAACACGGGGCTATGGGGACAAATGGAGAAAGGCTGGTCACTTGTTTATGGATTTAGCCCACAGAGAGCTTTTTAAAACTCCGACCTTGGGGCCGGTGAGATGGCTCAGCGGCATAAGCGCTTGCCTGGCAAGCGTGAGGGCCCGAGTTCGACTCCCGGAACCCACATACGAAAAAGGGGCCGGTGATATCGCTCAGCAGCACGGGCTCCTGCTGGCGCGAGGTCCTGAGTTCGACCCCTGGTACCCATAAAAAAAAAAAAAAAAAACCCTGACCTTGCAACTTGTGTATCAAACATGGCAAATGTTGTCCTACCTAACACGGGGACAGGTCTCTGAACTTTAATTTCCTATAAAATGAAGACAGTGTGCATTTCAGAGCCTTCGGGAGGATGAACTGAGACTGCGTGTAAACACGCTGTGCACAGAGTTGGATCAAAGTGGTAGCGATTGTGGTCTTGATGATTTGTGATGCTAGTGTTCTAGGAAGCCTCTAGACTTGAGAACAAATTTAGTACCTAAGACATTCCTTGTTCTTCCAAAGTGATGAAGTTACTGTTAATTGTGGTGGTGATGATGATGATGAAGAAGAAAACAATAAAACTAGCTAATTTATCCGTACACTTATTTGTATGACTAATACCATTTGGCTTCCCAGTAGAATCTGTTATAGTCAGGTTAATTGTACACTATTCCTTTGTCCTTTCTGCAGATGAATAAATTGAGGTCTTATTGGCATTAATAACTTTCTCAAGGTTATGAAGTTATTTCTGAGTCCAGACCTTGAAAGCAATCCTCAAAGATATACAATTTTCACAAAGTCTAAGGCTCAGATTCCGAGACTCCTGCATGCAGCTCTATGAGGGGACTTTCCAGTTTAAACTTCCCTGTTCTTCTTGCCATCGCGCCCTTGGGAGCAGAGGCTTCACCTTGATTTGGCTGTGACTCCCATTAACTCTAATGGGCGTGCAGCGCATCTCCCCCAGCATGTCGAGATGAGATTATTTCCCATCCAATTGTTTTAATGTTGCGGGTGTTGAGTGAGTCTACGAACATTTAACCTTTGCTTTCATTATAAGGCTCAGAGCAAACAGGGTGTGGGGGGAAGATAAACTAGGACACAGATGCCAAGAAAAGATGCACTGGGCATGGCTTTGTGAGAGCACAGTGTGAGGAATAATAGAAAAATAATTACAAGTGCATTGTAGGAGTGGATGGGCCTCTGTTTTAACTTTGAATGTTAGATGAATATTGCCAGAATGTGGAAAGGAGGATGCTAGGAGGAGGAAGAAAATATGGTGCATACTATCTAAAAGTGCACTAGAATAGCCCTGTTTGCTTTTCATTATTTAAAATATGTAATAACATTCCTCCTTTTGTAGAGTGCACCAGAGTTTCACATACATGGTTCCTTTATTTATTTTCTGATTCTCATGACCATCTTGTATAATTTGAAAGTTCAAGGGCATGGTGTTTGGATACCCTTGCTTGAATCCCCCTTATACTACTTAGAAGTTTGTGACCTAGAGAAAGAGGTTTAACTTCTCTGATAACAATGACAAATACATTTTCATATGTATCACCTTGTACAGGTGTATAGGGCTTGGAACTTTTTTTAGGTGCTAGAATAATAAAATTATTATTTTTTCATTCCACATCCTAGTTTAATAGAAGAGTAAGCAAAGGCTCAGAGAGGAGACCTGAACTATCCCTGGTTATACGGTTCATTCACAGTAGGGAGGAACCTGAGGATGAGGTCTCCTGATGTCCTTATTTTTTATATCTCTGGCCCATCAATGTAGGACTGGATCCGAGGGGGAGCCAAAGTCCACAACACTGAGGGCAGGCCCACTAGATTTTATCAGGGCGTTGTGGGAGGAGGTCCTGAGACAAAGTTGGGAGGAGGAGGGGGTAGACAACTGGGTAGGGTCAGGCTGGCTTGGATTCTACAAGGAATTGGTGAAGGATAAAAAGACACGGAGATGCTAGAGCCCTGGTAAGATTTGAAGTTCAATATGAGCCAGCAGAGCAAAACAGAAGACTGAATATGAAGAATAGGTGGCAGCAGGAGATGTATCATGGGTTGGGAGGGAAGTGGGACCGCAGAAGAGGGACAGTCAAAATTCTTAACAGCTGTAGCATGGGCACGATTGACTCAAAATGGATGTTTGTCCAGTCATTACAGATACCTGAATGATTTACTGTTTTGAGGTGGCTGAACAGTGAGGGACAGGTCAGTGCCTACAGACCTTTGACTTTCACTGCTCTATCCCTTTCTGAATGGCATGCCTGTCCAACAATAAATTCCAAACAACTGCAGGTGGCTGGAGGCCACTGTGATACCCTGGCACCAGCATAGTGTCTGGTAAAGAGCTGATATTCAGGAAGTGCAGGTCCAAAGGAGAAATGTTACCCATGCAACACATTCAAGTTAGAGGTCTTTGGTTGACAACCACCAAAAACCTAGTGGCCCAAGTGTGAGGTGGTGGGTAGAGACATTATGAACCAATGTTTGGCTGCCTTGTTCAAAAGTGTTTTTCTTTCATTTTAAAATCTTAATTTCTGATCATAAAAGTTATTTACCTTCCTATTAAAATTTCAAATATCATGAGAATAAATAAATAGAAAATAGTGAACATTCACACATAATCTAATGTTCAGATTTTTTTTTTTTTTGTGGTACTAGAGATTTAATCTGGGGCCTTCACGCTGAGCTACCCTATCCCTTTTAATTTTTTATTTTGAGACAAAGTCTTGCTAAGTTTCCCAGGCTGACCTCGAACTTGTGATTCTCCTGCTTCAGCCTCCCAGAATGCTGGGCTTACAGGCATGCCCTACCATGCATGGCTCATAATATTTTGAATAATATCCTCCCAGGCATTTTTGTATGTGTACCTAACACTCACAATTTTACTTCTGCCAAACAGCACTGTAACATTATGTACTATTTCATGACTTTGTTTCCTCAACAATACATAAAAACATCTTTCCATGTTAGAATTTTAGAGCTTTCACATTCTGTAAGTAGCACGTGAATTTAATTGCATGGAAACTATCTACTTTTTGAAAATGTAAAATAACTCTCAACAAGGTTGTCGTGAATATCTTTACATCTTTGTAGTTATGTGGCAAGTTTTTTCTAAGACAAATTTTAAGCGATATAATGAATAAATGAAAAACATAAACATTTAAAATTCTTGAGTGGAGCAAATTACCATTTAGAAAAGTTGTATGGTCCCACCAGCATATCTGTGTGTACCTGTTTCCTTAAATCCTAGCCATAACTAGATTTTATCAATCTATGGATTCTGTCAATATCAAAGGAGGAATATGTGTCTCATTGTCACTTTAATTTGAAAGAGTTGAGAAACTTTCATATGTTTCCTTTTATCTATTTTTATTGGTCATAGAGGGACTAAGTAGTTTGAGAAATATGATTTTTCTGAACCCACAGTTAATGTCTCCAGAAAGCCAGTCCCAAGCCTCTTTCCTGGATCAAGCTGTTTCTAAACATTTCTGTGCACAGCCCTAGACGGCATCCCTCTCTCTGGGTCATATTCCAGCCACTCTCCAGGTTTTGGTGGTCTTGCCCTATTCTGCACCCACTGGAAATCATGTGTCACAATGTCTCAATGACCAGGTGGTTGACTTTCTAGATTCTTCCAGCTTCCTTAGCTCTTTTACTGAACTAGATCTTTTTGGTAAACTCCTCCCCTCTCTGCAGTATCCTAGAAGTATTTTCTAAGTTACTTCACATTTCCATCAGTAGCTAGCCATCCTTTCTCCATCTTTGTTCTTTTTTTTTAATTTTTATTTTAAAGAGAAAAAGAGTAGGACAAAATCTCAAAACAACATAATAGGAGAGTAACAATGGTTAATACACTGCGTATTGTTATCTTTAAATTAGTTACTCAGAGTACAATATATCGGCATTCAATTGTCCAAACAATATTAGCACAAAACTTCCTTTTCGATGAACTAAGAGAAATTAGTAGTGTGTCTATCTTAACTATCTTTTATATATATATATTTTTTTTTTTTCTTTTCCCTTCCTTTTTTTCTCCATTCCCCCATCCCAGTTTCTCTTTCCTTTTGAACAGTTTCTTCCCATTTTACAATATCTATTGTACATTTTGGATCTTATTTACTCTTTTAGCTTCTCACACTAGGCAGACGATACGATGTTTACACATGTGCATCTGGTTTATTTCACTTGTGAGCATCCATCTTTGTTCTTGTGTGACATCTATGACTTGGTTGAATCCCACCCCAGTACCATACATTTCCTAGGGATCGGGCATGGCCTCGAACCTACAGTCATTCTCAGTGGAACTCATCAATCTCAGTCCAAAGAGGCCCTTCAGATTTTCACAGAAATGGACCTCTTCCAAATGCACTTGCCCAGTGCTTGCCCTTCTGGATGCAGCTGATGTTTCCCCAGAGCAGCTTATTCCTGGTCTGAGAATCCTTTGCTGTTGTCTCCATCACTCTGGCTTCTGCACTAGAATTCAGGTAATGTGAGAGCAGAAGCCACCTGCGATGTCCATATGCCATACCATATTTATTATATTCATTTTATTCAGTTTTATTCCAATCAGCTCGATTCTGGGTTAGACATGAGTAGAGACAAAGTACTTGGTTTCTTGCCCCTCTGATCTGGTTCCTGAACCATTATTTTATTGCTGACTTATATTTTGCTGGTAGCCATCAATTGTCCATATATCCTTTTTTTCATAAAGGTGCCTGACCAATTTATAAGCATTCTGCAATAAAATGCATTTCAGGCATTTTATTTTGTCCTGTATCATAACATTTTTTGTTTATAATTATTAAAGTATTATAATTATTATCCTATAGGATAATCATCCCAGTCTAAGCCTTTCTAAAATTTAATCCTCGAAGAAATTCCCCAAAACGAATATAATTATTATGTATCACAAATATATACAAATGAAAATAAATTAAAAATAAATGAGGGCTGGTGAGATGGCTCAGTGGCGTAAGCGCCTGCCTGGCAAGCACGAGGGCCAGAGTTCGACTCCTGGAACCCACATATGAAAAAAGGGCTGGTGATATCACTCAGTGGCACGGGTGCCTGCTGGTGCATGAGGTCCTGAGGTCGACCCCTGGTACCCACAAAAAAAAAAAAAAAAATGAAAACAGAAGTAAAAAATTAAAAGCTTAATCCTCCCTTCCGGCGCACCTGTAATATCCCTTGACTTTAGATCCTTTCTAAATTTAATGAGTGCATTATCAAAATTACTTGATAGAAAATTATGAAACTTATCAATGACAACATTGTTCAGATCATCAACGCATGTACTTAAATCTTTAACCGTGGCGGGTCCTAAGCAGTGAATCAGGTTAGTTACCCTAGGACAATATGTCTCCATGTAGCTGTTCCACAAGGAAGGTTAATCTGGAACTAGAAAGAGAGAGGCATGTGAAATGCTTGATTAAAAAGTCTGCTGTCTTTTGCATCATCTCTTTTGCAGATGGGTGCATCCGGGAGCTTTTCAGACGCGGGGATTCAGCGGACCTTTATTGCACACAAGCATAGTTAACTTGAACAGGTTCAAGTCAGCTGTTTCTATTTAGCCATTCATTGTTTTAGGAACAAACACACCACCTCCCTTTCATGATGAACTAAGACTCATGTGTTTGTCTATGTAGCAAAGGACAGAACTGTTTTTAAAAATAAGAATGGTCATGATGAGGACCCAGTAAAAACATTCACTCGGCAGCATTTCTTGAGCACAGATGGCACAGGCGAAGTTGTGCTGTTCTCTGAAGATGCTCTGGGGAGCCAGCTGCCGGGGCCTGGCCTCTCAGTGCTTATTCTTTGTGCAAAGGTCAGAGCCTGACACACGTAGGACACCGGAGTCTGGAGACCTGGGTAATCTGAGATGGTGGCGTGGGGTTCGGTTCCCTCCTCTCCTCTCCTCTTAGGCTTCTCAGGGAGTGGGAAGCAGGCTTGAGGTCTTGAGCTCTCTGAGAGACCTCTTTCATAGAACCTTCCTTTCCCATCTATGCACAAAGACAGGCAGAGTCTTTCCTTTCTCTTTATGTATTAGAAGGCTTACTACACAGGAGGAAAATCTGTCTTTCACACAGCGAGAGCTGAAATAATTTCTATAGCCAGGCTGAATGGGTGAATAAATGGAAAACACTATGGCTTGGGAACTTTGGTCTTTGTGCTATGGTGACTTTCCTCTTCTTTATTCTCCCCATCCTGTTACTTTACAAGAGATAACACTCATAAGATGCCCAGCTCAGCTGAAGCTCACATAGATATCCATAAATGGTTTCCTTTCTCCTTTGCGTTTCCTGCTTCTTGGAAACTTGGTGCTTCCTCCCATCCTGAAGTTGATGGGCAGAAAACTGCGTGGTCCTTGGGTTTCAGGTTGCTAGGCTACAATTATCCTAAAGGGGGCCTGTTGTATCCACAACCCTGTTCTCTCAGCATTTCAATACCAATAGCTGACTATCCAAGCCATTCTGGGAAATTGAGCAGTGCTAGAATGAGTATAGAGAGATATGAAAATAAATTTAAGCAGACTCTAGTTTTTGTCTTTCCTTTTATTTAAAAGTAGATATCGAAGATATAGGAGCTTTGTTATGCCATGCAACATGAAGCTATAGTGAAGTAATTTCTGTAGCATTGAGAATTGATCTTTGAACTTTCTATGTTCCATGTAATCATGTGGTCCTGTGCCATAAATTTAACAATTCAACTTAGTGTTTACTTACTGTTATGTACAGATATCTTCAAGGACAACACCCTTTCTTCTTATGAGATTGATTTTTCCTCCAGCTCAGATTCAAATTGTTCAACAGTTTGTTGAACATTATGTTTTCCCACCTCCTTGGTAATGGTTGTGTTCATTCCTTCTTGATAAGGAAACAAAAATTCGAAGAGAGCAAATGACTTGCTTGAGATTACACAGTTATAATTCAAATTCCAGTTTACTCATTCTAAATTCTGCTCTACTTAACTACTTGGCTACATATTTTGTTTCATTGATAACCTTTCTTTTGTCCTATTATTGGCAACTGGGTAACTTCCCCAAGCAATCAGCAAAATAATGCTTGTCGGTATTCGGAAGCTTTAGCATTTCTGAAGCAGACAAGGATGGGTAGAAAGGATACAGTCATTCCTTCAGGATTTCATTATCCATTTATGACACATCTTTTGACTAAGCAGCTACTCCGTCTCCCAAAAGGAATTAGGAGCCGAGGATGCTAAACTAAAGAAGGCTACCTGACCCCATCCAGAGAGTTTGTATTCTGTAGGAGGAGGGAAGGATAATCGTGTAAGGAGATGAACACACAAAACAGGTGACTGTGGTCATATGCCAAGGGCTTTGAGTGAAGTAGGGAAGTGAGAATTTCACTGTGACTGAGGGCTTTGTTAAATGAGGTGGACAGAGAAAAGTGACATTTAAGCCAAGACCTGGAGGAGGAGTGATTGCTAGTAATGGACCATTGAGGGGGAAAGCACGCCAGCCATCAGGAAGAGCACAAGAAGGGCCAGAGGTTGAGACTTTTGTCTCAAGGCATTGTGTTCTGTCAGCCAGAGCCGACAAGGGAGCCCAGGCAGAGGGAATACGTAGTCTCCTACTGTAGTGACCAGCAAATCTTCTAGAAGAGAAGCTACTGCAAATCACAGGAGTTAAGCTCTGAGAGCAATGGCGAGGTTGACAAATGCCAAGAATGCTGTCTGAGTCTGGAGCCACAGAAAGCTGAGGTCAACCCCGGAGCATCGAGGCCTCTCCCCATCTGCCCCAGGCGGCAGCAGACAGCGTGAGTCCATCGCTCTGTCGCACTGCCAGCAGTAAATCACAGCTGGTTATGGCTAAATTCTGGGAGTTTCTTCTTGGAGAAAAAATAATTAACACTGGCAGGAGTTTGATTGCATTAATTCACAGAAAGAAACACCCAAATGACAAATCCATAGTGGGAGAGCTGCCCATATGTTACAGATTGGCTTAACATGGTTGAGGCTTTAAATAAAAGAAGTCTGAGAAACAAAAACCTTTATCAGCTTTATTAGCATTGAACTCTGCAGCTTCCACTGGGGCTGACACACTTAATTAAAGATGCTCTGGTCTAATTAGGTTGCACATCAAATATACAAATATGAGCTTTTTAAAATATTCATTGATTGGAGTTTGGATTCCCTCTGTTGTGAATATTTTCATCTTCCAATACCGGAACCTGCTACAGTGAGACATGCACTCTGTTGGACATAGGTGGTATAGAGGGAATAATCATAAAGTCCCTTTGGGCTGAAATTCTTTGCATCCTGTAGAAGCTGGAGAAAGATATCCATCTTTGTTCCTCTTCAAGAGTTCATCCAGAAATCCATTTTGGCCAGAGTTTTCATACAGCATCTCTGGCCTATTTATTTACATATTACTCATCATTATCGATAATCTCTACCACCACCACCACCACCACCACCGTTGTCAACGTCGTCGTTGTCGTCGTCGTCATTGTCGTCGTCGTCATCATCATCGTCATCACAATCCCTACACTTTACTGCAAGCCTTCAAATGTATTGGTTGATATTCTGTACTACCTGGTTTACTTATATGACCCCAAATCCACCCTTAAAGAACAGACCAGTGGTTCTCAAAGTGTGGTCCCGAGACCAGCACAGCTGGGAACTGGTCAGAAATGAGAACACTTGGGTCCCAATCTAGACCACTGCAGTCAGAACCTCTGGGGCTGAAACCTGTGTTTTAACTTTCCTTCAGTGCATTCCGGTACCAGCTCAAGTTTGAGAATCAGTAACATGTTTCCCCTACCCCAGGTTCTTTCATCCCTAATGAATCCACTCACATGGTTGGAGACTTTGTAGTAGAGAATTCTATGATTTTGTAGTTAAAAAAAAGGTTTTGTTTGAATGTAAACTTATGAAAACCCTTGGGAATATTTGCACATTTATTCCTCTAAAACATGTCAAGAGAGGAAAGTAAACTAAGAGACTATGAATGGCGTTTTACACATTTCTGTAAATAGCTCTGCACAGTTAAGCAAACACACCACTTAACCTTGGGGTGTACTCCTTTGTAGAAGTCTCAAGCTATGAAGACATGGTCTTCTTAAAGAGTTTATGATCCAGCTTGGAGGTGACAGTGAGCACACGTGCAGATAGAGGGAACTGACAGACCCTGGTGGGTTTTATTTTTTTGTTGAGAAATATCACATGATTAATCCGAGCTCAGTTTGTTTTCTTCTACAATTGAGACAAAGAATAGCATATCAAGGAAGGAGGAGCCTAACTCTCTCTCTGTCTCTCTCTCTGTCTCTCTCTCTGTCTCTGTCTTTGTGTGTGTAGTTTGGAAGGACATGGAGATATAATTTTTGTTCTTAGAATCATAAGTTCCAGGATCTCAATAGATGGATGGAATCCTGGGACATAAGAGCAGAGGCTTCTGTGAGGAATGAAGGAGATGATCTGAGGACCCAAATCAGGAAGTGGGGTGCAGAGAGGAGGTCTGGATGGGGTAATCGGGAGTGCTCTGTGGAAGTTCTCACTCCCTGTATAAGGGTATAATTAGGGGAGCAGTGTGTTGTGTACTTGGTGCCATGATTACTGGAGTGCTTCATTCACTCAATGGGCAGGTACCATGCTAGAAAACAGAAATTTAGGTATTAATGTGAGATTATTACTTCCAAGAGTGGTATTAAAAATAAAATAGTTTGTGTCCCATTAAAATTTGGAGAGCACATGTGAGTAGCTGGAAAACCAGTGATTCTAGACACCTCCATTTCTTTTTTTTTTTTTTTGTGGGTACCGGGGGTCGACCTCAGGACCTCGCGCGCCAGGAGGCGCCCGTGCCGCTGAGCGATATCACCGGCCCCTTTTTCGTATGTGGGATCCGGGAGTCGAACTCGGGCCCTCGCGCTTGCAAGGCAGGCGCTTACGCCGCTGAGCCATCTCACCGGCCCGACACCTCCATTTCTAAGGAGGACAAATAACCTGTTTCAAGGGGAAACCCTGATTCCCCTTTTACTCTCCAACCCTCCCATCCTACACACTTCCAAGGCTCGCCTGGAACAGGCTGTTGACTTGTCATTTTTGTGTGCTTGGTAGCAATATCATTTGGAGAGCTTTATTAAGACACCCTAGAAGGTGGTGAGAAAATGCCAGGTCTGATCAATTACCAGCGATTTGCTGTTAAATGGGCTGCAACAGCTTCTCTGGCACCTGGGCCTGTCATTTTCTCCTGTATCTTAGCGACGCAATTCCTGCGAGTGTGCATGAGGCGGTGTGGAGTTCTGAAGGACCTGGCTATCTTGTGTTGTCTCTGCTGATCTTGAAAAGGGAAGTCCATGCTACCACTTCTGGCCCCAATTCCCCTGTCTGAGTGCATGGGTTCCAGCAAATGGTGTGACACCACAAATACTACATTGCTCTTAAATGTGACATTCCTGGTTTTCAGCCTGACCTGAAGAATTTTCAGATTAATGGACTGTTCAGAGGTTGTTCTGGCATCATCTGAAGGAGTAAATAGACCATAAATAAAGGAGCATTCTCTTTTCTTTTTTCTATTGTTTTGATCTCATATTATTTTTTCTTAGAAATTGCTGGCTATGATCCTGGGAAAGTCATCTCACCTCTGTGTCACCCATCTGCTCATCCATCCATCATCCATCCATCTATCCATCCTTCCATTTATTTATCCACCAACTCATCCATCCATCCATCCATCCATCCATACATCCATCCATCCATCCATCCATCCATCTATCCATCCCTCTATCCATCCACATGAATCAATCAGGTAGCTACTCAAGACATATTTCTTGAACATGTATGATGACCTAAGATATCCTTCTACTTAATGACATGTAACAGCAAATGATAATTCAGATAGACCAGTCTAGGACAAAGGGTGTTATGGGAGTCCACAGGGCAGCACTCCATCCAGTCTCGTGAGTAGAGCTTCCAGGAAGTCTTTCTGGAGGAAGAGATCCCTGAGCTGGGTTTTGAAGGACAAATAATAACCAACCAGGTAAAGGATAGAAGGAGGACATTGCAGCAGGAGACCACTGCATGTGCAAAGCTCAGAGTCCCGAGCCACATGGCATGCTCAGGATGATAGGGCTGCACACAGGGAAGAAAGAAAGTGAAGCTAGAGCTGGGTAGTAAACAGATCACACAAGGTTTGCATCCCTTGATAAGGGATTTGGACTTGCTCAGGATTTGAAGATAGACAGCCAGTGAAAAACTTTTAGTAGGGGTCATGAATGGAGTTGAGTGTTAAACAAGATACAGCACTTCTAGTGACATTCTAGACTGGCATTAATAGTAGCAAACGTTTAAAAAATCTTTTTATTAATAATCCTTTAGGGCCAGTGGTATAGCTCAGTGGCATAAGCGCCTGCCTGGCAAGCACGAGGTCCTGAGTTCGACTCCCGATACCTGCATATTAAAACAAAAATTAATCCTTTAAAGATTTCAGAGGAAGGTTACATGCACCACAGCCAAGGAAATGATGGAAAGATTTTGGATTTGATAACCTCCCCCATCCTGGCTTGATCCTCATGAACACTCCCCAAGATGAGCTAACACAACCTCCAGGTGTGCGCCTTTCAACACCTTTGTCATCTCAGTCAAGCCTAAGCACATACACAAACTCGTAAAATAGAGCTTTACTATTTATTTGAAAAAATAGAGTTATACCCAAAGAACTATTTGGTAACTTTCTTTTTTTACTAATGTGCTTCCAGATCCATAGAATTAGCTCTAGACCATTCCTTTCAATGACTATATAATATTTCATAAAGATATACAAAGATTTTATATTCATTATTCCTTTCTTAATAAATCTTCAGGTTGTTTTCAGGTTTTTTTTTTTTTTGTTGTTGTTAGTACAAACAAAGCTGCACTAAATGTTTTTGTGCAAAACAGCTTCATGTGCTGGTAGTTTTATTGTTATACAACTGCCAAAAATCAAAGTTTCCTGGATCCAAATGTATGCGTGTATTTTATTTTAATAGATTCTGCCAAGTTACCATTCTAAATGGTTGGGTCACTTGCTCTGTCTTCTGCAATGCCTGAGAGCATCTGATGACACAGGGGAAGGCCAGAGAAATGAAGCCGGCTCAGGGTGAGGCTGAGTGCAGAGCAGGGCATGATGGCGAGAGACAGCGCAGAGTTCTCCGTTGTGTATAAATGTCACATTTTCTTTATCTATTCACCTGTTGATGGGCATTGTTATAGATTGTGTCTAGATGTCCCCGTGAGGCCTCATGCAGTCATAGGGGAGGCTTTTTCAGAGGTGGCTGGATCTAGAGTGTGTGATGCTGGGATTAAGGGTGTGTGATTACTAAATCAGTGCCCTGATAGGTTTGGCCCCGCCCTAATCCTGGCATCCTAGATACAGTATAAAAGGTGCAGAGAGATGCTGTTCAGGTCCCTTGCTTGCTTGCTTTTGCTACTTTCTGCCCTCCATGAACTGTTTCTCCTTCGTGATGCCACCCTACCTTGGAGCCAGCTGATTATAGACTGAAACCTCTACAAACAGTGAGCTAAATAAACCTTTTCTCCTTTAAATTTTGGTGTTGAGTATTTTGTCTCATCAATGAGAAAAGTAACTAAGACAGGCAGGTAGGCCTCTTCCAAGCTTTAGCTATTATGATTTGTGCTGCTATAAACATTGGTGTGCATATATCATTGTGGATGAGGTCTTTAACTCTTTTGGGAAGATGCCTAAAAGGGAAATAGTTGGGTTAAATGAATTTCTAATTTTGTTTTTTTTCTTTTGAGGAATCTCCACACTGATTTCCATAGTGGTTGTACTAGTTTATATTCCCACCAACAAATGTAGAAGGGTTCCTTTTTCCCCACAGCCTCACCGTTGTTTGATATTATTTGATTTCTCTGATAGACATTATTTCTGGGGTAAGGTGGACTCTCAGTGTTGTTTTAATTTTCATTTTTCTAATAGCCAGAGATGTTGAACACTTTTTCATCTATTTATTGGCCTTTTGTACTTCTTTGGAGAAGTGTCTATTCATTTCACTTACCCACTTTTTGATTGGCTCTTTTATTTGGAGGGGCAGATCTAAGTTTTTTGAGTCATTTGTAGGAAAACGGATGCACCTTAAGACCATAATGTTAAGTGAAATACATCAGACACATAAACTTAAATAATGCGTGGTTTCTTTTATAGGGGAAACCCAAAATGTAAGTTAAGAGCAAAATGAAAGATAGATGATAGGAAGTAGGGAGATAGAGCTTCTCAAATGGCAAGGGGACCAAGAGGTGGAGGGAGGGGCAGGGGGAAGAGGAAGGGGATGAAAAAAGATTTAAGATGGTTATATACATGTACCAGCTCCCCAGAAGGACTGTGATCATTATGTACTGCAAGCAGGTACTAATGAAAATTGGAATTAAACAGGAGACAGAGCAGAGTGGGTGGTAATAGGCCTGTGTCTGCTACGGCTGTGAGTTCTGCCTGGATGACTGGGATGGCATTTTTTAGGCTTGAGTACTGAGGGCCGCTGCTGGCTTTCTCTAAAGAGCAACTCCTTGCCTTTTGGACAGCAGCGTGGCAATGTTTTCCTTTGATCTCTTCAATATTTCTCCCCCGGATCTCCATCACTCTTCACTGATTCTTCACTAATTGGAGGATTTTCTTTTTCTGACCTTTACTCCAGCCTGTCTGGTGACCTGTGATTATTAACCAACTTGCACAGTGCTGGGAGTAGGAAAGGTGGAGAGCCCCCTTACAGAAATGATAAGGGTTTTCAAATAGCTCTGGGTTTATTGAGGGGAACAATAATTTTAATTAGAGACCCAGGGAAAAATGTGGACCCCATATTTATGTATAGGTTGTCTGTTTGGTTGGTTGGTTATAAGTTAAACACTAGGGATCAAGACATTATTTTGTTCGAGGCAGAGGTAAGAAAGAAAAAGATTCAATCACATGCAAATCCCTTTGGAAATAACTATATTTTGGAGGTTTATTCACCAAATAGGATCACAGTGCAGTTAATGTAACTCTTGGTAGTGTTTATGCCTCTTGTAGTGTCCAGAGCAGACACGGGACCCCGAAGCTTCTTCAGGTGCTCAGTAAAGGATTACTGAGTAGATGGGAAATTATGATGGAAAGAGTGTGTGAACGACTCCTTTACTGAAACATCATAAATGCGGGACATTGGGAACAGACTGCCTTTGAAAATGTGTTCCAGTATTTTGTTCAGTAAATAAAATCAAATGAAGAATTGCTTATTTATTTAAAATTTTAAAATTCACCTTAAAGATCTAAACTTTATCTGTATACAAATGTGAGATATTCTAATTCTCTCTCTGTAGATAACCTCTATTGATATTTCTTAAAGGAATGTATTTATCTACTTGAAAAATGCAAGCGATTCAGAAAAACATGAAATGAAACTACAATCCCTCTCCTAGCCCTTGATCCTCTGCAACAAAGTAACTATTCTATTGCGTATCCTTCTGGGGGAAAAACGTTCTACATGTACACATGTGTCCACATAGAGTTAGTACACACATATGTACATACGTACGTATATATGTATATATAGGGAAAGATACACATATACATATGTACACATATTTACTATCTTGACTCTTTCCATATCAGCATGTATAGCTGTACTTCACTTTTAAAAATACTGAAGTGAAATTTATACACAAAGCAAACCCGGGCCGGTGAGATGGCTCAGCAGCATAAGTGCCTGCCCGGCAAGCGCAAGGGCCCGAGTTCGACTCCCGGAACCCACATACAAAAAATGGGCCGGTGATATCGCTCAGAGGCACGGGTGCCTGCTGGCGCGTGAGGTCCTGAGGTCGACCCCCTGGTACCCACAAAAAAAAAAAAATAAAAAATAAAAAACAAAGCAAACCCACTGGAGTATACACTAGAAAATTTTTGGCAAATACAAGCACTCATGTATGAACCACAAAATAAGATTTAGTATATTGCCATTATTTTGAGAAGTTCTCTCTGCCCCTGGTTACATTTCACTCCAGTTTGGAAATCTCTTGTTTTCATTCTCTGATATTAATGAGGTACTCTTCTTTTCTTAAGATTATTGCTTTCATGATGTATTTTTTATATCCTTGTATCCTTTAACTCTTCATATTTAAAGTAACTTTTATGTTGATAATCTAGAGTCAGGACTTTTTATCATATATTTTTATAAAATATTTTTGTCGTGTAATTATTTAGATCACTTACATTTAATGCCGTTATCCAAATGGGCTTGACTTTACCATCTTGCTTTTTGTTTTCTATTTAAACTGTCTATCCATGACCCTTTTATACTTACAAAACTAATTAAAATTTTTTGGTGTTCTATTTTGCCTCCACTGGTGAGTAATCATATTTATTTGTTTCATTTTCCTGCTGATTTCTCCAGGGTTTATAATGATCTGTCTCTTCAAGTAATAGTATCACTCTTTATGTATCATGTTCATGGTACACTTCCAGTTCCTCCTCCTGTCTTTGTGCCATTGTCATGCATTTAATTTCTCTACATGTTGTAAACTCCACAGACAGGCAATGATCTTTTAAAGAAAATAATAAAGTGAAAACATGTTTTAAAAAATATTTTCCAATGTATTTATCTCTTCTGGCACTTTTTGTCCCTTTGTATAGATTCCCATTTCATCCATTGTCACTTTCTTTAACATGAGGAACTCTATTTAATATTTCTTACACTGTAGCTCTGCTGTTTATCTTTCATCTTTGTTTTGATGAAAAATGTCTATTTAATTTTCACTTTTAATAAAATTTTGTAGGACAATGTGTATAACTCTAGGCTGGCTCTTTTAAAAATCACTTTTAAATGTTTTTCTATTGTATTCTGGCTTGCATTGAAGTAATTCTTACATTTGTTATCTATGTAATTTTCCTTTTATTTTCTACTTTTAAGATTTTTCTCGGTATCACCTGTTTTTATAAATTTGGTTGTATCTTCTTTGTTAACTTCTGTTTTTTTTTTTTTTTTAATGTGGGTACCAGAGTTTGAACTCAGGACCTCGCGTTTGCCAGCAGGCGCTTGTGCCACTGAGTGATATCACCGGCCCTTTTTTCTTTTTAATGTGGGTACTGGGAGTCGAACTCAGGACCTCATGCTTGCCAGGCAGGTGCTTATGCCACTGAGCCATCTCACCAGCCTGTTCTGTTTGTTTTTATTCTACGTTAGGTTCTTTGACCTTTGGAGATCTGAGGCCTAATAATTTTCAATGGATATGAAGAATATTCAATTGTAATTTTTAAAAAATATTTTACTTTTATATCTATCCTTCTGGTATTCCAATTATATGTGCATTGATACTTCATGTTGTCCCACAGATTGGTGAAATCCCTATCATTTTAATTTTTCAAAATTTTTTCTCTTTGGGCATCATTTTGGATGATTTGCAGTTTTACATCTTTAGGCTCATGAATATTTTCTTCCATTTATTCTATTAAGCCAACCCCATGACCTTTTCCTTTTGGATAATTCATTTTTCAAATGTAGAAGTTCCATTTAAATTAAAAAAAAAATCTCTTATTTTTCTCTCTATTTACATGTTTTTCTTTAAATTTCAGGTCTTGTTAATAGTAGCGCTTTTAGTCTTTGTTTGCTGATGTCGTCATCCCTGTCATCCCTGAGTGTGTTTCTCCTACCTATCAGTCACATTATCCTGCTTCTTCACATGTCTAGTAATTTTTGTTAGATTGAAGGCATCATGATGTTGTATTATTGGATGTCTGCATCTTGTTTCTTCCCTTTGAAGACTGTTGAAGTTTGTTATGGCAGGAGTTATTTTCAGGTTAGCTTGATCTTTTTTTGAATTGCTTCTGACATTTTTTTGGGGGGTGGGTCTAAGATAGACCACTGTATAGGTACTTTGTTTCTATTTCTAAGAGATACCCTGTTGAGGTTCCTACTGAATGTTCCAGGTTCTGAATAGTCAGAATTTTGTCATCTTCTAGCTCTATATGAATTCTAGTAACTCTTCAACTGATAGCATCCTAGTTTCATGTATGCATGCATAGCTATTTATTCGGAAACAGATGCAAGGAACATTTGCAAGTTTCTGAAGCTCTTTATTTGCATAGCTCCCTCCTCTCTTGTACTGTACCTTAAAAATTCAAGCTGTCCCCACATTTCTGAACTTGAGGTATGTCTTCTCAGCTCAGTGATACCACCACACCTTGCTTTAGTTTCACATCCTATAATACAGTACTAAAAACGACCTGAGACACAGACCTGGGGTAACTCTAGTGTTTACTTCCTTTGTTTCCTGACTCTTTTAGGGTTTAAAGTCCTGAGATACTTACTAAATATTTTAAAACAGTCATTTCTTCTATTTTATCACATTTTCTAGTTGTTAAGGGCTTACTAGAAAATCCAGTACTCATTACTTCAACATGGTTGGAAATGGAAATTGTCATCATTATTCAATTTTTAAAAGTTCTTTGTAGTTAGGCATTTTAACAATTAACTTAACTTACATGGTAAGAAAGTAAGCCTGTCCACGCAAATCTGGAGCATATCCCTGTTCTTTCCTCTGAGGAAACTAGAAAAACTGATATTTGGGTTCTTGTGCCCCTTCTTTTTGTTCCTGAGGTAGATTTTTCACTGATTTATCAGTCAGTTTTATTTGGGCCCATGAGTATCTCAGCCCTGAAACATTTCCTCTCTAATCATGAAATAAACAATGCTGAAACATGGTTGCGATGCCCAGCATTGGAGAAGGGAAGCCCGAGAAGGCTCTATGAGTAAGTGTCCCACCTTAGGATAGAAAACAAAATACTTAAGAAGTTAAATTTATTTTCTAGGAAAAATGTTGAAAAATATTTCTTAGGACTCAAAGAATTCATGAATCTCCATTAAAAATGCTATCGTTTAGCTCAATTTAAAGTTCTATTATTCTCTACCTGTTTTTAGTTTTCCTGTTGCTACCAATGGCAGACATCTGGTGCTCTGGGAAAACCCATCATGGATGTCTTTACTTAATATTCAGGCTACAGAATGAAGGCCAAGGCTGGGGGTCTATTACCGTGCCATGCATTGGGTATCTTGGCAGATGTCTTGTCTGGCCCAAGACTCTCAGAGCAGGACGTGAGGAATGAATGGTCCAATGGCCACCTGGACCACACTCCAGAGTCCCAGGCTTCAGTGCAAGTGCTTAGCCAAATTGGGAGCTAAGAGTGTCTTTCTTCTCTCTGTTTCATCTTTTCTTTTTGACAGCCTCTTGCAGCAATGTACCTTGTTAATTCATGCACATCTTGGCAGCCCAGGAGTGCCCTGAAGATGCATAACTGGACTTATCCTTTCAGCCCCCACCCACATTGTTTCATTCTCTCAGGCCCCGAGAGCTGACAACCATCAACAAGCGATTCTCTGTGTAGTTGTTTATTTAATGTCCTTATCCTCTATTCGTTTGTAAATTCCATAGAGATGAGGGGCACCATTTATCATTCTAGCACTGCTGTCCAGCACAGGAGTTGGTACCCAGTGGACAGTCAGGAGCCATTTGCTGTTTGAACAAAGAGATGAAAAGATATACTTAGCTGTTCCTCAGTCTTATTTTAGGGCCTTACTGGATCTTGGCATACCTGGCATCCAATCCCAGCTTGTTAGCTTGGGGATTTTTAAAATGCATTTGCTTATCAGAATGTGTCAAGTGGGGAAGAATATCTCTGGATTAACAATTGGGATCACAGATCTTCTTGCACTGAGTTCAGGAATGAGAAAGCAGATACTAGAAGCACAGGTATTGGTAGGTATTTGGTCTGTATTTAGTAGAACCTGAATAGATTTTTACCCTTAAATGCTCCAGGTTGGTCTGTTGATATATTAACCATGACTTTATGCCCTCTCTAAAGTGCCCTAAATTTTGAATCAGTCAAAATCTAAGTTTGTGTTCTGTGATAGGCACTGCCCAGCTCTATGTTCTTTCAAGTTTCTTAGTATCTTTGAGCCTTGGTCCTCTCCCCACAGTTTTTGTTTTGTTTTTGTAAAATGGGCTGATATTATCTCCTACTTCCTGGAGTAACAATGGGGATGAGAGCACAGAATCTGTAGTGCTCACTGAATTGTAGCTGCTACTCTGAGGAATAACCTTAAATGCATCAGCCCCCACCCCTGAGCCAAGAGAGGTACCTGGTGTTCAACTTCAGAGAAGGTGATATCGGAGTGGTTCAGGATGCAGGGACGCCACATAGATTCACAAATCTTATGTCCTGGTTGTTACTAGGCAATAGTGGCTGCCTATAGATTTGTGTTGCAAGGGATCCTGAGGCTGCCTGCAATCGCTGCCCTGTGTATAATGTCCATCTGCATTGCATACACTGAGTCCTTTTAGT
Organism: Erethizon dorsatum; assembly: GCA_028451465.1. NCBI lineage: Eukaryota > Metazoa > Chordata > Mammalia > Rodentia > Erethizontidae > Erethizon > Erethizon dorsatum. The sequence continues at coordinate 144,183,914 of CM051825.1, read as the reverse complement.
GAAACTGCTCTGCTGTCCAGTGTGGAGTGCAGAAGGAGAGAGCTGGGAATTAAATGAGGAAGCCATAGGAGAGGAGGTCTTTGTCCCAGCTTGTCCTAGCCGCATCTCTTCCTAATGGTTCTCCAGGGTTGCAGAGCCTCCAAAGAGGATCCCAACTTGGTCATAGCTTCAAGGCTCATTACAGAGGCCAAGTTTGATTTTCCCTGAGGAACAACCAGTTGTTTTTTGGACAGTGGTCAAGGAAGGTTTTCCTTTTGTTTCTTTGAGAGTCCTCACCCTGGCTTCGGGCATCACTCTTCACTAATTTTTAACTAATTGGAGGACTTTCTTTCTCTCAGGGTTAGGTTGACCTTTATTCTGGCCTTACTGATGATGTGCAATTATTAACCAGCCTACTCACAAGACAGGGATGGGGGATGTGAACAAATAGCCAGAGGCGATCTGCAAAGGACCCCAGCAAGGGCAGTTTCCAGAGGCCGTCCCAAGGGGGGGAGTGAAATAGTGCCTGCAGAAAAGCTTGAGAAATCAAACTTGCCTTGGAAATGTTTATTATTTTATTTTCTGTTTCTATTTTTATTTTTATTTTTTGTTTTTGTGGGTACCAGCGCTCGACCTCAGGACCTCGTGCACCAGCAGGCGCCCGTGCTGCTGAGCGATATCACTGGCCCTTTTTTCATATGTGGGTACCAGGAGTCGAACTCAGGACCTCGCGCTTGCTAGGCAGGTGCTTGTGCCACTGAGCTATCTCACCAGCCCCACTATTTTTTTATTTTGTATAGGTTATTTAAAAATCACCTGTCCTCCTGGTACTTTGCAGGATGATTTCTTATTCTGAGGTCTTGACTCAAACATTATCTATTTCTCAGAGATGCCTTAACTGACACCCTATCAGAAATTTTTTTCTCTCCCCTCATTGCCTATCATCCCATCGGTGTTTTTCCTTTTATAGCATCTGTCAGCAGCTTAAGTAGTTAGCTATGGATGTTTTTAGTGTTTCATTGCCTATTTATTTTGTTTCCTTCACTTTAGATCCACAGAAGGGAACATGCCTGTCTGATTCACCATTCCATCCCCAATAACTAGCGTATAGTTGGCACACAATAGATGCCTGATAAATAACTGCTGAATGAAAATTTGGAGTAAGATGTGATCTAGCAATAGCATTAGTATGAGACAAGAATAAGTGCAATGATGGGTTCATGTCCTGGTTTTATATCTTATTAGTTGGGTGATATTATGAAAGTTACCATGGCTAGAGAAGTAGCTCAGTGGTAGATCTAGAAAGAGCTGAGCCCTGGCATCCCCCGAGCCATATAAAAAGAAAAACAAAAAAAAGGCAACCAGGAAAGTTACTGTGGTGGATTGACAACTGCTGGTCAACTTGTAACACCCAGCTGAACTGAATCAGCGTGGTGCTGGGTGTGGAGGGCCCACCTGAAGGTTGTTGCCAACATCATAAAAAGGAGAACTGGAGAGGAAGAGGTGGTGCTGTTGGTTCTCCCCGAGGAGCTTGTCGCGCTGGCTTTCCTGATAGGAACTTGGCTGTTCTCATGGTTGGAGGAGCTCAGGATCTTGTTGCTGAGGACGGCTGTGGTGCTTTTCAGGGGAATGCTGGTCCTTACTTTGAGTGTCACTTCCCGGCTCCCATACAGATCCCTTAACCCGCTGGTGCAGACTTCTTAGGTTCCAGCACTGACCTTTGGGCCTTCCCAGTGCACATCTGTGGAACAGACTTGCATGAGACATTGTTGTGGGCTCTGGGCCTCCAGTTGGACTCGTGGGGGCATCGCCATGGGCTCTAGGTCTTCAGCTGGACTCCTGCAGGACATTGCCATGGAATCCAGGCCCTCAGCTGGATTCTTTGGGTCTTTAGTGTGTGGACAGATTTCCTGCACTCTTTTGTATGTGACTCTTTGGGTAACTATTATAAAATAATCCTACAAATTATGTGTCCTGTATTGTATTGTTTCCCTTGCAAACCCTGACTACAACAGTTACCTAACCACTCAGGTAGGAAAATAGAAGAAGAAGAGAGGAAATGATGAATATAAACCATTGTGTGCAGTGATTGAGGGAAAGTAAGGCCTTTACAAATATTATCTATTAGTATTATGATGATTAGATATTAATTCATTCCTTTACTCATTCCAAAATAATTTATTACGTGCTATACTCGGGTAGAGAGATTTTAACTAGGAGGGAACTGTGTGTGGCAGCTTTTATTTCTCTTCTTGCTGCCTCTTCCCTCTCTTCTTACCCCAAGTCTGGACCAATCCACCTGTCTCAGGAGCAGCTTTCGACTTTCATCCCAATACAGCGTGGTCTCTTAATTCCTTCTTCCCCAAATAAGAGCTAATCGATTCCATGGAAAAATATCCCCAAAATAAGATAAACTTCAGTCAACAAGGAGAACTATGATCTTGTGAAAGTTTAGATGTGGATGTGAGCTAAGGAGGAACGTGATAAAGGATACTAAGCTAAAATTCAGATCAGTATTAAAGACTCACCTGATAAATGCCTACTGTGAGCCCAGGTACAGTGCACTTAGGCTTTCTCATTTTTTATTTCAAGTTTTCAGCCAACTTCTGAAATTCAGCAGATACCAGTTTTCCCTGTGCCTCCACAGCCTGCGTGTTGTTGCATACTAAACCACATCCCCGTCCTTCCAGATGCAGGCAATCAGCCCCTGTGAACCCCGACATCTCTTCGTCTCTCTTGTTGGAATTCACGGGGACATGAGGACTTAAACTCTCAGTTCTCTCTTGAAATTTAACAGACATGTAGAGAAGGAGATAAGCTGACAACTCTGGGGTGAGGATCCTGGAATTCTAGCCATTCTGTTTCCTCACCTTAAATCCATGAATATTCCGGGAGTTTGTGTGACAGTCTAATGCTCACCAGATCCACAGGAGATGATGATATAGACAAGGGCCCCTATGGTGATGTGCTGTGGGGATTTCACCACCACAGGGCAGGAGTACATGCTCTAGCTGTCCAGAGGCATCCTGGGTGCCCCTCCCTCCATAGAACCTGCCTCTATGTCTTGATGCCCCTTTTTAACAAATGGTATCATCACTTTGCCAATTGCTCCAACCTGTAAGTGGGGACATATTCTTGGTACAGTCTTCTTCCTCACCCCATATATCCAAATAATCTCTAAATTCCCCAAATACAGCCTCCTACATGTGTCTCAACTTGCCTCACTCCCCTCTGTTCTTCCTTCACTCAAGTTCAGATTTTATCACCTCCATGACCTCCTTGCCATCTAAATCTCAACTGCCTCACTTTCCATAGCCCTCTACACCATATCAGAGTGATCACTCCAGAACACAGTTTGGTGATTAAGTCCCATCATGAATATCTTAGTTGCTTTTCTTGTTGCTAAGATAAAATATCCAACACCTACAAGTTAAGGGAGGAAAGGTTTATTTAGCTCACAGTTTGTAGAGGTTTTAGTCTATAATTGGCTGGCTCCAAGGTAGGGTGGCGTGGCAGACAGGCATCGCAGAGGCAGGCAGAAGGTAGCAAAGCAAGCGAGGGACCTTAACAGCATCCTTTTGCACCTTTTATATTGTATCTAGGCTACTGGGATTAAGGCAGTGCCAAACCAATTAGTGGACTGATTTAGTAATCACATACAATTAATCCCAGCATCACACACTCTAGATCCAGCCACCTATGAAAAAGCCCTACCTATGACTACATGAGGTTTGGGGGGACATCTGGACACAAGCCATAATAACGAACTTCTGTTTAGTCCCTGGAATGAGCTCTTCTTCCTGTTTCTAAAAGATGAATGAGCCTGAAGATGAGTCTGGCAGTCTACTACTGATCCTATGTCACTTTTTAGCTGGTAAGGGCTCCAGGATCCAGATCCTTCTAGTTTGGGATATTTCCCTCTTAAGGATGCTGTTCCCTCTTTTCTTCCTTGGTTACAGGTATGAACAATGGACTATAGCACCAGTATGCTTATGTTAGTTGGTTTTCTCATTGCTGGGACAACACCTACGGTTTAAAGGAGAAGAATAATTTGGTTTATGGTTTCAGAAGGTTCAGTCCACAGTTGGCTGGCTCCAAGGGAGGAACATTATGGCAAAAGGATGTGGCAAAGGAAAGTTGCTCAACTCATGGTGGCCGGGAAGCACAGCATAGGGAAAAGCATTAATGAGATACACACACCCAGTGACCCACCACCTTCAACTGGGCCCCACTTCCTAATAGCACATTTAACTATGAACATCCATGGATTTATCCACTGATGATTATAGCCTCCGATGATCCAATCACTTTTGCTTGAGTCTCATAATCCAGTCAAGTTGACAATTAAGCATAACTGTCACAGTGCTCTTTGGGAAGACTCCTTTAATAGGCAGCTCTCTATCTCATCTGCCTTCCTGACATAGCAGGCAGGAATTAGGGTCTGCAAAAGTTCATTTTTAAAGTCCCTTGGTCTGAATCCTAGCCAAGAAGGATAAACAGAGGCTCTTCCTTAGGTTCTGTTTCAGACAAGCTGGAGAATATTCTTAGCAGAAACATGGTTTGAAAAATATGTATCTTTTGGCAATGTGAACACACCTTGGGAAGATTCCTTTTCAAGAGGTGATGACCCTTATCACAGGTCTACCTGAGCACACACTGGAGGGCTAGGTGTTAACCACGCCCCTTGAATAAAGAAAGAGCCAGCTTAGAAATGAGTCTCAAATTGGAGGACAGGTTTCTGGAAGATCATGGATACTTTTCTGGACAACTAACGTTTTCTCCTATAGACTTTACCACCTGGACAAAACTCTATCTACCTTTCTAGACTCTTCTTTTCCCCCAGTCCAATGCGACTGTTATTATTTAACCCATTTTTAAAATAGTGAATTTATCTGGGCATGGTGGTTTACACCTGTAATCCAAGCACTTTGGGAGACTGAGGCAGGAGGATTGTAAATTTCAGCTCAGCCTGGGTAACTTAGTCACTTTAGTGATGCCCTGTCTCAAAATAAAAAATTTTAAAAAGGGCTGGGATGTAGATCAGTGCAAGGGTCCTGGGATCCTACCCACCCCCCTCCCGAAAAAAGAAAAGAAAGAAAGGGAAGAAGGAGAAAAGAAAAAAAAGAAACATGTTTGAAATTATTCCCAATAGCATTAGAACTAAGATGTTAACCTCGGTCTTCATGGCTATAATGGTTTCTTTCTATTCTCTGACCTTAATTCCAAAATAAGGAAACAAAAACATTTAATTAGTCATTTAAAACAAAATATGAGCATGACCTTTAGATATCTTTCCTAATTTCTTCATGGTGGGATGTTTGCAAAGAACAGTGTAAGCTTTCCGGAGGAATTCGGGGACTGTAGGAGACATTGACTCTTCACCCACCAACACAGTGTGCCAGAATCTGTTTCAGTGGGGGAGAAAAGAGAACAAGAGACAAGAACTCAGAGAGGCAGCTACCCAAAGAACACTGAAACATGGTCTTAGTGTTTTTAAAGTTATAGAACATGACATTAGATTAAAAAGGATAAAAAGCATCCAACACTATATTTAATGCTGTGTTAAAATGTAGTGGGCATTTTTTTTTTTTTGTGGGTACGGGAGGTCGAACTCAGGACCTTGCGCGCCAGCAGGTGCCCGTGCCGCTGAGCAATATCACCGGCCCTTTTTTTGTATGTGGGTTCCGGGAGTCGAACTCGGGCCCTCGCGCTTGCCAGGCAGGTGCTTATGCCGCTGAGCCATCTCACCGGCCTATAGTAGGCATTTTTTGTCTGTCTATCCCTTCATCCTTACTTTCTCCAATCAAATCTTTATTTTTTTCCGGTAATTTCCCTGTTCTAACTTATGATTTCCATGGAAATGTCCGTATTGTCCCATGATCCTTATGCCACTCTCTCTGTGCCCCACAGCAGCCACCGATGATGGGGGACAACTGGGCCCATCATGGGCTCCTCATGGTCCCTTCCCTGGACTTTTAAACTCCAGAAAGATTAGGTCTCTTTCCCCAGAATGCAGAGTAAGCGATGAAAGAATATTAAAAACACTTAACACTCAGATTTCTACAAGGTGGTGAGTATTAATTTGTAGTGATCAGGAATCAGCCAGCCTGCCTGTGTTTAATCTCTGGTTTTTCTCTTCACCGGAAAGGGAGAAAAACATTTCACCTCTCTGTGCCTCAGTGTACTGATAAAATGGTGTGGTCCTGAGGATTCGATTAGTTCATAAAGAGCAAGTGCAGGCTCAACGATATGCACGCTGTTGATACTATACGAATGTTTATTAGCAGGAGCAGCTGCTGCAGAAGTAGAATTGCGCTAATATTATTCCAGACGAAGGATGGGACTCCGGTTAGTGAGATAATCCTGGTGGTGGCATTCATGTTTCTTGGATCAAGTTCATTTCTAAGATCTTCTGCAGATCTGTCTTTCCTAGAGTTTGGACTCTTAACTTGCCTTAGATTCTGTGAGTCAATAAATTCCATTTTTGTCTTCTCTGGCTGAGCTGTTTTTTAAACTTGCCACAAGAGCCCAATAACTAACTTTACTGAGCACTTAGCATGTTTAACATAAATGAGTTAATCATAAAAGTAATATAATAAACACGCCTGACTGTTAGTTAGAAATAACCCTCTGACATTCTTGCTTTGGATTTTACTCTTTATAATTATTATTACATGAAACATGACGGGTTATCATTGAAGCATCTATTGTCCCCCTCATCAGGCCCATTTCCTTTCTCTTTTCCAGGGAAAATGAGCATCTTGGCGAGCATCTTTCCCTCCCATGGTTTTACACATTTACTATGTGAGCGTGTATCAGTAGGTAACAGGCGATACTAACACACATTTGTGGAGTATCAGACAGCGTTCATTCTTCAGCAACTTGTTTTTGAAAATCAACATAGATGTAAATCCAGCTCTTTCATTTTAGGTGTTACATTTTCATTATTTGAGTGTGATATAATTTGTCTGTTTCCTTCCTGATGAATACTTCGGTGTTTTGTTCACCTACGAATGTATTTATTTTATACCTCCTGCTGCAGTGCCTTCGCATGGGCAGCTCCTTCCACCTGACGCGTTGCTCTGGGGCATCCTCCTGTGCTGGCCCTGTCTTGTTCCAGATGCGGCTCCAATGCTGGCATTGCAGAGAGGAGCCCTGGAGCTTCCCGTTAAAGCACCTGACTGCAGCTGCCCTCTGCCATCTCGCTCAGACTTACTGTCCCCATAGCACTGACACCTGCCCTCTAGTGTAATGTGACAGCTCGTTCACGGCTGAGCATGTAGCAGCTACATAATAGATTATTTGTAGAGTGAAAAGTGAGCCAGCCGTGCACTCGTGCCCACAGTGGGTGTGCACCCATGCTCTGAGGGTTGGCAGAGGCCCAGCACCCCAGGCATTGGCACTGAGTGGTCCCCGCACATCAGCATGACGGTCCTTTTTTTTTAATTTGCATCTCTGTACTGTTTTATCTAATCCTCATATGTGTGCCATCCAGAGCAGCTCGTGGCTGTCCCATTGCACAGATGAGGACACTCTGCTAAACCATTTGCTAAACGCTCTTCTGTAACACTTACCCGCCCGGATGTCTGCAGGTTACTTCCCCTCCGCTCCCAGCTGTGGGTGGAGAAGGCCCAGTTTAAATAAACCCGTCTCTGCAGAGCACAGTACCCAGCGAGTCAGTTTTCCGGAGGCTTAAAGTAAAGTGAAATGCAGAGACCAAATCTAAATTGAGATGGGAACAGATAAGAAAGCAAAGAGCTCATTGTGAAGGATGTTTAGTGAGAAGAGGGAGCGAGGAAGGGGTGGGGATGCGAGTAGCAGGATTCAGCTTGTGGAGCTTCCCAAACTCTCCCTCCTTCCCTCCTCCTCGAGGGCCATGCGGAGCAGTGGGGTTTATGGGGTTATAGTGGCCCAAGTTTTATTTTCTTAACAGATTGCTTCAATCAAGATTGGGGAGCTCTCTAGGTCTGTTTCTTGATTCTGCTTCTTCAGCTCACAGGAAACATCCCTGCCCTGGCAGAAAGGTGAGCGGGTGCTGGGGCCCCCCTAGTCCCCCCAGTAGGTGCTGCTCAGGGAGGCCAATGTGTGCAGGCCCTGCCTGCTGCCTCCTTTGTTCGAAGTCTCTGGCTTCCTCACTGCTCAGCGAGGGACAAAGCGAAACCAAACCCAACCTAAATCTGGGTCCAAATTCTCAGACACAATAAATATTTGGGCCTGAATAAATAAAAATTCAGTCAAACTGGTGGGTAAACAATTATTCTTAAATTGCCAAATTGCCAGTTAGCTAACTTCTTCCCTTAAAAGAGTCCATTTGGATCTCTGTAGATCATTGGGTTGCAGGAACCATTTTATGTGCACTTTATAATTTTATGATGTTCTTAAAATGTTGATCTCTGTCTCGTAGGGAACTTGAGACAAAAATCACTGGTTCCTTTTCTGCCTCGCAGTCCCTTCTCCTGGAGATATCTTTAGCTTTCTGATTTATTTTCCTTTTAATAAAATATTGAATATCATTTTCCCTAATTATTTCTCACTGAATGTACTCCTTAAGTCCCCCTTTTCCAAATAAAAAGAATAAAATGGACCATGTAATAGGACAATGGTTCTATCACTACTGATAATTATACATTTTGTTCTCATTGTAATTGCCCTGGTTTGAACTGTGCTTATTTTAGCAGAAAGCGTTCATTATTTTATCAACAACTGGCAGACCCCGCTGGTATTTACTGACTTTTCTTTAACCAAAACAAGGATTACAGCTCCTATCCATGGCTCAGCTGCTAAATCTTCGCTAAGAAATTTGGGAACCCCTTTTGAATGAAACCCAGTACAAAGCTTTAAGCACTCTTTGCAACTGAGTTGTATTAAATGATAGACAAAAAAAGCCCTCTGAAGAATTGGTGCTTAATTACAACTTAATTAGCATAATTATGCATGCTAATAGCATCTCAAATGAATAGCAGTTGTCAGGAGGTTGGGACCATCTGTAAGAATGTCGGATTAATACATCATTTTTTATTTCTAACAACGCTGTAACTCTTTCCCTGAAAGTGATTTTCATTAATCAAGTTCATTTTTATTATATAGAAAATTTGGCATTTTTCATTATGGGCCATTATCTGTTTCCCCATGCAGCCCTAATACAATACTAATGAGCCCCTGTGTGGCTGGTCGGCGTTGACGGTGGAGGTACAGGTGTATTATTATAATTGTTACAAACAGCACATTGCACCTCCAGAGTAGCAGAGTTCGAAACTCCTAGCACCCGCATTTCCACTTGGTGCCTCCCCAGGGCCTAGTACAATTTTCAGAGCTTTATGAAAAACATACATGTTTGTGGTTACAAAGAAGCTATTTAAAGAGAAAGAGGCCCACGATTACCTGCAGCGCGGATGCTGTTTTGCTGAGAATCCCTTTTGTGCAAACAGAAAGCTTTGCGCCCAGAAGAGGTGTGGATCTGCACCCTGAGGCCCGGCTGGGGAGGAGGGAGGTGGGCACCTTGCTCCCCAATGCAGGGATGCAGGGAGCATCACTCTTTACTAAACATGGTCATAAAGCCACAGTGGGGATATGTGTCTTCATGGTGCTTGGTCCCAAGAAACGCCCCAAATGGCAGTCTGGAAATTCACATGTGGACCCCCCACCCCCACCTCTAGCCTGCGGCAGTGGCCAGAGGATACCAGACAGGCCATCTGCATTCAGCTGCCTTTATCTCCTGACTATGGCTTGACGTAGTCTTCAGGGTTTATTCTTGTCCCCACTCCCCGGCCAAAAAAATCCACACTGCAACGGCAAAACCCCTCTGCTTTCCCCAGGTGCATCCCTGCATGCGCTTTGCATTTGGCTGTTTCCAGAGGAGCCCCGTCTCTCCCCATATTTGCACCCGAGACTGAAGTCCAGGGCTGTGCTCCAGACTCCCAGGGGAGGGCAGCGGGTCCTTAGGCTCCTTCCACCCTCAACCCACCTCCAGGGGGCATCAACCCCAGCCCCACGCAGATGCAAATGAAATGGCTACCACTGCCATGTCCTCTGCTTGGTTCCTGGACAGCAGCAGAGGCAAATCACTGGCCTCACAAAGGAGCCCCCATCCAGAGTGAATAGGGAGCCCCCTCTTTAACATCACAGCTGCCAGGCTGCCTGGGGGTCCCCTGGGGCCGGTTGGTGCTGGTCTCTCCCGTGCACCTGCAGATGGAAAGGGGTGTGCAGGAGAGCAGGGCTCAAGGCTCCGTGGGGCCAGAGAGGATGTGGATCACGCAAGACCTGCCCCAAGGTGAATCTGGTGACCCTTGGAGCAGAGATGTACATGGGACACACATATGCTAAGGAAAGTGGTGGTCATTTAACTGAAAATCAGAGTTAACTGCTCTCTCTCTCTCTGTCTCTCTTGTCTCTGTCTTTGTCTATCTGTCTGTCTGTCTCTCTCTCCTAACTTGCTAAGTCTGGCCACACATAACCCAGCCTTAAATCTTGCCCCTACCTTTGTAAGTTGTGTAATTCTGGGCAGATTCCTAAGTCTCTCTGTGTCTTTGTTACCCTGTAAAGTGAGGACAGCCCTACCTACTTCGGAAATGTTTTAAAAATCAAGCGCCTGGAACAACACAGGCACCAGGCACCCATGAAGTGGCAGCTGTTACTGTTTCCAGGGAGCGGGGGCGAGTTCGAGGCCTCCGTTCCATTTCCAAGTGGGTTGTGTTTGTGACCCCTACTTGTTTGTGTTACCATAGTGTTAAACACTGGATTTGCTTTTGCTTTTTTTTCTCTTTTCTCCCTTTCTCCCTTTTTCCCTCCCTCCCTTTCTTTGGTACCTGGGATTGAACCCAGGGCCTTCTCACTGAGCAACATCCCCAGACCTTTTTAAAAATTTCTGAGACAGGGTCTTCCTAAGTTGCTAAATTGCCCAGGCTGGGCTTGAGCCTGTTCTCCTCCTGCCTCAGTGCTGGGAGGAGTGCTGGGATTACAGGCCTGCTTCCCTTCACCAACTTAAACACTAGACATTTTTGAAGCCAAAGGCTTGCTCCTGCCCTCAGGGCTGGGTTATTTGGCCAGACCCCAGGGACAGGTGCAGTGCATGCAGCTTTTCTTCCTGCAAAACTCTCAGGAGGCTGGCAGGGGCAGTGCAGAGCAGCAGTTCAGAGCCGACACAGACTTTAGGACTCAGGGGTCCCCACCCACCAACCCCTGTCAGCAGGCTTTTCCCCTTAGTGGGAAAAGTGGAGATTACAAAACACAGTGAACAGGGCTCATGTGTGAGCCTAGGACCTGGGCTTGGGAGTCGGCGGAGACTGAGTTTGCAAGCCTTTCTGCTAGGGTTTCCTGTTTCGCCGTAGCTGTGCGTTATGTTTTCAACAAAAGAAAGGACAGCAGAAAAAGAAGCCCCCTCTCTGCATTGTGTCGTGGAGGGAGCTGTCTTCGGGAGGAGTCTGCAGGCTGGAGGTGGGGAGAGCATGCGGATGATGGGGTACAGGACGCCCCTTCTGCTGGAAGAGCCCTTCCAGATCCCTTCTCAACGATCCCACCCCTTGTGCGGTCCGTGTCTGGGAGAACCGCCTCCTTGCTGGTTTCCCTATTTCACTTTGTCTCAGAGGAGACTAAAAGTCTTCCTTTGAATGGACCATGCACCTGCCTGTCTTGTTCTTGCCACTGAAATGATTTGGGGTAGAAGAAGACAAGCTGAATGCCCTGAAAGGGCAAAATCAAATTAGAACCAAGAAACAACTCGGCTTAAGATTCTACTCGGGAGGCAGAGGCAGGAATGTTGCAAGTTGGATGCCGGCGTGGGTGGTTTAGCCAGTCCCTGTTTCAAAATGAAAAAATAAAAGGGGCTGGGGATGTAGCTCAGTGGTAGAGCACCCCTGGGTTCAATCCCCAGTTCTGAAAAGAAATTTCCCTAATTTGAAGAAAGGAGTGAGTCACAGGCAGCTTTTGGGGAATGATCATCCCGTATCCCCCCAACATTGGATCAAGGGGATGCTGGATTCCTCAGGACTGCAGGGAGGAAACTGAACTACAGCTGGCCGCCTTGGGCCGCTGTCCTAATGAGGCACCATGTGGGACAGAGAGGACTTCTTTCCAGCCAGGGTAGGGCGGCTCCTGCCCCGTGCCAGGTGGGACTTCCTGCCGTGTCTCCGGACCACTTCCTGGCTTGAAGGTTGGGATAATTTAGACGGCAGCAACAAGTCCCAGTGGAAGAGGTATTTTAGGGTTTCCGCCTTCCCTGAGTTTGCTTTTGTGTCAGGGTGCTGGGGACAGAAGTCACGCTCATGCATGCTAGGCAAGGGCTCTACCTGGAGCCCCACCTGGCCCAGGTCTACTGTTTTTGGTTTTAGTTTACTGATTTAGGCCTTTAAAATTGTTTTACTACTGGATGTTTGCAGTACATAATGTTTACATTCATTTTAGGGAGCTGGTACGTAGACATAATGTATCTTAATTATTTTTATTCCCCTTCTCCAACCCTCCCTTCCCCCTCTGTCTCTGGATCCCCTTCTGATTTGCAGAAGATCTATCTCCCTGTTTCCTGTTATCTTTTATTTTGTTAAATTATTTATATCTTGGGTATCTCATGTAAGAGAAACCATGCAATATTTAAACTTGCAGGTCTGATTTATTTCACTCAACGTTATGGACTCAAGGTGCATCCATGTTCCTGCAAATGACTCAAGTTTATCCTTCTTTATGGCAGAGTAATACTCCATTGTGTGTAAATACCACAAGTTCTTTATCCATTCAGCTGCTGACGACATATGGGCCACTTCTAATCTTTAGCTATGATGAGTTTTGCTGCAGTAAACACTGGTATGCACGTACCACTGTGATACCATGTCTTTAACTCTTTCGGGAAGATACCTAGAAGGGGAATGGCTGGGTGGAATGGAATCTCTGGTTTCAGTTTTTTGAGGACTCTCCGTACCGATCTCCCTAGTGGTTGTGCAGTTTACACTCCCACCAACAGTGTAGTGGGGTCGCCCCTCCCCACAGCACTGCCAGCATTTGTTATTCGGTATCTCGATGATGGCCGTTCTTTCTGGCGTGAGATGGAATCTCAGTGTTTCACTTTGCATTTCCCGAACGGCCAGCGATGTTGAGCATTTTTTCATGTATTTATTTGCCATGTGTCCAGATCTGCGTTTATTTCGTCTCCCCACAGTGCTTGGTCCACGGGGACAGCCTGCTCCCGAGCCCTCCCGCGTCCTCGCACCCACGCGGGCTCTGAACCTACTCTGGTTCTGCAGAGAGCCCGGCCCTCCTTGGGGTGTTTCCTACCCTCCTCCCCCAAAGCGCTCCCTGAGTCTCATCACCGAGGGCTCCGAGGGCCAGGCTCTTCCAACTCCAGAGTTCAAAGTTTCCCTGCTGGAACTTTCCCGTTTATAATCTACTTTATGAAAAAGGAAAGAAAGCAAGAAGTTCTTTGCTGCGCCTGGGAGGACGGGCGGTGGAGGCAGCGCTATTCACCGGGATCCCTACACAGCAATCAAATCTTTTCATGCCGAAGCGCGTTATCGCCTGCGAATTAATATTAGATCTGATTTTGAAATAAGCCTGATGAGGATGACTTTTGGGGGGGGGTCTGTGTTTTTTGCTGTATTTGCACAAAACCCTTTATCAGCTTGACACATGAAGTTAAAAATATGTATCCTGCCCTTCAACTTGCTGGTGGCTTCGCATCCGGCGGGGAGGGACCAGAATTGTTGGTTTGGAAACTCAATGGCTGTCCAGGCGCGGACCTGGTTGTGTCCCGGAGACCTCAGGCCTGTGGGTGATGGGGGGCTGGGGGCTGCGCTGTCCTCCGGGTGGTGTCCTCGGAGCTGACCCTGCTTGCACACGCACATCTCCCATGAGCCTCTTGCTCCTTCTCGTCTTTTTAGCTGCAATATCACCTCTGATGGTTTCTGTATCTCTCTTCTATTCACACGGTGGAGTCAGTGGTGTGGGCCAGAACTGGGGAGTGGCTTTCAAGACCTGTTCTGACCTTCATTTACCACACATGATTTTTCTCTCTGCTTGGATGTTTTCTCTCAGTCTTCCTTTATCAAGTAACAAACTCCTACCCATTTCACAAAACCCTGATGAAATAACCCATCCTTTTCTTTTTCCCTTACTCTTTCTAGAGATTGGCTAACCCCAGGCTCTGAAGCCATTTGGACACCCCTCTGTTAAAATGATATCTGCTGATTTTTAAATGTGCGTGCATGGTGCCCAGACTTGTGGCATCTGGTATCGTAGCCAGTAGCCACCTGTCATTATTTCAGTAAACATTTAAACTGGTTCAAATTAAACACATTAGTAATTTCAGTTCCTCTGCTGCCCGAGCAACATTCCAAGTGCACAACGGCTGGTGCCCACTTACTGTACAACACAAGTGACAACTTCCCATCACCACAGGGTGGGGCGTTCCGCAGAGCTGTGCAGCCCAGAGAGTTGGCTCTTTCGGGTTTGGGGGTCCTTTTTTGAGCCCCCAATTAACTCTCTTCTGGTTGAAAGCAGCAAGTATTTGACCCATTCACCTCCCCATGGCCAAGGCCTTGCACAGTATCAGCTTGAACAGATACACAGGTAAAGTAGCTCCTGAAGGGTCTTCGAGCTTTTATTGGATTCTTCATTTATTTGCGAAGCATTTACTTGGCAGTTCCCATGCTCTGCCAAACACCGAATGTCTGTGACTGGGACTGAAGGCAAAGGGGGTGGTGTGGTAGGTGGTACAATATCCACACCCTGTCACTTCCCAGCTAGGGGCAGATATGTCTGCTATGAAGTTCTTGGGAGTTCTGATTGCTCAATACTGCTGTAGTCACAATGACCCTTTTTCGGCAAACTGTAAGGTATTCCCCTTTCTTCTCTTCACTACTGAAATATAGTCTGATGGTGGGAACTGCAGCAACCATTTTGTGGCATGAGGTGATAAGTGAAAACACTTGAAAAAGACAGCAGATAACAGAGAAAGGTGGCATATACTGTTATGGAGACTTTATATCAGCCCCGGGCCACACATGTCCCCAAACTTCTTCTTGTTTTAAAACATATTAGTAGTTGGGTTTTATTTGCCTTGCTGCCAGAGGCAGTTCTAACACACAGAGATGGAATGAGGGGAACCCCAGTTCTTCCTGAACTAAAGATGAGGAGGATTCTCCTCAAAAACACAGGGCTTGGAACCTCCAGTTATGGGGCTGGAACAACAGAAGGCGGTGACATTTCTGAGCGAATTGTCGAAAGCCTGGGGAGACTGAACCCTGGGAGGTTCGGGGACAAGGGCCCCCCGAATTTAGCCAGGATGGGCCTCCACCTGTCTTTTTTTTTTTGTGAGTACCGGGGGGTCGACCTCAGGACCTCGCGTGCCAACAGGCACCCGTGCCACTGAGCGATATCACCGGCCCCTTTTTCGTATGTGGGATCCGGGAGTCGAACTCGGGCCCTCGCGCTTGCAAGGCAGGCGCTTATGCCGCTGAGCCATCTCACCGGCCCCTCCACCTGTCTTTTTGGCTCTGGAAGCCCTTAGATGCTTGTGGGGGCAGTGTCTCCCTGGCTGCTACTGATGGACGCCCCCGCCCACTTGTCCCCAAGCCATCCCCGGGGGGAGACACTGGAACTGTGCCTCTGGCCCAGCCTAGAAATGAGTGGGGACGGTTCCAGAGTGACTTTGGTGTCTTTCACTTTGCAAGTTTCTCCCACAGTGCTTTTGACTTAGAGTGAGCCAGAAAGAGTACTCTCTTTCAGTTAGATGCAGTGAAGTGTGTTTGTTTTTGCTGTCCTGGGGATTAAACCAGGGCCTTCACTCTGAGCTACGTCCCCGGCCCATTTCTTTTATTTTTAATTTTGAGACAGGGTCTTACTAAGTAGCTAACTTGCCTGGGTTGGGCTTGAACTTGTGACCCTCTTGTCTGAGCCCCCCAGAGCACTGGGATTACAGGTGTGCACCACCGCGCCCGGCTGATGAAATGCAGTTTGTCCGCTGGAGAAGACAAGGGCAACACGGCTTGTAGCTCAGCCAGGCCTCTTGTGGAGCCCATCGCACTGTGTGAACGAGGAATATTGAAGTGCATGGACAGGATGTCTGCCGTGTGCTTGTCGTCCAGGGGAATAAAACCACTTGTTGAGATGAAAGGAAAAGGGAGAATTCAGCAGAAATGTCACACTCTGTCCCTGAAGCCTGCTCTGCTCTGACCACGGGGTTCAGAGGCCTCCGGACCCTGAATTGGCAGTAACAGCAGATTGACAGTGAGCTGGTTTTCAATCAGCACACTCCGGATTTGCCGGGATTTTGAGCAATAAATTGCTAGCTAATAAATTTCCCATCGCTTCCTTTGGTAAATGCCAGAGAAGGGCCTGGACATTCCGTGTAGATTTAATTACACATTTAGTGTTCCTGTAATTTTGAATTAATTACATGCCAAACAGATTTATGTTCTATGTACTTAATAAACCTCCGTAAGTGCCCTTTTTAGCAATCAATTGGTATTTAGGACTCGGTTTGTTTTTTAAAAATAATGGTTCACGTTGCTGGGGCTTGTACTTCCATATGTTTGGGTGTTGATAGAATTAGAGGTGCCAGATGTTGACACTGCAGCGAACACAGACGCTGGTAGATAGCGGGGTGAGGGGAGCTCGTATTTGGACTTCAGAGAGCCAAAGCAGCAGGCTCCTCAGTGGCTGGGGTTCCGCATCTGTCAGGGACAGGGATGTGGTCAGAGGGCTCTGGGACAGGGATGGATGGGGAGGTACAATGTCCTCTATGCCGGGCAGGGGGACCCCTTGTCGCTAGGGGTACTGTTTGTCCTTCAGGTGGGCTTGTCGTATCCCCACTCATGAAGGTTTTCCTCCCAAGCTCCATGGGAATCTGGATTGAGTTTATCGAGCATTTTCTCTGGGCCCAGCGTGTGTGGACGCTCACTAGTCTCATCACCAGGCCTCTCATCACCACTACAGAGAGCGGTTGCTGCTATTTCACAGGCTGGGAAACAGATCTGGCGATGCCAGGCCACTGGCTGGGGTGACTGGCGAGGTGGAGCTGGGACTCAGACTTCACAGGACAAATGGGCCTTGTGCACTTGGTCACGATGGTTTGTTCCTGGTAGCAGGACAGGGACGTCCCCCCTTGTATATGGTTTTGGTGAACCGCAGTCAGCTGCAGTCTGAAAATGCTAAGTGGAAAATTCCAGAAAGAAACAGAGCATGAGTTTGAAATTGTGCGGTGTTCTGGGCTCGGGGATGAAGTCTCACAGCCTCCTGCGCTGTCCTGCGCCGGGCGTGAGTCATCCGTGTGTCCAGGGTATCCATGCTGTGTGTGTGTGAGTTGTGTATGTATTAATGAATGTGTACATACATATGAACGATACTTCGAAAGAGACCACATTCACACAATTATAATATGTTGTGCTAATCGTTCTATTTGATTATTATTGTTAATCTCTTCCTGCCTAATTTACAGATTAAGCCTTATCTTGGGTGTGCATTTGTAGGAAACAAATAGTGGGTGGAGGCTCAGTGCTACACGCATGCCCTGGGATCTGTGGACTCTGTCCCCAAGGATGGAGGCCACTATACTCAATGCTTGTGTCCAGTTGGTTTTCTGTTGTCATTCAGCCTCGCAGCTTAGCCTGCTTGGAAATATCAAGTGGCTTCCGGGTGAGGCCCTCTTGCTGGTGGGCAGACAGTTGCTACCGTCGTGCGGTGTCCTCGCAGGGTGGAAGCAAATGGGGCACAAAGCACTGATGCCACCAGGGACTGACCCACACCGCAGCTCAGCTCTGGGCACCTCCCCTAGCACGGGAACTCGGGGGAGCCCATGGCCTGTCCTGGGTTTGCATCCTGAGCCCAGAGCTTCCAGCCAAGCCCCTCTTGGTAGGGACACCACCAGCAGCACCTTTCCTAACAGGGAGGAAGCCTGGCTTGGGCTGGGAGAGGCTGTGCTGTCCCTTCAGTGGAGATGCAAGCAGGGCCGCTGGGGACACAGGGGCGGGTTAGAAAGATGAACACAGGGTGCCCAGGAAATGGAGAAGCAGAGCTAGGATGGGAATTCTGTCCTTGACAGACTCACCTGGGTTCTCCTTTTGCGCACAGAGCCTGACGTCTCCCCTGGAAGAGGTCACGGGCTGGACTGCAGCGCAGGCTGAGGGATGCTGTGCTTCACCAAGCTGCTCTTTCACATTCATTGAGCCATGCCCACCTGCGCTCTACCCACCGCCTCCTGTAGAAGACGCAGCAGCGAGTCTTTACCTGACCACCTGGCACCCTTGCTGAGGAAACTTTGAACTGAGCTATGCTGAATAAAGGGGGAAGCAGGGCATGGTGGTGCCCACCTATAATTCCAGCACTCTGGGAGGCTGAAGCAGGAGGACTGCAAATTAAAGCCTGGCCTGGGGAATTTAGCAATGTACCAAGACTGTCTCAAAACAAAAAATAAAAAAGGCTAGGGATGTAGCTCAGTGTGAAGGCCCTGGGTTCAATCCCCAGTGCTAAAAAAGAAAAGAAAACAAATAAATAAAAAGAAACTTGCCCTTTTTGCTTGGTTCCCTCTTTATCTGGAAGCCTACCCAGACCTATGGAATTAAGTGGT
Organism: Erethizon dorsatum; assembly: GCA_028451465.1. NCBI lineage: Eukaryota > Metazoa > Chordata > Mammalia > Rodentia > Erethizontidae > Erethizon > Erethizon dorsatum. Next base: position 144,165,385 of record CM051825.1, on the reverse strand, counting down.
AATATCGCACGCGGCCATCATTATTCTAGATAATTGACTGTGGATCCCGAGTGAAACAAAGGTGGTTACAGAATGGTAAAGTCAATTATCATTTATTAATGGTGGTTACAGAGCATAGCAGAACAATTTATAAATTGAATTTTTAGATTGAACAGCTTTCTATTTATATTTTTAAAGGCAGGAGATAGGCTCTATGGAATAAAGTGTGTGACATTTAGCTGGTGACATGGCACACGTGTTTTTTTGAGATTCTTTTGAAATGAGTTCTTAATTAGGTCACCCTTATAATACACCTTTACAGTGCACTTTGTTCCTTTGAACGAACCTATTAAATGTGCTAATTATCTGCAATCTGATGTGAGTGAAGGGATCCTATTAGTGTCTATATGGGGACCGGAGTGCACCTCAAATGCACACCTGTATGGGTGTCTTTAGAGAGAACATTTAGGAACACATGAAAGGAGACACAGAGAATAGCGGGGGGAAGACCCAACCAGTGTGCGCCAACCTCGTGAAACTTTTGATCACTAAGTGAGCCATTTAACTGGTTCTGAAATGGAAAGAGATGGACAAAAAATAAGGAAAAACATCACTGATATCAGACAATGGCTTAGGCTCTGCTGATTTTTGAAAGCATTTTTATCTTTGAGTCAGGGGACTAGGACAATGCAAGGAGAGGAGGAGAAGGGAAGTAAAAAGAATTAAGATGTGTTAGGAACATGTTCCAGCTCCCTATGATGAGTGGAATTGTTATGTATGGCAAACGTGGACTAATAAAAATTTTGAAAGAGAGATTTAACTTATTACCACGATTAACCATGATTCCATAATTTGCGATAAGCCAAACAAGTTCTTAAATTTTTGTTTCTAACACTTAGAGTTATTTAGTGGACTAAGGTGGTACCATCTAGGAGTTCGCACACAGGTGGGCTCTCCGTAGTCTCGGGAGATCTTGTTTCCTGTGTGACTTCACAGCTCTCAAGACCCTGGTTAACCTAAGTGCCAAGTCACAGGCCCACCTCTCAGGGCCCTCAGGACCTGAGCCAGAGGAAAGATGTCCAATGTCTTTCTTTCTTTCTTTCTTTCTTTCTTTCTTTCTTTCTTTCTTTCTTTCTTTCTCTCCTTTTTCTTTTGTTCATTTCTTTTTTAAGTGGTACTAGAGATTGAGCCCAAGGTCTTCTCTTCACACATCCCCCTGTCCTTTATTTTATTTTATTTTTTTATTTTGAGGCTGAGTCTCACTAAGTTGCCAAGTTGCCCAGGCTGGGCTCAAACTTAAGATCCTCTTGCCTCAGCTTACCAGAGTGCTGGGATGACAGGCATGAACCGCCACGCTGGGGTCTTATTTTTCCATTTTGTGACTCAGCTCATTCTCACTAACTCTGTTCTGGTCCACGGCCTGCCTGTCAGACACAACAGCCACGCCTCCTCTCACAGCCGATCAATTATTCACAGCAGAGGCCGCGCTGCCATTTCACTCCCTTCCTTCACCCTGGTGTTTGGCAGATCAGAAATATCAAGCGGTTTATACAGATGTTGCCGCTTACATGATGAGCCTGGGGGCAAGTGCACAGCTGGAATTCCCATGGACCCTCCACTAGGCCAAGACGGCCTCTGCCAGCACCCCCTCCCCTCTGGCTCTGCAGCATGCAGTCAGCCCTTCCCTCTCTGTGCCTCCGCTAGCTCCCCCTTCAGCACATCTGATTTCGATTGCAGGGTCTCTGGGTAAAGCCCTGATTAGCTTTTCTTTTGGAGCTGATCCTCACATTGCTTACAAAATGAGTGCAAATCATGGAAACGATCCTAACCCGAACCCACGAGCAGGAATAGCGTGGGGGAGGCGAAGCTGCGGTGGGCAAGATGCTGCATAAACACTGGAGGTCATCAGGACTCAGCTTCTCAGTGGTATTTCTGTTGGGAACCACGGGGCAGGCCCTATGGGGAAGAGTCCTTCTCGCTCTTTAAAAGAATTACAGTGAAAAAGAGAAAACACATCCTCTCTCCTGGCCATCCCACTTCTAGCTTCCTCAGCCCACTCTGCACTGACTTGGAATTTTTTGGCCCCAATTAAACCTTTGTGCCTGTTTACATAACAGCTGGGCCCCTCTGCGGAGGGATGGGCTGAGAGACAATTTTATGCATTGTGTCTGTGTTCCGTGACTGGGTCCATAGTCCATCCCCTAGAATAAGAAAAATAGCTGGGGAGGAGAACAAAACCATCATTTCAAATCTCCGCACAGCCACTCCACCCACCATGGACAGGGCTGACATTTGGGAAGGGTCGGGGGCTGAAGGCACAGGTGGCTGACATCCCCCAGGCCCAGGCCCAGGCCGGGCAGCACATCCTCCCCCACTGCTCTGCTCATTTCCAGCCAAACTTCCTGCACCGGTGTTAAATATTTAAAGCTGCAGTCAACAGAGTTTGCAGATGGGAAGTGGGGAAGCCAATCCTGTCTGCCATGCCTTCCCTGTGCCAGGGTTGACCTGGTCCACACTTCAGAGTAAGGTCAGCAGCACAAGGCCTGGAAGGGAGGAAGGAAGAAAGAAAGGAAGGAAAGGAGGAAGGAAGGAAAGGAGGAAGGAAGGAAAGGAGGAAGGAAGGAAAGGAGGAAGGAAGGAAGAGAAGGAAGAAGGGAGGGAGGAAGGGAGAGAGGGTGGAAGGAAAGGAGGAAGGAAGGAAGAAAGGAAGGAAGGAAGGAATGAAAGGAGGAAGGGAGGAAGGATGGAAGGAAGGAAGATAAGGAGGAAGGGAGGGAGGAAGGAAGGGAGGAAGGGATGCAGGCAGGCCAGACCTCTGGGCAGGTGTGCTCTGAGGATGCTGGCTCTGCCAAGGTCTGTGCTGGGTTTGGGGGATACAGAGCTTAGACGATACAAACCTCCCCCCACACAAAAGCGCCCCTTCATAGGACAAGGTGACCTATGTGCCAACCTGGAGCCATGGAGGCTAATCAAGATGTCTACAAAGTGCTACGGGGGCTTGAAAGATAGCTCCATTTGTTCAACCAGTGATAGAACCACCTACGGTGTGTTATTGGGCAAGTCAAGGGTGAGCGAAGAGAAAGGCTCTTGCAAGAAGCTCATTGTCAGGGAGGCAGAAAGCTTGTGGAAGAAACAAGGCTTCTCGTAGGGGATTAGCACTGTTGGATCTTGAAGGTGAGTCAGAGTCTCCCAGGTAAAAACGTGGTAAGGATAGGGGAGAGGACATTCTTGGTGGAGGACAGTCAAGGGCAAAGGTGTACAAATAGCCAGTGTGACTAAGGAATGGGAGAAAGCCCTTGCGTTTCTTCAGACTTGTACATAACAGGCCAGGACTTTGTAGACCAAAGAAAACCTTTTAAATCTTACCCCTGCTGGGACTGGTTCTGTGCTCTGTTCACTCAGAGAATGAGGCATCTTTCTTGATGCTCCACCCCAGGGAGCCTCATTTCTGGTCTCACAAATGCACCTCATCTTATCACCCTCTGAGCCCCATCCTAACTACAGCAGGCACTATTCCTCATCAGGGTGGGGGAGAAGGACCCATCACCTGTCACCCCGGCTTTGGAGCTGATTTTGCCTTTCTTGACCGTCTGAACAGGCAGGGCCAAGGATTTTTCTAGCAGAATGCATGGTGCCCGAGCTCTGCTAGAGCATGTCTCAGCAATTAAAATTGTGCAGGCCCTGCCTGGGGGTGCCAAAAATGGGGCAGTTGTAAGTAGATGGGGGCTATGGGGAAGGGTCAGCGTGAAAACCCTGAGCGAGAAGGTCAGCTGTGGGCAGAGACGAATGTCTCCCTTCCACGGGTAGAACTGTCCTCCTGGTATGACCTCAAGCCTTGATTAAGAGACCCCTTGATTCAACTCCAATTAAACCATGTTTTAATAATATAAAAATTGGGCCGGGGCTGGGGCTCAGTGGTAGAATGCTGCCCGGTATGTGCAGATCCCTGGGTTCAACTGCCAGTGCCATAAAGAAAACAAAAAACAAAAAAATGTGTTCACGACATGTAAAATTGGTCTTGAAAATAATCTTGTGTTTTCTACTCTGTATTCTTCCTTTGACGAAGAGCACGCTGGAGTTTACAAAGCGTCTCTTACGTGTGTCCTTCACTAAACACCACGGCAGAGGGGGTTAAACCCGTCACATGGGGAGAAAATTCAAAGCCAGAAAGATCTTGCGGCACACACTGCGGCCTGTGACCGATTTTGCCTCGGTTTTAGTTCTCCTCGTTCCTCAGAAGTCACGGAGTGGTTTGTGGGGTCTGCAAAACGATGTAAATTGATAAGGATTTGAATACGATCGCAAATTCTAATCCAAAATTTGATTGAGTGCCTCGCCGGAAGGGTGTGGGACTACAGGGCTTCATTTCTGTGCTGAGATGCTGTGGCTGCCAGGGACTCCTTTGTCTGTAGGGGAAAGTGTGTGTCTTGGGTTCTTTAAGCAGTGAGGTGATTTTGTGATCACGCTGCCTTCTGCCTATGAAGTTGGAAAGGTGGCATTGGGAGCCTGGCTGAGCAGTGGTCCCCACGCAGTGGTGGTGTCCTTGCTGGGTTCAGTCTTGTCCTCTGAAGTCACCTACAATTACAGTGGTACCTCGGTTCACAATCTTAATTCTTTCCTCGATTCTGGGGAAGATGGCTGAGGTCAGGTTCATTGCTTGTTGCAGTTTTCGAATGGAAGCAAAATTTTGCTAAATGCTTCTGTTTGTGAACTACATTGTTCCTGACTAGAAGCGTTCATGAACCGAGGTATTCTTGTACTCAGTACTGGCCTGAAGGAGGCTCCTCATGACTTGGAAGTTGGCTTTTTTGATTTCAGGTTGTTGTAACATTCATCCCAAGTATCAGTACTTTGTCCTCTGCCCATGGAGCAGGAAGTGCTCTGAAATCGTTATTTCTCTTCTTAAGCACAGCTGCTCTTGACTTGGTTTTGAGCTCTTCCCAATCCATGGCCTTATTCCTTGTCCTCATCTCTTGTCTGTTCTCTGAGATGCTGCACCCACAGAACATCATGCGCGCCCCAGGTTGGGCAGGGCTGCACTGTGTTTGGAGATCCCAGAAGATGAGTGGCCGCAGTTCTTGTCCCTTCTTCCTGGATCTGAGCCTCGAGGCTGAGGCCATACACACTTTCATCCCATTTCACGAGGCCTAAAACTTCTGGCCTGTTGTTATACCCGCCTCTATAATGGAGAAGCAGGAGGGGTGGCATGGAAATTACCTCCTTTCTGAGCCTCTCTCTCTCTCTCTCCTCTGCCCACCATTATGCAGTTCTTAGCTGGATATAAACATCAGGAAGACTTTGTAAAGTTGGGTCACCTTATTTCCCACTTGGATCTAAGGTACTGATGGTTTTATTAGAGTTATGGGCCTTTAATCTACTCTGTGATGCATTTCCATAGGAAAGTAACTCCAAAGTGAAATTAACTCTCTTTGTGTAAGAATCTCGAATCCCGTGGCTCTTCTTGGGCTTCTTCTACCAGAATTGAGATTGTTTCCGGATCCTCTGCTAGACAGGACAGCTGGCTGGGAGAGGACAAGGTGAAGGTCAACAGTCTGTACTTTAGGATGGTCCTGGCCAAACATAGTGTGGTTCCCTAGATGAGAGCTCTTCAGACGTGGCGACCTTATTTATTGCAGTGAGAAGAAGGATTTTGCATAAAGGTTTGTGGTTGGAGACCATCTTTTAGGATGAAGGCCAGCTTCCCAGACACCAAGCTCTACTGGACAGCAAAGGTTATCACTGCTAACTGAAGATCTAGGGTCTGGGTGTAATAATCAGACTTTCCTTGGAGTTGTCTTTTATTTTCTCTTTAAGATTTCCCAGCATATGGGCAAGTTAGGAGGGCAGGAGAGTTCGGCAAGCTCTGCTAAACTGTGGCACAGTGACAGGATTAGGATCTCAGTTTCATCTGTATTAGCCTCATGACTTTGGGCCTATAAATTCATTTCAATGTGCTTCAGTTTCTTCTTTCTGAAAAATGGGGATAACATTGCCTACTTTTGATAGGCTAAAATGCCCTTCCAAAGAAACCCATGTCCTGGAACAGGTGGCCCTCTAGTCCCAGCTACTTAGGAGGATGAGGCAAGATGATCACTTTATTCCAAGCTGGACAACATGATGAGACCCTGTCTTAAAAAAATTATTAAAAAAGAAATCAGTGCCCAAATTCCTAGAACCTGCAAATGTTGGCTTATTTGGGGAAAAATGTGTGATTTATTTGAGGATTTTGAGATGAGGTGGTTATCTTGGATTCCCCAGGTGGGTTGTTAGTGCCACAAGAAGGATGCTTCTAAGAGGAAAGCAGAGGAAGATTTCATAGATCCACAGAAAAGAAGAGAATGTGAAACTGGGGATGAACTAGGGAGATTTGAAGATATTGCTTGGAGTTTGAAGCGATGTTACCATGAGCTGAGGAATAGCAGCAGCCACCAGAGATGGAAAGAGCTAAGGAATAGATTCTTCCTGGAGCCTCCAGGAAGAATAAGCCCTATTGATGCCCTCATTTCATCCTGGGGAGGCTGATGTTGGGCCTCTGGCTTCCAGCACTGTCACAGATTTCTGTTGCTTAAAGCCGCCATGTTTGTGGTAACTTGTCATAGCAGCTATATGAAACTAATACCTACCTTAATGGTGTTATTGGGAGGATTTAATAAAATAGTGCATGTAAAATGTTTTGCAGTATCTTTGGTATTTCATAGTAAGCCTTCACTAAGTATTAGCAAGTATTATTCTAGATTTCCTTGGGACAGTGGGAATGGATGGAAGATTCCAATGGGTGTCCTGGCTAGGTCACAGTGACTTGCAAGCTCAGGTTGAACTTCTCCTTACTCCTTAAGCAAAAGGAGTTGAGTAAGTCCTGCCCTGCTGTCCTGCCCAGGAGTTGTGCGAATCAAATGAGTTAATGACATGAAAGTGGTTTGCACATCACCTAGGTAAACTATTAAGCTGTGGTCACAAAGGCCAGGACCAAACAGAGGCAGTGTCAGAGAGGCCTGGGCTGGAGCTTTGTTCCTCTGGCGCTGCGAGGTGAGATCATCTCTCTCAGCTTTTGTTCCTGCTTTTCTGAGCTCATTTGTTGGTTTTCCCCTAATCCCAGCCCCCCCATCCTGGAGTGGAGCCCCAGATGACAAATCTCTAACTGTCCCAGCCAGCTCTGAGCCTCCCCCGTGGGGCACATTTCTTGTTTCTATTTTTAAGAGGTACAAACAAAACTAAAAACAAACACTGAAATATACTAATCTTAAAAATGATTTATAGTGCCTAACATAGAGATTAGGTCAATAGATTCCAATGTAACTTTTCAGAGGGTTTGAGATGTTCCTGATGTGTTTTTATTTTAGACCAGAGACCCGGGAGACCCGGCACTGGGATGTCAACTTAGGTGGAACGAGTCAACCCTTGTCAAATGCTTGAAAGTGGTGAACTCATCTGTAAAGATACCCAGGCTCCCAGGAAAGGTGCTGTTTTAGCCTAAGTAGGCAAAGGAAAACACACAGGAAGGGAACAAGTCTTGTCCGCCCATCATTTGTCTTGTCTTTTACTGATGTTTCTTCGGCATCTCTCTCCCTGAGACGGTTAAAGGCATGCTTTATGCCAACAGTCCCCTCCTGGGGGACTTGGCAGATTCCTCCAGGTCATGTTTTTCAGTCTTTCTGTCCACTGCAAAACAAGGGACCTCATTCATCTGCATTCATCCAGGTAAAGAATACATATTGAAAACCCACCACATTCCAGGCACTATGTCAGGCACTGGGGAAACAATGCTGAATGTGGGTATCTGGAGTTTTCAGTCCAGTGGGGGTGACAACATGAGCCAATTGGTGACCGGACTTTGACAGCTTGCAAGGGTGCAATGAAGGGACAGCTTGTGCCGGCAGCACGTCCCTGGGGGAGGAGTTTGTTCTGGGGTAGTGCAATGGAGTTGGGTCTGTGGGAGGAAGAGGGATCAGTTGACCTGAAAGAGAGTGGAACATGTTAGAGTCATAAAGATCAGCATGTGCCGAGGCCCCAAGGTGACAGCAATCGTGACAGATAGAATCAAGAGGAAGCAAGCATGGCGATGAGCAGAGGGAAGAGAAGAGCTTGGGGCAGGGCTAAAGGAGAAGTAGGGGCCACAGTGGTGGACTGATTGGCCATTTTAGGGGAACCGATATCGGGGGAAGAAAGATTTATCTCCCCATTCCTGCTGTCCTGAGCACGCGTCGCTGCGGGCCTTCCCTGGGCCTGTCTGATCTCCAGCTGGTGTGAGTCAAGGCAGGGCCACCAGAAAGCGGAGCCTCCGGGGTGGCTGTGCTCTGAGTGGTGCCTATTCTAAGTCTCCTTCTGGCCTGGATCATCCATGGAGTTTGGCCCACATTTCCCTGCAGGTCTAGGTCCTTATCTTGACCCCACACCTCTTACTTTTGCCTTGAACCCCCCTCTGTCTCTGGTATGTTTCTTTCATTCCACAAATGTTTATTGAGCACTTATGACATGGTAGGCACCAGGCAAGGCCCTGGGGATGCTCTGCTGAGCTGAAGGAGGCCTGAACCTGCTGTAGTGAAGCATCGAGGCCACTGTGAGAAAGAGATAATAGCTTGGACCCTCCACAATCGGATGCCACCTTCTCCTTGAACCATGGTCCATACCTCTGCTATATCCTCCATGGACAGCCCTCTGCCACCTGCCCTTCGCGTGACAGCATGGCCATGGGCCAGACTCAGACCTTCCACAATGCATGGCAATGCCCTCCCCATCATGGACCAGCGCAAGTCTCCGGCTCTGTCCCAGTTCCTCGGGCTCCTTGGCTGCATAGTCCTGTACTTCAGGCTGGAGCTGAGTCACTAAAGGTATCTGTCTGAGATTACCACCCTGCATTGCGACCCCAGGTGCAGAAAGGCCATCTTCCTGGTTCTTCTCCTCCGGACACAAGTCCCTGCTCACCGGGTGCAAGTCTTCTGAAGGAGCATAAGGACTTCCAACCGCAGCCTGGAAGCGTAACCCCACACGCCAGAGCCGATGAACTGTTCCTGGGGATGGTTAATGCCCTGTGAGATCAGTCATTAATTGTAGAAACAACTGATTTCAGAGACATCGTGGCAATTAGGAGCCGTGTATGATGGCGGTGGCAGAACACACACACTACCATGTTGCCCATTCGTCATGAGTGCAAAAGCCAGCAAGGTGACTGGGAAGTTGTCCTCTAACAGGGAGTGGTCACGGGCTGCTGGGTCCCTACAGCTCCTGCAGCCACACTCTGAAATCCATGGCGACACACACCAAAAGTCAGCAGTGTGCACTTCGGGAAGGAAGGAAAGGCTCACCTTCCAGTGGCCAGCAGAAGGAGGCAGCATCGGATAATGGATAAAGCTGCTCTTGGCCGGAAGCTGCTCTTGGTGCTGGTGGCTTCTGAGCTGCAGTCCTGGGTGCCTCTGAGGGCCAGGGGCTGTCTCTGGGTGGTCTCTGGGGGTGATGTTCGGGACTCAGTCTCCCTTAGGTTTGTTTCCGGGGAGAATTTAAAATAAACTGGCTTCATTAGTAGTGTATCCAAAACGTGTTTGTTCCCTGGCTCTGTTTCTAATGCAAGTTTCCCACTAGCAGGCCAGAAGTCAGTGGCATTAATAGAAACTGATAATCTTTCTCAGAGCTGCCCCTACTCATGCCCTCCTTCCGCCCTTGGTCTCCCAGCTATTCCTGGAGCCCTCGGCAGTGTGAATGCTGGAGGACGGCCTCCAGGCTCCCTGCCTTCCTCTTCCTGGCTGCATTCTCAGCCTGGTCCACTGGTCCTGTGCTGAGAGAGAGAGAAAGAGAGAGAGAGAGAGGGAGAGAGGGAAGGAGGGAGGGAGGGAAGAATTCTAAAGTAGCCAAAGAGCTGGGCCATTATTATCTTTTGCAGAAACCAACTACTAAATCACCATAGGGAAGGGTAAGGATGCAGACTGGTTTATGGTACTGAAAGGTTGGAATTGCCCTGCTGATCAACAACTTGGAGTTAGCAGAATGCATTTTGGTTAAGAATGTGGAATCCTATGTAGCATTTAATAATTATTAAAATTTATGCTTATTGACATGGAAACTGCCTATGGCTTATTATTGAGTGAGAAAAAACTGGCAGCCAAATACACAAGAATCCATTTATGGAAAGCAAGTATGCATGTAGGTACATGTGTGTGCAAATGAACCAGTCCCTACTGATATATTCCATCATGTTAACACTGATGATTTTGAGAGATCTAAGATGACTTGGAAATTTCTTCTTCTGCTTTCAAAACGAATCTGAATTTATTGCAACGAGCATGTCTCGATTTTATAATAAGCAAATAGATTTTATTTTACATTTCATTGAAATCTGTTCTATTTTACTCATGGTAATAAAAAGACAACGTATCAGAATTTTCTAAAGCTATTTCCATAACTTGCCTTTAGCAGCCAAATTAAGACAAAATACTAGTAGAAAAGTAAACCTTTTAGATTTAGAAGATAATAACATCTCCAAAGAATTTTAAGGATTAGGTCGTAAGCATTGAAAAATAAATGGCTTACAATATTTTATGGATTATGTCATATATCAAATTCAAATATCAGTTGGACAGCATCAGAGAAAACAGACTTGGTGGGGCGGAGCCAGTGGAGGCCTGGGCAGTAGCAGCCATGGGAAAATAATGTTCTTGAGGTGACATCAGTGGCATATAAGGCCACAGGGGTGATGCTTGGCCAAAAAAGTTTGAGATTCGTGACATGCCTGAAAATTTCACTTTCCATTTAATTTTGATTTTTCTTGATTTTGTGCCTCATTTCAGATTCAGCAAAGCTTTTCCTGGTAATCTTTTGTCTTATCTCTAAATGTCAGGGGACTTCTACTTGGCCCCTTTACAGATACCCATGACAATGATCATCATTCCTGAGTCCCCTGACACAAGGTCTTTTTCTTGTTTTACGTTACTGTACACACACCTCGCTTGAAAGAACTGCAGCACAGCTGGAATTTCAGCCAGTGATGTTTCCAAATTCCAAGCCAGGAAGTTCTTTCTTGAAAGAAATGGGATGCAAAGTGCAAAACCTAAAATCTGAAATCAAGTACGTGTGTCAAGTTTTTATCCAACTTACAAAGGAAGCAGCTGACAGTGGGGCAGTTTTTTTTTTTTTTTTTTGACTAAACAAAATCAAATATTTAAAAATAATCAACTCTGTGGCAGAATATAAACAACAACGCACATACAAGACAATCAAAATTATCTTGGTAATCATGGTCAGAGGATAATTCTAAAAATTGTGACAGCATCATGAACAACAATAACATCCTATTAGGGGCTGAACAAAAACAGTATTTATCCTACAACTCCTATTTTTCTATTTAAAAAAATTCTGTATTTTGCCAGGAGTACCCTAATTTTGAGAATATGTTTTATAAATAGGAAAATGAAGTAAGAATAATGCAAAACATATTCAGATTGGAAGGGAGAAGCTGCCAACAGAATGTTGCAAAACCAAGGTCAACAAGACAAACCAGGTTCTCTGCCAAACTACCTGTTCACAGCGTACCTCCTTCCGAGTGGTCTGTTCTTTATGCTCTGCACTGATCAGTTTTAAAATATCTTCCCTCATTGTTTCATGTATCCGTATTTTGTTTCTCCTGAAAGATTTTGGGCGGAGACCAAGAGCCATTAGCTCTCTTTCTCAAATTTCCCACCACTTGGGTTGTCAAGCGAGCTGGGGGCGTGGCCATGAGTCAGGATGATTTACTCAATGGACAAGAAAGGGTCTGAATCAGAAAATAATAGGTTCTGTATGCCTTGCCAGTGTCAGCTCATTGATGATAACTTCTTGAAATCTTGAGCTAAGAAAGATTTTGATGATAGTTGGGTTCAACAGATAGAATATTATGGTTGTTGGATAATGTGTGCCAAGCATAATGGTTCCTATGGTCTGTCCCGTCCCTGTCCCTAAATACCGCAGCTACCAAGCTCTGGACTCTGTCTGTTGTACAACACAAACACGTCTCATTATTTCATTTGCTTCCAGTAGATTTTTCTTATAGAACTTGCAGCACAAGGCTTCCATATTATATAATCTTCTATTCACCCGTCCCAAAACTTGAACAATTCTTTGGCTGAGAAATGATGAGTTTTTTCCTACTAACAAATTATACATTTTAACAAAAAGCCACACCAGACATTTTTCTCTGATATTAATTATTCTAACTACTAATTGAGTAACTTCTGCCTAACATTTTTTTTTTTTTGGTGGGTACCAGGGTTTGACCTCAGGACCTCGCGTGCCAGCAGGCGCCCGTGCGGCTGAGTGACATCACCAGCCCTTTTTTCGTATGTGGGTTCCGGGAGTCGAACTCAGGACCTCACGCTTGCCAGGCAGGCACTTATGCCACTGAGCTATCTCACCGGCCCTGCCTAACTTTTTATAAAACTCTCCAAACTTCTATTTTCCAGTTGCAAAAAATGGGACTGTAGGGCTGGTGAGATGGCTCAGCGGCATACGCACCTGCCTGGCAAGCGCGAGGGTGTGAGTTCGACTCCCGGAACCAACATATGAAAAAAAGGCCGGTGATATTGCTCAGCGGCATGGGTGCCTGCTGGCGCGCAAGGTCCTGAGGTCGACTCCCGGTACCCACAAAAAAAAAAGAAAAAAAAAGAAAAATGGGACTGTAAATCCCAGAATGGTTGTGAGAATTGAGGTAACCCCGGTCCACATGAGTGCGGAGCACAGCTGGTACCTGGGGCGCTCGGTGGGGTGCCTCTCCCTCACCGGGTTACTTCCCTTCTCTGGCCTGCAGAGGAAGTGACACCCACTGGAGCCATTTTGTGAGACCCACTGTGCTTTGTTGCTGAACTCCAGAGGTTTGGGCAGAACAGTGGCCAGGCTTTCCTCCTGCACCGATGGATTTCCTCCCTGGGCTGCCTGGCCATCCTGGCATTGTGTCTCTCTAGCTCGGATGTAGCACAAAGGCAATCTCATCAGGAGAATAAATTCAATGCAAACTAATATACAATTTGGAATCCTTCTGGGAGTAGATGCATTTTACACTTTGGAAGATTTTTGTCTTATTTTATTACTGGGTCTTCTGATAAATTAAAGGGAGATGAGTTGTTGCCAAGCCAAAGAAACCCTGTAGTTGAATTAAAATTTAAATCTTTTCTGTGTTTGCTGTCAGACTGGTGGGGCTTTGTTGGAAGGGACTTGAGCCGTGCGACTCTGTTTTGTATTTTTATTTTTTCTCCTTTGGTCCAAAAGATCTTATTGACTTTTTCTGTGATTTGTGTTGCTCTGTCACTAGGACGTTGTTCTCTAAGATAAAGGAAAAAGCCGAAGCTGTAGGGAGGATGATTTAACAGTTAGGAATGTATTTCACCATGAACAGGGCTTCCTAATGATGAAGAAAACAGTGCGAAGTGCAGGCAAGGGTTGGGTATTCATCCTGCCCCTGCTGCCTAGCAGCTGTGTGACCTCCAGCAAATTGTTGACCTCTTCAAGCCTTTGTTTCCTCATCTGTGAAATGGAGATGATGCTTGTAGTGTTTAATCATGGCTGTAGAAAAGCTCTCCCAAATTCAGTGGCTTAAAACAGCAAACATTTTTTATTCCTCCAACATCTGTGTGTCTGACGGGGTCTTCTGTGCTTAGCTGGCAGCTCTGCTGTTCTGGCCTGGACTCGCGACAGCAGGCTGACTGGGGGTCACCTGGGGTGGCTGTGCTCAACACACCACCCCCAGCAAGCGAGCTCTTCTCATAATGATGGCAGAGGAGCCAAAGCAAGGGACCAGTCATGCAAGCGTGGGACAAGCTTTTTGCAGGCCTGCTCACATCTCACTGGCCAAACCCAAAGTCAATTTAGGCTCCTCACTTGGCTCTGGATGCCTAGATGATGAGGTTTCTGAAGAATAATTTGTCTGTTACAGTGCAATGCTGGTTGTTACAGTCGGACTGAATGAAATAATAGATGCTACTATGCTCTCCCCAGTACTAAAGGGACATCTACTAATTCTATCATCTCTACCTCAGCAAGGGACATGCCTACTCCTGGTTAATATAGTTAAAGACTTCAGGTAAGAAATCTGCTAGTGATGGATAAAAATAATCTGGGTATGTGGTGGCTTAAAATATGTCCACAAATTTTTGTGTGCTCTTCTATTCAAAAGGTGGAATTTAAATTCCTTTCTCTTGAGTGAGGATTGTACTTAGTGCTGCATTATAGGAGCCAACGGGAAGAAAAAACATGGAGTGACCGTGTGCAACTTCAGAAACTGCTCCATGAACCTAAGACCGGCTCTGGTCAAGGAGATAGAAAGTACATCCCTTGGGAGGGTTGCCATGTAGCTTTGGCTTTCCCAGCATATATATGATGTGGTTGATGTCGCCCTGTGCCATTCTTCTTGTCTTCAAGCAGACATGCTGGCTGTAGCTACAGGTGCCATATTGCAACCAGAAGAGAAAGGATAAGAGAATTACAGAGGTGCCTGTGTTGACATTGTTATCCACAACCAGTGTTATCTATCTCTAAATTTACTATTATGTGAAAAAAAATTAACAAGGGTTGGCCAGTTTTCTGTCACTTACATGTGAAAATATTCCTAACAAGTACAGAACATGAATGTAGTAGGCTGAATAATGGCTCTCAAAGATATCTACCTACGTGCTTATGTCCAGAACTTGTGAAAATTACTTCCTATAGTAAAAGGGATTTTCCAGATGTGATTAAACTAATGATCTTGATATGGGGAGATTATTCTGGATTATGGAGGTGGGCTCTAAAAGTAGCCACAAATCCCTTTATAGATGGAGGCAGAGGGAGGTGAGGGAGAAGGCCAAGTGATGATGGAGACAGAGGTCGTGGTGATACAGCCACAAGCCTAGGAGTGCAGGTGGCCACCAAATGGTGGAAGAGGCAGGGAAAATATTCTTCCCTGGAACTTCCAGAAGGAACTGGCCCTACCCATAACTTGATTTACCCCGTAAGACTCAGGTCACACGTCTGCCATCCGATCTGTGGAAGAATACTTTTGTGGTAAGCTGCTAAGGCTGTGACAATTAGGACTCAGCAAAGGGAGCTCCTCCAGTGGGTGAGGGAGGTGAAGAAAGAGTATCAGGTTCTTTGCCAGAGTCCAGCGGAGAGTGCAGGTGTGCTCTGGGGAGGCTGGAAAGACTTTCCTGAGGGGCCAATTATTGAGCAAACACAGAATGATGAGCCAGCCATTGCTTGATGAAGAGCAAGGAGGGGAAATTTATTCGATGCTTTCTACGTGCTGGTCACTGCGGAAGTTGTCGTTGTTATTTCTGTTGTGCAGATGGAGAAAATGAGGTGGGTCTTCCTCCTCCATCCCTCCCCCTCCTGCCTACCCTCCCTCCTCCCCATCCTCCTCCTGCTTCCTTTCCTTTTTTCTCTTGTTCTCTGTAATTTGAGGGGAAAAGAAGCCATGTTTTATTAACCTCTATCCCCCCAATCCTGTAGATCCCTGATTCCTGTGCACTTAGCTCCTGTGGAGCTTGCACTGAGCTCGTGTAAACGTGTGCTGTGCGTATATACACATGCATGCATATACATGCACGTTCGTGTGCAGTTTGAGGGTGTCGGACCCTCTACTTCTAAAAAACATGGCCTGTGTCTGTCAAATGCTTCAGGAGAGAGAAACAGTTCTCTTTTATGCGTTCGTCTTCTCAAAGGCAGATGCGGAGTGTTGGTTTGAATATTCCTTCTCTCCTGATTATCTCGTACAACGCTCTCAGTCTCGGAATACTCGCGGGTCTCCTTGTCATTCACCGGCTCTGGTTTATATAAAAACAGATCGTTTATTTATTTATTTTTTTTTTATTTTAAAGAGAAGAAAAAAAAAAACAAAACAAATCAAAAGAAGAACAAATTTTCAAAACAACATAATAGGAGGGTAACAATGGTTAATACATTACGTATTACTATCTTTAAGTTAGTTATTCAGGACACCAGACATTAGCATTCAATTGTCCAAACATTATTGGCACAAACCTTACTCTTCAATGAACTAAGTAAAAATGGTAGTGTATCTATCTTAACCATCTTATATATATATATACAATTTTTTTCCCTTTCCCTTCTTTCTTTTCCCTATTCCAGTCTCTCTTTCCTTTTGACCAGTTTCTTTTTGATTCACCATGTCTATTGTACATTTTGGATCTTATTTACTCTTTCAGTTTCTCATACTAGAGAGACAATACGATGCTTACACATGTGCTTCTGGTTTATTTCACTTATGAGTATTTTCTCGAGTTGCATCCATTTACCTATAAAAGTCTCCAGTTTATCCTTCTTTATGGCTGAATAGTACTCCATTGTATAAAAATACCACATCTTTCTTATCCATTCCTCAGTTGATGGGCATTTGGGTTGTTTCCAAGATCTGGCTATTACAAATTGTGCTGCTATAAACATGGGTGCACATATATCGCTGTGGTACGATGTTTTTAATTCTTCTGGGAAGATGCCCAGAAGGGGAATAGCTGGGTCAAATGGGACCTCCAACCCTAGTTTTCTGAGGAATCTCCACACTGACTTCCACAGTGGCTGTACCAGTCGACACTCCCACCAACAGTGAAGAAGGGTTCCTTTTTCCCCACAGCCCCTCCAGCATTTGTTATTAGTTGATTTCTTAATAGTAGCCATTCTTTCTGGGGTGAGATGGTATCTCAGTGTTGTTTTAATTTGCATCTCTCGAATGACTAGTGATGTTGCACATTTTTTTGTATATTTGTTTGCCATTAGTATTTCTTCATCTGAGAAATGTGTATTCATCTCAGATGCCCATTTTTGGAGTGGGTCTTTAAATTTGGGAGGTCTGATTTTTTTGAGTTCTTTATATGTTCTCGATAGTAATCCTTTGTCTGAGGAACAGCTGGCAAACATTTTTTCCCACATTGTGGGTTGTCTCTTCACTCTGTTGGTGGTTTCTCTTGCTGTGCAAAAGCTTTTTAATAAGATGAGATCCCAGTTATTGATTCTTTGGGATAGTTCCCGTGCGGTTGAGTTTTTATTCATAAAGTCTTTGCCTACACCAATGTCTCCAAGGGTTTTACCTATCCTACCTTCCAGCAGATTTAATGTTTCTGTTTTAATATTTAGATCTCAAACAGATCGTTTATTGAGGCAAACTTCAAAGCCAGAGAGTGGCCTAAGTTAGAAATGGTTCCGTCTTTTAATTCAGGTGTAATCCTATTAGAGACACAGCTCTCAGGGCTGGGGAATCCTTTATAGGACTCTTTGATCAAGGGGACACTTTTGAGTTCAGTGGCTTCAGCTGTCCAAGCCCTAAAAATAACAGGGAACCCATTTACCATCTGGAAATGCCAGTTTCTCTCATTTCTGGAGAAAGAAGCATATTTTCAAGTGGACCTGTTCTTGATATTTAGTTCAGGGGAAAAAGTGGAAAACAGAAATAATGCTGTGACATTTTTCCCCAAGTGGGGGGGTCTAACCTTTGCTGGTATGGTGGCATTACATATATATATATATATATATATATATATATATATATATATATATGCATTATAAATATGGTATTATTTTATTATACATACATTATATTACTTAGGCGTACCTGCTTATTCATTGAGCATCTCAGCACCATTTTTTCTGATTATATGAGATGGAAGTTTCACTTTGTTCTTTGTTTTTTTTTTTTTTTTTGTGGGTACCGGGGGTCGACCTCAGGACCTCGCGCACCAGCAGGTGCCCGTACCGCTGAGCGATATCACCGGCCCTTTTCTCGTATGTGGGTTCCGGGAGTCGAACTCGGGCCCTTGCGCTTGCCAGGCAGGCGCTTACGCCGCTGAGCCATCTCACCGGCCCTGGTCTTTGTTTTGAATGCTTCCTAAACTCTTGTTAATTTTTGCCCTTAGAGCAGGGCACTCACCAGTCTCCACCTTAGCACTGCAAGGCTTCTTTCTCTGCAGTCTCCACCTCCCCATCCCCGCCACTCCCTACTTATCCAGCCACTGCTCCTCGCCTTTCATTAGCACCCCGCGCACGCTCCCCCCGGAGACTCGGCATCGCCTCTGTCCTGGAGGCTTCCTAACTCAGAAACCTATGAGGCTTAATCCCTTCCTTCCTCTGTTCTTTAATCAAAGGCTGTCTTTTCCGTACAGGTGGCTATGTCTACTCAATTTCAAATGGCCCCGCCATTTGAAAAAAGTGCAGGGAGAGAATGCCACCACCCCATCGCTGGCATTCGCTCTCTGCTTTATTTTATTACAGAACGTTTCAACATCCAACAGATTATATAGTTACTCGCTTACTGTATATCTCCACTGTGAAAATACCAGCTTTACAAATGCAGGGATTTCTGTGAGCTTCGCTCCCTGCCATACTCCCAGGATTTAGAACAGTGCCTGGCAGATAGAAGGTGCTCATTAAATTTTTTGTTGAACAGATGAACAGGAGAGCTGGTGCTTGACTTTTTCGAGAGAGAGCTCTCAAGTAGCACTGTCACCCCACTTTGTTTTCATGACATTTTTGCCTGCACCTCCTATCCGTGGCAAGTGATGCTAACATCTGGGTTCATGCTTCCTGGTCTGAAATTCCTTTAAAATTCCACATTTTGATTCCCAAATTATCTTTCAAGGCTGCATAGATCATGGCGTTATTTAACACACGCTTGGGATTATTCCCAGTCCAGATGAAATATGGATCTTATTGTGTTTTGAAATGTATGTGTTGAGGCCCTACATCAAAATATGTTTTTCAATTTTTTTCTTGAGTTTTTCATATTATAGATCATTTTTCATGATCTGGAGGATGACGTTTGTTGACAGGGGGGCTCTGTGCTCTTTTATTCCTGGCTTGCTTCGTATATGACTGATGGATTTACCAATCAAACTTACTTTTGAACCGTACCCCAGCATCATCTCGGAAGTTGGCCTCCATCAGTATTCTTACCTATGATCAGGCATGCGAGGCGTGTGTAGACGGAGTATTTATTTAGAAGATACACCTGTTTCCCAAAAATGAAGGATGGTGGAAAAAATATTTAGGGAGGCACACAATCTGAAGCCTGAGTTTAAGAATGACTTTGAAGCAGAAGCTGTAATTCTTTTTTCTTTTTCTTTTTTGTGGGTACCGGGGGTCAACCTCAGGACCTCACGCGCCAGCAGGTGCCCGTGCCGCTGAGCGATATCACTGGCCCTTTTTTTGTATGTGGGTTCCGGGAGTCGAACTCAGGCCCTCGCATTTGCCAGGCAGACGCTTACGCCCCTGAGCCATCTCACCGGCCCAGAAGCTGTAAGTGTAATTAAACAAATTTAGATGTACCTGAACTGTCCACATCCAACATCTTAGTCCATTTGCTGTTGCTGTAACAAAATGAGACTGGGTACCTTATAAAAAATAGAAATGTGCTTGGCTCATAGTTCAAGAGGCTGAGAAGTCAAAGTGCATGGTGGCACATCTGCCTGGCATCTGGGAGGGCCTTCTTGCCCCATCATAACGTGTAAGAGGGTATCATATTGTGAGACAGGGCAAGTGTGCTAACTTGAGTCTCTCTCCTTATAAAGCTCATGACCTCATCAAATGTTAATTACCTCCCAAAGTCTCTCCCTCCAAGTACCCTTACCATATGGATTTGGGGATTAAGTTTTCAACACATAAACTTTTGGAAGAAGATCCATTCATTGAGATCATAGCACGCAGTGACCCAATTAATTCATTATGTAAGACATTTATTGAGCTCCCACCATATGCCAAGTGTTGTAGTAAGAAACAGATAAATTACCTACCTTTGTGGAGTTTAAATTTAGTGGGTGAGATGACAAAGAAGCCATTGCCCACAGATGTAATCTCACTGTAAACTGGGGCAGCATCTTTGAAGGGAAAATGTAGAGAGTGCAAAGAATCTAACAGCAGGGTGAGATCTCTGGCTGAGATTGGAGGTGAGGATGCCTACGATGCAGACTGGTGGTCTGAATGCACCACACTGTCTCCTTTCCCCAGACCCTTGTCCCCCGCAAGTTCCTTTCTGTGCTTCTCTTACTCACTTTCTTCTCCTTGACTGATGGTTGCCAGTCCTGTTGCACCATGCAGGAGAACTTCTGGTATTTCCTGCACCCCACACCAAATAACCCTGGAGCCATTTGGCTACAATGCCAGCTTCTGGATTCCCTCTGTCATTATTGGCTATCATTGTTCTGGTGTCACTGGACATGGACCGAAGTCACAGACTCACCTGCCCATCTCTTTGACTTGCTTGGAAGCTTCTTGAGGGCAGGGGTGGACTGTTCATCTCTATATCCCCAGCATGCAGCATGGAGCTATTTGCCATGAAAAACTAGTGAGTGATAATCATAGCTTACATGGCACTTCTTGTGTGCTCATAGAATTCTGATACATAACTCATTAAATCCCCCAATTCTCCAGGAGTTACATATTATTATTTTGCCTACTTTATGGCAAACAAAACTGAGACAAAGAGATTAGGCAACAGAAACATGTAGCTAGCAATGGCAGAACCAGGTAACAAAATCCTGGATCCAGACCCTTGACTAGCAGACCCTCAGTGAATGAATGGATGAATGAATGTATGGATGGCTGATTTTTTTGGTTGCTTCATCTCATTTTATCTTTAAATAATTAGTGGGTATTGTGTTGGGAATGTCTGTAGTACGGTAGAAATCTGTTCCCTGCTCTCCCAAACTCTGTTTTTGAGCCATGCCCATCTTTGCCTTTGAGGATTTCATTACAATTTCTTGAGATGGTCATGGGGCAGAACATTTTTGCAGGGGTAAATTCCTAGTTAATGACCCCACTTTTTTTCTTCCCCCATGCAATGCAGCTGTTCTCATGGTGCATATTGTTGAACTGTCAATATTCACAGTTGGTTCTTCCATGGGGCTAAGGTAAGATATGGGAACTGATCATAGTTTACCAAATCTAGTACTGCAGACATTTCCACAAGTCCTAGAGTGTCCAGAATCCCCTTGTCCTGCCCTTTGTGCTGTGGAAATAAGATTTAGGTAGCATTTCTATAACACCTGCAGTGTGCCGGTCCCCACACTGGTGATACACCTGCCATTACTAACTCCAGGGCACCTTCCCCAGAAGGGGGAACTCTACCATCCCCCAGACACCTCCTAATCATCATTTCTCAAACTTTGGTCAGATAAAGATCACCTGGAAAGCTTGGCAAACACACAAATTCCAAGGCACTGTCCTATTTCCAGGATCCCAGGCCAGGTGCAGCTGCTTCCCAGCTATGCGAGACCCTCTACACTAAGGATGCAATGCGTTTTGGGGTGCATCAGAACCACTTGGGGTGGGGCTTTTGAGTCCCCCTTTCCACAGCAAGGTGGAATCCAGGTGATCTTGATTCAGGATCATGTCACATTTTAGACTTCCTTCCCACCTGCTATGTTGGGACATGGGAAGGTGTAGGCTGGTTGTGTGCCCTAAGTCATTGGTACTCCACCTATCGCTGCCCTCCCCTATTCTTCAGTCTGCTGTGGGACACCTGGAGGCACCAACATCTGGGGACGAAGCCTGGGAACAGTGGCTGTTGTAAAAGCAAGGAGGTCTTTGTCTTTCATTTCAATTACAGTGTGTTTTTGCTATGGGTTGATTCTGTTTATTGATGTCCAGATTAATAGAGTTTTCTACAACTTTTAGAGCCCAAAACTAGATTTCTTCTCTATGCCTGCTCTCACGGGGATGGAGTTAGGGTTAAGGTTAAGCTTCGGGTAAAGCTTCTCTGATTCTAACTTAAGCAAGATTCGATGGGACCATTTCACAGAAGAGGTGATTGAGGCCCAAGAGAGGAGCAATGACCTGCTTGGGGGTTCAAGGTGAATGAGTTATATGACCCTGGAAATACCCAGGGACTTTTGATTCCTGGTGGTCCTGAGTAGACAGAGCTGAAGGAGGGGTTTGGGTGAGATCTTTAAGGACAGTAACTTACAAGACACTCACAGACTTTAGCTTCTTCAACAAGCCATGGCGACACTAGCTCAACTTAGGGTTCTGGTGATAAATTGGCATTAATGAAATCTAAACATACACCCATGAAGAGAAAAACAAAAAATCCATAGCAGGCCCTGATGAGCCATTAGGTGTTAATAGGAATAATACAAATGCCCAGCAGAACCCATTACTGAACTAAGTGAGCCGCCCAGCCCAGCACAGTCTGTAACATCTCAATTGTTTCTTGCTATACTCGTGTATGTGTATGTTGGATTAAGAATAATAGCAATAATCATGGAAGTGAGACTGTACAAACTAATGATAGAACAATTTCCCTCAGTAATGGAGGGAGTGGGCTTGGGCAAGTTACTGAAACTCTCCAAATCTCTGGCCAACTTGTGAAATGGGACCAATCACACTCTCTTACAGGGTTGCTGGAAAGACCCAAAGAGGTCATGGTATCTCATGTTTGACTTGCATTGCCCAGGTTCCTCAGAGGATTAGATACCTTTCCCTAGGTGGCTGGCTATCTGGATGCTTCTCTTGGGAACTCAGTCCAGGCTTAGTCCAGGCTTCATTTGGGATTTTGACCTGCGCGTCTGCATATTATTCCTTTCTGTCAATATATGTGCACATATTATCTCCATCTCTCTCTTTTTAAAACAACTGTATTGAGGTATAATTCACATACCAATAAACTTGACCATGGTAAGTGTACGATTCGAGGATCTTTGCGGGGTAAGTTTATAGAGTCATTGAACCATCACCACAATTCAGTTTTACACTTTTCCAACTGGCTTCTTTCACTTTGTACAATGGTTTTAGGTTCACCCATGTGTGTCATGCACCAGGACCTTGGTGCCTTTTACTGTTGCATAGTAATCCAGTGTAAGGACGTACTAGCTCTGTGTCCCCTCCAGTTTCCCTGTGCGTGTGCACAGACTCAGCCACGAAATATACTGCCCTGACATGGGCCTAACCATAACCTCAGATGAGAAGAACTACTGGTCCCCATATTTAAGACTGTCACCCACATAGATAATGCTATTGGTGTTGATCCCTTCAACGCTGGCAGGGAAGCTGTCAGTCCTCATCTATCCACTCCCACTCTGGACAGAGACTGCCAACCTAGGTGACAGAGGATCAATAAACTTGTTATAGTGGTGACGATAATGGTGGTGGCGGTGATGATGATGGTGGTAGTTTTGGTGGTGGTGGTTCTGGTCTTGTTGGTGATGATAGCAGTGGTGGCGGTGGTGATGGTGGCGATGAATGATGTGTGTAGTCACAGGCCAGAATTCTGCAGTCCCAATGTTCTTATGTAAAGTCCAGTGGTTTTATACGCATACGCAATTTTCAGATTGCTGTGTGCCTTTGGTGATTTCCAGAGTCCTAAATGGTTTTCTTTGTCGCTTTTGCCCAGCTTTTGAGTTGCTTTTGGTGAAAGGACTCGATGGTCTCCCTACTCAGCTGCAGCTGAAAGGCTCCTCCTGTCCCTCAGTCTCCTGAGTGTCTTACCTTAGCTGTATTCTGTTGTCATACCATGACTTAAATCTTCATGTACACGTATGTGTTAATATTTCTATCCTGGCACGAAGGTTTTAATCATGTTTGGGGAGACAGTCCCTCCTGTGATCATTAATATATCCTCTTATGTTTTCTTCTATATTTTTACTGCTTTCTGCATGACACTTAAGAGGTTTCTGATTCATATGAAATCGCTTTCTGGACAGGTTGTACACATTTATAATCCCACCAGAAAATTATAGGAAGTTTTAAAATAATACATTAACTAGTGTTAACATTTGCATGTATTTACTCACTATTAAAAATGATCTTGTTTTATGTATCCATGTTACTTGCCAAATATTTCTTATGAAGTTTTTATACATGGAAAATATTGAGCCCTCCTTTATAATATTTATTGGAAATATGAGTATTTCATCAATCAGTTGTTTTGACTATAAAATAACCCTTTGCTTATAATAGCAATATAAAACCATTTTAGCAAAGTATGAGAATAAAAGTGAAATAAAACCGAAAAGTACATCTTCATTTACACCTTAGTATTTGTGTTTTTCTTAGCTGGTGTATGTATATACACATACATTTACCCAGAAAGATCACCTGGCATATCATTTTTCAGTTATTGTGACGTGGACCTCTCTTAGTCACTTCTTCAAGACAATTTAATGATCAGAAAGTGCTCTGTTACATGGATATGCTGTAATTTATTTAATTCACTTCCCTTGGTTGGTCACTGGTTTCTCTGCAGTATTTTACTCTTCCTCTGAAGAGCAAACTGATAGCTAAATCATTATGGATGTCTTATTTATTTCCTCGTCTGCTTTGCCAGAGAGAAAACCAATTTCTGAAGCTTTTGGTACAGGTTGACAAATTGGCCGCCAGAAAAATTATTCCAATTTACATTCTCATTGGTGGTATGTAAGAGTGACTTTAGAAGTAGCAGATATCATTTTAAGAGAATCCGCAAATTTGAGAAGCAGAACTGTAGCCTTTCAATGTGTTTAGAATACATTCATAAATTTATATCTTTTATAAAATATGAGGTATGGGACTATATATGCATGTGTGTATATATACATCTATATACTTGTGTGCATATATATATATATATATATTGTCATAACAGTCATAACATGATGCAGATCATACATATTTTTAAATGGTCATTATTTGCTCACTAGTGAGGTTGGACATTTTTCAGGTTAAGCAGTTAGTTACATTTCTTCTCTTATGAGCTGCCTCAGCATATCACCTGCCCAATTTTTTGTGTATTGATCTTTTTATCCTTTACATGAATTCTTTATTTTTTCTTTACACATATGAGACTGTGAGCTATGCAGCATGCTTTTCAATTTAGAGACACTGTGCAGTTAATGTAACTTTGTCCCAATAATCCGACTTTTCTATTAATATCAAGATTTTACCAGTTTACTTCCTCTTATTTTCTCCCTAACAATAGTTGATTGATTGCAACCATAGTTGAAAGTCCCTGGATCCTCACCCATCCTCCCGCCTCTGTCCTTTGCCACACGGCTCTGCAGGTCCTGGTCTGTGGGCTCCCAAGTCTTTGCTGACTCCTTGACTTGCTTTGCCAACAGGATGGGCAGAGGGGATGCTGTGCCATGCAAGGCTCTGCTCTCTGTCCCCATGTGCCCAAGCCCAGCTCAGCCTGTTGGGTGATGAAAGGCATTTGGCTTCAGCACCCAATTGCCTTAGCAGATAACAAACCAACTGCCAGACTGGTAGGGAGGGTCCTTGATGACCAGGCTCGGAGGACGTGCCAGCTGACCACAGCTGTGTGAGCAAGTCAGGCTAAGCTCGGCACAGACAGCCAGATCAGCAGAGCCACCCGGCCGTCCCATAGAGTCGCCAGGAACAGGGTACAGTGTTTGGTTTTTTTTTTTTTTTTAATACGTGGGTACTGGGAGTCGAACTCAAGACCTCGCACTTGCCAGGCAGGTGCTTGTGCTGCTGAGCGATATCACTGGCCCCAGTGGTTGTTTTAAACTGCTAAGTTTTGGGTTTTTTTTTTCTGTAGCCACAGATGCATATACAAAATCTGAATTTTTTTACTCTGCATGTTATTGTGATTTTATATATGTCTTTCAATGGTTATTTTTATATCACTGTATCTGTACTTTATAACCATATGGAAGTTTTTAATATTCACCACCAGTCATTTCATACAATGTGCTAATGCTTTGAGTTTAATTTCTCCCTTGTTCTGTGATTCTGTACATTGATAGGAAAAAGTCATGATGCAGTGCTATTTTTAAATGTTTCTTTTACAGTCACCATTTATTTTTACTTGCACCATAATTCATACAAGGTGGAAAAGATGTATTTTCTGTTGGTTGGTTTCATTTGTTTTATAACCACATGAGAGTATGAGCTGTTTTCATATTGGTTGAGATAATTAGAACAACTTTAGCATTTATGGTGGCGATGTGTTTGATAATAAACTAAAACTCAACTCCCTAAAACAAAATGAGTAAATAAAAATTTCCATTATAAAAAGTTACTGTTGTCTCCATTTTAATATGATAACAATGAACAACTAAAGTAGATTCTTATATCAGAGCTTCAAATAAATAAACTTACAAAATTCAAGTTTGTCTTAGAACCAACATACTTCTAATATTGAAGGACCTATACCTCAGATTGGCTTGTATTTATATTCTTATGTTGAAGGCATCTCATTCTTCTCTAACCTTTACCCGTGTTTTTGTTATAGGGTGTAATGATTTACTTAGTATATCCTATTTTCACAGCTTTTTAAAACCAACAAGCGTAACTTCACAATCTCTTAAGATTCTGCATGATATTATGTTTTAAATTTGATTTTAGTCATCTAAAATGTGAGAGTTATAGTTTGACATGGTCCTAATATTTTAGACATTTTCTCCCTAAAATCATAAATGAATGTTAAAATGTACATTGCCACTTGTCTATAATTTAATCATCTCAGGATGCCCTTGTCTGTTTGGCTGGGTATAATATTCTCTGTTTACTTATTTTTTCCCCTGTTCAAAACACCATGAACATGAACATTATTTAATTTTCTTCTGGTACATGTACTTGGAAAGCCAGCATGATTTTTCTTCCTGTGTGGTTAACCAGAGTATTCTGCCTTGATACAATTAGTTGTCTTCTATGTGTGAATTAAAAAACAAAACAAAACAAAACAAAACAAAACAAACAGCAATAAAACAAGTTCTGTCTAGTTGTTGCTTCCATGTGCTAACATTCCTGCCCTCTCCATTGCAGAATAAGTTCTTGGGCTCATTGCCGCTTTGCATTTTACTTTCATTTCGTTTGTTCGAGTTTCTGGCAACACCCACCATCCATACACTGGAGCTGGGTCTCTGCCATTTGTTTTTCTTGCCTATCAACATCGCTCTCAGCACCTATTTGCTCTTTTACTTGGTGTTCTGGGAAGAGCTCCAATATCTCCACATTTTTTAGATGTTGATTTTAATCTTCACTGTTTTTAATGCTGCTTTATTCTTAGTTTCGTTAGAGGATTGTTTTATTTTTCCTTTCCTATGTCAAAGACCATTATAACTCTCCAGGTTGACTCTGAGTATGATTTACGTGAGGCCCCACCTTGGAGATGGATCTCGTGCATGGATCGCCTGTGTTCCGGAGATACAGGGAGCCGGTGCAAGGGAAAATATTAAGCCAGCTACCAGAATAAGCAACTACAGGGCCGGTGAGATGGCTCAGCGGCTTAAGCGCCTGCCTGGCAAGCGTGAGGGCCCGAGTTCGACTCCCGGAACCCACATACGAGAAAAGGGCCGGTGATATCGCTCAGCGGCACGAGCGCCTGCTGGCGCGTGAGGTCCTGAGGTCGACCCCCCGGTATCCACAAAAAAAAAAAAAAAAAAAGAGAGAGAATAAGCAACTACAGTGAAATCCCACAATGAAACTCTCTGGGAAATGGTGCAGAGCACATGCTCTACCTTTTCCTTCCCAAGGTGTGAGGAACCTGGGCTATTTGTACCTGCACTTGTGAGTCACGGGTTAGGAGCTCTATGCAGGGTATTAATTCCGTGGGCACCTGCTGCTCGCCAGGGCCCAGGACTGGAGGTGCATGGTGTTCTGCATCTAAACTGATGCAGGTGTTGGCCTTGTAATCAGGCGCTGTGCACAGGAAGTGTGAGGAGGTTGGAGGGGCTGCAAAAAGAGTGTTACTTCTGGCTCTGTTAGATAAAAAGAAAATCGACAGAGCTGGATGCTGCCCGGAGAAAGCTGTGTCAGCCAGGAAGGACGGAGCCCGCGGTGTGGAGCTTCTGCACGGTGGCCTGTGATGCTCCATTCGCCTTTGCAGCTTCTTGGCTGCACCTGCTCAACATCTCCAAGAGCTCTATTTCCCTTAGTGTAAATTAGGTCTGCGCACAGAACAGCCTCGAGGGTTCACCACACAGACACGTTCTAATCAAACGTGGTGAGACCGGCTAACTGAAATACACAGCTCTAAAAAAACTCAGCTGTGAATTTACCTTTAAATGCTGCTTTGGCCACATCCTTTAACTTTATTATGTAAACAATGAGTGTAAGGTGTATGTGTGTGTGTTCCTCATCTTACTTTGAGCCCCTTCAAGGCTTCTCAGCTGTCATATCTCTAAAACAAAATAGAACCAGCTGAAACAAGACTGCACACCTCACAACCCTTGTTTTGTGTGTTGACACTGTAAAGTGCTTTCCTGCTACATGTAAATTCTTTTCTGTACCAAAGTAACCTTGTGAGATTTGGTGAGTGATGAAAAGTGTGCTGAGAGTGGTGAGGTGATTTATGCAGCCCCACACAGGAGGAAACACCAGTCAGAACTGGAGCCAGGCCCCTCTGACGACTGCTCCAGTGCTTTTCCCAGCCTCCTGCCTCCTTTGTGTGGCGGACAGAATAATGGCTCCCTGTCCTGACCCCCTGTGCCTGGTGGATGTCATCTTAGCATGGCGCATGGGGCGTGGCAGATGTGGTTCGGGAGCTCTAGGTGAGCTGTGCAGCTGGGCCTCATGCAGTCAGGGGACCCTCAGAATAGGGAGGTGGAGGACGGGGGGATAGAGAGAGACTTAGAGATGCCACGCTGCTGCTGCTGGCTTTCAAATGGGGTCAGGGAGCCAAGGAGCCTGCAGAACTGCAGAGCCCGGAAAAAGCAGGGAAACGGATTTTCCCCGGAGCCTCCAGGGACACCAGCTCTGTCCACACCCAGATTTGAACTCCAGGATGCCCATTTTGGACTCCAGGGGCAGCCACTAGGGATATCAGTGGAGATGCCTTAAAAAACTAAAACTAGAAATACCATTTAACTCAACTCAACTATTCCCCTTCTAGGTATCTGCCTGGAAGAGTTAAAGACATCATATCACAGAGATCCATGCATACCCATATCTAAAGCAGCACAACTCATGACAGCTAAATCTTGGAAGTGGCTTAGGTGTCCATCCACAGATAAATGGATAAAGAAAATGTGGCATTTACACTTAGTGGAGTACTACTCTGCCATAAAGAAGGATAAACTTGAGTCATTTGTAGGAAAATGGAAGCACCTTGAGTCCATAATGTTAAGTGAAATAAGTCAGACACACAAGCTTAAATGTCACATGGTTTCTTTTATATGAGAAACCCACAGTATAAATAATTTAAAAAACAAAATCAAAGATGGACAATAGGGGGCCGGTGAGATGGCTCAGTGGCATAAGCACCTGTCTGGCAAGCACAAGGGCCCGAGTTCGACTCCCGGATCCCACATACGGAAAAAGGGCCGGTGGTATTGCTCAGCAGCACGGGCGCCTGCTGGCGTGCCAGGTCCTGAGGTCAACCCCTGGTACCCACAAAAAAAAAAAAAAAAAAAAGACGGACAATAGGAAACAGGAAGACAGATATTTTGCAAATGGGAAGGGGATCCAGAGATGGAGGGAGGAGAGAGAGAGGGAAGGGGAAGGGGAATAAAAATAACTCAGATGTGTTAGGTACATGTACCTTTCCCCTAAGATGAACGTAATCATTATATATTACAAACATGTACTAAGAAAAATTGAAAATAAAAAGAAGTATGTGTGTCTAAGCCCCTGAGTTTACAGCAATGTGTTGCAGCAGCCACAGGAAGAGGAAACGCTTTGTAATGTTAGGGATTTACACACTCACTTTACTTTCTGTGCTTCAGGCAGTGAACAACTGTTTATTCCTTTTTCATGCAAGGGACAATGTCAGGAAGGGCACTCAGCGGCACACAGCCTCCTGCCCCGAGCTCCGAATGTGGATGCAGAAGCTGTTTCTGTGGGTGGGGCGGAGGGAGGCCCAGGGCGCTTGAGCAGCCTGCCAGCCTGAGGCCCCGGGCAGAGCTGGGCAGAGGGAAGTGCCTGGGCAGGGAGGCTGGAGCAGGGAGGTGTGGGGCCAAGGATAGCTGGGACTTGGCGAGCCCCTCTGCTGGCCCCTTCCCCAGGGGTTCCCTGTGGACTCACCTGGGCACCAGTTGAGAGGAGCCAGTGGGCATCTGCCTGCAGGTTACCTGGCTCCAGGTGCTTTGGTCTGATCTGCTCTTCATGTGCACAGACCCGCAATCAGCACAACAAAAGGACACCAGTGTCTATCAGCTACAAAGGACCGGGTCTCTGGGAGCACAGTGCTGGGGCACCTCGGGCTGCAGGAGACCTGGCTGCACCTTTGAGTACTTGGACAGAGCCCGAAGGACAAGGGGTGTGTTTCCTGGATAGGCAACAGGTGCGGCAGAAACCTCAGGCCATAAAGGCTTTCTCCTGTACTGTGGGGCGAAGCCCAGGTTCTTTCCCCCTCCGAAGCATCTTGCCATGGAGATGTTGTTGTTGAGGCTCCAGGTGTGCTCCGGAGCCCACATCTGGTCTCAAGTGTGGTTATGTGTGTGTCCTCCACGTGAGACTCCTGGCCACCTGAATCTGGATTTTCTCCATCCACCCTGCCCGTGACAATAAGACTCAAGCTAGCTGGGCAGGGTGGCTCACACCTGTAATCTCAATACTTGGAAGGCTGAGGCAGGAGGATTGCCATGAGTTTGAGATGAGCCTGGAATATATAATGAGACCCTGTCTCAAAAACAAAACAAACAAACAATCACAAGCCAACATTTTGCTATGAAATCTGATGGGCTCATTTAGAAGTGTATTTTAGAGCAAGCACTTCCATTATCGTGAAAAGGTAACGAAGATTCAGCTACTGACTCTGGCATGCTTAGGGTTTCTTTTAGCATTCCTGGCCTGGTTTAGCTAACCAAGTTAACTAGTAGTGGCTGCCAGCCCTCCCTTTCCCTTGTGCCAGGTGGACGGAACCTGACACCCACAGCCTGGGCGTGTTTCTCCCCTCCCTGGCGCCTCAGTGAATTGTCTCTCTTCATTATTTATACCTTATTTATATAGCGCGTCCTCCATGCCAGGCGCTCTTTTAAGCACTTAGAGATATTAACTCATTTAATCTTCATAACAACCCTGCACGGCAGGTGCTATCATCATAGAAAGCCAAGGCACAGGGACAGCAATAAACCTCCCAAGGCATCCTAGCTGGGGAGTGGCAGAGCTAGGATTCAACTGTGGCCCAGTGCGGTTTGTCCCAGTGCTGCCTCCTAAGGACTGGGAAGATGTGGCCACTCTGCGGTGCCCGCTGACCGCTCACATCGTGTCGGCACGGGGTTGAAAACCGCATCTCTACACCCAGGGTCTTCAGGCCCCTGTAATGCCTAGACCGATCAGTACCCCTCTGCCATGGTCAGATTCTGTCTTTGGCCTGGTCTTGGCCTTGGCAGCCCCATGAGGCCCAGAGTCGGTAGGTGGATGCATCTGCTGAGAGCCACTGGGCCCTGTGCCAGGCACAGGGAGGGCAAAGCTCCAACAGCCTGGCCTGCTGCCACCTGCTGGGGTGCCCAGCCCTCCGAGAGTGGAGACAGAGATCAGCTGTCTTGTGTGTGTGCCCCAGGGCCATCGTCTCCCACCCCACTCCTGGAGTTTAGGGTGATCTCGCTCACACCCCTTGGAGTCTCAGCATAGACCCTGCCCCCTTGGGAATGGGCCAGTGTCTTGGGCTTGGTGGCAAGCTGTGCCTGGTCCCTGTGGCTGCACCCTGGTAATGGCAGATCCTGCACACGGGGTCTGCAGCCCACACAGGCGGCTGAGTGAGTCTTCAAGGTCAGGTGTGCACTCGGCTGGTTCTCTCGCTTCTTCTTTATGCAGTGAATAAGACGTAGGCAAGCCAGACTGTGCCCTGCACAGGAGACCCAGAGACAAACAAGCCCCAGTTCCGGTCTCACCCAGCTCCCACTCTGCAGGGGGAAGGAGGTAAATGAGCAGGTAAATCAAGGAATGAGAAATACTTGGATGCCAGTAAACCTGGGACAGGGTGGACAAGTCTAGGATGGACAGCAGTCATCTGAGAAGGTCTTTCAAGAACTGATGCCTGGGCTGGATCCTAAGGGAGGAGTTGGGGTTGCTTGTGCAGAAGAAAGGAGAGACTGTTAAAGCCCTGGGAACAGCGTATACAAAGACAGGTATAAAGGAGAAAACATCTGACACGCAGTCATAGTAAAGATTAGGATTCAAATCAGATGGATGCTCTGATGTCAGGAAGTGATGTTTGGGGCCACAGCAGCTACCTGGTGATCATGAGGCTATGAGTCTGGGGATTACAGTCAGTACTTGTGAGATTTTGGGTTAAGTATTAAATATGCTTAGAACTTAAGCCTCTTCTTTTTGATTACTTTCAAATCTGAAGATACTAAATCATATAACTATGGTAAGGAATTCAATCTTTACTCACAATAAGGAGAGCTAAAATGGTGTTTTAAGTGGTTTGTTTGCCCAGGATGGATATCTGTGTGTGAGTTTGAGTGTTGCACACTCCAGCTGTGTCCCTGCTTCATCTGTCTGAGACAGTGTCAGTCTTAGTAGAGGGACAGATGCAGACAGCCCCCAGGTAGGTCCCCATCCCCTTTCTGGGAACACAGACCCCGCGCTCAGCTCTGTCCCCAAGGAGCCTCCCCCCCCCCCAGGGGGCTGCCAGCTCTCTCCACTGGCGCGCGCGGCTTGCGGGAACCTTTAAAGTTCGTCATTATTTATAAAGTTAATACTCATAATGAAAAGGTTTCCCTTTGATGTGGGAGCACTCCTGCAGCCTCGCTGACCTATATCGCCCACGTACTCTGTGTACGAGGTGGGCCTGGCTGGGGAATTACCCGTGTTTAATGAACACTAAAATTAGAAGTTGACTGAAATCCACAGAAATGGCTCAACAGCAAGTTCGAGATGCCCCTGGGGAGCTGTGGGTAGCTCAGATTTACCCACAGGCGTTTTTGAAAAAATTTTTTTTTCTTTTTTTTTGAATCAGCACAGTTGGGTCTTTTGAGCAGAGAATGCCACTTCCACTCAAAGGCCTCTGTCCCCTCTGCCCACCCCAGGCTCCCTACCCTGATGCTTTGGGGCCCGCTAGGCACCTCTGGGGGGCTTTGTGCTGCTGGTCACGCCTGACGGGCACAGGGCATGAAGCCTGGCAGTGGTCCGTGCCCTATCCCCAGGGGCCACAGTCCTCAGGGAAAGTTCTCAGGAAAGTCGTAGCATTCACAGTTGACTGAAGAGGACCCCAGGTAGCCTCTTGTTGAGGGGTCCCCGAAAAGGGGGTCTTGGGGTAGGGGTTGATAGCCTAAAAGGCCTCATAAGAACTCAATGTTTTACTGCCTGATGGGCAGCGAGGATCCATGTATTGAGCTTGCTGATTGTCACTCCAAATCCAGGACCCACAGAGACAAAGAGCACTCTGAGAATGGTGACAAGGGACAGTGAAGAGGTGTAGCTTTAGTACCACTGTCCCCTGTCACAGGGGCCCGAGGAGGGGGAACAGCCAGGAATCAATCAAGGCGGCTGGATGTGGAGGGCAGGGTCCTGGTTCCAAGGCCACCTAGTGGCCCCCGGGGGTCCCTCACCCAGTGGAGGCTCCCAGTCCCCTAACCGCATCGGTGTCCACAGGGAACATTTCTGTAGACCCCAGGAATCATAAAACTTTTCTTTACTTCTAAGTTATAAAAGCATCTGTAAAAATGACAGTTTTAACAAATAAAAGAAGGGCTAGGGATACAGCTCAGCAGTACGGTGCCTGCGTGGCAAGTGTGAGCTCCCGAGTACGATTCCCGGTCCAAAAAAAAAAAAAAAAGTTGAAAACAAATAAAAGAAAAAATATATTTAAATGAATGTAATCACCCTTAACCCTTCTTTGCTCTCTCCTGACCAGGGAGGCACTGTTGACATTTTCCTGTATGGTATTTTGTAGCTTTCACTATTCTTATATAACCATGCAGATGCATGTGTGCACTGAGGCATATACGTCTACGTATTTTAATGAGATATTATACTTTCCCCAGCATTTTCACTTTTTATTTAATAGTACATCAAAAGCATCTTTGCTTATTTGTACGCATGATCTCATTCTTCATAGTTCCATAATATTCTATAATATGGATTTATCACATTTATTCACCATACTTTGCCAAAGTCCCATTCGTACATTTTTTTCAAAATCCACTTCGGTCAGAATCTCTCCTGTCACTAGTGCCCAGCCCAGCATGTCTCAAAGCTGAGAGCTGTGGGATTCATCTGGAGGGGATTATAACTCAGATTCCGGGGTTCTGTTCCAGGCAGTTCTGGTGTGGCAGCCTTGGGGGCCCCGGGAGTTGGCACTTTGAAAGCTCAAGGTTGGGTGATGCTACTGGGCCACATGCCAGGCTGGGAGTGGCTCTGTCCTTAGTGCAAACACGGTCAGCCCCTGGCTTGTGTCTTAGCTCTCTGGCTTTGTCTCCACCACCCAGCTGCCCTCGGAGCTCTCCGTGGTGTGGTTAGGATAACCTTGAAGAGATAGAGCTCACTGCGTGGATCACTGCTGCCCACGGAAAGCCTCCGCATCACCACGCTGTTCACAGTTTGGTCCACAAGCTCTGCCCTCTCACTCCACTCCAGACGCCCGGAAAGAGCTGTGGCATAATGCTTAATGGACAAGGTGGGCCTAACCATTGTATGGACTTTGCAGACTCTAAGGTGCTTTGACGGACTTCGGAGGGGAAGGAGGGAGGCGGTGCGTGCAGTACCACGTCCTGGGCATGTTCATGTTCTCCAGGGCTGCCTTGAGGCCACCTGTGCTTTACAGGAAGTGGGACAGATGGAAGGAGGCCCCACTGAGCTGCTCTCCAGGTGGAATATCGGCTATGTCCAGCGAGGACATCGTCAGCAGCCCGCTGTGGTTCGTGTTCCTCATCCTTGACTCTAGACCACGTCTGCCGCAGGTCCTGGCTGGTCGCAGCCAGACAGCACTGGTCTGAGAGGCGCCCAGTGGAGATGGCCCCTGGGGTCTGGTGTTCATCTGCAGCCTTAGCTCTCCCCGGGGGTCTCTGCCCTCCTCTCCACCCTGCCTGTCTTCAGCACACCCCTTCCGGCTGCTCGACCATCTCTTTTATCCTCGTGGACATTAAAACCTGCCAGGAATGGACAGATAGGAAGCATTTCCCACGCGTCCAGCCAACCCATACCTCATGTAACATGTTCGGACGATTCGGTGTCGCGGGGAAGAAAGAGAGCCAGGGGCGTCCTTCAGCTTTTAGCTTGAAAAAGAAATCCTCAGGGAAGGAAACCACGTGACTCTCAAGACCAGTTTGGGTTTCTCCACATTACATAACCTTTAAAGCATGTACGTGTGTGTGTGTGTGTGTGTGTGTGTGTGTGTGTGTGTGTGTGTGTGTTGAATCTCCTTCTCCCCCATGAGACTGTAAACTCTTCTAGGGAAGAAATAATGATTATTTTTGGCATGCCTTTTTTCTTCCCTTGGATATCTTCAGTGTCTTGCACAGCGCCAGCACATAGCAGATGCTCTTTAAACGTGAGCGGTGCCAGGGTGAACAAATGAGCCCCTTCTTCCCCAGTCTCACCAGCCCTTCACATACACTGGCTTCGGGTTCACCAAGCTCCTTACAACAGCTCTGATTTTTATGGAATTCTTACTCCTCCCGAAATTGCTTCTCCTTTCTACTTCTGCCTCCTTGGTCTTGAAATTTCCTCCTTGTCCACTGAGGCCTGATGCCATTGACCTTGGGGCTCTGAGGTGGATCTCTGGTTGCTGGTGCAGGTAGCGTTTCCCTGCCCTGCGCTGAACAGGGCTGCTGTGGCTGGGAGCCCTGGCTGCATCCATTCCTGGTCGCCGTCCATTTCAAATGCTCTCTGCTCGGCGCTATTAACCAGCGACCTGTACTCTGCTAATTTAAATAGGTAAAGTAAGTCAGAAAGAGAAACTTACATAGCACATGGCTTCACTTACAGGAGAAACCTAAAATATAACTAACTAAATAACAACAGAAACAAGAAAGCAGACTTTTGGAGATGAGGAAGGAGGTGGGGAGAGGGGCTGGGGGAAGGGACAAGAAATCAAGTTATGTGCATTTACTAATCCCTCCAAGCAAATATCACTATTCTGTGTTGCAGACATGCATGGATAAAAAAGAAAAGCTAGAAAAATTTAATGGCATTATCCATCAATCCAACATCTTGAACCAATCTCTTAAGTCAAGGTGAGACAGCGACTGATATAACAAGGTGTCTTGTTAGAATGGGAACTGTTCATAATTTTCCTTGGGGCACAGCACCCAGTTAACGTGGATGCCGTGACCAGGTGCCTTCCTTCTCAGCAGTGCTACTGGAAGATGATTCTTCGCCCCAACCACATTCCAGGCTCCAGTCCTTCTGTTGGCCCTGAGCGCGTGTCATTCTGACGTCCTACTGAATTTATTTGGAAGGTCACATGGTTCTTTATTTGCACATTGTCTTAAAAATATAGTGCGCGGAGTATTGGGGACATAAGTATGTTTTCCTTTATACACACTGGCAGGGAATGTTGTATTGGGAAATGCTTGCATCCCATGAAGTTTGCATATTGAAAGCCAAAGATGTTCTGCTAGCAAAATGTTAACTGGGGCGATGTTCCCTCTGAAAACACAGCCCGGCTGATCAATACCACCACCCGGAGGACTTGTTCTTTTAAATGCTTTGCCCCCTCTTCCCAGAGATTCAGACTCAATGGGTCTGGGGATCTGGGTTGGGCCCTGGAACGAATCCCAGCTGTTTCCTATGAACAACCAGGTCCAGAGTCACTGGATTAGGCTGTGCTTTCTGCCAGCTGGCCCTTGAGTTCTCCAGCAAAGGCGATCTTGGGTTTCCTCATGCCACATGCCCAGGATGCAGCAGAAGTGCGACTGAGTTGAATGGCGTGGGTGCACACAGTAGGTGCACCATATGTGGTAGCAGAGGTAGCTGTGTGGAGCCAGGCTTCTTGACTGGCCTTGCAGGAGCCATGCACCTAAGGAATCCTTCAAGGGTGTTTTTTGGAGGGTGGGAACTCAGGGCCTTCACAGTGAGATACAACAGCAACCGTTTTATAATTTTTTATTTTGAGACTGGGTGTCATTAAATCTCCAAGGAGGCCAGGCTAGGCTGGAACTTATGATCCTCCTGCCTCAGCCTCCCGCAGTGCTGGGATTACAGGTATGCACCACTGTGCCTGGCTTCAAGTTATTCCTAGAGGAGGGAGCTGGGATAGCGTTTTGTACAGAATGTTCCCTTTGCCATTCCTAAGTCCCACAGGTTTGGTGATTTTGCAATACTAAGAGTTTCTCAAAGTATCTGAGAGCCCAGAATGAAGCCTGGCCCTTGTTATAATTGTTATTGTCACCTGGTTCTCATATCCTTCTGTCCACCCTGGGGCTGGGTCAAGCCACCCTCTGCCTGAACTCTCACCTCCAATAAAACTTCCTGCCCTTGACCTTGGGGTCCAGCAGCTTACACTTCACTTTGCTTCTCCAGCAAATCCAGGGTTGCCTCCAGGGCTCTCACCTTTCATTTTATTTTCCTGGAAACCCTTCTGGGACTACTATATTTATCCTTGTGTTTGAGGTGTGGAGCCTGCTTAGGATGAGACCTTTGCTCCAGTACAGCTCTCCTTCTGGGGACAGAAACTGCCGTCCCTGTGCGGCCACCTTATAGCATTTATCTGGGAATGTAGGATGGATTCCTCCTCTCCTCCCCTCTTTCTGCTGCACAGCCAACACAGGCAACCCCTTCCTCAAGAGGACAAGGGTGAAAAAGTTGATGCATGCATTTCTGAATTGCCTGCTTTTTTGCATCAATCTATTTCTCTTATCTATCACTTTTTCTTAGCAATCGTTATCTTCTACCTGATAATATTCCACTTTTATTCCTGTAATATTCTGTCCCTGCAGAAAGGCTTTCAAACTCAGACCTGGATTTGGTGTCATCTATGTTAGGGCTCGGTGACCACTAAGACACAGCCACCGATGCACAGCAAATTACACAACAAAATGAAATCAGTGGTTCTTTTTTTTCTCAAAAACATCTCAGTGTTTCCTGTTTACAATGAGAGATACACAACCCTGGCAGCCCGGCTTGCTCCCGCACCTGAAAGAGAGGTTGTTGAAGGTGTTGAATGTGTCAAGACCCTGCCAGGTACAGGGGACCTGCAGGTCTCCATGGTTACATCACCACACCTTCCCTACCTCCTGGGAAATGGAGGAGCCCTTGGAACTGAAATGTGGAAATAAGGAAGAGGAAGAATGGGACGGGAGGAAGAAGAGTGGGAGGAAGAAGAGGAAAAGGAGCAAGAGGGGAGTTAGAGGAGCAGGAAGAGGAGGAAAAAGGGGGGAAGAGGAAGAAGAGGAGGGGAAAGATAAGGAAGCACCGAAGGAAGAGGAAGAGGAAGATGCAGAAAAGGAGGGGGAGAGCAGCGGGCAATGGCCCCTTGCCAATCAGGCTAAATCTACACTGAACAATCTTCCAGCCCCAGCCTGTCTGTCTCCTTCATCCAAGAGCCCTTCTGCCCTGAGCTTCAGTGCTCCTGCCGGAAGCCCTGTCTCCCTGTCCTCTTGGCTGATGAAGTTCTGCTTATTTATCAGATCTACGTCTCCACCTCCAAGAAGCCTGACCTGATGTCCCGGTCCCTGGGGCCATCCCTAGGAGCACCTTCCCTGTGTCACCATGGCTGTGTTCTCCTCCTTGGTAGCTCCCAGTTATCCTGGGTAGCAGTGGTCCTGTGTGCTGGACCTGAGTCCACAAGTGACACACAGCCCAAATTCCCCTTCCAGAAGCTGCAGGAAGAACAGACAGCACACAGCCGGCTTCTTCCTCGCTCATTCAGCTGCAGCATCCTCTCAGGCTGGAGAGTCACTTGCAATCACTGAGCAAGGCAGGATAGGAGGACTCTGCCACTTGTCCCTGGCTCAGGACCGCTCCGATGGGCTGGCAAGTGCTACACCAAGAGGTCAAGCACACATCCCAGCCCTGCTTTTCCCTGTTCCTGGCCCTGTTCTTCCCTCCTTCCTCAGGAGGTGACCCTAATCAACACCTGCACCAATGTCCCTTTGGTATCTGGTTCTGGGGAATCCCCAGTATGGTACCTAGTGCCCACCTGGCTCACTGAGGGCCTGGAACAGTGTCGTCTTAATTGTCTCTGCAGCATCTAGGACAGAACAGAATATAAGTATTTGTTGATGGATCTGTTGAATGAATGAACAAATGAATGAATGAATGGGGATAACTCCAAAGCACGTCCAGATGCTCCTTTCCTGACCTCAGGCAGGATGTCCTTTTGCTGCCACCCGCCACCATCTGCCTGTAACAGAAGCCTGTCAGTCCCCTCCCCGTGGCAGTGGAGAGCTGCCCGAGAGCTGTGTCTCTTCCCCTTTGTTCTGAGTCCTGCCTGTCCGGAGGAGGGTGGGCTGCACTGCAGACAACCCCTTTTATTCCTTGTGACAGCCTGGGGAGGTTTGATGGGGAGATTTCCATAATCGATGAGGGAGCCCTGTCACCCCAAATGTGGAGTCTTTAAAGAGAATAGGTTTATGCAAATTAGATATTGATGGAGTAATGATTAATTGGCCCTAAGCCTTTGTTAATATGCAATTGTAGTAACAGAGATACATTTATAATTATTTTGGTTAATTGTTCAAACAAGCACTCAGGACTTAATTGCTCCGAGTAATTGAAGAGCCTTGGTATTTGGATTCTTTCTTTCCAGACAGAAGTGAGAGGTCTTTAACCAGTTGGGTCCTGTGCCGAGCAGCAGATAACAGCGTTGCCCTCTGGTCTTTTGGACCTTGAGATGGGGAGGTGGAATCCCGTGGCTTCAGCTCATCTGTGTCTTCAGAGGGTTGGAATCTGACTTTGAATTTAGACCGAGGAGGGTTCTAGCCTTGCCAATTTTTACTTTTTACTAGTACGTGTTTGCAGTACATAATGATTACATTCCTGGTAGGGAGTTGGTACATGTAATAGCAAATCCTAATTCTTTTTCATCCCTTGTCCTTCCTCCCTCCCCTCTCTTTCTCCTCCCTCCATCTCTTGGTCCCCTTCCCATTTGCAGATTTATGTCCCTGTTTTCTATTATCTATCTTTTATTTTGCTCTTTATTTTAGGTTTCTCCTATGTGAGAAACCACGTGATATTTAAGCTTGCGTGTCTGATTTATTTCACTAAACATTATGGTCTCAAGGTACATCCATTTCCCTACAAATGTCTCAAATTTATTCTTCTTTACAGCAGAGTAGTACTCAATTGTGTATAAATACCACATTTTATTTATCCATTTATCTGTGGATGGACATATTGGCCACTTCCTTTGGCTTCGTTGAGTTGAAGTGTGGCCTGAAAGGAGCTGTAGAGGTGAACTACACATGGGGGGAGGATGGAGAGACTGGGGGTGGTCTGCAGGACTTTGGGGGGATTAGAGCTGCCCCTGACTGGTCAGCCTTGCCCACACATCCCATCAAAGCCTGCCATCACCTGAGGCACCCAGTGAGGAAGGTGCAGGTATGTGAGCCTGGACAGCTGTGGACAGTGAGTGCTTCAGGGTTCCCTCCCCGGCACGTGGACAATTGTGCCACCTTTGCATCCCTTCCAACCGGGGCCTCAAAGTGGAGGGGATGGGGCACGGGGATGCTGTCTCCAGGGTAGGGGGGCGGTGGGCACCTGCTTCTTAGGTGGAGACATGGGCTGCCTAGTGAGTCACTCCACGTGGTGAAATTGCTGTTGGTCTCAGTTAAGACGACACTGAGGGCGCCCTGCACAAACTGCAGGCCTTGCTGGGGCTGCATCCTGAGTCTCCCCATCAGCCCTCGCATGGGGACTTTTGTTACTGGCATTTTAAAGATAAGCAGTTGGAGGCACTGTGAGGGAGAAGCGTAATTTGTAATGATAGGCTGAAGTCTCCATTTCCCTGTAACTTGGGAACTCCTTTTCCTGGGAATATCCCACAGCCTACTCATGGGGCCTCGGGCTGTCACAATCAAAGCTCCACTGAAGACATTTGTCCCCTTTAAAATACTAATCTTGGTCATAAGCTGGGATGAGTGCAGACCGTTCTTAAAGCCAT
This sequence comes from Erethizon dorsatum, assembly GCA_028451465.1. NCBI lineage: Eukaryota > Metazoa > Chordata > Mammalia > Rodentia > Erethizontidae > Erethizon > Erethizon dorsatum. The sequence continues at coordinate 144,124,542 of CM051825.1, read as the reverse complement.
TCCGAGCAGTGGACCCTCCCCGTCGGCTGGATTTGTCCCTGTGGGTGGAGGATGGGGGTGTCTGCGCTTGGGGGGTTGAGTCTGCACCCAGGTTTCCCCCCATCTGATCTACTCTCTCTGGGAGTGTCGACTTCACCCTCAGGGTGGTCACCCGGGACCTATCTTTTCAGGGCCAGGGAGAATTGAATGCATGAATATGCGTGCACGATCGCACACAGGGGACACCATGGCAAAAAAGATAACAGCGCTCTGGTTTGTTGTTTCTTGTGATTGTTGTTGTTGTCGTCTCTCTTTGGGTGCGCCGAGGAGAGGAACCTGGGGGAGCTGTGTGATGGGGACAGGGGGAGGTGGATGTCACGCATGAGAAGGCGACAAGCAGGAAGATTGCAAGGAGATACTGTGCCCTGGTGCTCATGTGTTCCTCATGTCCTGCCTGGTGCCAAGGAAATACTCAATGCGTTTGTGTTTCTTGCAGGAATGAATGAGTGAGTTAATGGATTCGGGGCCCTGGAAGTTTGTGGCTTACAGGCGTTTCACTGTGTCTCACACTCTCCTCGCCTCTTCGCTCTTCCATCTCTCTTTCTCCCCCTTCTCCCTCCTGTCCTCACCTCTCTCCTTCCCTCTTTCCTCATCTCTGTTGCTCACAGGGCTCCCGGAGAGCAGGTGTCCCTCTCTGTGTGTCTCCTGGTCTCCCCAGGTGCTCTCAGAACCTGATCTGGGTGAACTGGCAGACTCGTGGTCCCAGAGGCTTCCAGGGCTTGCTCAATGATGTCCGCCATCAGTCCGCATCTTCTCTTCTTGTTTGTCTTCCTCCCTGTCCAAGGAAGGATGCTTCTCTGCCACCCAAACGCAGGGAGGAAGCAATCACCTGCTTGCAAGGGTGACACTCTGTTCCTCCTGGTCCTTACTGTTCCCTTCTGTCCTCCCCCACACAACCTGCTCCCTCCAGACCAGGTGATCTTTCTGCTCTACACCGCCACGTTTCAGGAAACAGCAGCTGCTCCTTCAGTTAATTTGCTTCCTTGTCTTTTGAGGCAGTGCTCCCATCCCGTGGCCTTGGCCAGCTAGGATGTGGCCAGGCCGTGCTCTGGGGGCCACTGCATAGTCACCTTTCTGAAAACGCTGCCTTGATCGCTTTGCCCAGTTGCAGACTCGGGTTCTGCCTGGTGTCACCTGCTGCCTTGCCCTGCTTAGTCATGGGAATGGCTCCAACCTGCAAGCCCCTATCACCCACTCTGCATCCCCAGGGCCTAATGTTGCCAGGCTTTCTAGAGCAGGGGCTGTAGGAGCTTTCACAGCTCTCCAACCATCACATATCTGTATTTATTTTTACTCTTTTTCCCTCCTGAAGACAATGGGACCAGGAAGGAAGCATTTTTTTTTTTTTTTTTTTTTTTGCAGCACTGGGGATTGAACCCAGGGTCTTTGCACTGACCTATATTCATAGCCCTTTCTTTATTTTTTAATTTTGAGACAGGGTCTTTGCAAGTCCCTAAGTTTCCCAGGCTGGGTTTAAACTTGTGAACGAACCTCTTTCCTCAGCCTCCCAGAGTGTTGGGATTACAGATGCACTCCACCACAGCTACATAACGAGGACTGCTGCTTCTGACACGTGCAGTCTGGACACTTCATACAGTGACTCTCAGGATTGCCCCCACCTGGCCCAGAGGAATGCCCCACTTCTCATCCACCAACTAGATTCCCTTTATTTTTCAACTGAGAAGCCAGTCCTTGGGGACAAAGTATATAGAGTATTGGGTCTGTGCGTCTGAAGGCAGGTTAGTGTGATACGTTAATCAAGACTGTCTGGTTTGAAGAAGACAAATGTTTGTAACCTAAATCAGCTTACACCGTAAAGGAATTTATCAGCTAACAGGGCAGAAAAGTACAGGAGCTATGACTTTAGGCATGGCTGGATCAAGGGACCCCAGTGATGGTGTTAAGGTCTTTTTCTTGGCTCTGTTTTCCCTTATCTTGGTTCCTTTCTCATGAAGACAGGGTGGCTGCCAGTAGCACCATTCAAGTTTTTCTGTTTTCCCAGAAGAACACCATGCTATTTTCTCTATGGTTCAAAAATTTATTTTAAATGTCCAGCTTGAGTCTCATGAACTCTGCATGGGTCACGTGCTACTTGGCCAGGCCTGGGTCACAGCTCTACCTGGAATGGATATGATGTCAGCTCTGATCAGGACCAGCTGGATGAGGGGTGTGGATAAGCCGCACAGATGGCAGTGAGCAGCATCTTTTGGAAGCAGGGTTTTCTGTACATTTTTACTCCATGAGCTTTGAAACTGTTGTTAGGCACACACATATTTATGATTGACATGCCTCCTTGGTGAATCATTCCTTTTTAATTGACTGAGAAATACTCCTTTCTATCACTGTAAATGCTCTCTGTTAATTCTGACAGCACCATTGTTGAACCAGGTTTCTTATACTTACTGATCACTGGGTGTACCTTTTAGCATCTACTTGATTTCAGCCTCTCTGTATCATTATATTGAAGATACATCTCTTGTAGACAATAAATATTTGGGTCTTGATTTTTTAAGAATCTGTTTTGACAATCTCTTTTTTTTTTCTTCTTTTTTTTACTGGGAATTGAACTCACGACCTCATGCTTGCCAGGCAGGCTCTGTGCCGCTGAGCTATATCCTCAGCAATCTCTATCTTTTTTTTTTTTTTTGTGGGTACCGGGGGGTCGACCTCAGGACCTCGTGTGCCAGCAGGCGCCTGTGCCGCTGAGTGATATCACTGGCTCCTTTTTTGTATGTGGGCTCCGGGAGTCGAACTCGGGCCCTTGCGCTTGCAGGGCAGGCGCTTAAGCCGCTGAGCCATCTCACTGGCCCAATCTCTATCTTTTTAATTGGAGTGTTTATTCCATTATTATTTAGTATGATTATTAGTATGATTGGATTTAGGCCTACTAGTTTACTATTTGTTTTGTGTTTGTCCCTTATTTATTTTTGCTCCTTTGTTCTGCCACTCTTCTGCCTTCTTTGGGGTATTTAAGTATACACTAGATTAGAACATGTATATGAGAATTCCATATTATGATCTATTGGACCAAACCCATTTTTAGTAGTTTCTCTAGGTATTTGAGCCTGTATTCCTATTCTTCAAGTAGAATATAGAGACGTCCACTGTGTGGGCCCATGAACTCTCAGCCTATCCTTTATGCTATATTGGTCTTACGTAGGAGGTATTCAGGTAGGACTGGGATAGAATCTCTCCAACCTCAGGTGTAGTGCATGCTATGTTACTAAGTGTGTTAGTCACTTTCTTTTTGCTAGGACAGAATACCCCACATCCACAACTTGTAGGAGGAGTGGTTTATTTGGCTTACAATTTCCAGTGGGTTTAGTCCATGGTTGGCTGGCTCCAAGGCAAAAACAGCATGGTGGAAAGGCTCAAACCATTGCAGCCAGGAAGAAGAGAAAGAGGAGGAAGCTGGGGACAAGAATACCCCTTCCAGGTCACACCCCCAGTGACCCAACTCCAATCAGACCCATCTATTCATAGCATATTCACCCATGAACTCATCAATGGATTAATCCACTGATCAGTACAGCACTCCCATGATCCAATCACCTTCCAAATGTCCCATCTCTGAATATGTGAGACTTTGGGCGGACATCTTAGATCCAAACTGTAACACTAAGCATCCTTAATTAGAGGCTAAAGAACTGGAGAAAGGAGTCATACAAACTCTGTGTATCAAGTCACAGAGGGGGATACAGAGGGAGCTGCACTAAATACCGTGGGTTTTCTAAGATCCTATGGATATTTGAAGGTGGCTTTGGCAGCAGTGGACTCCTGTTATTGCTATGGGTCTCACATTGTTTGTGGGATGACTATGCACTAGCCACCACACTAAAGGTTACAGTATCTCACTGTGCCTCCATGAAAACCGTCCAACTTGGATATGATGTTCTACGGGAGAGGCATGTGAAGTTCATAGGGGTAAGCAAGGTGCTAGAGGTCACGCACTCAGGCTGGAGCCAGCCAGCCGTTCCAGCAGATGTCATGATCTGACCTCTGCTATATGCTGGCCTTCTCTGGATTCTTCTTGCATTATATTATAATTTGTGGTGTATTTCTGTCTGGATAGAAGAGCGCAAGAGTCTAGTGTTTCCTGCCTGGGAAATTCTCCATAGATCTGGAGCCCTGCATTATCCCCAGTGTGTGCCTGATCTTATGGAGGTGGGAGGCGGGGATGATGATCAAAGTAGAAAGAGTGGAGACCCAGAGGAAGACGGTGGGGAGGTGGTTGCCAAATTTAGGTTGAGTGAGTTGGGGGCCAAGAAAGAGTGGTCTGGGTTCTGAGCTGGTCAAGATACTGGGGAGACTTAACTGAGAAAAGGTAGAGCTTTTGGGAGACAGAAATCTGTGCCCCAAATCATGAAAGAGACAAATTTCAGGAGCGTGGTGGGGACACTGGCAATCAAGAAAAAGTGCCTGCGTGATGCTAACGTGCGTTTAGCATGAAGAGGTGATCCAGAGTTGGTCGCCTCTTCTCCAGCCAAATGCATGAATATGTACCACCACCCCCACAAATAAAATTCAGCTCTTAGAGTTTGGGCCCTGATAGCAGTTGCATAATAAATCCTTTTTGAGTTAAATTAAAATGTTTAAGGAGCCATTTCCTTAGCCAGCCCTTTCTCTGCCGTCAAGGAAGAATTTATTTAACAAGACCTAGACTTTGGCAAAGGGATTTTACTTCTCTTGGCTGGTCTGTGGCCATGATTTAGGATGCCGATATTTGCTGCCCAGTGTTGGGAAATGGGTTTTTAGTTGGGGGAGGGGCATGACTTAAAAGTTTGGGAAGAAGATCATTTAAAGAAACTCTGAAAATAGTTGGTTTACTCTCTGGTCTTCCTAAATGCCTCTGGATCCTTCAAGTATGTGCTCAGTCCTCAAAAGCCATAATTCTTTAGGGCAGTGAGTCATTTTTGTTGCAGATATAATGATTTTTGTATTAGTGAAACCAATTCCAGAGCATCGGTCTGAAGAGGCAGGGGGCTTTCGAGGACTTGGGGTGTGTTTTCATTCTTTTCCCCTTGTAGGTGTTGTTAGTTAGAAGCATCAGCTTTCAGCTAAGGTATCTTTGTAGGAGAAGCGAGGTGCCTGGGATCAGCAGTTACCCCTCAGAAGCCAGTATCTGGTCACGACTTCAAGGTCATAGAGAGCTCTTCCCAGTTCTCATTGTGGTCTGGGAAGTTTATATTTGTAATCCCAGGAAAAGTTATTGGAATTCTAGCGAGTTAATTACAATCTACCACTTCCAGTGCAACCCATGGCGGGGATAAAGACACTAAGGCATATTTGTAGTTATGGGGAGCCAAGGGGGTCCTAAGTCAAGCTAGGGTGAGGGTTAACTGGAACAAAGTCTTCGACCCAGGGCCGAACCTGGGTTTTATTCATTCATGAAGAAGGGAGTGGCTAGAGGATGAGTGACTGTGAGGATGGCCGGAAGTACGTGAGTGCTGTGAGCTGGGCAAGTATGAGGCCTGAAATCATCTCTGCAATATGCAGAGAGAAGGATACGCAGAAGGAGTAATCTGCATAACAGAATTGGAGGTAGTATATAATGTTTTGGGGTCGGTGCTTCAGCTCTGATGGATAATCTTTTATGCCCTGGGAAGTCATAGCCTCTTATCTCGAGCCGTGGAGCATGGCTCTCCCTCCCACCCAGCTCACACATGTTTTTTGGGAGATATGGGGTGGGGAAACACTGACCTGTTGCCTTTGTTCAAAGACTACACATCAGTACCTCAGCTAGACCAATTTGCATCGCTTAAAGACAGTTGAAGAGATAAGGAAAAGTCCTAGCCAGTTCTGTACAAATCAGTACATGGAAATAGGGCCAGGTTCAGCTGAGATGGAGATAATTGCTCTTCTTTCAAGGAGATTCGTCCAGGTGGCCCTCCACACATGGTGAGATTTTCCTCTTCTGAGTGTCTCACCGACAGCAAAATGTGCCCTTCCCTGAACAGAAAAGGTGTTTTCCTTCTCCAGATGCCTAGAGCTGAGATGCAGTGTCCCGGTCTGGCCTTAATGGAAACAGCTGCAGCAGGAGACAGCCCTGGGATGCAGGGGGTGGAGGATGGAGGAGAGCGGACCCTTTAATGCTGGTGGGCGCATGTTGTGTGGCTGGTGGGAATCCAGGTGCTCCATCTGCACTCTGGCCCACTGGCTTTCGTCCCCAGTATTGATGGATGTGAGGGTCAGACTCCTACCAGGGAGGCATCTATAAAATAGCTCCTGCTTCTTCAGGAGGGACCAGGGAATAGCAGAGGTGAAAGAAACCCCTTCTGCACGGGTCTGGTCCTATGTATTCCTGGTCCCCATGGCAGGATAACAAAGTGCTCAGGGAGCTGTTGAACTCTTCCAGATCTCATGTGTGGCCCACCAGGCAACACACAACTTGTGATCTTCCATATCAGTCTCCTGAGGTGGACTTCCAAATCCCTCCAGGTATAATTATGCGAGAAGATGCCTAATGATGTAGGATTCTCTGCTAACACAAAATGATTTCTTCTCCAGAGGTAATGTGAAAGACAGAAGAGCTTGAAAAACTCCAAACACTTAGCAAATTGGAGACTTCATTTTATCTTCCATCAGTCTGTGCTGAATTTGAAGGAGTAACGCACTTCCGTTTAATTCACCATGAGTACTTCGGTGTAGAATCAAGGCATGACCTTTCTCTGAGCACCATCCTGCTTCTGTTCACTTTTTCCATAACATCCCTGTCAGAGGCGTTTTTCTTCCTTTGGTCCTTTTTTGCCTACTAGAAACCACACCTGCATTTTTCAAATGAATAAGCAAAACAAAAATATTAATGAGGTTGAAAATTGAAGATCTATGACATTCTATGTAACTCTTATCTCGAGCCGTGGAGCATGGCTCAATCTTTCATTTTTAACTCCATATTTATAAGTAATTCACATAGATTAAACAACACCAAACCCACTCTTTTTTGTTTTATTTGCACTTCTGCATTCCCCCCCCAGTACTATGAAGTCATTTTAATGATTCCTCAGTGTTACATCCTGTTGCTTTACAACTATTTATTAAAATTGTCCCCAAATAATGAACATTTATGTTGTTCCCGAAGATTAGCTTTTAGAGAAAAGTCTACCTGGAATACATGTATGCATGTAATTTTTTCATTTGCTTCTCTTGAATTATATTCTTGGATAAGATTCACAGAAGTAGAAACATTACCTTAAGCCAGGGGTCCCCAACCTTTTTGGCACCATGGACCAGTTACATGGCAGACACTTTCCATGGATTGGAGTAGGGGGTTGGGGACTGGTTTCTTTTTATATTAGAATATTTTGGTTTCCCTCCAAGCCTTTGTTCTTCTTTCTAGCAACAGAGAGCTGGCTGTTCCCTGTCGATCAGAGGCAGAGCGTTTCCTTCACTTTCATACATACACAGTCATTTCTCTAAGGGCTAAGGCTTCTTGTAGCTTTTCCTTGCAGGAGCCAAATAGAAAAGAGAGAGGGAACGACGTATCCAGCAACGTGATGTGGCCCATCGTTATAAAACCCAGAGTTACCTTTCCCCAAAAGGAAAAAAAAAACTACAAACTATTTTGCTTAACTATTTCTTTTCTCACATTTGACACCTCCGCTTTGCTGTCTGCAGCGAGTCCAGTGGGAAGCTTTCTGTCCTGATTCTCTCCATAGGCCTGACCCTGCCGGTCTCTCTTGAAGCAGGGGTCTTCCTTTGGGGTCTCGCGCTTCCCTCCTCCACTTCCTCCCACGTGTCTGGGTGTTCTTCAGGGTCCTGGGTGGCATCTGCATCCTCTCACGTATGCGCTGGATGTGAGCTGTTCCTGGCCTTTAGTCTTGGGTCTCTTGTCTTCTCTGCTCCCTGGACGATCTCATCCCTGCCAGAGGCTCCATCGCCGGCTCTGTGCTGTGCCTCCTACACAGAAATCTTCAGAATTCTGTAAACTACAGAATGCCAGCCATGTGGCATTTGACTGTTCAGGGCACGACACAGCCAATGCTAATGACCCTTCCCTTGCCAGCCTCCCAGACCTGGCCTCCCTCTCAGCCCAGGGCAACTCTGTTCCTTCATCCAGCCAAACCCAGCACTGAAAACCCCTATGGCATCCTCTTCCCTGCTACCTAAAGTGATGTCAGTGTCATGTCCTGCTGACATTGCCTCCCAAGATCCTCTGACCCCATCCATTGCTCTTAGGCTGAGGACTAAGAGAGGCCCATGTGACCTGGCCTACGGTCCAGCTATATCTTACTCCATCCTCATGATTGCTCTCCTTGTTCACCTGAAATATGCTCCCTCCTGCCATAGGGGCTTTGCATATGTTCTCCCCTTATTGGGCACAGCCCCTGTGCTCCAGCTCTTACTCCTCTTAGGGGCGTGGAGGAGCACCCCCTGCTTCATTCTAACTGAGAGCCGTCTTTCTCTGTGGATTGTCTTCAACAGAAAGGAGTTGCCTCATCTGAGGTTGTGACTGACTGATGTGGGAATCCAAGCACTGGGCCTCTTTCCTTGACTGGCGCACTTTTGACAAGTGCCTTCCCATGTGGAGAGCTCCTGGGGGATACCTGAGCCCTCTGTTGCTGCCTTTCACTGTCTAATGTGGCTTCCCTCATGCATGGGTTCCCAAGAGCTCCCCAGTGTACTCAAGTTTGGAACTTTTGCTTGGATCCTGAGGTGCCGCCCTCCGGTTCATCCTTTGGGTCCTCCTCTCTGCTTCACATCATCCTCAGGGTGCCTACTCTGAGCTGCTGGAAACTCCACATTCGTCAGTGTTAGGAACTCATGTGTTCAGTCAACGCCTGCCTCCCCCTCTCAACTTTACACTCCTTGAAAGCAAGAAAGCAGGAAGCTCAACAAACACCCAGTTCCAGGAGTACTGCTGGGCACAAAGACAGCACTCATTAAACACAGCCAGTGTCACTAGTTGGTAGTAACGTTCTCTCAGGTCACCACAGATACTGAATTAGGAATCCCGAAGCATCACTCCTGGGGGAAATACAAGGTTTTGTTCCTGTGAGACCCGGTCACAACACTTTTGCCAAGTGACCCATACATAACCTTGCTTTATGTGTGTCTTAGTCACTTTCCCGGTCACTGGACACAATATCTAATAGCTACAGCTTAAAGGAGTGAGGCTTATTTTGGTTCATGATTTTCAGAGGATTCCGTCGAAGGTTGGCTGCCTCCAAGGCAGAAACGGCATGGCGGGAAGCCATGGTGGAGGAGAGCTGTTCTCAACATATGGTGGCCAAGAAGCAGAGAGCAAAGGGAGGAGCCAGGGACAGCACCTTATGATCCAATCGCCTTTCACACGTGAGACTTTGGGAGACATTTTAGATCTAAACCATAACTACGTGTGCTTCTGCTGGAAGACTGCTTCTTTCATCTGTATGGTTGATTCTTTCCCACTGGACTCCCGCCTGCAGCACAATAACTTGAACAAAGCTCCTGCATTTCCTACAGAAGGCATGTCATGGCCTCCTGTGCCCAGGACAGAGTGGCAGCACTGCAGCCCTTGGGCCATTTTAAATAGCAGAATCACCAACAAAAAGCATAAACATACAAAAGCCATGGCACCAAGTAGACTGCACGAAGGACACTGGTTTGTGGTAGGAGCAGAAACGGAAGGGAGAGCACTGCCCAGTTCCATGTTAGCTGAGGACACACTTGTTGGACCCACTTTTCCCTTTTTTCTGCATGGTGATGAGCAGGGTGCTGGAAGAGCTGGTGTGACAACTAAATTAGCAAGTAGGCAAATTGCAAAAGTGGAATCTGCAAATGAGGAACAAGTGTATTTGTTTGACCAGCAAATGTGATAAATTATTAAAAACTGCCACACATGGTTCTCCTGTGTTGAGTGCAGCCTTTGGTAGTCGGCCACTGACTGAGCTGATTGGCCTCAGGACTGCCTTTGGCCATAAAGTGAACAGAGGCTTGGGAAGTGCTTATGCACTGGCGCTTGTTCTCTTGGTGTTTTCTGGAAACCGTAGCCACCACCATATGAGTGAACCCAGGCCAGCCAGCTGGATGGTGAGACACGTGGCCAAGTCACATCCATCCCATCACCCTGCCTGACAGTGAGCCAACAGAAGAAATGTGAATGAGGCCACCCCAGGTCTGGAGGCTCACCATCCCCACAGGACCATGGGAAGTGAAAAACAGGCCAACAATGTGTGGAACAAATTGCTCTATCCTACCAAGTGCGGGATGATTGTTACCCATTAATAGGTGGCTTGTTACCTTTTGCCGATCACTAACGTGACTACCTGGAGCAACTAGGTCGGGCAAAAGTGTGTAGGCAGGACGACAGGACTAGTAAGAGGGTCCTGAGCTACTCAACAAGGGCTTTTTCACTTAGTAAATGAGCCCTGACCTTTTCTACTTCAGAGTAGAGATAGTGAGGCAAAGTGTAGGTGGAGAAATTTCACTCTCCAGCCAGAGAGAAAGAATACAAACCCCCAACTAAAGACGTTCTCTGGTGGATCTTCTTAAGCCAACTCAACCGTACATCCAAAGCCTAAGTCCAGTGTGGGACTGAATCATAGATGATGCTTCTTTCCACATTTTTGTAACCCAGGGCTCATCTCTAAATGGACCAATCTTCAGAGGCGGCTACTTGCTGAAACCTTTTGCTCTGATATTCAGTTTTCACGTTTAGATTTCCTAACACCGTGCTTAAAAGGACTTTCAAAATTCCCAAATATCATTTATCTCAGGCAGCAGTACATCTTTAGAAGAAAGGAATCTTTGCAGCAAAAATCAGAGTAGCAATTTAAAGCACAGAGGTCTATGGGGGTAAGAGTAAATTGAATTGGGAACCGGCTGTACCACAAACTTTGAAAAAAACCAGGAGCAAGTCATTCAGGAAGCAACAAAGTTATTTTCTTAAGCAAGCCTTTCAATGGCTTCCATTTTATTTATTTATTTTTAATGCTCCAGTGACTAAAAATAGCAAAAACATTTTATTTATGTAAAAAAGAAATCACTTGTATGCAAAGTTGCAGCTGCATCATATAGGTATACAAATGAATAAAAGCCTGGGAACATGCTGTTTTTTCTTTCTTTTAATGGAAATCTTGATTCACTCCTCACTGTTGACTTGAGAATCCTTCATTCATTGGTATCTTAGAGTTTCAACTGCACGGACAGCAAGAAATGAAATCCTAAGCCGTCCCTATCCTGGTTGTGCCTCATTAGATGCAGTCGGCTCTTGTGCTTTTGAGAATTGTCTCTCTTGATTAAGCTGGAAAAAAGTGATAACGACGACAACAATGAGTAGCATTTGTAGTAGGTCATTGTTTAGTATTATTTTTGTCTACTTTTCCCATCCTCCACTTTTCAAGTAATCATTTTTTTTTTTTTTTTTTTGTGGGTACCGGGGGGACGACCTCAGGACCTCGCGCGCCAACAGGCACCCGTGCCACTGAGCGATATCACCGGCCCCTTTTTCGTATGTGGGTTCCGGGAGTCGAACTCCGGCCTTCGCGCTTGCAAGGCAGGCGCTTACGCCACTGAGCCATCTCACCGGCCCTAAGTAATCATTTTTTAAAAATAATGTTCAAAACTAGGAAAATGTCTTGAAAATTATTCTGAGAAGACCCTCGAACATACTTCATGCTTCAGTTAACTTGTTTCTTGTGACACAGGAGGACGAAACAAAAGGAATCCATTGTGAATACTCAGACCAGAATGATGTTTTCATAAAGAAGGGCAAGGGATTGCTTCATTTTTCTGAGCACTGTCCAGGGTTGTTTAGGTTTTGTTTGGGGCCACGAAGCTTCAGTCTGGAGGCAAAAGTGGATGTGGTTTAAAGACCACCCGTTGTCCTGGGACCAAGAGGAGGTTCTGGTGAGAACCGTAACCCCACACCGTGTTGTGATGATGGGTGGCCTGAGACGGGGCACCAGAAGAAGTTGTTACAGAAAAGCTATTTGTCCTGTGCTCTGATCTACAGTTTTGAATAGTTCGTAACCGGGGCAAGGATTCCTCCCTACCACTAGGTGACACTATGCGACGTCTGGAGGCATTTTAATTGCTACACCTAGAGCAGGGCAGAGGAATGCTACTGGCTTGTAGTGGTAGAGTCCAGGACTGCTGGAAGCATCGTGCAACAGACAGGGTGGTCCCCACAAATGATCTGGCCCAAACCTCAATTGGACCAGTCTTGAGACTGTGCTTAGGTTGCTATAAAGGCTCTTATGTCCAGGAAATACTTGGACACACCAGCACTGGCGGTGTCTGTGCAGGATGATGGGGGACTTGGTGCACATGCAGTGAATTTGTCATTGTGGATACAGAATCACAGAAAATCCACAGAGCCAAGGCTGGAACTCAAGTCCCCAAACAAGAGCAGGTATTAGGATGAGGCTTGCTGTTCCTGGGTGGATCCTGGGATTTTTGCAACAGACTTGGCTGCAGCAAAGGGATCCACAGGGTAAGCAGGGTGAAGGCTGGCCATGGAGTGGAAAAGGACTGAGTTGGGGACCAAACACTGTTGTCAGAGTCCTCGTCCTGTTACCTGTTACGGGACCTCTCAGGATCATTTTCTTACTAAAATGAGAGCGTTTCATTGTATCAGCTCTAAGGTTCTTTTTATTTGCAACTTCTAAGGTTCTTAAGAGAGAGGGGGCGGCTGGCTCTGTGTTACAGGTGAGCAGCCTGAGAACCAGAGCTCAGGTTCACAGAGCTGTACATGGTTGGGCTGCTTGTCTACAGATAGCCATTTCAAGTGTGATGGGGCCAGTGGTCCTTCTCGAACTTCCTGGGAAACACAGTGAATGTTGGATAAATATCATTGCCCCATAGGTACTGGGCGATTGCCGCGAAACTCAGTCCATGCTAACCATGTCCACCCGAGGGAACAGTGGGTCTGGAAGCAAATGCTCCAAGCTGGAAAGTTAGGGGGACCTTTGGCAGTTAGGCAATGTCATCTCGTTGTCCCCTGAACACTGCCACTGACAAACCAGTAAGTGAGAAAGCTTTGTTCGAAGGCTGCTGGCAGTAGACATTGTCAGAGGGAATCATCCTCAGGACATCCTGCTTGCTTGTTATCCAAGTGTCTGTCAGGAGGAGAACTTGATTGCTGCCTGCAGCCTTCAGACAGGATGCCAGGATGGGTAGGGGCAGTGACAGAGGTGGCTGCAGTGGCCTCTGACAGCCACGATGCAGAATGAGACAGTTTGGCAGCAGAGCTCAGTCCACCCAGGTTGGGAAATAGAATGTGGGGGACAGACATTGGTCTGAACCCCTTTCATGTCCTAGAAATAAATACTCAGGTCCCAGGTAGGCCAGATAGAAATGAGGGTTTCTAAAGATGGGGCCGCACCCCTCTCTCATTCCTATAGTGGGTTTTCTGTTCCTTTGCTCTGATCTTCCCAGTGGTTCTGCCTCTAAGTCAGCGCATCGGTCTCTGATTTGCCTGTCCAGGGCAGGGATGGTGTCACCCTTCTCCAGATTTTATGAGCTGCTGAGTAGCTCCTGTCCTGGACACCAGAGCCTCTACATCAAGTGCTGGAGGTAGCAGAGGGGCTGTGAGCCTCTGAGGTATCCACACCCACTCAGCCTTGCTCCACACCAGACACTGTTCTGAGCACACTGGTGGAGGTGTCCTGCACTCAGTCCTCAGCAGCCCAGGTGGTGGGGACGTTGTTATCCCCAACCCAAACGCAAAGAAGCTGAAGCCCAGAGAGGTTCTAGGACCTCCCTACCATGGTATTAGATTTGAAACTAGAGCTCTTGGGAGAAACCAGGGTGTCATAAGGGTTCCGTGTCCCAAGAGCACCCAGGAAGTCATGATGTCTAACTACACTTGCAGGCTCTGCCTCCAGCCCCTCCTCTCTCCCTTCTCCCTGAAGTCCCATTTCATCTCCATCTCATGACAGTTGCAGAACTTCGTGACTTCCCCACATGGTGACCCCAACCCCAGCTGGGAGACTTGAGCTCATTCCTGTTGCATAGGGACAATGGGGGACAGCTGGGGCTAGGGGACTGCAGGCATGTCCTGCCTCTCTGGCTCGCCTCCCTCCAACCTGCCCTTGCATCCTCTTCTCCACTTCCGACTTCCTCAACACTGGAAATCCCCCTACCTCCAGTCCTTTGGGAACACTCTTTTTTTCTCTGCATTTTTAACCTCTTTCACACCAAATCTTTTAGCACCGGGCCACATACAAGCCACTCCCTTTCCCCAAACAAATCTCCCCTTGCTTTGCCTGCCCTTCTTGCCTTTGTTATATCTCTGGTATCTCTGTTAGGAGCCAAACTTCCAAAAGAACAGCCTCTCTCACTTTCCCAGCTGGCTGCTTCTGTGATTCACTCATGCTCCGCTGTGGTTGCTTCCTTCTCTCCACTTATTTATTTATGTGTTACTGGTCCCTTTTACTAGAATATGAACTTTTGGTTAAAGCATTTTTTTTTTTGTGGGTACCGGGGGGTCGACGTCAGGACCTCGTGCGCCAACAGGCACCCGTGCCACTGAGCGATATCACCGGCCCCTTTTTCGTATGTGGGATCCGGGAGTTGAACTCAGGCCCTCGCGCTTGCAAGGCAGGTGCTTACGCCACTGAGCCATCTCACCGGCCCGCGGTTAAAGCACTTTTTAAAAAACCTTTATCTCCCATGCCTAAAGCAGTGTAGTCACTTAGTAACTAGGTTTGAGGACGAAGGAATGATGGACAGTATTTAAATTGCTGAGGGTGAGAGGCCCCATCTGACACCTGGGTTTACCCTGGAGGGGGAAGGGATCTTATCCAAGACTGGGGGTGCTGCAGCTGCCAGCACAGCTCCACTTTCTCCCTTTTCCTTCTTTCCACCTTTACATGTGACATGTGCCATTTTCTGAGCTATGGGACCCAATTGTCACTGTACACTAAGCAACCAAAGGGTCAGAAAACAAGTGGCTTCCGTTTTGTTTCCATGCAGTTTCATGCTAGGAGAAACCAGTTGTGAACCAGTGTGGAATTCTAGATGTCGTGGGTTGAATCGAATCCTCTTCCCTCCTTCCCAAAAGATCTGTCCAAGTCCTAACCCTTAGTACAACAACCCGACTGACATCTTGATTTTGAGCTTCTGGCCTCCAGACTGTGAGGACATAAATTCTTGTTTTCAGCCACTCAGCTTGTGCTTTGTGATGGCAGCCGCAGGACACTCACCCAAAGCCAGCGGTCTCCCAGGGTTCCTGTCCCTCCAGTCAGGCCTCACAGCTCAGGAAATTCATGACAGATAAATCTGAGCACGAATTGGCCAGCTCAGCACTGCCAGACAAAGGGTGGCAGTGCAGCGAGGCAGCTAATTCTTCCCTCCCAGAGAGAGAGAGAGAAAGAGAGAGAGAGAGAGAGAGAGAGAGAGAGAGAGAGAGAGAGATGTGACAGGAGGTGTCTCTGGGAGCTATGGGCCTGAGCCCCACAGGATGGATGGAAGGCCCCCGGCCTGGGGGCTCTGGGAGGCCTGCGATCTAGGATATCACAGTGGGGACCTGAGCCAGATTCCTGAGGAGAGAAAACCCCCAGAAAACCATAAACTGACTCAAGAGGTGGCCCCAGAGTGATCCAGAATGTTCTGCTTTAGCGCAGGCTGGGCAGTGGGAGCTGTTGGCTCACTTGGTGCCCTAGGTCCTCCCAGCCTATGCGTGAGCCCTTGCGCTGGGAATCAACTAATGACTTCCCGGATGCTCATCTTTCAGAGGTCCAGCAAAGAAGACTGTTGTTGGAAGCTCAGAGAGTTTTCCTCTTCTGGGGCTATTTCTGGATAGAAAATCAGGTGACAAGCTGAATGCAGAAGAGTGGAGAGGCAGGGCTGCAGATCAGTGTAGGGAGGAAGGTCAGGCCAAGTTACATAGAAACATGACAAGTGCGAGCGAGGGAGAGGAAAATGAATTCTGAACGGACTTGGTGGGAAGAGGGAAAGATGCTTTGGGGGAGGTTTATTCAATGGAAAGTTCTGGAAAATGTGAAAGGTGGGAACGAAGAGAAGGAAGGACACTGAAGAAAAATTCCTGGTCAGTGCTAGTTGTCTTTGAGGGAAATGAGGAAGGGTCTGGGAGCCATTTGTTGGCTTTTATTTTTTTTTAACATGATAATTATCTGAGACTGAAATGCCTTCAGGATTCCCTGGAGGGTGTGGGGCCTTGGGCAAAAGATTCTTTGTGAGGCCATTGTCCATATACTGTAAATAGTTTGATTATCAAATGCATCACACAATTACTATGTACTGAAGAAGCTGCAGAACCATGAGCAGAAACATGGACTTGTTTCTGCCAATCTGTACCTTCAAAGAGTCAAGACACTGTTAATTTCAAGAACCACCTCTTTGTGTTCTTTATTTTCTAGTGTGCCATTCCTTGTTAAATTCCTGTCTTCCATCAAAAGCGAAAGAGAGCAACGCTGTTACTGCTCACAATGGCGTAGTTTTCCTTACCTGTTTATATTGAAACAGCACAGATATTCTTGCCTCTGCAGCTCCCAGTGCAGTTTGTCTAATGCAGGTTCCGCCATTACTCATGCATGACATAGCAGAATCCTTCATCCCACCTTGAACTCTGGCTTCTACTGAGTCTCGAAACCTGTATTTCATGGATGATGACATCAAAAGCAATCTTAGCAAGAGTGTGCAGGAAAACAGGACATGATTCATGCTCCTAGCTGTGTTGAATCTAGCACGTGAGTTTCATTTTGTCAACAGAGAATATTGAACAATATATCCTCCAGCTATGTCTACTTTTGAACCCTTGGGCCCATAGCCACTGTGCTCTCAGTGTATGATCTCTGTTGGTATTGGGCCCCAGCCTTCCACAGTGCAAAGCACGGGGGATACAGGTGAGTGGCCATGGGTGAAGAAAGGAGAGCAGTCACTTTGTCCGTGGATGTCTCTTCTTGTCCAGCATGGTTTCATCTCAACCTGGCGTGTGGCAATGCCATTACATGAACAGGTGCAAGGGAGGACACTGAAGGAAAGGTGGATTGGCTCTATGGATTCCTCAGAGGAGATAGGCATGGCCAAACCCACTCCCCATGGAGCCTGCATGTAGGGTGGGTGACTCCTTGGGTGCCAGGAGCAGACAGGGAGGATCACAGGGTAAAGGACATCTGCCACCACCCAGCTTTCCTTACATGCTATGTATTACACATGGCATTGCTGTCAGAACATGGACAAGTGAGAGTGGGTCCACGTGCCTGCTCAACATTTCGAGGTGTGGGCAATGATCTTCTAATAGCCAGAGCCTTGCACTCAACACGTGTCTGCCATGAGCATAGTCACCATTCTGGAAATTTCCCATCTACCTGTTCCCTTTCCATTATTTTCCCATTTTCCTACATGATGAGAACTTTTTAGTGAGCACATGTTCTATTCCAAGCCCTATTCCAGGCATTGTGGCAACAGCAGTGAACCAACAGTCACAGAGCCAACTGTCACTGGAGCTATCCCTGCATACTACATGTTTCTGTTCCCACTTATCTTCTTGGGTTGAAATGATCTGTTTTTCAGCAAACTTTTGCTGAAAAGGGCAAGATAACAGACATTCCAGACACTGGGAGCCACATGATCTCTGTTATAATTGCTCAGCTTTGCTATTAGGTACAAATGTGGCTGTGTTCCAATAAAACTTTATTTATAAAAACAAGAGGTGGGCCAGATTTTTGCTGGCTTAGCCAAATATAAGCTCCATGAGAACAGGTTTCCTTTTTTGCTTAAAAAGTGTTTCACAGTGATATCTTTAATGCTTAGGATATGCCTTGGACATAGAAGGTATATGACATAGATTTGTTAAACATGTGAAACAATTGGCTGTTATTCATTATACTGGAAGTTATTCATTATCCTAAAAGGCAGGGCTGCATGCACATGGTGATCAGCTCAGAGAACATGGTAGGTGGATACTTGTTGAATAGATGTGTGACCTTTGATCACAGTATACCAACTTCAATGGATTAAGAAACACCTGAACACAGTTCTGAGTGTGTCTGTGGATGACTGACATGTAGACCAGCAACTGATGGGGGAGGAACCACCCTGAATATGAGTGGCACCAACCAATAGGCTTGTAGCCTGGATGGGATTAGAAGAAAGAAGAAGGAAGTGCCCCCATTTTGGAAGAGCTCATCTTCACCATTGCCTTTGGAAATTGGCCTCTGTTTCTTCAGCCTTCCAATGCAGACTCATGCCTGTGACTATAGTGAGCTTCCAGGCCTTCGACCTTGAAGTGCTGCATCGTTGATCCCTCTTGTTCTCTGTCTTCCATCTTCTTAGGCTGAGCAGCTTCTGGATCCTCTGGCTTTCCAGTGTGCAGATGCCCATCGTGCACTCTTTTGCTTCTGGTCCCACTGACGGCCTTCGTGGACTCTCCACTTCTTACCCTGTAAGCCTACCTAATAAATCCCTTTGCATTATACATGTATTTTCTATTGATTCCATTCCTCTAGAGAAACCTAACTAAAACAAGATGAATGAATGGTTGGAAACCTTCTGGCTGTCTTCAGAAGCCAGAAGAAACTTTTTGGGTCTCTCCCCAGTCAGTATATCAGGTGGGTGGGCTGGCACCAGGCAGGTGCAGGCCAGCTTCTCATCCTGTAGCTACTGCATCTGCCTTCTGAGAGTTTCTCACGTGGATCCAGCAGCAGCAATCACACACACACCCCAGCCTACTCCTGCTGGGGTGCTCAGCCACAGCCTGCTGCTGTCCTACAAAGCACAGCCCCTTTCCAGGGAACTCGGCAGCGGAAATGGCCATTAAAGTTGAACATGACTAACTGTCAGAGGGAAGGAGCGACAGTGGGAACCCCAGATGCCACCATCAAGCCGCCTGTCAGCACCAGCCTGCTGGTTTCCCAGGGTGTGCTGTCCTGAGTGGGGGGTAGCGATCTGCCCAGGCAGGCAGGGCTCTGGTGTTTGGCCGGCCTGTCAGCTGAAACCCAGAGGTGAGGCTGGTGTCACTCGGAAATCAGGGCATGACAAGTACAGCCAGATAAAGACAAGAGGATGAAGAGGAGGTGCTGGATGGGGTTGGGGGGAGCTGGCCAGCCGGGCCTTTACCCCCAGGGCCTCATGTGGAAAGGAAGCAGCCCCTGTTCTGTTCCATGTCAACCTCACTGTCACTGGATTGTCGGCGAGATTTCAAACAGATAAATGCCCCTTTGGGAAGCTGGAATGCCTTGGCAGACAATTTTAGGCCTTGATTTGATTGATAAATCCTTTGTGACAGGAGGGGATGAAAGAGGCCCCCGGTTTGGTACATATAAATAGGAAATTAGCTGGCAAAGTTGTCAAAGATAATTAACTTTCCGATTCTGCGGGTCTATTCAGGTTGACATCCTGAAATTATTTAGGAATGCACATGTCAACGCTCTGACAGAATTTGGGGATGATCAGATAAACAGATTTGGAGATGCTTGATTGTAAAGTGATGTAAGCGCTTAGCTGGTGTTTTATCACTGTCTCTGCTCACTGCGTGCCTGCTGCAGGGAGAAGGGTTTGTTACGTGGGTGGGAGAGTGAGGTGGGGAGATGGAGCTTCCTTTGCGATCACTAAGTTGAGAATTCCTAACCCTCATTTCAACTGGGATTGCCCTTGGCTTCAACCCCTGGATTTGCCCACTAGGCTGTGCCTTCAGTAGGAAGGGGAGCATTCGGGGGATCAAGCAACAGGTATGTTTTCCCTCTAGCAAGCTCCGTTTTGGTGAGGCCAGTGCAGTGTGCAAAGCCATTCAGAAGTTGCTGCTGTTCCGTAAATTTGGGTAAATCACCAGGTCTGAATGTAGGTAAATCACATGCTGTTAAGAGGATAAGAAAACTTCTTGGGCAATTCTACCTTGTTACTGGGAATTTCCTCTTTGAAAAGCAGATCTGTCTAAAGCCAGAATTCTTCCAATGAAGAAACATCTTTCCTCCAGGTGGATGATAGTGGATGAGATTCAGCATTTAATGAGCAATAGGACAATATATTGTGTGATTGGTTTATTTTAATCTCCACTTCCATATGAGGTATGCCTTTCTCATTTGACTGATGAGAAAACATACTTAGAGAGGTTTAATCAACTATTTGAGGTGACTCAGCCATTAAAAAAGGTGACATTCATATTTGGACTTGGGTTGGATTGGCTTCCTCTCTCCAACACTACCTTCCAGTTAATGGGCTCATAGATTCTTAGAAGAGTTTGGGGATCATCAAATCCAAGGTTCAGCAACTGATGACCCTTGTTGGCTAAATCCATCCCACAACCTGTTTTTTTGTTTTGTTTTGTTTTGTTTTGTTTTGTGGGTACCGGGGGTCGACCTCAGGACCTCATGTGCCAGCAGGCGCCCACGCCGCTGAGCGATATCACTGGCCCTTTTTTTGTATATCGATTCCGGGAGTCGAACTCAGGCCCTCACACTTGCCAGGCAGGCACTTACGCCGCTGAGCCATCTCACCAGCCCCTCACAACCTGTTTTTGAGTGGCCCATGAGCTAAGAGTGTTTTTGCACTTTTAAATGGCTGGGAAAAGAGCTAAAGGAAAAACTTCACAGCATGTAAAAACTACACAAAATTCAGATTTGAAAGTCCATAAATAAAGTTATATCAGAACAGAGCTTTTCTTATTTATGTATCATCCGTGACTTCTTTCGTGCCACTGTGGCAGAGTTGTGTAGCTGTGAGAGGGACTCCAGAGTCTTCAGAACTAAAAATATTTTCCATCTGCTCCCTTAAAAAGTGTATTTTGTGCTTCTTGGCTTAGTTCTGTGTCTCAATAAATACACATTCTCCATGCTCTGAACATAGCAAGCACTGGGTGAAACTCAACAGGCATTATTGCATTTATCCCGTCAACTACTCAAGGTGAGAGCTAGTAACTATTCTGTCACACCAGTAGGGAAACAGATTCAGAAAGTTTCAGGAAGCTGGTCAGGCTAGTAGCAGAGCCAGGATTCATGGCCGCATCTGCCTGATCTTACACTCAAAGTTCATGCTCCAGGAGTCTTCCATGTAATGCCCTGTTGCTATGATTTCATGTTACCATGATGTGGCTTCTCTGGGCTAGGTTCCTGTGACACTGTGGTGATTACCAGTGCTGGAGAGAAAATGGCCTTCCAGAATATCTATGTCCTAATCTTTGTGATAAAAGGGGCTTTGCAAGATGTGATTATGGATCTTGAAATAGAAAGATGATTTTGGATTATCCAGGTTGGGCCTAAGGGCAAGCACTTTTATAGGATGGAGACAAGAAGATAAAGGAGAAAGAGATGAAATACCGGAAACAGAAGTTGGAGTGTTTTGGAGCCACAAGCAAAGGAGCTCTGGTGGCTTCTAGAAGCTGAAAATAAATGAAGATTCACGTAAGAACAACAGAACTGCAGGAGATAGTTGCTTTAAACTATTAAATTTGTGATAACTTATTACAGCAGCCACAGGAAACTAACACAGCTACCAACTCCTTGTCTTCAAGCCACTCGTGGTCTGGAAAGAGACCCATCCAACAACTGAGGGAGCTTTCAAGGGGACACCTGTGCTGTAGATATTAAAAATAAAGTGGAAGAACATGTTTTGAGCATTGTCAACTCCAAAGCCCTCCTAAAGAAGATATAGGGGCTTGCAAAATAGAGCCACACCCTAAATGAGGTCTCTTCTTTATTCCAGTTTTGGGGGCTGGATGCTGGCAATTTCCAGGATCAGCTACAGACCATAAGGCAACCAAAAACAAGAACAAGAGGCAAGTTCCTCCAAAGTTGTCATGTTCATCTTGGGCTAAGCTGTGGCTTTCTGGCACGTAGTACACATCTGACATTATGCCCCTCAGCGAGTTTTTTTCTCTTGGTTATTGAGGAGCTGGACTTTTGCAGAAGAGAAATCACAGTCTTGCTTGCATTTTATTAGTATTGTGACCATTTGCAAATTAATTTGGACGGCAATATAATTTTCCTCTTGTATAGAATTCAGTTTTGATTACTGCCATGCCACTGAAGTGCCAGCTTTCACAAAAGCTCTTATTATGAGAAATTAAGATACCTTTCTCTCTCATCCAAATAAAATAAGCATATGGCAATGGGATGCAGTTGAATTAAAAAAATCATTTAATCCAGGGAACATAATTATTTGAATGAAACTGGAGAAGAGAAACTCAATCTAGAGCTTGAATGTTGACATGAAATTTTGAAGGCTATTTTCACTCATCACTGACTTTTAATAGCTCTTTGTAGAGAATAATTTGCAGCATAAACCTTGTTAATGTGATATTGGTTACTTCAAAGTCATGTTGGATCCCAAGCAAGAGCCACAGTTGGAGGGTCCCGACATGGGGGTATTTAACCACAGGCTGCCTTGACTTTTATTCTTTAAGAGTGGCCATATGGCTTCATTTTTAAGAGGTCATGTTAGAAGAGTGCAGAAAAGTTCACTGATGTGTGTGTACCATGTGTGGGTCTCTTCTGTTCACCCCACGTGTGTGTCCCGCATGCGTGTTTGCAGCATGGTTCATGGACATGAGGGAATAACCCTCATTTTCAATGCTAGACCATGTGCCTGGACTATCGTTTCAAAAGATAAGGTCACTGTCACCTATGCCTTGGGAAATTAGTGCTTTGGTGTACACCCTGCCTGATTCCCAACTGCTGGCCCCTATGTATGACTCTTCTAAGTGCTTTATCTGACTACTGGAGGGATTTTTCTGCCTGCATCTGGGAGTAAGCTGGGAATGCTTAAAAATTATAGCTTTCAGTCAATGACTCGGGTGAATGGTTGTTATGGTTTGTATCTAGATGTCAGCCCAAAGCCTCATGCACTTTTATATGGGGCTTTTTCAGAGGCAGGTGAATCTAGAGTGTGTGACTGATTCGTAGTGCAGTGCTGGGATTAAGGTGCTGGGATTAAGGGTGGTGATTGCTGGATCAGTCTACTGATCGGACTGACACTGCTCTAATCCCAGCAGTCTGGATAAAACAAAAGGGACAGAAAGAGACTTGCCTCCCCCTTTTTTGCTCTTGTTTGTTTTTGCTGTCTTCCACCATGAAATGTTGCCCCTTTGCCATGTGCCACCCTGCCTTGGACACAGCTGATTATGGGCTGAAACCTCTACAAACTGTGAGCTAAATAAACCTTCCCTCCTTTAACTTTGGGTGTTGGGTATTTTGTCTCAGCAACAAGAGAAAAGACAATGGTGGACAGATACAGGCAGCATGGACATCCTCACGGCTAGAATAGCTATGTTCTTTGAATGGCTTTTTTCTGTTCTCTTAGAACCACCTCCACCCTAGCAAGAGCCGTAGTTGTCCATAGTGGTAACTAGCTTGAAACTTTACCATTTCCCAGTTTCATTCTCCTTTCTAACCCATTCTCCCCCTTCTCAATGGCTTTTCACGAATTAACCTCCCAGGTAAATCGTTTGCGCCCAGATCCTCATCTTGTTGTCTTTTGGCAAGACATCAAATAAAAACACTCGTGTATCACCCATCTGTCTGCTTGCTGGCTCATTAAAGGCTTATTGGGAACCTGTTCAGAGATGGCAGCAGAAAAGCAGGTCAGAGAGTGACCCTTGATGGGCAGACAGAGGTTAAGCCAGCAAACAGACATGGAAAATACAAATTTACATTGTGCCTGTGTGCCCTGCCGGAAATAAACAGGGTGTTGGGAAAGAGCAATGGGAGAATGTTTACCTGGAGTACTCACGGAGGGGTCTGCTGTGAGCTGGTGACACTGAGCAGAGGCTGGAGGTTGGGAAGGAGCCAGACATGCACAGGTGAGGAAGTGTGCATAGGTTTTGCAGGAGGATACCAAGTGTGGAGTGGTGAGCACAAGGAAATGACAGAATTTTATACCAGAGCCAAGACGATTCGGGCTCTGATGGGTGATGTTAAGAGCTTATATTTTAAGAGGAGACAGCAACTCAAGTTAAAATCCCCTTGAAAAAACCAGACCATTTGCAAGTGAACATAACCATCTGAAGTCATTGGGCTACACTTGAGGTATGGTTGAATCCGTAACTACTAGACTAACTGATCATTATCGCTGATAAGGCCTTAATTCAGGGCAGGAAATAATAAAGTTGGGTATAAAAAGAAATAAATAGTGTTCGATGCGAACTTTCTTAACGCTGTCTTTGGCAAAACATCTCTTTTTAATAATTTTAGCAGCCCGTCAAACCAGGACTGTTTGCATCCTTGCTTCCTAAGATGAGAAAATGCACGATCAAGGAGTCTGGGTCACTCACCTAAAGTTAAGTGGGTTACAGGGCTTAAGGTGAGATTTGAACCCAGATCTCTCTGGCTTCTAGACTGGTGATCTGCAGTTATTAATCCACACTGCCATCTTTGCCTTGTTAAAAATATTGTCTGAAAGCATCAATAAACAGTGACTGTCCAAGAAGAAAATTCAGCTGAGATCTTTTGATTCAGTGAAGAAAATGAGAATTGGTTTATTAACTTAATTGCTATTTAACTCACAGGTTTCCTGTTCAATAATGTATTAGCACATTTCGATTATTTCAGCTTGTCAAGTTTGAAGTCAAGCCTTTTCTCTGCTTCTATTGTTATGCTTAAGGCTCAATACCTGCAGTGCGTATGAGTGGACTGAGCACCCTGCAGATACTGTGGTTCGTTGAGCTTGGTGTGTTCCTAGGCAAAACCCAAAAAGCAATCTGGAGTACTATGTATTTGAGTTACGACTGCCTAACATAGGAAATGAAAGTCTTCTCTTAGCTGACTTGTATCTCTATGACTTGTTTAATTAGAAAAAGCTTTGACCATCAACTGTAGACAGTTAAAGTAGTTCAATACTCTCTTTATAACCCTTATCATTTGGCAGCAGAGAGAGAAGGAAGAGGTGGGAATGTAAACAGTGGAATCTTTTTATTACACTCTACCCCACCCCCACCCCACCTACTATTGACGGGCAATTTGGGACTTTCTTAGAAAGTAGCTAAAGACGTGGTTGTCACTCCCAAGAAAAGTCTTGGGTGGGGAGCTGGGGTGCTGTATGGGGACTGTGGGTGGGTGGAAGCCACTGAATTCTGGCGTCCTTGATAGATGGATTGATATTTGGAATCATTTTGTATTTAATATTAGTAATGTAAACTTCAGAAGCAGAGTCAAATAAACTCAGCTGATTTTAATAGTTTCAAGGCATTGCCACTTAACTCATCCATTTAGAAATAATCATTAAGCACCTACTAGGTGCTAGGTAGGGAGGATATACCTGTGAGAATATAGAAGGTCTCTTTCTCTGTGGAGCTTCAGTCCAGTGGGAGGTTCAAACAAGCAAACAAATGCCAGGCATTCACACATGTTATGAGAGTGCTAAGACACAGTAGAGGGGTAGAGGCCAGGGCTGAGGGAGGATGACAGCTAGCTAAGGTCTTGGTGTTTAGGGTGACCCATGCAAAGGTGTGGAAGAGCTTCTCACAAAAGGAGACTAGTACATAGATTAAAAAGTCCTGTGACGGCTCAACTTGTCAACTTGACTTGAGAGATGGCTAAGAGATTAGTAAGCTTGTTTCTGGTTGTGACTATGTGGGTCATGGGGGAATGACTTTGGAATATATCTGGTTCCCGGCCCCTTCCTCCCTTGCTCTTTCCCTGTCTTTCCATTTCCTGGTTGCCATGAAGTGAGCAGCTTTTCTCTACCATGCCCTTCTGCCATGGTGTTTCTCAAATGGAGCCAGATAACCATGGACTGAAACCTCTGAAACCAGAAGCCAAAAATAAACATTTTTTTCCTTTAAATTGTATAGTCAAGTATTTGGGCACACCAGCAAAAAGCTGACTAATACAAATCCCAAGGAAGGAATAAACAGTGTATATAAAGAACAGAAGTAAAGACACATGTATAGAACCAGGGAACAAGCAGGAGAGGGGCAGAAGGAGCTGTTGGTTGGGTGGGGAGTGTGAGGACTTTACACTAAATCATATTGTAAAGGCTTAGAAGGTTTTGATTAGATGTATGATATGATTTGATGTTCATTTTGAAGTGCTCATTCTGGCTCTTTAGGGGAGCAAGGCCAGAACCATACACCAGCTAAGGAACCATGGCAGCTGTCAAGAGGGGAAGCTCTGGTGGCTGGCATCAGGCCATAGGAGGTATGGAGGGATCAGTGGGTGGATGTAGGAGAGGCTGTGGGGAATTGCTGATGAGTCAGATGGCAGCAGGAAAGGAAGGGACCTGGGACCTTGGTGATGGAACAGAAGGACAAGGTGGGTGTGGGCACTGTTTCCTGGGACAAAGATCACTGAGGGAGAGGCTGGTTCAAAATACACATCAAGCACTGTGTTGGTCTTTGGGGCTTAGACACACAAAAGTACAGTTATGTGGAAGTTCTGGGTGTCTCTCTAGATTAGTTAGCATTCTGTTCTAGGAGTTTTAAAGATCAAAAATTAGAACTCACACTGGTGAAAATAACTACAGCATAATAATGTCCAAACATTGTTTTGGAATAATCATGTTTTTTCTTTAGGTTTTCATTGATAGTTAGAAGAAATTCCACATTTTTCTCTTAAATAACATAAATTTTTGATAAACACTTTAGCTTTGAAATAGGGAGTGAGGGAGAGACAGAGGGAGGGGGAAAGAGAGAAAGAGAGAGAGACAGACAGACAGACAGGGATAGAGGCAGAGAGAAAGTGACACAGAGACAGAGAGAGAGAGAGGGAGAGACAGAAAGACAGACAGATGGAGAGAATCTTATGTCTTATATTCTTATCTCTCAGGTTCTCTGTATTCTATTAACTTTGCAAGGGATACAGAAAGGCTTTGAATTTGGTGCTTGTACCATTATAATTGAGTTTGGCTTATATAACAGAAACTGTTCTACAGTGGTTTAACCACATATGAATTTATTCTTACAAATCAAAGAATAACTAGAGTTAGGCAGTCTAAGCTGATATGGTAGCTATCTGAAGTCCTTAAACCATATGACTCTGCTATTTTTAGCATGCTTCCAATAGACTGTCCATGATGGCTGTCCAAACTCTAGCTATTAGGTATTCATTCCAGGCCACAAGAAGTATAAAGGGATATTTTTTCTTCTTAAAGTTTGTCCTGGTTAATCTTAATTGTCAACCTGATTGATTTGGGAAGCACCTAGGGAATTAGTGAAGCACACTTCTGGGTGTGTCTGGCTGGGTCAGGAAAGAGTGACCTGTGTACTATATCTAGTCCTTTGCTCCTTCCTCTCTGATGCTATCTCCTGTTTTGCTTCCCAGCTGCCATAAAGTAAGAAGCTCTGCTCTGCCCTACCTTTCCACCATATTGTTTTTGCTTTGATCCAGCTGATCACCAACTGAAACCTCCAAAACTGTTATCTAAAATAAACCTCTCCTTTAAGTTGTGCATGTTGGGTATTTGGTCAGTGATGAAAAGATAACACAAAGGTCATTTTTGGAAGTTACCTCATTGTCACATGACTATACCTAGCTGCAAGGGAAGCTGGAAAATGGTCTTTTAGCACAGTGCCATTTGCTAAGAAAGAAAGAGACAATGTAATTAACAAGCATCTAGGAGTATTCCTTCCATCCTGGTGTACCCACTTCCCTTGTCCAAGACCACATATCCTTCAACACAAGGTTGAGGCTGAGACTTCACTAATTGTTATTTATTCTCTTACTTTTTTCTTTCCTATGGTCAGCTCTTCTAATAAGTTTTTCTCAAACACTCAGAGCTGTTTGTTTTCCCAGTTTTAGTGCAGGCACCATTCTGTGAGTTCTGCAGAGCATTATGGGGAAGACAAGAACAAAAGGGAGCCTTAAGCCCCAGATTTTCACCCTGCAATGTGATCTCCAGCCAGCTTCCAAGACTCAGCATGTTTTGTGTAGGCAGGACGGAGAGAGCACCACCCGAATTTTACACCTAATTCACAATAAAATAGGCACAGGGCCTTCTAGGGGTGCTTATTTTCCCAAAAAGCTGAGGCTGCAGAAATCCATCCACTATGCCAGGGGAGAAGGATTCACCCATTTAGAAGAAACTGGTGATGTTGGGAAAGAGCATTTTAATTTTCAATATCCATTTTTAACACAACCCAGTGGAATATCTTTGCATGTGTCCTCAGATTCTCAGAGAAGAACTTTAAAGACTTTTATGCTGCCAGCCAAACTGCATTTTAAAAATAAGATGAACTTTGAGTAGCAAGACCTCCGAGCTGTTTCATTGGCATGGACATGTGGCTTTGCGAGGCTCTGCAGTGAGGACTCCTCTCTCTCTAAGGAGCCATCCTCCTTCCTCTGCTGGCAACTGCATGTCCATTTGATAATGTGACTGGAAACCTGGACCTCAGTCTTAGGGGCAGTGCAGGTACTATTTGGGGGTCATATGTCATCATAAAGGTAGAGTATGGCTCACTCTGAAACAGGTGCCAGTTAGCTCAGTCTTGGACAAGCTATTTCCTGTGGCCTGATACTTGTGTCCCCTCAAATTCATATGTTGAATTCATATGTTACCTACCCCCCTACACAGGGCTACCTAGTAGGAGGTAGAGCCTTTGGGGAAGTGATCAGTCTCTGCTGTCATCAACAGCACTAGTGTCCTTATTAAAAACAAAGAGCCCAAGGGGTCTCACTTGCCCTTTCCCCAGTGACAGTACACAGAAGCCAGCTCTGTATGAACCAGAAAGTGAAGCTTACCAGATAGCAAATCTGCAGGCACCTTGATCTTGGACTTCTCAGCCTGCAAGAGTACGAGATAAATTTCTGTTGTTTGTAAGCTTCCTGGTTTAAGGGATTTTGTCCAGCAGGCTGAATGCACTAAGACTTCACCTCAAGTCTCAGAGTCCCGGGCTCCTCTCACTTTAGATCACTTGGAGCTCACTGTGTTTCTGAGAGGGGTGAGTGGGTGGGAAGCTCCATTATCCCATAGCTGTGATGCCAAGATGGATGTTATGCCTTGTGTCTAGATGTCCTCCCAAAGCCTCATGCAGACATAGGAGGGGCTTTTTCAGAGGTGGCTGGATCTAGAGTGTGTGACGCTGGGATTGATTCATGGCGCAATGCTAAGATCAAGGGCACTAGGATTAAGGGTGTCAGTGCTACCTGCCCTAAGTAGCCTGGGTAAGATATAAGTGATAAAAAGAGCTGTGGTTGTCCCTTGTTGCTTTGCTACCTTCTGCCCACCATGAACTGTTTCTCCTCTGTGATGTCTGTCTGCTGTTCCACCCTGCCTTGGAGCCAGCCGATTATAGACTGAAACCTCTACGAACTTTGAGCTAAATAAACCTTTCCTCTCTTCACTTTGGGTGTTGGGTATTTTGTCTCAGCAACAAAAAATGTAACACAGACAACAGGGTTCTCAGCAGGAGTCACAGAGCAGCTTTCCCAAATCAGGCACCTCCTTCCTGACCTGCATGGGGTAGGCACTTTGCCTGCATGTTTTCTGAAGTCCTCATAGTAGCCTGATGATGTAGATGCTGTATCCACCTTTTTCCTGCTGAGGAAATCGAGGCTGAGGTAGATGAGCAGTTGGTTCATATTCCCCTTCACATAAGCAGTGGATCCATGGATGGCACTCAGACTTGTGCTACCAATACATGGGACTTCTTTCAGCAAAGTGATTCTCAACATGGGCATCCAAGACAAATTTAAATTTGAAAATGAGGGTGGACTTGATTGTATTTGGGTGGCAAAAACACCAGTTCCATGTGGTTCAACCCTGTGGGTAAAATAATAACTTTCCAGCTCATCGTACTCCAACTGTGGCTGGGCAAACGTGGTTATTGCAAGACTTCTCTGTGTTTATATCTCACTCAAATGGATATAATGCCCTCATCCTAAACATATAGGCATTGCCAATAGACTTGATCATTACCCTGCAAAATATCTACCTTCTCTTCTCTTTTTTGCACCCACAATGAACTACTCTCTTACAAGGGGTAGGAAGAGTATTGTCCAAGCAGTGGGCCTTTCGTGTAACTCCAAAGTTGCATAGAAAATAATAAGCACCTGCCCAGCATGTCTAAAGCTCTGAGTTTGGTCCTCAGCACCACAAAACAAATAAACCATTATTGATACATTTAAACACGAAAGTATTTATGCCCAAATGAGTTTTTGGTAACAAGATTCACAGTATAAATGTGATCTCTCAAACAATGCAGGAAAATGTGACCAGGATATCCTCGGATTATATTAATGATGGTGAAGTAGGCCTGAGTTTTGTTTTGTTTACTCCCTGTTTCTTCACACTTTTAAGGGCTTTCTTATTTTCCTGTGTGTTACATTACTTTATACAACAAAAAGAAAATCAAATACCGAATATCAATAACCACAGCCACTGTGTGTGACCAGTGAAGGCCAGAAGGCTGAGTGGGGCAATCACAGAACATTGGCATTTGGGGGGCCTTGAGATCCTTTGACTGTCTCCCAAAAGCTATGCACCTGCTCCCATAGAAATGTACAATTATACATCATTTTGCCTATAGATTTAGAGCAGGAAGGTAAACTATAGCCTGTAAGTCAAATCTGGCCCCTGGCATGTTTTTGTAAATAAAGTTTTATTGGTATACACCTACAACCATTCCATTGCACATTGCCTGTGTCTGCTTTCTGGCCTTGGGCAGAAGTGAGTAGTAGTGATAGAGACAGTGTGGACTGCAAAGCCTCAACCTTTGGCTTTCTGGCCCTTTACAGAAGAAGTTTATCAGCTTTTGAATGGAGAGCACCAAAGCCCGGCAGCTCTGAGGTCCAGGTTTCCCTTGGTGTGGAGATTAGAAATTCTGGATGGCAGGAAAGTGTTGAGTCTCCCTCTGTGGACGAGGATGCTGGCTGCAGTGTGGGAGGGTGGGAAGCTGGAGCCCAGGTAGGAGCAAGCTTTGCAGAACAGTTCAGGAGAGAGATCCTTGAGGGTGAGCTTGGGCAGAGGTAGGAGGACCCGCCCCTTTCCAGTTCTGCTGTCCTCCACTCTGCTTCTCAGCACAGCTCTGCTCCCTGTCGAAATGTAAAGCAACAGCTCCAGCAGCTAAGGTCTGCACTTGACCAAGTGTGGCTGGGCTCCATGCAGACATCATCAAATCAGCCCCTCCAAGGGTCCTGGTTGGCAGTGTGCTGAGCTCAAAGCAGGGGAATTCCCTTGCACACGTCTGCTTTGCGCAGTGCTTGCTGGCTTTCAAAAGATCTAAACCAAAAACTGAAAGAAAAAGACTAAAACCCTGTGGGGTTCACAGAGCAAGTCAAAGAGCAAGAGCTTATTGTCAGCATTCAAACAACCGCTGCCTTTGAAAAGTGAGGGCTTGACAGTTCTGCACAGGGACAAAATCAGGACGCAGTGAGACTAGCTACTTTTGGTGCCCAGGCCCTGGGCTTTGCCTACAGTGCTGAGAGCTGACCAGAAACAAAAAGAAAAGCAGTGTGCGCCCTCCGATCTATGCCACCCAGACAGTCCCTGCCTGCCCCTACATGATGTCAGGTACAGTGGCCATGTCTGGATATGAGACTTTGGAAGCAAGTGATCATCTCTACCTTTGCCCTTAATCTTGTTTTAGCACTTGGGAGAGCTCATGCTATTACTAGCCATGCTTGTGCCCTGAAGGAGTGGCCTTGGCCTGTGTTATGGAGGTGCAGTGGCTAAGAATATTCTGGGGGGGTAAGAGGAGGTAGAAGAACCATGAGGTAATGGCAGAGAGGACCCCAGAGACAAACTTAGGGTGAGCATGTGTGAGCAGGTAGGGGCTGAGTGCAGGCACACAGAATGGACAGGTGGGCACAGTTAGCTGGTGCCCTGTCCTCCTAATTCCACCCATACGGATTCTACCCTGCTCTGCAGGCCCAGATGCAGCCTCAGAATCATTCTCAACATGGTTTATTTGTACAGCCAAAGCCATTGGGAGAGCAGGTTTAGAAGATGAATATTTGCTATCACCACTCAGCCAACCTAGGAGACATCCTGAGCAGTTATGTGGTGTGCTGGTGAGGAAGGCTGAGAAACGAGGTGAGTACTGATGGATTTAACAGTTCTGTTGGGGTTAAAGGCAGGATGCCAGCTGAAGTGGGTGCAGAGGCCCCAGCTGGGCAAGGCGAGACCAGGCAGAGAAGAAATGCTGATTTGCAGAGCACGCTAACTGGAAGTCTATAAAGTGCATGCATTAAGTTCAAGGGCACTGAGGCTGGCAGCTCTAAGTGTCGGGCAGGAAAGGGAGGGACAGGGTCATTGGTGGAGCAACAATGGAGAAATTGGAACCCTTCTGCATTGCTGGCAAGAGCATAAAGTGGTTCAGCCACCGTGGAACACAGATTGAGGTTTCTCCCAAAGAGAAATATATTTGTAGAATTACCATGTGGCCCCGCAAACCCTACCTAGGTACATATCCAGAATAAAAACAGGGACTTGAACACACCCATGTCCATAGCAGCACTCTGCTTGTAGATCTAAAGGCCGAAACAACCCACATGTCCATAGGTAAATGGGTGAGTGGACTGTGGTCTGTCCATACAAGGGCGTATAATTAAGTCATAAAATGTAATGAAGGACCGATGTAACATATAGCATAGATGAATCACAAAACATGATGCTGAGTGAAAGAAGTCAGCCACAAAGGGCCAGGCATCGTGTGATTCCACTTCTACGAAATACATGAACCAGAATATAAAAACCCATAAAGACAGAAATGAGATTGGTGGCTGCCAGGGCCGGAGAGTGGGGGATGGGGAGAGACTGCTTAACAGGTAAGGCGTTTCACTCTGGAATGATGGAGATGTTTTAGAACTAGGTGTGGGTAGTGATTATGTAATATTGCGAATATACTAACCACTGAATCGTTCACTTTCAAGTGGGTAATTTTATGCTGTGTGAATTTCACCTCAATAAATTATCCCAAAGAAGAAGGACAAGAAGGAGAAGGTGAAGGGCATGGCCTCTCAAAGTCTCCACCTCCCGGGTAATTCTAAGCACCTCTTTTCATCCAAACAGCATGTGCACTGTGTCCTGTACACAGGTTGTTATTTTAATCCTTTCATTTTTTTCTCTCTGTGTTCTGTCACTATATGCCATTGATATACTCCTGGTTTCAAAGCTCTTGAACCCGTCCCTTTCTTTTCTGACTCTGCTACCACTTTTCTCTGGGACCATTACTGTCTTAGTTACTTTCTCATCACTGAGGCACAGTACCTGACACCCACAGTCTAAGGAGGAAAGGTTTATTTTGGCTCATGGTTTGTAGTGATTTCAGTCCATAGTCACCTGGTTCCCAGGCAGGGTGGCATGGCAGAGGGGCATGGTGGAGGGGAAACAGCTCATAGCATGGTGGACAGGAAGCAGAGAGAGAGAGAGAGATTAGGAAGGAGGAAGGGAGACTGACCCTTCAGGCCATGCCCCCAGTGAGCCAGCTCCTCCAACCAGGCTTTACCTCCCACTGTCACATTTAGCTATAAATCCATCAGTGGATTAATTGATGAATATCACTCTCCCATGGTCCAGTGACCTCACAAAAGCCTCACCTATGATCACTTGAGGGTTCGTGGGGGGACATCTAGATATAAACCATAACAGCCACAAACCCAGACTTGGAAATATCTTTTCTCCTTGCCTCCATTTCCTCATCTCCAGCCCATCCTCTTCCTTCTCACCTGGAAAACCTCCCTAAGACACTCTTGGGCTGTAGCAGGCTGCTTTGCCCTAGATCACTGCTGGATCCCACTCCCTCTGGAAGAGAGTTCCAGCTCCATGTGTGGCATGAGCAGCTGAAGAAGACCGTGAACTTGGAGCTGATGCCCCAGAGCTTATTGGTACCGCAGTCTTGCCTTGGCTGATTCCCAGGCACATTAATAAACACAGGCTTGGGTTTGTTTTCCTTTTGTTTGGCTTACCCTTTAGCTGCATGGTGGTAGGGGTAGTTGCATCCTAGGACTCAGTGAGAATTGCTTGAGAAGACTTGAAGCTGACAGAGTTTTGGGCAATTGGCCTGGCAGATCTAGGACAAAGGACTTCATTAGAGTCTTCTTAAATAGAAAATTGCATTAACCCTAAGACTCTGTGTAGATCTGATGCATCAGGCATCATCATCCCTACTACTACCACCACCATCATCATCGTCATATCATCATCATCATCATCACACAACTTTCCAAAATCCTCATCAGTGGGGCCCAGTGTTTTGACCCACTGATTCTAGTGTGTGTGAGTGAGTGTGTGTGTGCATGTGTGTGCGATACCAGTTTTAGCACTTGCTCATGCCTGATGCATGATGGCCTCCACGCCATGGTCTGGGCTGGGGCTTCTGCCTGGAACTCCTTTCCTTTTCCTCCATCAGGCTACTTGTATCTCCAGGTCATACTCTCTTCCTCCGTATGAAGAGTACCCTTTGGTTTGGATGGACGGTGGAGCATTTTTCCAAAGATTTCTCAGACTCGAGCTGCATCTATAAAACCTAAGGTGATCTTGAGAGCTAGAGAGGGGTGGAGACCCCAGATCTTCTTGCCCTGGCTGCTGAGCCATCAACCAAAATTCAAAATACACATGTAGCTGTGCATCCCACAGTTGGCCTGGGAGACTACACATTGGGGTTTGCTAAATTTAATCATGCAAATATTTGCATTCACATGTTCTAGGAAGCCTTAAATCTCTGAGCACAGTGCCAGGCTTGGGTGGGCATTCCTTATGGAGGGAGTAGGGGGAGATGCCTGCCTGACTTCGGTGTAGCTGATCCAGGCTCTTGACTCCCTGCCTTGGGGCAGACCTGCTTGTCCCCCACAGTCACAGATCTGGTTGCTGTTGAGCAGTGTCACTTTGTCCTTTGATAGCTCAGGTTGTGTCCTGGAGGCCTGATGAGGGATGAGGACCCCGAGGAGGCAGGAGTCTGACAGTTGATTCCTTTGTGATCATGTGACAAGAAACGCAACTTTTTGAATAGCCAAGCAAAAGCAAACTTCTTCCCCTCTTCTTTCCCTCCATACCTCCCTGCCTCCCGCCCACCTTCTTAACTAACTCCAGCCTTAGATGTGGTTGAAACAGAACCTATAATCCTCAGTCTTGGCTGGGGTGCTACAAACAGTGTTTGGTTTATTACTTCCTTGAATAAATATTCATTTAGCATCTGTTCTGTGCCAGGGATTATGCCAGGTATTAAGAGTACAAAGCGAAGCCTGTGAATGTGGCCACTGCCCTCCTGAAGTTCCCCATGTGGTAGGGATGGAACACGAAACAGGCATTTTCCTGGTAAGGGGAGGGCTGGGGAGGCTTCTAGGAGGAGATGAAGAGTGAGTGGCTGGGGAAGAGTATCGCAGACCACTGGAACAGCATGTGCAAAATCTCAGAGGCAAAAGAGAGTGTGGCATATTGAAGGAAGTAAAAGGAAGTCATGTGGCTGCCATGGATGGAGAGCTCTATTGGGAAAAAGGGGTAAGGAACTAGGATGAAAGTGAGAAATGGGGCCAGATAAGTAGCTTGGCCTGAGATCCAAAGTACTGCCCCACCTTTAGAGCACCTGGAGGGAGTCCCCTCTGAGCTGGGCAGGGCTAATCACAGAGTTCCTATGAGTGCCAGCTCCCTCAGTACTTAGGAGGAAGTCACCCACTGCTACTCTGGATGCTGGCATCCTTGCCTACAAAGAAACACAGCTGGCCTGGCCATGCAGGAAGATGGTGGCTTGGAGGTGGAGCATTGGGCAGACAAGGCTCCCCTTGTGGAGATGCTGGTGCTTGGGTCCCCATGGGCCTCCGGCAGCAGACACCAGGCCTGAAAGTCTGGCAAATGAGCAGGCAGGTGGAGTTGAGCTGCTCCAAACTACAAGGTGAACACGTGCCATTGTATTCTGACTTCCTCGGTGGCGTGCAGTAGATGAGACCTTGGCTTTGGAGAGGAACTCTGCTGTCTGCTCACATGTTCATTTTCTCCAGGGTTGCTTCCTTGCTCTGTGCAAAGAGGTTCTAAGCACTGGGGAGAGCCAGGTGGGGTAAGCCAGAAAGATGTTATCCTCAGCTTCTGACCTTCCATCTAACCAGAAGGAAAGAAGTTAATCAAGAAATTCACGGGTTGTGGTCACCGTGGTCAGAGGTACTGGAAGGGATGAGTAGAGCGTTAACAAGGTTATTACATTATGGAAGTTTATGGCACGAATCTCAGAGCTACTGATTTTCAGAAGGGGAAGTTCCCAGATTCTTCTGGGCTTCAGTTCCCTCATCTGCAAGAGGTGAGGATTAAAGCTAAACTATGTCAGCAACAGTGGTTTTACACTTTGGTACCTCAGAATTGCCCAGGACTGTCTTAAAACTAGTGTGTGGGTTGCACCTGCACTGATTCAACCAGAATCTCTGGGGTTGAAGCCCTGGCACTAGAATCTCCTCAGTTTTTCTGATCCGTAGCCAAGTTTAGGACCCAGGTCCAGAGCCCACTGCCTATGCATCACCTGGGGTCTGGTTAAAAGGTGGATTCTGATCATTAGCCCTGGGACAGGGCTGAGGTCTGCATCTCCACGGAGGTCTTGGGCAGTGCTTTTAACTGGGGAGATTGTGGGCCCAGAGGACCTTTGCTGATGTCTGCAGCTGTTTTTGATCGTCACACTGGGAGTGTGGGTGCTGCTTGCATCTAGTGGGCGCTTGCATCCAGGGGTGCTGCCAGACATCCCATGGTGCCTAGGACAGCCACCACTACCAGGAAATTTCTGGCACCAAATGTCAATAGTGCGGAGGCTGAGAAATTCTTTTCCAGGGTGAGGCCACAGAACACACTCCAAGTAGCAGCAGCAGCCCCTTCTCTGGCTTAAACTCTGTCCCTGGACAAAATCATTCGAGGGAGACAGAGGTTGCCACACACAGTGAGCTGACGAAATTAACAAAGCAGCTGCCCAGAATCATGGGCATTAGAGAAGTGGCCTTCGAGTGTGGGTAAGGAAGGGGCATTCAGGAAGCCAAGTGAGAACCCCCACCTTGCCACCAGGTTCACTCAGCACAGACAAAAGCATTGAAGAAGGCGAGTGCATGAATTATTAACAAGCCTGGGTGTGAAAAGTGTCGCGCAAGCCTTTTTAACACAGTTTGCGATCGGGAGGAGGAAAAATGGGAAGGGACTTAATTGTCTCATTGACTTTTGCTGAGGAAACCCGGAGTCATCAAATACAGACTCAGGGGGCAGGGGGAGAACTCACGTGTGGCACTTTTCTCCTTTGCTTTTAAAATTTTTTAAAGGATTAACTTGTGACTTATGGCTCTAACGAGCCTCCCGGTGAAGGGGTTGAGATCTGGACGGAGGGTTCACAGCACAGTCACCCCTGCACAGCTCTCCCTAGGTCCCTTCCAGCCTGTGTCCCTGCCCTGCTTCGAAACCCTCCTGGCTTCTCAGCTTGGAAAACCAGTGGCTTTCCTGTGTTTTCTCCACACTGAGGCTAGATTTTCCAAAACAAACATCAGATCACCGTGGCCTCTCGTGCTTATCACTGCCTCTGGGACCTTTGGTTATATGACTCCTCACTGCCTCTTCCATCTTATCTCTTACCTCTGCCCTCCTGGCACCCCCCCCCCAGTACTGGAGCACGTCTGTCACACTTACCCAGGACACACCAGGCTGCTCCTCCCCACAGCGCCTTTACAGTTGATTCCTGCTTCATGTGCATTGCTCACAAAGCCTGGTTCTCCCAGGACAGCGCCTTCAATGGCACCTCATTTCTGAGACCTTCCGGGATGGCCCTTCCTGCCTTCTGCCAACAGTAAAGAGGTGCTTTCTCCTCCTCAGGCTCCATTGCAGTCCGCACAAAGGATGGTGGTAAAACTGGGGTTGCCTGGGCCTCCAGGAGGGCCTGGCTATCATTTCCCTTTTTTCTCCTGGAAGGATAAAGGACCACACTCTACGTGGGAGGCTGGAAGTGGGGCAATGCCTTTGAGTCTCTACCCCTCTTACTCTGCATCCATCAGATAATAATGAGGTGAGATTACAGGTACTGTCATGGACTGGGGCTTGAGACGTGCTGTCACATGGTGCCGCTATACGACAGAGATCAGCACGCACAGTGACCCATTTTTGTAATATAGATGAAGTATGATCAAAATATACAGTGAATTATTAAATTTAAAACAATTTTTTTAACAGTAAAAGACACATTGCCATTAATCCCTCTGAAAATACTGCCCCGTGCTTCAAACCTTTATCCCTTTGCTCTCATCACTTTCAGGAGCAGTTCTGGAAGACTTCTTTCCTGAGGGTCTTTATGAAGTGTGATAAAAAATATGGTGAATGCTTCTGCCAAGCACCATCCAATAGGCAGCCTTGTAAAAGCATTACAGTGTGTCCTCATTTACCTTTTGCATTGAATCTGGCATCATGTGACTTCTAGCTGGCTCTTCCTCAAAGTCAGGGGGACCATGACAAGGAAGCATTTTGAATCACTTCAGAATATAAAGGTAGCCACAATGGCACAACTAAAGACACAGAAGAGGACTTCCAGAACTCCTTCAGAAAGTGGCAGGAACAAGGGCTAAGTGTGTTCAAAGTGAGGAAGAGTATTCTGGGGTGGATTCGTGGCAATGTGTCTTATTGTGATAATTTTTAAAAATTTAAACATCCACCATATTTTTTACATATATGCTTATATATTCCATCCCATGTCCATTGGCCTATCTATCTACCTCTTGGCTATAGAAAAAAATTAGGAAAAACTATCAAAATCCCAAATCTTCACTATGATTAGAGATGAATTTTACTGTCAACCTAATGTGTGTCTATACTGCTTTTGTTCATTCAATAAGCATACTTTTTCTGAAACAAAAATACAGACTAATAGTGCCACTGGGATCCCAGGAGCCTCCCTCTCAACCTTCTCAAGCTGGGGGAGATCCTGGTCTCGTACACCGAGCTCTGGAAAGCTCTCAAGGGCTCTGTGGCTCCTAGGAGCATAGTTCTCTAAATATGGTCTGTGGATCCCATGGTGTCACCAAGATTCCTTCGTGGGGTCTTTGAGATCAAAAATATTTTCTTGATAATATCAAAATGTTGTCTGCTGGTGTCACTGTGTTGCAGTGGCCCTGGCGGGCGGTCAAATTGCTGGTGCCTCAGCAGGAGTCCAAACAGCCGCTTGGAACTGCACAGGCCCTTGTCATGCCCTCTACTGCCCTGTGCTCGAGATGAGAAAGAGAAAAAACAAATAAAGCCAGTTTCTCTCCAGAATGTCTTCGATAAAGCAGTAAAAATGACTTCATATCTCAACACCTGAGTTCATATCTTTTAATATTTCGTGTGAGAAAATGGAAAATGCAGAGAAAACACTTCTGGCGCACAGCAAAGAGCAATGATTGGCCCAAGGAAAACTACCTGCGCGGTTGTTTGAGTTGTAAGCTGAGGTAGCCGCTTTTTACGGAACACCATTTTTACTCAGAAGAGCAACTGACGGACCGATTATGATTATTCAGACATGGGTGTTCGGCAATTTCTTGAAAATGAATAAAATGAGCCTGTCACTTCAAGGAAACCAACTGACAGAATTTTTGCCAATGCTGAAAGTCCAACTTCCAAGAGAAAATTAGAGTTTTGGAAAATTTGTATCTGTAACCCAGAGCTTGATAGCTTACAGATACTTGAATACTTTGGGGATGAGATCGGTGGTGTCAACAAAATGTGATTTTTTAAAATAGAGTATAAATAAAATGTGAAAATATTTGAAAAACTCTGTGTAACTCAGGGAGCCCATATTTTCCAAATGACCAAAGCATTGTGTGTTAAAACAGCCATTCAAAATGCATGGTGGACAAATGAATTATAATTGAATAGAACACAAAAAATTTATTGATAAGGTTTCACCTTCCACATTGCAACTAGTGATTAGGAAATACCCCCTGACGAGTTTTGGTGCAGTTTCAAAGAATGCTATCGCCAATTATCTGAAACAAACAAACAAACAAACAAACAAACAAAAAAAAACCACACCTTAAAAAACATTTGTCCTTTTCTTATTCTGTCTGGATTTTCTTTTATATACTTTAATCAAAAAATAGACTATGTCAGATTAAATGCAGGCGCTGATGTGAGAATCTTGCTTTTTTTTTTTTTTTTTTTTTATTAAGTCAGACATTAGAAAGGTTTAGGGCTGGTGATGTAGCTCAGTGGAGGGACCTCAGTAGTTTACAATTGTGTACCCAGGTGCTGAGGACAAGTTTGAGAACTGTTATGGTGACCTTCACCATGTCACCTTTGTGACCCTTCCCGTGCTCAGAGAGATGTGCTGTTCTTTTTAGTTGTGAATGCCTGCCACGCCAGAGGGTGTTACATTTCAGAGAATGATCACATTACAGTATTAGCTGAAGTTTTGCGAGGCTAGGGAATTTGGGATTTGGGAAGCTTAATGACTTGCATCATGGAAAGCCCTGCTGTGAAAAAGAGCACTAGGCAGCTTGTGGGACTTGAATGCCCACTGAGAGTTGCCCTTGGATGCTCCAGTCTTTCTCCCTGAACTCATAGAACCTGCAACTGTCAACTTTCCATTATGCAAGAGCCCCTGCCACAAATGAGTTTGTATGCTTGGTCCTCCTGCCACCCCTGGTGGTGGATCAAATTCGTGGGGTCTTCTTTCTTCTTTCCTGAGATGGTCCATTGGTTGCCATCAAGACATGAACTGACTGGCAGCCAATGAGAATGTCGGCCTTTATGCAAGCCTGCTCGCTCAGAGCTGCAGGCGTCTTCAGGCCTCATCTAACCTCCTCCTGGGGGTGAATTGTCATGGCCTAGGCCAGATGGACTCCCCCAGGAGGTTTGGCTCCAACGTCTTTGTCCTCTGAGCATCTGACACCCCCATGCTCACAGGCACCCATCTGTTCCTCTTGAAAATGTGTCTCAGCCATTGA
Organism: Erethizon dorsatum; assembly: GCA_028451465.1. Taxonomy (NCBI): domain Eukaryota; kingdom Metazoa; phylum Chordata; class Mammalia; order Rodentia; family Erethizontidae; genus Erethizon; species Erethizon dorsatum. The sequence goes on along the minus strand of CM051825.1, from coordinate 144,083,830 downwards.
TTTGGGATTATCTGGAATTTTCACAGCAAATGAAATATCTCTGCCCCATTTTCTCTGACACCCAGTTCCCAATTTCACAGGTGATGGGGTTGCTGGAAAGACAGAGTTTAATGGGATGCTAGTATCTTGGAGCTGCCTCAGACTGTGGTGCCTAAATCCTGCCACACACTGTTCTCTGGTCTCTTGAGTTTAGGAAGGTGTATGAGCAAGAGCAAAACTGAATGGAGATCAGGAAAGAAGGATGTGGGCAAAAAACCCTGCACTCCAAAATGCATGATTTCTATGATCAACAGAGGTCAGCCTGGGGGACTTCAGGGTAGCCACCTACCTAGCCTCCTTGAATCTTTGCTTATTTTTCCTCCAAACCAGGGAGAGGAATATAGTCATTGCAATTCAAGAAAAATCCAAATCAAGTGCACCAACTAAGGTTAAAGGAAAATAAAGAGACTAGGAAGATACATTTCTCTCAGATAGGAAGAAAGAGCTGGCTTTGGTACTCAGATCCTGATGGTCTCAATGACTTGGTCAATAATTGGACCAATAATTGGAGAAGGGAGAATGGAGATGGGAAGGCTGGTTCTCCTTCCATTTAGGGAAGTGGTTGGCGTAGGCAGGACCTGGAAGAAATAAGAATAGGTCCTTTTGAGCAGGAGTTCTCAGTCTCAGCACCTTTGGATTTTAGGTTGGTTAATTCCTTGTTGTGGGAGACTGTCACATTCATTATAGGACTTTCAGGATCATCCCTGACCTCTACCTACTTGGTGCCAGTAGAAACACGTTCTCTCCCCTCCAAAGTTATGACAACTCAAAATGCCTCCAGACATTACCAAATGTCACCTGAGGACAAAATCTCCCCCCAGGTGACCTTTGCTCTAGGATCACTGGAAGGATGTGATCTGTTCTTACCTTTTTGGGACACAGGAACTGGTGGCAATCAGTCTAGGGAAGGTCCTTCACTTTGGACAGCTAGTTGAAAAAGTTGTCCTGTGTGGGCAAGAGCTTGGGGAAAGATGGGCAGAGGGTTTCACCTACATGATTCCCACAGAAATAAAGTTGGCACAACTCCCTCCCTTTCAGAGAAAAGTAGAAATCTAACCTCCCTCTGCCACAGTCCCCATAAGGCAGAAGAAAGTGCATTGGGTGGGAATTGCAGAGTTCAATGGTGCAGTGTTTGGTTTATCTGTTGGTGACCCAGATATCATTCCAAGTACTGCTCATCAGTCAGGACTCAGAGTAGCAGAGCTTTCTGGGAAAATGTTTTCTGGCTACCCTATCTCACACAGCTTCTTTCTTCTTTGAAATCTTTCAACATTTGGTTAAAGGTCATCTGTGTTTTCTAATAATTCGAAAAGACCTTTGTGTCCACCCAAAGCAGGAAGGTTGTTAAACCTCTCATTTTCGTAACTTCTTTCACAGTTAGTTACAGAAAAAGTGTTTACTGATTTGTGTCCATCCAACCACCGTGGGTTTGCAGTATGGCATCCTAGAAGAGGGTTACAGTGTGGATTTTAATCTGGAAACCTTCAACAAGTGTCAGTTTCCCCATAATGGAAAGAAAGGAGGAACTCGTGCCAAAAGAGATTGGTAAAAGTGCAACCTGTTGTCTCAGGAAAAAATGTTGGCAATTCATCGAGCAGAGATCAAGTACAGCCCCATTTTATGAACTAGGAAATCTTCAGCAAATCGCTTAACCTCTTGGAGCCTTAATTGTTTAGTCTGTGAAATAGAATTGTAATGATCAGTGTATTATAACACTTTTATGACAATTAAGCAGTGTACATAATAAAGACATCCAGAAAGGGGCTCAGAAGGGAGACTACCAAACCCCCTGGGGCTGAATTGGTTAGAGTAAGGCACGTGAGCAGAGACATGATGTAGAGAGATGGGTCCCAAGAATATTTTGGGAGCTATGCAACTTGAAGTAGAAATATCTGTAGATTTTTTTAAAGGAAGTTGTATTTATTTAAAAATCTGTCTTCCATGTCTTAAAAAATAATCTAAGTAATTGCTAATTTTTGTTTGTTCGTTTTGGTGGCACTGGGGATTGAACTCAAGATCTTTGGACTAAGCTGTAATCACAAACCTTTTTATTTCTTATTTTGAGACAAACTCTCACTAAATCACCAAGTTGTCCAAGCTGTATTCAAACTTTTGGTCCTCCTGCCTCAACCTCCCAGAGTGCTGAGGCATGAGCAATTGCCAGTTTACTCATATAGGCTTTAAAAATTAGTCCATATTTCCATCCAATGGCAAATTAGTCAGAAATCTCCATGAAGGAGCCCACGTTTCTAGAAAGTACATTAAAAAATGGCTATATCTCCCCTTAAATTCTCAACAGCCTCTGGTTTCTTCTTCAGTCCCGCTCTGGTAGGGTCCTGTGTAGAGTCCATGTGTCCTCTACCTATGACTTTCTAAATGTGCAGAGATGTTGGGAAAGCTGGCTGGGATGTTAGGGGTGCTGGATAAAGTTTGTAATGCACGGATAAAGTTTGTAATGCATTTTTTTACTAAGAAAAGCTATGTGCTTGTTGGCCTGGACAAGAGGCAATCAAGGATGAGCTAGGACAATACGTGATTCCATCATTTAAAAATGTATACACGGCAACAGCTGTATCATGGAGCAACTGTACAAGCTGCAAAACAGACTTTGCTGAAGGTGCACTATTAGTATTTCTGGGGCCAGAGCCCAAACTGACTCATTACTGAAGTATTCAAAGCTGAACTCCCTAGCACGAATTTATAATAGGAATTGGTAGGGGTACTTTGTCCTCCGTAGACTTCCCAGCACCCAGAGAGGAGACTTGGGTTAGGAGCCAAAAGCTGGTGACCCCCAAAGAGGCCCCACTGCCTAACAGAATCTACCTAGTGAGTGGGTGGGTGTGTGGGTCTGGCTATGGGAGGCAGATAACTGGCACTCTATGTGCATCTTCTTTTATTAAACCTGAGATATTATTTGCAGACCATAAAATTCACCATTTTGAAAGGTAGACTATTGTTTTATAGTAAAGTTGGCAGTGGAAGCTACAGAGATTTCCCACATACCTCCTGCATGCATGCACAGCATCCCCCATTTCTAACTTCCCCCACCAGAGAGCCACTTTTGCACAACTGGTGAAACCACACTGATAAACCCTAATCACTCGGATTCCGTAGTTAGCCTTAGGGTTCACTCTGGGTGTGTGCATTGCGTGGGTTTGGGTAGATGTATAATGATACATATCCACTATTAAAGTATCATATAGAGAGTATTTCTACTCTTTTAAAAGTCCTCTGTGCTCAAATTCATCATTTTATAGTACACAATTCAATGTTTTTAGTGTATTAACAAAGCTGTGCAGTTGTCCGCGTATTTAATTTCAGAACACTTTCATGGACCCCTTGGCAGTTGATCCAAACCCCCTGCAATCTGTTCTTTGTCTGTATGGAATTGTCTGTTCTGGACATTTCATACAAATGGAATGATATGATATATGGTTTTTCTGACTGGTTTATTTCATTTTGTTTATTTCACTTAGTATAATGTTTTCAAGATTCATTCATATTGTAGCATGCATCACATCTTCATGATTTTTCATTGTTAAACAACATTCCATTGCATGAATGTAACACCTTTTATTTATCTATTCATTAATGGAATTAACATTTGGGTCATTTTCTATTTATTTTTAGCTACGATGAATAATATTACTATGAACATTCATGCAAAAGGTTTTGTGGAGACATATGCTTTCAATTCTCTTGGATGTATACCTAGGAATAGAATCATTGTGTCACATGTGACTCTAGGTTTAACACTTTGAAGAACTGCCAACCTTTTTACCAAAATGGCAGCACCATTTTACAATTTTGCTAGCAATGTATAGGGCTCTCACGGCTCCATATCCTTACCAACACTTGTTATGGTTGGTCTCTTTGATTCACCCATTTGTTCTTTCATTTGTTCATCCAACGATTAATTATTGAGTGCACGCATGTTGTGGGAACTGGGGTATACAAGGAGCATACGATGTTATGGTAGAGACAGATAGTGATCAAGTGATAACTGAAATTATGCCAAACATGCAATTCTGAGAACAGTCACCAGAGGAGAGAAGTGGATGATGCCAAGAGTTTTGCAACAGGGATGTTTGACTTTGCAGGGTTTCAAGGAAGGTTTCTCCCAGGAAGTGATGAAGGCTGTGATTGTATGAATGAATATTAAATAAATATTTTTGAGCAATATTTTTAATGTATATGCATTCCAGCTGTTCTTTGTACCATGCAATGAGCCAGATCCAGATAACTGTGACTTTGGGAACTCAGGGAAAGCTACCATTAGGTGTGGATGAGATCCTTCAATTTGTGATCCTCTGGTTTCCAGCTATAACCTTATTCTGTCCCTCTTCTACCAGAAAAGAGTGTCTTTAGACAAATGATGGTGGTGATTATGATAATGGCAGTGATAATTATATAGATGATGGATGTGATGTCACTGTGACTTAGTGAGTGGCTTCTATTTGGCAGGTACCATACTAGGAACATCACAGCAACTTACTCATTCCTTACAATGATGCTGCAGCAGAACAACAAAAGCCTGAGATTAGAAAGGAAGAGAAAATGAAAGGGGCAAAGAGGAAAAGGCACTGGGATTATGTAAGAAGGAATTGGGTTTATGGATAAAGATTATAAGTAAATACTCCTATGTCCATGTTCAGATAGCACCTGATATAGGTGCTTGGTTTCAGAAAATATATTTTTATGCAATTTAATTCTGTTTTTACTTAGAAGCATATTTATCTCTCAAAATGGAAAGCAATTTCTTTTATTTCAAATTACTTCTCTAGTATGGTCTTAAACTAAGTGGTTTAGCTTAATCACACATAACAACTTTTCCAGTATAAGGGCCTGGATCTTAAGTCATGCTACAAATTAGTTTCTAGCCTAGGCAATAAATGCGTACCTGGAGCAAAGTCAAAAAGGGAAACCACTTTAATTAGGTTTGAAAGTGTCTCCAATCAGTTCCAGAATAGCTGTCACTGGATTTATGATGTACCTTCCAAACTGTAACTCCTTTCATATTCAGCTGAAGTGAGAAGGCCCCAGAGGAATCAAGGATAGTTTCTTAAAACCTAAATATTTATCTCCCCCAAGTAAGTGCCCCTAAAAACATGGGTAAGATGGATGGGAGGGAATCCAGGCTCACCTTAGCCTGTAGGGATCTATAATTGCTTCCATTGAATTGCAAGTGTTCTAGAAGGATTAATCCTATCAAACCTTCCCTGGAACATTTCCATAACACAGCCTAACCCCATCGGTCTGAGAGACAAGAGTTTTACATTTGCTTTCACATTCATGCCCAAATGACAGTAACCCAAGCTTTTACTGCAACAGAGGCTGGCACTAGCTTGGAGGGGTTAAGGAACTGGCTGAGTATCACTGGAAATGTCAGAACCAAGATTCAAACCCAGGCCAGCCCCCCTATAGAATTTGGAGGTAAAGGACATAGTCAAAGAAAACATCATCAATAAAAACTATGACCAGTCATTTCATATGTCCCATTCCCAGCTATTTTGAAGCTGAGTTATCTGTTAATATCTGTTGGATTCTTTTGTCGCTGTTTTCCCAGCCACAATAAAAGAAATGTGGTACATGGCAAAAGTAGGTGGATAGCGTGGCACAGTAGAGAAGGCAGTGGATTTGGAGTTGGAAAAGCAGGACTAGACACTTCAAGCAACTTGACCACTTTTAACCACTCTGACTCTCAGTTTCCTGTTCTGAGTAGAGAGAATGAACATGTCTGGGTAGAGAGGTGTGGTGAAGAGGAGAGAAAATGCCTTGTAGATTCTAAATTGCCATCTACCTTACTTACTACTTTTAAACTCTAGAAGAGCGTGAGTGAGTTTGACAGGGGAAGTCTGTGAGGTCTTCCCTGAGAGTTAATTGGAGATGCTGTGCCACATCAGGAAGTCACAATGACACTTACCTGTGAGCACTCGTCAACCTGCCTGTTTTTTTTTTGCATGAGCAGTGTAGTAATTGCAAAGATGTTAGAGCACTGGGATTAGATTTCTTAGTATCTCCATGGGTTCTGGACATTGTACCAAATGCTTTGTGAATATTATCTCATCTAAGGTCCATAGCAAATCTATAATTAGAAGTATTACCATCCTCTCTTCACAGATGGTAACTGAACACTGATTAGTTCCTCTGGCTACAGTTAGCATAGCTAGATGATAATTTCCTTGCATTTGAACTTCCTACTTTCCCATCTATTTCTTTGTTATCACTAAAGCGAGTTGCCAGTAGAGGCTGCAACTTTTTCTCCTGGGTGATTGTCATGTAATTTTAACCTAAATGAACATAAGAGGGAGGTATACAGAAAAACTCCCCCAAAAGGTGTCCACGTTCTAACACAGGACCCATAAATGTGTTCGTGGCACGGAGACAAGGACTTTGCAGCTGTGGTGGAGTAAAGGACTTTGAGTGATCAGAAGACTCTCCTAGATTTGTGGATGGACTCTGGCTAATCACAAATGTCCTCTTCAAAGGAAGAGGAGAACGAATGACGAAGCAGAGACTGGGGAGATGCACTTCGAATATGGGTTGAGAGATCCAAGCTGAGGACTGTGGGTGACATCTGGAAGTTGGAAAAGGTGAGGAGGTGGATTTCCCATGGAGCTTCCAAAAGGAGCCCACGCCTGCAGATCTCGAAGTTTATAGTCCAGTGACACTCACTTCCCATGTTTGACTTCAATAATTGTAAATCACTGGGTTTTAAGCTCCTAATCTTGTGTTGGTGTGAGCCACTAAGTTTGTGGTAATTTGTTACAGCAGCAGAAGAAAATTAATACAGGAGGGTCAGATCAAATGATTTTGCATGTCGAACTAACCAAAATAGCATCCTAACAGTCAAATCAGTGTGGTCCTTCTGTGCACTATGGAGAAACACTCAGGGTTGTAATGGATCACGAGCCCAGTGTGTGAGGTGAAGCACAGCTTGGAAGTACCACTGCTGGAATCCTGATGTAGGTTTCCAATCTGGTGTAACCCCCTTTTCCATAAATACGACCTTCATTCAAGGTCACAGAGCTGGGTAGTGGCAGAGCTGGACCGGAATTTGTATCTCATTCTCCATATACAATCTGCCATCTGTATCTGTGGGTCCTGAATCCAGGGATTCAGTCAACTGCAGATCCAGAATACTTGAGAAAAAATACATACGTATTGAACACATATAGACGTTTTTTCTTGTTATTATATCCAAACCAATACAGTAGGACAACTATTTACATAGCTTTTACACTGTACTAGGTATTGTAAGTAATCTATGGATGATTTTAATGTGCGCAGGAGGACGCACCCAGGTTGTAAGCAAATACACCATTTTCTATGAGGAACCTGAGCAACGTTAGCCTTTGGTACCTGGGAGGGGTCCTGGAACCAGTTCCCTGTGCACCCTGAGGGATGACCGCACATTTTCTTGAAAGCAAATGAAAAGACCCAGACATGAACAGACTTACTGCAGGATGGTGATGCCCGACCATTCCTCTGGCTTCCTCCACAGGACTGATTTCAGAAAGCACCTGTGTGTGGTGCTCGTTCATCACTCGTGAGGAGCTGGCCATTGTCACGGTCTCGTGTAAGTGACTAATTGGTGTACGGGTGAGCCTGATATGAAATATTCACTAGTGAAGTGGTTAATGTTTGCTGAATGTTCCAAGACTGCACTTTGACTTCTTGTCACCACCACCCATCGCTGATGGAGAGTCCCTGATAGAGGATTCTCTTTCCATGTAAACAAGGGCTAGGGTTGGTCACAGTTCAGGGAAAACCCTATGGAATACCATGCCCTCCCAGTGCCGAGATTCTGAAACAGCTCAGTAACAAGGTTGTGTTTGGGGGGAAGGAACTTAAATATCGTCAGCTACCCAGTGGATGTGTAGAATTACACTCAATACCTTCAGATAACTTAATGGCACTGACTCAGTGTTCACAGTGACAATGGGAGATGTTATGATTCCTCTTTCCAAAATACGGGAACCGAGGCATAAATCCAGGGGACAAAAAGACTAGAAGCAATGTTGGGAAGCTTAGACATGAGGTTAGAGGGGAAAAATTAATCTTGTAATTTATACCATTAAGTAATCAAAAGGTAATTTATTGTCCCCTGCTTCTACTTCTAAAAAGGAAACTTCAAATCCTGTTATCCCAAAATACCGGCTCATTTATTTTGATACCGAAATGTCCTGAATGGAGTGGTCTAAGTCTGTTTGTGTGGTTCTAGGCAAGACAGCGAGAGTCAATGGAAATCATAGTAGTGTAAGATTTAAAAACTTGAATTGCAGATAGGCTATTAATTTTTTAAGCCTTGGTCAAATTAGTCCCTCTCTCTGGACTGTTTTACCTGTTGAGGCGGAACAGAATAGAGAAATAATATAGGTTTTGAAGACAGGCAAACTTAGATTGAAATTCTGTATCAGCCACATATTCACTGTGGCCTTAAGCAAGTCACTTATCCATCTTCACCTTCAAGGGCTTCATCAGGAAAATGAAGATGATAGTAATATGCAGGCTGAAGGGCTTGTTAAAGAACTGTAAATAAACAACCACATCTAGAAAGCGAATTGGAATGTCATAATTCCCAATGGAAGGATCCCCAATGGGAAGGATCTCTATGATGAGGAATGTTCAGCTTAGTCATCTCTAGATACCCTCTTGTTCTATCATTTTATTTTATTTTATTTTATTTTATTTTATTTTATTTTATTTTTTGTGTGTACTGGGGGTCGACCTCAGGACCTCGCGTGCCAGCAGGCGCCTGTGCCGCTGAGCGATATCACTGGCCCTTTTTTCATATGTGCAGGAGTCGAACTCAGGACCTCGTGCTTGCCAGGCAGGCACTTATGCCGCTGAGCTGTCTCACCAGCCCCTATCATTTTATTTTTCAAAACCGTTGAGCCCTCCTTTCGGGAATTGTTACATACATGGCACTATGCCAAAGATTATACTTGGATTATCTCGTTAAACTGTGATTACAATTTTAGTGCTACCCAAATCCTTTAAATAAGGACACCTAGGCATGGAGAAGAAAAATAAGCTGCCCTTGTGATGGAGATAGTGACAAAGTCAATACTTGAATATTATCAATTCCAGAAATTTCGCTTTTAAAATTAAGCCCTTGTTAATAATGTGTCTAAATGTATTATTGCTTTTGTGGAAAAGACAGGGCATAAATCCCCTTATCATCCTGTAATGCAAATACACAAACGTGGCATTGTTAGTTCTTGTGGGTCTCTTCATGTCATCGGGACCAGTAAAACCCACTCCCAGCCACATGAATGCTTTCAATCAAAGCTTATGTTAGAGCAATTGCCAAGAATTTCGAGAAAGACAGTGGAACTTGGATGTGCCATTGCATATGTTCTCGGTGGCTGGAAGAGTTGCTGCTTGGAGCAGGTAGGAATTTGCTTCTCTGAGAGCCAATCAGGAAAACCAAGGGGACTGAGCTGTCAGCACACTTTCTCCACTCCTGCCACACTGCAGATTGGACAACTGGTTGAGAAGGAAGGTTACTAGATTCTGTATCTCCTATTCTCATCTACTGAGCTTCTATCATCCACCATGGAGATGGCTAGGTGGAAGAGTACAAGGCGCAAGGTAAGGGCTCTATGCTTAAGAAAAGTTCTGATTTGTAGCATTGTCAATTTCTGTGGTGCCAGTACTCACGCCAAGGCCAATTTCAAGACACAAATGTGACAACACTGGACACAGATTTGGAAAGAGTTGCATATAGTTGGATCTGGAGACCAGTACAAGTTGCCTCCCAAATGCCACTGTTTCTGCTATGGGGTTCTTACATATATGTGCGGTCTTTATTAGGGTGCATCCCTCTCCTTTGCCTGATTACTGTGCACCCAAATGCCACTTTTTTAGAAGCTTCCACTGGATGCTTGTCCCAGAGGAAAAGCCTTCCAGGAGCCTGAGGGGGCCTTTGCAAATTTCCTCCTGTTTCCTGAGATATAAAAAAGCGACATTGTCCATGACTACCTGTGAGAACCCCTGAGCAGGTTCTGCAGCCCACTGTGATGTGCAAACAGCCTTGAAACAAGCTCTTGACATCAACATTTCTGCCCAAATAACTGTTGGAGAGAATCCTGGGTACCAGGGAAAATTTGCATCAAACCAAACCCAGTCTTTCCGTGAAACAACAGAAAGGGGTCAGGCCAGCTGATGCCTGCATCAGATGCCACTGAATCACCCACTCCACGTGTCTGTTGCTCAGTGTGCGTGCTGTAATGCTCTTCCCTTAAGCTGTTTAAGGTTCTAGCTTCCAGTGACATTTTAGGTGTCTTAGGGCAGAGCAAAGACATTGATTTAGCCGAAGGCTTTGGAAATATTATACTAGCACCTTGTCTTCTCTCTAGAGGTTGCTCAGCTGATTTGGATAAAATAAGAAATGTCTTGACCCCTTAGTCTTGAACAAAATCAGTACAAAATTAAAGGTTTGAACTTTAAAGGAGTTCAGCGAGTCTTGCCCCAGTGGTCTTACCTGCCTCTGCCTTCCATTTCTAACTGGCAGCGTGGTCAGCTGGGGCGACATCCTGCTGGAAATCAGCTCTACCTCGGGTATTTCTGACCTCACTCAAAATAGGAAGAACCCCAGGTCCCCTGAGAGTCTCATCTCCAGAGATTTCTGTGCAAATCTGCAGTCCTGAGTAGGAGGAGCATTTGGAGGGTCTGGCGTCCAGTGACTGTGTTTTTCCTGCTGAGCCACTAACTCTTCACAGGGTCAAAAGGTCCCTTTGTTGCCATTGCTGGGGAAATCGATTTTTCTCATGATGTGTCCTGACATTATAAAGATTTCTGGTGCCCACTCTTGGGTCCAGGTGACCTTCATTTAATACACCTGACCAGGAACACTTTCAGTGAGCTCTCCTGTGTGGAAAGAATGAAGGGAACATAGTGATGATCGCAGTTTTCATCTTCGCCACCATGGGGCTGACATCCACAGAGCTCACAGTGACCCAGGTGTCATGCTGAGCGTGTCATATGCAGGATATCCTGTAATCCTCAGGTGGACCCTACATATCTGTACCCCCTGCTTTACACGTGAGGCTGTCAGGACTTCAAGAGGTCAGGAAAATAACCTAGTGTGGCCCAGCAAGAATGGTAAGTATGCAGCAGAACGGAGAATCAACTCTAGGTCTGATGAAAAGCCCAGATGCCACCAACATCCCAGTGAACAGAACTTGATGAATGACACAGTGTCATTTAGGGACGTGTAATGTTTTTGATAAGCAGATTGCATGGATGCTATATTTCCTCGCTGCCACTGATCAAGCAGCACTCAGGAATCTTGCTGAAGGCTCACCTACCATTGCAGACATCCAGAAGTGAAGGACACACTGGACATGTAGAGGAGCCTCCAGCCCTGGCTTCTTTAGGGTCAACAGCAAATGTTATGTTTAACCCAGGCCACAGTCCTTGGCTACCCCCTCCCATAAGGACATGTTGATTTCTCCTCCCATTTCTCCATAGAGAGCCAATAGGCCGTGCATAAACAGTGGAAAATATTTTTAATAACTTTATTCCCTCTGCACATACACATGCCTCTGATTCAATAGCAGGAAGTATTTGGATCTCTAATGAATAATTTCAGCAGTTTTTGTTTTTCCACACCTAATAGCATTGTCTCCAAGGCCTTCCATCCTTGCACCATGCAAGCAGGGGCTGGTCACCTGCTCCTGGTGTAGTGCAGAGGCCACAGAGTGGACTTTCCCAAACACAGTTTGGACGACTGGTCCTGTCTCAAGGCTGCCTTCGCAGTTTGCCCTAGGTAAACACTGTGGGAGGTGCTGAATGGATTCAGCAGTTAGCGTCCCATGACATAGATGGTATCACAGATGAGGGCTGCTGTCTCCCTGGGATCTGCTGGCAACTGAAAGAAGAGAGGAAGGAAGCCAGGTTAAGGGATTGGCCTGAGAAAGTTCAGCCAATCAGACCAGAGGGCTCTGCCCAACTGATACGGAAACTCTAGAGTGAGTCTGGATTAGGCAGTTGAAGCTGGAGAGTGATGGGTGAATTTCCAAATTTGATTGGGTGAGCATCTACATCAGGAAATCTAACTCCTTCAAAAAGACAATGGATGCTAAGCATGGTGATGCACACCTGTAATCCCAGCACTCTGGGAGGCTGAGGCAGGAGGATCATAAATTCAAGCCAAGCCTGGGAAACTTAATGACTTAGTGAAACTCTGTCACTAGATAAAAATAAAGATAAAAGCTGGGTCAGGGATGTAGGTCAATGTGAAGACCATGTGTTCAATTCCCACCAGTGCAAAAAAATATATATAATGAATAAAGTGATGGGAGGGAAATTACAACCAATGAGCACTGTTTTCATACCATGCTTTTTAATGTATCTTATTTTTGTTTAACACGGGGCTCTAACACCTACATATCTACGTTCTGTTTCTGGACCATTCTGAGCCCTCCATTTTAGCTAGGAGGAGTAAAATGATTGGTCAGGCTGGATGTCCAGTTAAATCCTTTTTTTTACAGGAGCTGTGGCTCTTTCTTACTCACCTAACCCCATAGAGTGGGTCCTCTCCAGAGAATTGTCCAGAGAAAGTGTATAGGGCATCTCAAACAACTGGTGCTCGGTTCAGTGATTGAGTTCCAAGTCCTCTCTGACATGGGTGTGGGGTGGTTTATCTCTGCATGAAGAGCCAAATGGGTCTCCTGGGGCAATGGGACAACAGGAGCTCAAGCTTCACAGAAATGGGGTAGGGTAGACTGAGGTAAACCACATTTTGATCTAAGTAAAGATGAATTCCCTTGTCTGAAGGGAGAGCTCAAAGGTGGACTTTTCCCTCAGATGGAACGGTCCTCTCACATAGAGACCAGGAACTCACTGGCCAGGCATGAATAAAGGAGAAGTAGAGCATGAAAGGTGGAGCCCAGGCCCGGGGAGAGTAGGGATGACCATTGTCACCAACCCAGGTGTGCTGATAAAGAGGAGCCAGATAGCCTTCCTCATCCTGGTACTCCAAGGAGCTCCCTTGGAAGTCTGGCTCACCTTGAGCTGTGTGTGTGAGGTGGTGGGGGGCGATTACTCCGTAGCTCCAAACTAAGCACAGAGTCCGGCATTGTTCATATCTCAGTAAAGACTCACTCAGACTGAAGAGTGCACTTTGTGATATGTACATTGCATTTTGAAAATTTCTCTTAGAAGGTGATGCTAGTGGAGTGTCCAGTATATGAGAGAGCCTGTGAAATGGGCAGAAACATGCACAAGATAATGATGTAGTCTAATACTACATGTTGGGTGGGAGCTCCAAGGCAATGGGGTGTTTTTCAACTTTGCATCTCCAGGCAGTGAACGTCCATAGGACTCACTCAAAGGAAGATCAAGACTTTGTTTTGTAGGCGATAGAAAATCAGATTTCTAAGGGAAGTGAGGCGGCAGTATAGAGGGCGAAGTAGGTGGAGTAAGAGGACGGGTACTGGGAGGGCCCACGAGAAGGAGGCTCATGTTCTGACTAAGGCAGAGAGAGTCATGGTGGGCAGGCAAACATCCAATGAAAGACCAAGGTGGATGATGGAGTGACCTGGACAATTTTTCTCATCATTTTACCGCAGAATCTACAAAGGCTCAGTCAGGTAGTGTTCTCATTCGGGAGATAGATAGATGATAGATAGATAATAGATAGATAGGTAGATAGATGATAGATTAGATAGATAGATAGGTGATAGGTGATACAGGTAGGCAGATAGATGGAAGGGTGGATGGGTGGATGAATGGATGGATGGATGGATGGATGGATGGATGGATAGGTGGGTGAGTGGATGGATGGATGGATGGGTGGGTGAGTGGATAGATGGATGATGGATGGATGGATAAATAGACAGACAGGTAGATAGATATCTGCACCATTCATGTACATATTTATAAAACATGTATCTATACACACACATGCTGAATAAGTAACAGAATTGTTCTTGTGATTTTAAAATATGAGGTTGATGGGCCCTGATTTTTGTGATATGTACAAGTATTCTACAACTGGCTGGAGAACAAAAGGAAGAGCTTCTGTGGACTTTCCTCGCCTGCATATCCTTAACTGGATCCCCCAACCATCAGGTAACTGACTTGGGGGTGGTGTGTGTGTGCCTGTGTTGCCAGGCTGGGGGGCAGCAGTCCCCCCACTCATGCTTTCCATCACCCAGTCTCCCATGCTCCCTGGCCTTTGGCCTCTGCTGTGCCTCTCCAGGCCGCTCCCTGCCTGTGTGTCCCTCTGGGCCAATTCTCAGCTCCTCAGGTTTCCAGTCCCCGCTTAACCCAAAGGGCATCGGGCACAGCATTCCTTCTCCAGCCCACTCAGGGATTCTTAAATGTTGCCTCATTTCCATACGCCCAGTATTTGCCAGCAAATTCATTTGGACTCATTTTTAATAAGCTCTTGTGCACTTGGCTTGGACCTTAAATATTTCGCTTGATTTCTGTTTGAGGAGGGAGGAAATCCCCACAAACAAACAAAAAATGATGGCTCTATATAAAGTGACAAATATTTATTGGACTTTACAAAATGCACCCAATACTTTTAAAGGCCTCTGGGAAAATATTAAATTAAAAACTGTCTCTGCATTAAACAACCTGTGAAATCAACGGCTCTTGGTACATAAAGCTCAATTTTCCCTGTTGGCATGGTTGGGTTTAGACCATTTGGCCAGGACTGTCTTTGTAAATGAGAAAAAGTGGGGATGAAACATTGCCTACATCTCAGTGATGCTTCCTCATGGGCCAATTAAACAAAATGCCCACCTACCACATTCTTTCTTCCCTCTGGCTTCAGTATATGGGTAGCTTCTGTATAATTCAATAGACCCAGAGAAATTGATCTGCAAAGAGATTTTTAAATCTATAATTTTACCACAGTTGGGAGAATATGAATAGCATAATTGACCAAGTATAATTCTCATGTCTGAGACTCACCCATGATGTGTCAATATTTCTAGAAAAGAAAGAAATCAATGTTTATTGAGCACCTACTGTGTGCCAGGTATTGGGCTGAGTGTATTTTTGATCCATTCTCATTTTCTCTTCATGATAACACTGTAGCAAAAATTGTATCATCCCTGTCATACAGATTAGAGACAAAGAGCTCAGGAGAACTGAGTAGAGGAATGGGCTCACACCAGAAGAACTAGAATTTAGCAATCCAAACTAACAGGTGCTTGGTGTTTTAGATTCAAGTAGGAGCTGGGTTTCTGGAACAGCACCGATAGTTTAGGTCAGGTTTGTGACCAGCCCAGTGCCATCAATTTCTAGATGAGTCTGGCCTCATGGTTGGGAGGTTGTGCTCTGAAACCAGAGACCCGAGGTCGAGTCCTGTCCCTGTCTGTTACCAGCAGGGTGATTTTAGACAAGCTGAGCATCTGTATCCAAAAGTCAAAAAATCAGGAACCTTTTGAGCATGAACGAGTTCACAGATGGAAAATCCCACATTTGACTGCATGTAATAAATAGGTCACAGTTAAAAAGCCAGCGCACTAAAATTATTGCACAAAATTAATTTTGAGCTATGTATATAAGGTGTATTTGATACAGAAATAAATTTCTTGTTTAGACTTGAGATACCCATGAGATTTCTTGTTACATTACACTCCAAAATTTGGAAAATCCCAAAATCTGAAACACTCCTAGCTCCAGTATTTCAGAAAAAGGATATTCAACTTGTGAATTAGTTTTGAGTCTCAATTTACTGAAGTGGAAGTTGGAGTTCAGCATAGTTACTTGTGTAGGAAATCGTTTTAAGAATTGCAGTAGATACTGTTGAAAAAGATGAGAGTAAATACTTTGCCTACAGTAGGTACTCAGTAAATATCAAATATTTATTTTTTCTTGAGTGACTTACTTCCCAGAACCTCTGGTATTTCATCTATAATTTGGGGAGATTATACCAGGAGCTACATTGCCAACACTCAGGTTACTTTAATGGTAACATTAAATGATAATATATATTAAAGAGTTTTGTAATAAATCAAACAGTTCTCTCCGACCCCCCTTTTCTTTCTTTCCCAGTTCACACGTCTTTACTGTTTGTGATGGCTCTGGGCTTTGTCTGCATCAGGCTCTGTTTAACTAGGATCTGACACTTTTCCGACTGGTTAGAGCATGGATCAGTTTCTGATGGAAGCTGAGACAAGTGACCCAAACCATAATGGCTTATACACCACACATCGCCTTTAGATCTGGCAGTCAGATGTCTGAAATGTGTCAGTAGGTTGAAATCAAGGTGTTGGCAGAGACAGGACTCCTCAGGAGGCTTTAGGGAAATATCTTAGTGTTGTGTGTGTGTGTGTGTGTGTGTGTGTGTGCATGTTCTCCTCTTCTTGTTTTTGGTGCCTGGCATTCCTTGGCTTGTGGCCACGTTGCTCTAATCTCTGCTTCCCAGGTAACATTGCCTGCTCTTCTGTGCAGTCAGATCTACTTTTCTCTCTCTCTTACATTGACCCCCCCCACACACAAATAATCCAATATTTGTGCTTTCCCAACCTCAACATTCCTAATCACGTCTGCAAAAAAAGAAAAAGCCCCTTTTCTGTGTAAGGTAGCATATTCACAGGCTCCAAGGATTAGGATGTGGGCATCTTTGAGGACCGTTATTTGTTCAGCTAGCACAGGGTGTGCTGACTGATCATAAAGAAAAAGCTTTCAGCCTGGTCCAAGAGAAGAATGTAGTGTTCTTTACTGGAAATGTGGGTTTACATGTTTGGCCCTAATTTAATCACTTCTTACCTCCCTCCCTCCCTCCCTCCCTCCCTCTTTCCTTTCCTTCCTTCCTTCTTCTTTCCTTCTCTCCTTCCTTCTTCTTTCCTCCTCTCCTTCCTTCCTTCCTTCCTTTTTTCTCTCTTTCCTTCCAACAGCCAATTCATTGCTGAACAAAACGCATTTACTGTCATTAGTGCCGTGGGTATAGAGATAAAAGCTCTGGAACTGGAGTGGAGTTCACAGCCATGGGTGGGAAGCCTAGAAAGAGACACGTAACTCAGGCCAGGGACGGAGCTCGGGGTTGAGGGGAGACGGTAGCACCCAAATGAGAGCTGAATCCTGGCCTCTGTCCCAGAAGCCAGCCATCCTACCATGAGCTTTTCAGACTGGTTAGAGCATGGATAAGTTTCTGATGGAAGCTGATGTGAAGCTTTTCCAGGATCCCTCAGCCTCAGTTTCCCCACATACAAAGTGGTTATGGAAGGAAACGCAGTGACAGTCATTAAGCACGTGCTGCTTTGGAATCACCGCGAACTGTCCCTCTCTCTCCCCTCTGCTTTGCAGAGCCAGCTGATTAAGGGAATTGATGGTGGTCCTGTGCTGTCTCCTCGGGAACCTCATTTCACGTGTCACGTGGGTATGCACTGTCACCACAGTCTCGTGGAAGTCACTGTCACGTCACCAAGTGTAATGGCAGTGCATTTGGTGACTCACAGACCTGTGTGACACTGTTTGTGATTTAAGATGGTGTTTCCTAGATCAGCCCCACCACGACCCGTCTCCCAGGTCTGGAGGCCGGAAGGCTGAAATCCAGATGTCCACAAGGTTGCTTCCTTCTGCGGGCTCTGAAGGAGAATCTGCCCCTGGCCTCTGCCCCAGCTTCAGGTAGTCACCAGCAACCCGGGTCGCACTTGTTTGACAGATACGTCACTTCAAACCGTGTCGTTATCACATCACCTCCTTTTCTGTGTCTCTCAGTGCTCTTGTTTCCTATAAGGACACTCTCATTGGATTTAGAACCCACCCCAATCCAGTGGGATTTCATCTAGATCCTTAATTACCTCTGGCAAGACCTTATTTTCTAATAAAGTTGTATTCTGAGCTTCCAAGACGTGTTCCAGGTCCCAGGTTCTTGGAGACACTTTCCCACCAATTACAGACAGGTATTATTTATGGTTTTAAGAAAGCATTTAGATAAAATGCTACTGGCATTTGATGCTGAATTATATTAAATATCTTTTTGGCTTCTTTGAGGTAGAAAATATTCTTCTTTGACAGATCGAAGAGGATCAGTCTATTAATGGACTCCCTATTGTTAAATGCCATTTTTATGATGGAAGCAAGTTCCCCCAAGTGTGTAGTAGAATTCAAATACATTGCTAGCCCCAATTTGCTAACATATTATTAAGAATTTTTGCATCTATCTTCCTAAATGAGAGTGAATTGTAGTTTGTTCTTCAGAATATTTAAACCCAGTTACAGAACCATTGTTAATTTCTTAAAACACATTAGGGAATTATTCATCCTTTTTATATATTCTGGATAAAGTTATATATTGTGAAAATTAGTTAATCCATGAAATTACTTGCTTATTAATCCTGTGGACCCAGAGCAATTTTATATAAGTGATCATATGACACTTTTTTCAATTTTATTAAAATAAATACTTATTAATCTAAGGCACATGAATCAATTTTAATAGCCTTTTAGAAAATGTTTTAACATTCACTGTGATTTTTCAAATTAATTGTCATAATCTGATACAGCATTCTGGTTTAAAACTCTACTTCTCATAATACATTGTGCTTTTTTTTTTTTTTTCTTTTCCCCCCGATTCTTAGGAGAGAATTTTCTTGACTCCCCACAGTCCATTTTGTTTTTTCCCTGCCACACAGATGTATAGCTTTTAGATGTGTTGATATGTTGTGTGCTTTTTTTCTGCTTCTTAATTTATGAAGTCACCGTTATTACCCATCTCCCTTCACCATGAAAATTGGCTTTATTTTTTTAAACTTAAATGAAAAATAATAACGCATGTTATATATAATATATATAATATATATATAATATTTAGAGTTTAAAATATTTTATGTACTGTCTTAGTTACTTTTTTCATTGCTGAGAAAAATGCCTCACACCCAAAGTTAAAGGAGGAAAAGTTTATTCAGCTCACAGTTTGTGGAGGGTTCAGTCCATAATCAGCTGGCTCCAAGGCAGGGTGGCATGGCAGATGGGCATCGTAGAGGAGAAACTGTTCATGGTGGGCAGAAGGTAGCAAAGCAACAAGGGATGACCACAGCTCTTTCAATACATCCTATCTTATCCAGCCTACTTAGGGCAGGTAGCACTGACACCCTTAATCCTAGTGTTCTTGACCCTAGCATTGCCCCATGAATCAATTCTAGTGTCACACACCCTAGATCCAGCCAACTCTGCAAAAGCCCCACTTATGACTGCATGAGGCTTTGGGGGGACATCTGAACACAAGCCATAACATATACCTAATATTTAAACATGTTTTACATATATGTGTATAAATGTATAAAACATTGAAAGCTATGAATTTGCTTCTGACTAGCATTTAACATATCGTGTATGGATTTGTCACATATTGGCAATTTTGATATTGTCTAATCCCTATTTACCTGTAAGTATAGGTGCAAATTTTAATTTTGGTTTTCCCCTGACCCACAAGATACTTAAACATGTGCTTACTCAAGGGATTGCAATTTGTATTTTAATCTTTGTATTTTTAATCTCATTAAATCATGACATTTGGACAACTTGTGTTTTTGGAATTTTATTTAGATGACCAACATTTGTGGGGATATTTTGGGAGATTCTGGTCAGAACTCAATATGTGGGGATATTTGGAAAAGAAGAAGATATTCTGTATAAGTGAACCCCCAAATTATTATGTATCTTTTAAATCACTCACATATTAATTAAAATCTTCTTGGTCTTAATTGCATCTTCATTTCTTTGATCTCTCAAGGAGTGTCTGTTTATGTTGTTTCATTTAGATAGCTATTTGGTGAGTCATTAGTTACAGATTAAGTTGGCTATTCTCCTTAATTTGTCTTTAGGTGAGATTTATGGTTGCAGATAATACCATCGGTGATGATTTCATATCTCCCAGATTCCTTGTCAATTTCTCTTTCTAGTGCTTTTGATTTTATATATTTTGATTCTATCATTTTTCCTATAGAGGTGCATGACTGTTAGACTAAATTTAGATAATTCCTTTATTCTATAAAAAATGAGACTGTTGCCTATACCCTGTAATGCATTTTATTTTTAATTCTACCTTGTCTACCCAATATTAAATTCTTCCCCTATATGTGATTGCCTGGCATATATTTGCACTCTACCTGGGAGGTGAAGGAGAAGTATCTTCCACTAGCCTTTCCCCCAACTCCTTGTGCTCAGTGTTGGAAGTTTCCTAACAGAGCAGAGAAGTGAGAGATCAGGACCACTCTCAATGGTGCTTTCCATGTTTCACAAGATGAACCCTGAATCTCTTGCTACTTTGTCTGAGGAAGCTCTTTGTGAGACCTGGGTACCCCAGCATCTACTCTTTGAGAGTTGTGTCTTCACATTTCAGGTTCTGTGGGTCTGTACACCTTCTTGAAGTGTGCACAACTAAAAGGAAAATAAGACCTGGACAAGCACATAATGTACCAGCAACACCTGTGTGCAAGCTGACTCTGGGGCCATCTGTGACTTCTTTGGAGCCTAATGGTTTGGAAGACACTTTTGGAAAAAAGAAATAATGCTATCCAATCTCCCCATTCATTATTTATCCATCAAACTTTTATTGAGCATTTAATACAGAGTGATGATGGTCCATCCCCCAAATGGAATCAGATGAATAAATACACACGGCCCATTCCCTCCCTCTTGGGAGGGATAGCTTATTCCAGTAGAAGAAAAACAAAGCTGTGGTCACCTCTTTCCAGGAATTACACTTGCAGCAGGGGGAGGAAGTCGAAATGGATTCCTAAGGCTCCCTCACATCCTGGAGAAGACAGTACGGAGAGATGATTTTTGCGATGATGAACGGCTGGCGAGGAAAGTGATGTGACAGAAAATGTCATAGCCTTGGGCTAAGAGAAAATCAGCAATTAGCCACAGTGAGACATGCCCCGCCCCACCCCCCAAGGAACTGAAGATGGGAAAAAAAAGTTCCTTAATTTTTATAGATATGCAGGGAAAGGGGAAGCTGTGGGGAGCAGCCTCCTTTGCCCTGGGTATAATCCATCCATAGTCCTGCAAGACTGAACTGAGAGCACCCAGAAAGTCCTGAGGTTACATTTTTCTTTTTGAAGAATGCTGCCAAATTGCTAATTTGGCCTCACGTTCTTTTTCTGCAACATAGCTTTCTCTGACCTCGAAGGAGCTGGAGTGGAGGCAGCTGAGTGTCTTAATGTTTGAGAACTGCCAAGTCTGCTTCTCCTATAAACTCTCTGGCGGATTGGTCCATAGGGTTAAATGGCTCATTGCAATTCAGCAAAGTGGGTTTTATGCGCAATTAATGTTTGTTAATTTGGTTAAATGTCAAAGTATACATTTTTTGGGGGAAAAAACGTTCCTCCAATGCAACCTCCACCCCTAGTCCCTTTAAATATCGAAGGGTGAGATGTTACTCTCCAACAAATGTAAAGGCGATCATATTCAGTGTCTGCTTGAAATCGAATGGATGATACCTTAGTTAAATGCCCCTCTTGGGAGAAGAGACAATAATACATCAGCACATCTGCGTCTAGAGTCAAACTTAAGGGGACAGTTGAGAAAAAAAAAAAACCCTCTAGAAAAAAAATTGTCTTTACCACCTGGCTCTAAAGAAGAAAGAAGGATTTTGATTCATTTAATAACAGGCTTGTTTTGGTTCTCCATCCTTTTTTCTAATATTTGAGTTTCTGTGTTTGCATATTATGTGTATTTTTTGTTTGTTTGTTTGTTTTTGTTTTTGGTGTTTTTATACCTACATATCCTAGCTCTGTGTGAATGCAAAAGTTTCAGAGATAATTATCTTCTTTATAATGACAAGTTTTTATTACATAGAACTTACTATGCATTTATACAAAATGTACCTAGTAAAAATATACACAGTGCAAAAGCAGGCTAAAGGCCTTGATTCTCCAGCCTTGTCACATATGTGCTACTGAAGTAAGAACATGGTTATCGTTTCCAGTTTCACAAAGCAAAAATAGATTTAAGGGTCTCAGTCATAGATTTTTCTTCCATACTTATTTTTTGGCCTTAAGCGTTTGATCTTTGCTATGTCTCTTTGCTGGTTAAATGGTGCTAGGTCCAGGTGGCAGGTGGAGTTTAGATGTGACTTGAGGATGTCCTAGATAGTTTTTAATTCCACGACTTGTCCTCCTTAAAAAACAGAATTCTCTTTCTCTTGTTCCTCTTCCTGCATCTGCATGTGTACTTAGATGATCCAGTGTCTGACCGACCCACTGCCCACTCACCTCCTGGATACAGAGGCTTGTGGATCTGTTCAGACTCCTAGCCCCATGTCCTCTCTTCCTTTTGCTGCCTTATACCCACCACTTCTTTCTTCCCTTTAACATCAAAGGGAGAATACCCCTGGGGCCATGATGTGGAACCTGTTTTGTTTAAAATCAGAGGGACAAAGACCTTTGCAGATAGGAAAGATCCTGAAAATCCAGTCGATCATAAAGAAGTCATATTTTCTTGATATCTGTCTTCAGCTCATTCTCAGAAATCTATGACAGTGACTTGTCAATGACTCTCAGCAGGACAAATGACCTGGGTATGTGACTTGACCATTGCATGGGTCCCAAACTCACAAGAGACAATATTGATCCTTAAACATGAAATCTCACATGCTAACTTTGCACCGGGTCTCACAAATAAGGGAGCGGGTCCTGACTCTCAGGTTGAAATTTGCACATCATCAACCTAACAAATGTATTTGGCTAATAAGTGGGAGTTTCCATCCTCCTCATCTTGGGAGGCTCAGGGCCATGCAGGGAGCGAAGCGATCAACCATGAGTTAGCTTAATGTGCCAAGGAATTTACAATTACATTGCATGTGAACTCATTCACTGATAACATTATTTTTATGAATGGAAGGGAGCAAAGCCCAAGGAACTTCGCAGGCCTATAGAAATCAGTAATTGCTTATCTGGGAAGCTCTCTGAATTTTGTGGCTCTGGGATCCTTGAACGCAACATGACTTTTGGTCAGATATGATGTCCTATATTTCGCTTCACTTCTGAGTCTCATTTTCACCCTCTGCAGGAAGGGGCGGGGGTGAAGTGTTTGCCTCCAAAGGTGGCTGTGATGTCTATAGGATGCAATATGTGACTGTCCCTGGGGGTGTCCAGTGCCCTACACCTGTCCAAGTTGTGTGTGGTTGAGCCGGAGCAGAGGTACAGATCTGTGTTAATGTTTTGTTGTTACATGTCTTTTAAGAAGAAAATAGCGTTGTCCAAATTCTGCTCCATTTGCCATCCAACCTCCATGTGAATTTTCTAAAGGAGATATATGTACAAAATATTGTAACCAAGAAACCCAAAGTGCCATAACTAGGAAATATGATGAGATGAAGGATGCAGAAATCCATTTTACCAATTGTTCAACACATTTTGGAACAATATACCACACCTACTGTACTAAGAAAATGTTAACAGAGAAGAAGAGAGTATCTCCTTGCTCCAGCCTGCAGCTGAGCAGCATTCTGGGTCTAGTTGACAAAGGGATAAGAAAGGGGAAGATGGCGCCAGCCTACCTTGGGTATGGGATTTAATCTGGCCCTTGTGTGTACAGTGACCCTGCACCCAAACCAACTGGGTTAAGTCAAACATTGGTTCAGCTTTTGGTAATTTCAAAGGCAAGCATCCTCCTTGGGGAATGGGACCGTTCAAAGAGTAAGGTGAGGAGAACTTTACTCCATTCTAAGGCCATTCAGAAGACACACCTTGTAGAGTGGACCTGATATCTCTCAAGGGAAATAGATGTTTATTTTCCTGGGAGAATTCTGCATCAGATTCCACTCACTGGGGCTTGAATTTTCCCTCCTTGATAGGAGAGAGGCACATTTTAAGACTTCATGGAATTCCAGACTCAGATTCCAAGAAGAAAATTGCATTTGTTCATGTAATAAATAACCATACATTTGGACTTGGCAAACACCAGGCAGGGCTGCAAAAGATATATAATACAATTAGCCCTTGCTGGGAGTTGCCAGCTGACAATGAGGCAGGATTTATGTGTTTGCTTTTTCCATAAGTACAATTTTATTTGATAAGTGCAGTCCAAAGATATAAAGAATTAATCCAGGGTCTGCATTGTGGGATATTTCCTCTGTGATATTAAAATAAGTATTACCCCTATATCCAATTACATAAAATTATGTTAATAATGTCTTCTTTGTTGTTGTTGTCTGCCTGTTCCATCTCTGTAGCCAAAGAGTTTATTAAAAGCAGTGACTGGCTTCCTTTCAGAAAGAGGTAGATTTTTGTTGTTGTTGTTATCATCCCTGTCAGTACAATTATTTCTTTTTAAAAGAAATACTCTCAGCTGGGGTGGGGAAGTCTGGTGACCACTGGGGCTGGTTTTCATGAGACAGTCTTTGTTCTGAACTCCTTTGATTTCTAGCTCCTTCTTTATGGCACACCTAAACTTACAAGAATAGCAAGGTTGGCTTCAATGCGTACCAACCATCAGGGGTAAATACTGCAGAGGGAGGGCTGGGGTTAGGCATGAGCTATTTTCTCAAATGCCCACATTAAACCCAGACATACAGGATGTTTACTGGGAGCTACTTATTCAAGAGTTTATTTTAGGGCAGGCATTGAATATACAATCTTTGCCAAGGGATTTAGTAGCTGGGAGAGAAAGCAGGAAGAGTGGTAAACATGAAAGTTCATGTAGAGATCATGGCCTAGGCATTCACATGCGCACACACAGCAAACACTTGTGTGTCAACTGGCTGCTTTCGGTGAGACCTGGGTGAGGGTGGTCCCTTGGGCAGCGCCCATCTGCAAACTGCCAGCTGCCCATCTGCAGTGAGAAAGGACACAAATGAAGAGCAAGCACCTAGAAACCTCCATAACAATTCCATGCAGTCATCTTAAATCTGTGAAGTCTGTTGGCAATAAAAAGCTGGGCTTGTGTCTCGCCTTTCATTGTCGTAGTCCTATCACTTTTGAGTAATACATTTTTTATTCATTAGGAATTGGGAAAAAAGGAAGAAAACTGTTCTTTTCACCAGCTGATTTGAGAAGTGCTGGTTATAACAGATAGTACCTTTTCTCCTTTATCTCTGTATCCATGGAGCCACGGTGGTGTTGGTTAACCTGACATGAGCTTTGATGGTGACCCAAACACTTACTCCAAGCCCTAACTTATGCTGCTGGGGTTGGGGGAGTAAGAAGAAAGTAGGATTTAGCAGGTGTCTGTCTCCAACTTGTGTGAGTCTTTACACGTGGAGACTGTACAAAGACCCTTTGAGGACGTGTAATTAGAGCCATCTTCCAGATGAGAAAACCAAGGACCCAGGGCTGCACAGCTCAAGCAAAGGGACCAGAGCTTCAAACGCAAGTTTCCATCCGGAGCTCAGCTCTTTCCTCTTTCTGCACTTGCCTCCCTCCTTTGCCTTGCTGAAAGTTCTGGATGGGACGGTGCTCAGGCACAGTGTGGAGGCACAGCAGGTGCCATCTCCCTGATCCTCCCAAATGACCTCTGAATGTATTTAGGTCTTTTACACAAAAGAAACCTAAGTCATAGAGAGATTCGCTGATTGAAATAAAACCAAACCAAGCAGCGAGAGGCAACAGGGTTCAGCAGTTCACGTCTTAAGTTTTAGGGTCAGACGGTACTCATCCCTACCAAGGATCAGCATTGGCTTGGCCATGATGCACAGCTGTTCAGGCTGTACACTATACAACACCACAGGTCGCCATGCGCATTACCGTGCATGTGATAGGGATTGTATGTGGCACAACCACATGGCACAACCAGAGCCTAGCTACAAAAGACAAAACTATCAAAACTGCAGATAGATATAGTCCCATGTGCACTAGCCCCAGATGACCTTTGCAGCAAAGACCATGCTGTGCCCACAGCACTCACTGGGCAGAGAGATAATGGCTCTGCACCCGTTGCTGCCCTATTGTCCTTCCCTGGGCGCAGGTCACCGGCCAGAAACAAAGCCCAATGAGCTGGTGATACCCCCTTTGTTGGAACTTTAATCTCTGGTTTGCTGTGCTTTTCTGAAATGGAAAAGTAGATTAGGGCTATGTTAGGTAATGATGAAAACGTGGCAAACGCCACCAGGGACAATAAAGGAGAATGAGCTCATAGCAGCCCGCACGCAGGCTTGGCCAACCTACTTGCTGTTTCAGAAGATTCAGGTCTCCAAGAAGAACAGAATAAGCACTTGCTCCTAGGGAAATAAAGTAATAGAAGCAAAGTCATCTCCTTGTCCTGCCATTGATGTCACTGGATACCAAGGTGGGGTTACAAACTGTGGCCTTGTGTTCTGTTGATGTGGGTTGTTTTTGGGATGTGGGGGCCAGGCCTGAGGCACGTATTTACTCAACCATGCTACCTCTCTGTTGCTAGCATGAGATACCTGGGATAATATACGAAGAGAAAACATTTTGGCTCACAGTCTTGGAGGTTCCCTTCCCTTTGTTTTGGGCCTGGGATAAGGCCGCATATCATGGCAGAAGTGCATGGTGGGACAAAACCACTCACATCATGAACCAGGTAGCAAAGAGACAGGAAATGGTCAGGGTCCCATATCCCCTTTAAGGACACACCTACAATGACCTAAAGTCCTCCCAGTGGACCCCACCCCCCGAAGTTTCCACCACCTCTCAATAGCACCACCTTGGACACCAACCTTATGTCTTCTCATATTTTTCCTGTGCACTCGCAGTCCTGAATTCTTCTCGAGGATGGTCCAGCAGCTAAGCCACAGAGAGCCCACGGCAGATGGTCTGTTGTCAGCCCCAGACCAACCCCAAGTCAGCAGACAGCCTCAGCAGCAGCCCTCCCAACTCACCTCCTAGGCTCATAAGTAAGAGGTCAACTTGGAAGTGTGTGGGTGGACATTATTCCAGATTACAGATGAACCAACCAGCTAAGTCCATCCAGAATTCTTCATCCACAACATTGTGAGCAAAAGAAAATGGCCTTGTATTTGAAGCCACTAAGTTTTGGGGTAGTTTGATGTGCAGCAGTGGGTAGCTACACTTGGTGAACAGAAGTAGTAGCCCTTGGAGTTTCAGATTCTTATGAGTCAACAAATTTTATTTATTCATTTATTCATTTATTTTTGGTGGTACTATAGATTGAATCCAGAGCCTTTGTGCTGAGCTCCATATCCAGTCCTTTTTAACTCTTTTAAAATTTTGAGATAGGCTGGGCTCTAACTCACAATACTCCTGCCTCGGACTCCCAGATTTACTGAAATCACAGGCATGTGCCACCACGCCTGGCTACCAGTCAGCACATCCCATCACTGGAGAAAAAGCATAGGGGACTTTATGTTGTGTGTTCAGTTTCTAGGTCACCTGGTCTTCACCTAGCTCCTGCTTTATGGCTGTTCAGTCAATTACATGAACTGATTTCCCAATTTGGTGTTCTACCTGGCTGTCGTTTCTTAACTTCAAAGTGGCTTCATGTAATGCAGAAACAGAGAGTTTTAGGCCTGGGGAATTATCCTCAGAGTGAGTCCTTGCTGGGTTTTACTGAAACAAATTCATGCCATCACTAAGGCAGAGAGAGGAATGCAGTGGTTCTACCTTAGGATTGTGCTAAGAGGGAATATGGGTTCACTCCCCTGGGCCCAGCACAGTCCTCTCAGAGCTGTGTCTTGTTGCCCACGTTGAGAAGACGTCTGAGGCTAACAGGGCTCTGTGAGAAAGAACATCATAGGTGACTTGTGACATCTGACATAGCTCAGGTAATCGCTGCTGCATCTGAGCCCTGCATGCCTTGAGATGAGGACTGCACAGTGACCTCTGTGTCGGTTGCAAACATGAAGATCCTTGGAGCTGCTGGGCTCACAAAGAGGACCTTCAACCTTGGGAAGCTCCAGAGAAAGTCTCTGTAAGTTGTTGCTGTGGGTCTCAGGATCCAAGCCCAGGGGGCACGTGACTTATCCACGTTAATATATTTGGCGATCTGAACTGATGAGGTTGGGAGCCCGGACTCTGTGGATTTGAGAAACTGTGAAGTGCAATACTTTCCCTAGGTTTTATGTTGGCCTGCAACTAATCTCATATACACCATCTTAGAGGGGCGTGGTGGGGTGTACATTAGACATGAAATGACAGGCCTGGTGTACGAGGTTGCTGGAGTGGCCATAACAAAATGCCACAGATAAATCCTTCAACAACAGAAATGCATTTCTTGCAATTCTGGAAGCCATTAAGTCCAAGATCAAGGTGTTGGCCTTGTTGGTTTCTTCTGAAGCCTCTTTCCCTTCCCTGTAAGATAATCTTCTTCTTTGTGTGTTCGTGGTCTTCCCTCTGTGTGTGTCTGTGTCCTAACCTCTTCCTCTTACGAGGACACCGGTCATTTATTTAGGGTTCCTCTGTATGCCCTCATGTATTTTAATTACCTCTTTAAGGGGTCTACCTCCAAATACAGTCAAATTCTCATGTCCTGGGGGTTAGGACTTCAACTTATGACTTTGTATGTGGTGGGGCTGTAATGTCTTCCACTTCAGGTCATACAACCATAAGTACGTAATGTGATTTTTGTGAGCCTCAGTTTCCCTTTTTGAAAAGTGGGAGTCCATAGTAATACTTAGCTCACAGCATGGATATGAGGGTGTGAAACACTATGAAGCAGGCGTGCATGCCAAAGGCACCTTGTATGTATCACTGGTGGATGGAGGCTCGCCTCTCATTTCCACCTTTTGCTAACAGCTCTCTGTGGGATGATCAATGTTAACCAACGTTGGTAGAATTATTTAGAGATTACAAAACTATTTTTTAGCTATGGCTCATTTAGTAAGTTCAAGATTTCTATAGTGATGATGATCCCAATTATTATCAGTAGTCAGCATACTATCAGGATGAGTAGGAAAGTGCATTTGTTTTCTGTCCCACTTTAGAGATGTAGACAAGTGCATTGAGGCTCACAGATCCGTCACTGGTAACTATTTTAGGGGCTTTGTGTGCTGGTAATGGATCATTGTGCTACTCTGCCTTAATCATAGGTGTGGGAGTCCTGAACAGATCTTGTGAGCAGTGAACCAAAGATAGACATGGACACGGATTGTCCGCACGCAGTTTCAGCTGAAGGCAGCGGGTCGGTGGGGTTCGGATGTCTTTATCTTGCTTCCCCTAGAAGAATAAATTGTGTAGACCGCCTTTGTTCCCAGTTTCAGAACTTGATGCTGATACCCTCTCCTTCTTCCAGATCTGATCTGGCTGTGGAAAAATGCATCACCCAAAGTCCAAAACTTTTATCCTGAGGAGGTCAATGAGAAGGAAAAAAATGTCGTATCAATTGGGAGCCAAGTTGATGCTTCTCCATAGCCCTAAATGAGAGAGCAGAGGTTAAGGAGTGCATGAGTCACATGAGACCAGCACACAGCACTCGGCCCCTTTCTGAGGAGCCCAGCCTGTGGAGGGGGTAAGGCCTTTGCTTTGGGAATCACTAAGGAAGAATCCATCCAAGGGGTCTTTGTCTAGGGGATGTGGAACTTTGGGACATATTGCAAACTCATCACCCTTTGAAATGTGGATGGCCAGCTTCAGGGTGAGCCTACTGTGGGCTAAGCACCTGTCAGGTGCTTTCTGTGCCTATTACTTGAGCCGTCCCCAAAGCTGTAGGAAAAGAAAGGTACCAACTACAAGACTTGACATCTATCATCTATCAGTCTGTATCTGTCTGTCTATCTATCTATCATCTATCTCTCTGTCTAAATTCTGTGTAAATATCTGTCCGTCTATCAACTCTTCATCTGGACTCCGAATTCTGTCTGATTTGGGATCATATCGTAGCTCTATGATCAACTGATGATTGAGGCCAAGCAAACTAGCTCTCCAAGCCTCAATTTCCTCCCCTGCAATTAGAGGTGATGTAAGAGGATTGGCTGGCCCCAGTGCACCATATATGAAGAGCTCAGTGATGGTCAGCTCATCTTCATCTCCTTTGTCACCATCTGCATCTTCACTGTCATCAGTAGCACCATGGTCTTGTTTATTCCCATTTCCTACACGGACCAGGGTGTTGCAGTTCAATGCTGTTTGGCTATCCTCGGCATGGGGACTGTTGTTTAAATTGTGCTAATACCCTGCTTTATATAATTTTTTTCTAGCGGAAAGGAGGAAGTTACTCCCTTTCAAGTACTTTGCAGTCTTCCTAATTATCTGGAAGGAGAATGTCACCGTGTGGTGGTAATAGCACTTTAATTGCTTCCTAACACTTGTTAACAAGGAGAAAGCGGGCTTCGGGCTCAGCACTTTACATAGGAGATGTTATAAAAATGCAATTTAACAATCTGACTTTTGTTATGATTTCTTACATTTACTTTATATTTAGAGCAACTAGTAATAGTTTTACACTTAGAGTGATGATCGAAGTTTCCTATGCCATACAAATTAGGGCAAGAGGTGAAAGTGAGCAGATTAAGTAAAAAGTAGAACAAAACACAGGTGGACCTGCCCAAATTTCTGATATAGAGTGTGGGTATTTGTAAACCCAGAGTTGCTGCCCTCAAACAAATTAGCCTTGGCTCCAGGCTCAGAACCGTAATGCTGATCTGTTTCATTGTTTCCTGCTCCCCCTGCAAAGCCCAGTGCAGCCTCCTCAGTGTCAGAATCACCCAGAAGTACCTGATAACCGTGCAGCTGCCTGGCCTCACCTTGGTGTCCTGGCACCAGCCCGGCCACTCACAGAGCTGACTCTGCACCTCTCTTCCCAGCTCTGCTGTGCCGCGTCTCATTGCTATCTGGAAACTGGCCGCAGTAGTGAGGTGGATTAGAGCTGGGGCAAACCAGACAACTAACTGGGTGGAATGTGTCAAAGGTCATAAAGATCTATAGCTAATAGGCTGAGTGAGATGTTTTCTCAAAAGAGGGGACATGTCCAGAACATGGGGGACCTAAAATGATGTCAGGTTTATGGCTCCGGAGCACCGTAGACCAATCAGAAAAGTGCTCTTTTCAATCCTTCCTTTGAATCTGGTACTGTTCGCAGAAGGAATCAGAAGATGCTACTCTCAATGCATCATTTACATATGGCACAACCAGTCAAAAGACACTGTTTCTGATCCTTCCTTTACATCTGGCTAGAGGCCAAGTGAGTTTTGTTTTTGTTTTTGTTTTATGTGGGTACCGGGAGTCGAACTCAGGACCTCGCGCTTGCCAGGCAGGCGCTTATGCTGCTGAGCTGTATCACCGGCCCCCAAGTGAGTTTTGATGGGAAAAATGTCCCAGTGCCTTATTTGCATGAGGGGGGATCAATCCAGGTATTTGGGGTACTAAGGATCCCTTTTGCTTTGTCTTCGGGGGCCACTGTGAGAATTTCTGCTCTTGCCCTGTAGCATCTACTCCTTTTCTGTCTTCACCTTCCTAGCTTTTCTGTCCTGTCCAATTCTTTGTTCAGGGCACCAGTGACCTGGAAAGAAGCCCCATTGGACCCTGCATCTGGTAACAATAGGACCCTGGCAAATCCACAATCAAGACTTTTTGTCTTGCTAGTTGCTCAGCATTTGTCAGCACCCCTCTGCCCCTGCCCCAAACCCTCCAAGCCCGAGATTCTCCAAAGCTCCCCACGGCACATCACACTGACTGGCTTCCACTCAGGTGATTCTGATTCTGCTGCCTGGCTACCCTCTTCCTGAGAGTCACAGAAACTCTCTGGACCTGTGGCTTCTTCTTCATTGTCTAAGCCCCTCTCCCACTCCCCCAGCCTCTGTGCCTAGCAAAGTCCAGCAATCCGGAGAAAAATGCTGCCACGGCTTCCCCACCCGGTGAAGCAGAAAGACACTGGGCAGGCACGAAGAAAACTCTCATTTAAACACAAATAGCTGAAATAATTGCTGAGCAAATCTAGAAAATGACTGGCTGAGTAAATTGCTTTTTTGTGCAAAGTTTCTCTGCCTTTGCCCCTGGGGGTGAGGTGGGAGAGTGACTCCCCTGGATGCTTACAGGGACACACTTGAGTCCTGGCTGTCTCCCCTGAGTCAGGAAGGCTTTTCCCACTGTTGCAGGTCAGTCCAGCTTCTGTCCCAAGCAGCTGTGCTTCCCGTGGAGGAAAGCGATGACTGCCAGTCTTCCAAACACCAGCCACACTCCTTGTTCTCTGGCTTCCTTATTATTTTTTGGTATGAAATTCAGATCAATATCTGGCCTATGAAATGGTGGGCTAATCTTTCTGCAAATAATAGGCTTAGGGGTGTCACCACCCATGATTTCAGCATCTAATAAGTGTTGTTTACTGTACTAAAGTGATTTTATTCACCGCAAAATAACAGCAACTCAATATAGGTAGAACAGGCAAGCTACTATTGTAAGCCCTTTTGAACAGTAACTTATTAGGAAGGCACAAGCACACCCTGAGGCATAAATTATCTTCCAATGAGTGACAGAGTTAGGTCACTTGCCCATGGTCACAGAGCTGGGATTCCACTGTGGCCGTTCTGCCCCTCACACCTGGGTGTAGTGGTTCCCTTTTTAAAATACTAAGAAGTGGATATTGATTGTGGTTGTACAGCTGAGGAAATAAAAATTCAGAGAAATTAAGGGACTTGACGAGATCCCCCAGGAAATGAGGAAAGGAGTTAGAAGGAACTAAAGGGCTGAGAGATAGGACTGAGCCTTCGCTACTCCTGGCCTGGAGATCAGGAGGAATGGCACATGGTGTGGGGTCCATGGTGGTTAGAGCAACTCTTTCCTTTCTCAGATTCCAGTTTTGGATCCCTGGGAAGCCATTCAGTCTAAGATTTTTCTTCTCCATCTGTAAAATAGCCACAATATCTTAGCTCAAGATATTGTGAATATTTAATAAACTAGCCTGCACCCTCTCCCCAGCAAAATTCATAACCAATCTGAAAAAAATACATTCTATTAAGATTGTTTCAATGCCAAGTTGAATTATTTTTATGTGTTTGTTACCCTGATGATTTAGAGGAAAATCCCACAAAGTCTGGAGACTGCCTGTCCCCAAGGTTAGTCCTGAGATAAGCCCTAAACACAACTGGGGATTTCTTCCTGGCCGGCATCCCGCAAGCAAACATTAACTTGAGGGAGGGAATGATTGACATGAGTTAGGGATGGCCTAGACCCCAGCATTAGTCTGGCCAGGCCCCTGGGTTGGGAGAGAGGGATGTGTTGGGTTGGTTTTACCTCCTTAGAGGGACTCATTTATTTGTCACCACCTGGTCTGACCTGGAGGTTGACTTACTCACTCACCCTTCACACAGTGGCAATCCCGGTATAGAGTCAGCTGGGATCAGTATGATCTCACAAGGTCCCCTCAGACCAAAAGTAAACTCCCCTTTTCCTGTCTGTTGGTCAGAAGTCAGAAGGAAGGCTGCTTTGTCTCCTGCCTCACTAAGGAGACATATTAGTTGCAATTTTTGATCCTAGAATATTAGCAGCTGCCCAAATGTAATGCAAGAAGCTGCCTGGGACTGCTTTTCTCTCTTATTTATGTTTTAAGACTTCAGAATATTGTAAGTACAATACTTGGTGATTAAGAGTGATTTGGAAAATACTCATACACTAAAGTAAAGAAAAAATTAACCATAAATTCTGCTTTCCACAAATACAAGGTATATTTGTGATATTCTTAATTCCAATTCTCTTGTAAAATAACAGAACAACTCTGAAAAGTTAAGTGATAGAATAGTCTTGATTTTGTTGGTTTAAAATTTCACAGGATAAAAATTTTGGACTCTTGCCTTGAATTTTGAGCAGGAAGCAGTTGTTCTTGTCCCCTTCTTAATAAAAGTTTCAGGTAAACATGGAATATTCATGGTTTTTGCCCTAGGATGTCATAATCTGGAGTCAGAAAGGAAGGGAGAAATGAATTCTGTATTAGTCACCCTTTCGTTGCTGGGGCAAAATACCTTATAAATACAATTTGAGGGAGAAAAGGTTCATTATGGATTGTGGTTGCAGAGGTTTCTGTCCACAGTTAGCAAGCTCCAAAGCAAAAACATCATGGTGGAAGGGCATGGCTGAAGAAAGCTGCTCACCTCATGGTAGCCAGGAAGCATAGAAAGCAGGAAGAGCCAGAGAGAAAGTGGCCAGGGATAAGAATATGCACTTTGAGGTCATGCCCCCCACTGACCTACTTCCTCCAACAGGGCTCCAGCGCTTTTTTTTTTTTTTTTTTTTTTTTTTTAATGGAGGGTCTCACCATGTAGTGCAGGCTGGCCTTGAACTCGCTTATGTAGCCCAGACTGGCCTTGAACTCATGGCAATTCTCCTGCCTCAGCCTCCCAAGTGCTGGGATTACAGGTGTACGCCACCATGACTGAGCAGGGCCCCAGCTCTTAAAAGCACATTGAGCTATGAACTCATCAGATGATTAATCCTTTGATAAGGTTAGTGCCCCCATAATCTAATTGCCTTCCAAAGCCCCACCTCTGAACACATGAGCCTTTTGGGGGACATTTTATATCCAAATCATAGCAACTTCTTTCCTGGAAAATAACAATAATAAAGGCAAAGGTGGGATTGAGTGTTGAGATCAAAACAAGGCTCTTTATAAGGAAGAAATCAAGAGATCTTGAATGCTCACATGATAGGCGAGGTGGAGGAGAGACTGATCACAAAGCTGCCAATCAGCAACACCTACCTCGATTGCATTCTCACGTTCAAGGTTACATCCTCTAATTCACATGGTTGGAAGCTCAGAATTTTTACTGCTTTGCAGCCTGAAAGGTTTATGTTGGTACAACTGGCCCAATTTCTAGCTCTTGAATGGTTGCAAGGGGAGCCAACTTACAATCAAAGATCACTTGTTGAGTGTGCTGTAACAAAGCAAATCGGGCAATTCAAGAAGCTGGTGCCTTCAAGCTGAGCCTCACAGTGGAACTGGCCAACAAGTCTGGATGTTGGAGACCACCTGTGTCTTAGTTACTTTTCTCATTGTTGAGACAAAATACTTGATGGCCAAAGTTAGTGGGGGAAAGGTTTATTTAGCACACAGTTCGTAGAGGTTTCGGTCCATAATTGGCTGGCTCCAAGGCAGAGGGGCAATAGTTTATAGCCGTGGAAGACAGCAAAAGCAACAAGAGAGAAACAGCAGGGAAAAGCCTCTTGCTGTCCTTTATATTGTATGCAGGCTACCCACCCTAGGGCAGGTGTAGCACTCACACCCGTAATCCCAGAATTGGACCATGAATTAATCACAAACTCTAGATTCAGCTGCCTCCAAAAAGCCCAAGCCCCATGACTGCATGAAACTTTGGGGGGACATCCAAACACAAACCATAACATTTCTTCCCCAGACCCTCAAAGACTCGTGTATTTTTTTACACAAAAGGCATTTAGTCCATCTCTAAGAGTTGCCAAAGTCCTAACAGTTTCAGCATTGCTGAAATGTCCAAGTCCCAAGTCTTTGAGATTTAAGGCAAACTCTTAGCTGTGAGCCCCTGTACAAATGAAAAAGAAAAGTTAAATACTTTTAACATTTAATGGCACAAGGTAGACGATACAAACAGGGGGGTATAAAGAAATGGGACCAAAGCAAGTCCAAAATCCAGCAGGGCAAACATTAATTAAGTTCTGTAGTTCCATGTGCACCATCTGAGACAATCTGTGGCAAGTTGTGAACTCCAAAGGGCTTGGGTGGCTCCATTCCTATGATGCTGTTGATGGTTGTAGCTCTCATGGCTTTTTTCTTGGACCGGCTCTTCCCTCCTTGAAGGTTTTTTTAGATGATCCATGTTTCTGGCTTCTCCAAACTTTTGGGATTGCCACTGTACCTTTGGCTTTAAACTCAGTTTTATACCCTGCCCTCTCAGGGGCACACTGCCTGGCCTCCCAGACCTTTTGAAATCTGGATGGAAGCCTTCCTAACCCCACAACTCTTACATTCTGCATGCATCTAAAACCAGCACCACATGGATGATGCTGATGTCTGCTGCCAGCTGGAGCAGTAACCAGGCTTTTTACTTTTTTTCTATTTTTTGGCTGTAGCGGTTGAGTGCCTGGATCATTGAGCACTCTGGATCTAATTCTGAGGAACAACTTTTCTATGCTGTCACCATTCTGGAACATGGTGTGGCAGCCTCTGCCATTCTGGAACACGGTGCTCTGGGGCTCTCTTTTCAAAGCAAATTCGTTTACTTTTGTAATTCTGACGCTGTAAAGGGTGAAGTCCTATTGTTTTCTGTGATGTCTTCAGGCTCTCATTTTTATTCTCCTTTTTCTTCTCAGCAATCAAGATATCCTCTGTTCTATCTTTGCAGTCCACAGCTTTTTTTTTTTTTTTTTTGTGGGTACCGGGGGGACGACCTCAGGACCTCGCGCACCAACAGGCACCCGTGCCGCTGAGCGATATCACCGGCCCCTTTTTTGTATGTGCGTTCCGGGAGTCGAACTCGGGCCTTCGCGCTTGCAAGGCAGGCGCTTAAGCCACTGAGCCGTCTCACCGGCCCCAGTCCACAGCTTTACTTGAGCTTTCTTTCTGGCCAAACTCACAACATTTTAAATCATTTTTCTGGGCTATTTGTTTTTGGTTCTCAACATAAATCTGGCTAAAAGCCCCCCAAAGTAGCCATGTCACTACTTTAACATTAGACTGTCTCGAAATTTTTTTGACAGATTAATTAGTCTGCCACCCTTAATCTCAGTCTCAGGCAGTCTCTGGACAGGAGCAAAATGCAGGCAAACTTTCTGCCAAGCCATAACACACATTGTCTGGAGTTCAACAGCCAATGCACTCCTTCTTCCCATCAGAAACCTCCCAAGCCTGGTCTTTACCAACAGGATTTTTATCAGCCTTTTGGTCTTCTGAGCTCTGACCAGAATCTCCCATATAGGAGAGACTAAGGCATTTCAGGCCTACTTTTTCAGCTGGCCTCTTTGAACCTTTCCAATCTCTCTCCACAGCCATTCCCAAAGACTCTTGAACCACATGGTCAGGTATAGTCGAAGGAATGACCCCACTTCTGCTACCGAATTCTGTCTTCATTACTTTTTTCATTGCTGAGACAAAATACCTGATGCCCAAAGTTAAAGGGGGAAAGGTTTATTTGGCTCACAGTTTGTAAAGGTTTCCATCCATAATCAGCTGGCTCCAAGGCAGGGGGGCAATGGTTCATGGGAGTGGAAGACAAAAAAACAACAAGAAAGAGACAACAGAGACAGGTCTCTTTCTGTCCCTTATATTGTAAGCAAGCTACCTGCCCCCTAGGGTGGGTATAACATTCATACCCTTAATCCCAACACTGGACCATAAATTAATCACAAACTCAAGATTCAACTGCCTCCAAAAGCCTTCCCCCCCATGACAGCCTAAGGCTTTGGGGAGACATCCAGACACAAACCATAACAACCTGGGACTGCCACTGCCTCCTCTGTCTTTTTTATTTACTGTTGTGCATGATTTGGAGACTTAAATTTTTCTTGCTTCAATTTCATTGCCTGTAAAGTGAGAACGTATCATCTTCATATTCTGGCACATCAAGACCATTTTATTTCTTACCTGTTGTGTGTGTTCACAGGTTATGAAATTATGAAATAGAAGAACACAGAAACCACCATAGAGACAGAAGACAAACACACTCCTGGGCCCTTAACCTATTACCATGTTTTGTGTTTCCTTCTGAAGCAGTCAGGGACTTAAAAGCAGTTTTGGCTAAAAACCATAACTGTTCACTTGGGCCTACAGATGTCCAAGGTAACTAGGAGTAGAACAAAGCCAGACTGTCATTTCGTAAAACACCCTCTCAGCCGTGCACACAGGCATTTAGGGAACATCTGTCCAAAAGTTGGCAAAACAAGGTTTATTAACCTTAAATTTTCCTATTTTATCTTATTACCTTTTAAGACTAAGTACACCAGCGTAAGAAGTTTACAGAGGCATTCAGCTAAGCCTAGAACCTATGGTCACCACTGCCCTGAACCCGTGGTCACCTTGGATTCTGGCAGAGCCTCACATGCCAGAAATTGCCTCTCAGGGCATGAAGACTCCTCCCATGGCAATTGTGTCGCCCTTCAAGTCATGAAGATGCCTTGGAAGCAACAAAACCACAGCTGAGATAACAATCAACTGGACCTCAGCCCATCATAGCACCCTATAAAATTGGTCTCTGTTCTTTTGTGAGCCAGCCAGGCTGATCCTCTTCATCAGAGTGTGCCCCTCCAGCTACTCAAACTGGAGTCCTTTCCCTTGTTTCTCTTACTTTCCGAATAAAGCTTTTGCCTGTTATGTATATGGTTGCTCTAAGTTTGATTGTAATTATGACTAAACCAAAGGCCCATGGGAACTGTGAATATATATATATATATATATATATATATATATATATATATATATATATATTTTTTTTTTTTTTTTTTTTTTAATTGAGGTCAGAGCCATTCAGGCCCATTAAAATGACCCTCTCTATTCAACTTGAAATACTTTTAGTTCTTGTTGGCCATCTGTCTTATGTCTCCCTTATTTGGTTCTCAGTCATAAATCCCTGCTCAGATTCTCTAGATAACTGACTGGAATTAAACAATCCAGAAGAGGTAAAGATGGTTCCAGGTAGACTCTCTGGTCTAGGTACCTTGAGATTGCTTATATCTCAAATTTCTACTCTTGCCATCCATTTTAGCAGGCACGATGCTAAAACACACACACACACACACACACACACACACACACACGACAAAAAGTTAGCATCTGATTGGAGGGACTTACATATAACATATGATACAAAGCTGAACATAATTTTGCAGGTATCTTGGATTGCATACTGTTTATGAGAAAGTGTTTATTAGCAGGCATTTTGATTATAAGGAACTAATATTAAGCCAGCAAGGAATAAACTTTGCAGGCAAGCAGAAACACTTCGGAATTTTTTATTAACCTCAATTGACATCTAGGGATTTAATGGTTATCTTAAAGAAGGCTGGTTTGAAAGCCTGGCCATTTGTATGTAAACTTTCCCCATTAGTTGAGCTAATTGCTTGAGGATTTGCCTACTAATCTCCCATTTTCTTCTTGCCTGAAGCCCCCTTTATGGTCCCCTTAGGGATTTGGATTCTCCTCTTCTATGCAAAAGTTAGATCAATTGATTATCTTTAAAGCAGAGATGCCTATCTTGGCTACAGAGAGTCCAAGATGGTCTGAAAATCTCTTCTCAGTCTGTTTTCCATCCTTGTTTTAAGGATGCATTCTACAAAGTGAAGGACCTTATCCCCTGGTGGTTAACTTTGTTTACTTAGGGCATAGACAAGGTGTTAAATAATATTGTAGGACAAATCAGAAGGCAACAATTTCCTTTCAATGTTCTTTCAAACTTTCTCAGCATGTCTAGGAGAAAAAGTCTTTGTGCTGCTGCTATGAAGTGTTAACCTTGTCCCAGGGCTGCCAGATTTAGTATATAAGAATACAGGACACCTCACTAAATTTGAATATCATAAAAAACAGACATATTTTTAGTACAAATATGTCCCAAGTAGTGCATATAGTATATTTACACATTAAAAAGAAACCTGTTGTTTTCCTAAAATTCAACTTACCTGGGTATCTGTGTTTTATCTGGCAACTTCCACTGCTTTTTGACTTCTATTAACGTCCGCTTTTTAACAAAGTTTGGGCCAACTTTAGGCTCTGAATCTGTTGCAGGCGATGATAATTAATTAAACTTGAATATTGTTTTGTTTTCATGATACTTATTTCTATAGGTATCTTTTATTTTTATTTATTTATTTTTTTTGTGTGTGTGGGTACCGGGGGTTGACCTCAGGACCTCACGCGCCAGCAGGCGCCCGTGCCGCTGAGTGATATCACCGGCCCTTTTTTCGTATGTGGCTTCCGGGAATCGAACTTGGGCCCTTGCACTTGCCAGGCAGGCACTTATGCCGCTGAGCCATTTCACCAGCCCTATAGGTATCTTTTAACTCAGAGCAAATAACACCAATTACATACTTAGACTAGTTCATTTCAAAATAAATTTAATTTTAAAATAAATTTAAGTTAAAAACTAAAAGGTGAATGGACTTAAAAATTGTTAGTATAGAGGGAATGTGTGAACTGAGCCATGTATCACTAAGGACGGGACGTACTTGCTTTCCTTTTGCTATAACCACACTTACGTTGTAGATAAATAAATGGAAGAGAATTTGTGGGATCTCATTACTCTCGCTATGGGTTCTTATAATTTAAGAGGAGAAGAATCTCACACTTCCATGGCTATTTTGGTTATCTCAGGGTCTAATGAAACTAACTCCTGAGTGAAGAAAATTCTAATTTTTATCTAGACTATTTTCTGGCTTGGAAATTTCTTTTTCTCTTTGACATCTCATTTTTTCCTCCCAAGTTTTCTTATCCTACTTGTTCTCAGTGTAGACCCTGGATTATTATCACTGCACGGGGAGGGAGGTTACAAATGCAAATTCTCAGGCCCACCTTGGACCAGCAACTTCTGTCTGGAGGAGCCCTTTGATGATTCTGATGTATCTTAAAAGTTTTTGATGCACTCTTATAATTCATGCATAAAGGCATAGCTACGAAGCAACATCTCCTTTCAAAATTTCCTGCTTTTTCTTAGCTGCTTTTTCTTCCTTATCTGCATAGCCAAAGCAGTTCATACGAATTCCCTTAGAGTATTATTATTCTTTGTGAGTACTGCAGTTATTTGCAGGCAATATTGACATCCTGTTCTGCTCTGAGCACCTTGTGGAAAGGATTTATATATATATATATATATATATATATATATATATATATATATATATATGCATACATATATATGTGTATGTATATATATATATGCCAAATAAATATTAGGACTTCTTCCTAGCAAAGGGCTTTTAGAAGTTAATTAATGAGGGCTCACACATATGAGTCATTAAGGAAAAAAAATCACTTAACTCAATAACATTTTAGGCTAAAGATACAAACAGGCAGGACACAGAAAAAATGGAATAACTATATGGAAAAATATTCAGCTCACTGGAAAGTAAATTAAAGCAAATTGGGATACAAATACAGAAACATTATAGCTATAAAATTAGCAAAGATTTAAAAATGGAAAAATTCAACTTTGGCAAGAATGTAGAAAAATAAACATTCCTATAAAGTGCTGGGAGAGTTTAAGTTACACAATCAATATTACAAGTAATTTGGCAGAATATAGAGAAAGCCTAAGCAAAGTTCATACCCTTTGACACTGTAATTTTTCTTCTTGGGGAAAATTCAGGAATGAGTATGAATATTTATGCACCAATATGTTCACTGCAACATTATTTATAAATAGCAAAAATGTGGGAATGGAATTCATGCCAAAAATGGTTAAATAAATTATGTTAAATACATGATGGAACATATGCAGCCATAAAAAAATAATGTTTTCAAAAGATATTTAATTTCATGGAAAATTTGCTTCTTATGTTAAGTAAAAAAAGAAAGCAAGCAAGATAAACATTTGTCTATGCAGTATAAGAATTATGTTAAAACGTGTATTTGTATGTGTGTGTGTGCATGTGTATGTACGTATTTAGAAGAAAATAGACCAAAATGTTTGCATTATTAGATCTGAATATAGAAAGTTCTGTTACTATGAGATGCTGGCTTCCTAGGCTTGATATATTTCTGTCCATCCTTTCCTTATATTTTCTAAATTTTCTGCCATGACCATATACTGCTTCCATAAAACTAAAGTTTTATAAAAGTGTGCATTTAAATCTCATGTAATTAAACTTTTAAGTACTTATTTCTATGGAAAAGTATAATGGAGAAACTAGTACTGGGCTTGCCTTCCCCTTCATAACCATAAAAATCAACAAAATATTTAAGGCAGCTGACCTAGTTTCTGGACCACCGTGAGCACAGGACTGTGAGCCTTTTGGACGGGACTATCCGTGGGAGGAGCTCTGTGATCCCCTCAGTGTGCTGCTTGAGAAGAGCTCTTTTTGCACTCTCTTGCAGCCAATGAGGCCCAAATAGAACCCCCATCCCAGGGCCTCAGTGAGCTGAGCAGGTGGAGACCAGGCTGAGGGGCTAGGAAGAGTTTGGGACTTGCAAAACAGGGTGAGGGCCGGGAGAGGGCTGCCTAGGGAAGACTCTAGAGAGCTGCACATGGTTTCTCCGTGGGGCCTTTGTTCGGGGCTGGGCTGTGCATGTGTAAGAGGCATCCACAGGTCTAGCCGGATGTGGCTGGCCCAGAGCTGGGAGCTGAGCAGATGTTATCAGAGGTCAGACAGTGCTAAGAGATGTTGGAGTTTTAGCCTGGTCAGCAGCCTAGCTGAGCATCTTGGGTATTTCTTTAGAACAAAGAAATAAGGGCCACTCACTAGAGTAACAGCTGTGTTTTAGGATTAAGGTCCAAAACTAAGTCTGATGGTATCAAGAGGATGTGACAGTGACATTGTCTATTGGAGTTAAATACAGCACTTTTTCAAGAATGAGGATGCAATATACACTATCTACAATGTATGACCCACAATATCCATATATAAATGAGAAAATCTGGATAAACAAAACACTGGGATTCAAGAATAAGTAGCAATCAATGGAAACATCTCAAAACAACTCAAAATACTAACGCACACAAAGTTAAGATAGTTATTATCAATTGTTCAAGAACATAAAGGTAAAGATAGACATGATGAATAAAGTGATGCTAAATTTCAGCAAAGAAGTGGAAATACAAAAAATAAACAAATAGAAACAATAGAGATCAAAAGTGTAATATTTGAAATGAAAAACTCCTTTGATTGGACTAAACAGAAGAGCAGAAAATGAAGAGGGAAAAGCTAATATATCTGATAGATCAATAGAAATTAATCCAAAGGATAGAGAGAAAAATATTTTAAAAATCAACAGCCTCAATAACTTATGTGTCAATATTAATTTATATTTAAATTAAAGTCATGGAAAAAGAGAGACTAGATGAGAAAGAATCATTAAAGAAGTTAAAGAAATAATGACTGAAAATGATTAAATTTGACAAAGTTATTAATCAGTGGATCTGAGAAAGAGCTGTGGTTGTCTCTTGCTTGCTTGCTTGCTTTGCTACCTTCTGCCCACATGAACTGTTTCTCCCCTGGGATGCCTGTCTGCCGTGCCACCCTGCTTTAGAGCCAGCCCATTATGGACTAAAACCTTGACAAACTGTGAGCCAATGAACACAAAGCTAGATAAAGAAAAAAAAACCCCTTTATATATATTATAATAAAATTACAGAGAACCAAAGAGAAAGAAAATCTTGAGAATAATTCTACACTACAAACAAG
The DNA here is from genome assembly GCA_028451465.1 of Erethizon dorsatum. Classification (NCBI taxonomy): domain Eukaryota; kingdom Metazoa; phylum Chordata; class Mammalia; order Rodentia; family Erethizontidae; genus Erethizon; species Erethizon dorsatum. The sequence goes on along the minus strand of CM051825.1, from coordinate 144,040,667 downwards.
GGCAAAGGTACACATTATCTCTGATTCCTTTTTGGAATCAATGTTGAAAAAACACTAAAATGGCATTTTTAAAGTGCTAAAAAGAAAAAGTCAGGCCAGGATATTTTATTCAACAAAATATTTTTCAAAATTGAAAGTGACATAATATTTTCAGATAAATGAGAACTGAGGTAGTTCTTCACCAAAAATTCTCTACAATAAGAAATGCTGATGGAGGTTCTTTGAACTGAAGAAAAATCATACTGTCTTAGTTACTTTTCTCATTGCTGAGACAAAATACCCAACACCCAAAATTAAAGGGGAAAAGATTTATTTAGCTTACAGTTTGTCAAGGTTTTAGTCCATAATGGGCTGGCTCTAAAGCAGGGTGGCACAGCAGACAGGCATCCCAGGGGAGAAACAGTTCATGCGGGCAGAAGGTAGCAAAGCAAACAAGCAAGCAAGGGATGACCACAAATCTTTCTATACCTTATATCTTATCCAGGCTACTTGGGGCAAATAGAACCCACACCCTTAATCCTAGTACCCTTGACTCTAGCATTACACCTAGAATCAATTCCAGTGTCATATACTCTATATCCAGCCTCTTCTGAGAAAAGCCCCATCTATGATTGCATGAGGCTTTGAGGGGACATCTAGACACAAACCATAACACATAAATTCTCACCTACAGGAATAAAGAGCAGTGAAAACTATAAGTAAATGAGTAAATGTAAGTTAAAATGATAAATGCATGGGTAAAAATATCTATTTTTAAATTTGTCTTTCCTTAGAAGACAACAGATTTGTTGACACAAAAAATAAAAACATTTTGTTGGGAGGGTAGTTAACTATACATATATACATTGTAACTCAAAGAATGCAAGGATATGGATAGAATTATATTTTTGCAAAGTTCTTGTATGTTCTATGAAGTGGTAACTCTAAGTATACTATGATCATTTAAGATATCATATTCTAATCCCTAGAAGAACTTCCAAAAATGAAAGAAACATAGCACAAAATCCAGTGAAAGCAATAAAAGGGATCCCTAAAAATAAAGCAGAAATTAAAAAAAGACATACAAAAGAAGGCAAAAAGTCTAAAATAGGACTTAAAATATTTGAGTCAAATAACATGACATTTTCTTAAATGTAACTACATAAATAAATTGAATATAAGTGCTCTAAACACTCTAAATAAAAATAGTGATTGTTAGACTAATGGGAAAAAATGAATCAAATGCATATTATGAGATTCACTATAAATATGAAGACAGATAGGTTGAAAATAGATTGGTAGACAAGTTATCCAGTTGGCCCTGTATATCCATCAGTTCTGCATCCATTGGTTTGAACAAATATGGCTTGCAAATATCTGAAAAAAATTGCACCTATACTGAAAATGTAGACTTTTTCTTGGCATTGTTCCCTAAATGATGCAGTTGAACAACTATTTACATTTTATTAGTCATTATGAGCAACCTATAGATGATTTAAAATTATACAGGAGGATGTTCTCTGGGTATATGCAAATGCTACAGTACTTTGTACAAGGGTCTTGAGCATTTGCAAATTTTACTGTTTATGAGGGGTCTTGGAATCAGTCCCTGATAAACAGAGCTGACTGTATCAAGAGAACATTAAACCTAATGCAACACTTATTGCTATATTATTATAAAATTAAATAGGTTTTGGTCCAGGATTATTATCAGAAATAAAGGTGGATATTTCATAATAATAAATGTCAACTTGTTTGGAAGAAATAACAATCCTAAATTTGTATGCAACCAATAACAGTGCTTCAAAATGCATACAGGAAAACAAAAAGCAGAGAAAACTTAATGTAGAATCAGAAAAATCTACAATCTTTTTTCTTTTTTTTTTGTGGGTACCGGGGGTTGACCTCAGGACCTCACGCACCAGCAGGTGCCCATGCCTCTGAGCGATATCTTCGGCCCTTTTTTCGTATGTGGGTTCCGGGAGTCGAACTCAGGCCCTTACACTTGTCAGGCAGGTGCTTACGCTGCTGAGCCACCTCACCGGCCCCAAAATCTACAATCTTTTTTTTTTATTTTTTTATGGGTACTGGGGGTCAACCTCAGGACCTCGCACTCCAGCAGGCGCCTGTGCCGCTGAACCATATCACTGGCCCTTTTTTCGTATGTGGGTTCCAGGAGTCGAACTCAGGCCCTCGTGCTTGCCAGGCAGGTGCTTATGCCGCTGAGCCATCTCACCGGACCAAAATCTACAATCTTAATGGACAATCTTAGAATTGTTTTTGTAGTAATTGATAGGACAGGTAGACATTTTTAAAATCAGTAGGAACACGGAAGATTTATATAAGATTATTATAAACTTAATTTAACATTAGTAGACTATAATAATGGCAGAAACCACATACAACACATTGTTTTCAATACACAAGTGATGTTCACCAAAATAGACTATATGCTGGGATGTAAAATTTCTTAATAAGCCAGAAGACTAAATTACTTGAGTATGTGCTCTGATAAGAATGAAATTAAATTAGAAGTGACAGTATGATATTTAGAAAATAACCAAATACTCAGAAATCGAACATCACAATTTTACACAGTAAAGTTCAGTTAAGGAATATGAAAAGCTAATAGAAAATATAAAATATTTTTACCCAAATAATGATGAAGGTACAACAGATACCCTGATACCCAGATTTGTGGGATAAAGCTAGAGCATGCTGGATGTATACTTATAGCTTTAATTATTTATATTGGGAAAGGAAAAAATGTTTAAAACACAGTGATCTACAATTTCCATCTTAAGACGCTAGAAAGACAAGATCAAAATAAAGTGAAATGTGAATGTTTATTCAGTGAAGGAAATAATAAAGGCAGGAGTACAAAGTAATGCTAAAAAGACAAAAAATAGAGAATGTTAACAAAGTTATAAGTTATCTTAAGAATGGCCATTTCAGAAAGAGAGAAATTCTCAATAAAAGTGTTGAGAATAAAAGAGAATAATAAAAGGAATATTATGAACATCACAACAACAAATTTGATTTAAATTTCACACAGAAGAACAAAACCAGAACAGCACGATATCTATGAAAGAAATTCTTTTCCTAATTCAATTTCTTCCCATCAAGAATATTGCAAATGTGAAAGGATGCACTGGTGAAGTTTTCCTCAGATATTTAAGGAAGAAGTAATAACAACCTTCCATAAAATCTTTCAGAATATAAGGGAGAAAGAAGCATTCACAACTCATTTTATGAGGGCAACAAAACTCTGAGAGAACAATCTGATAGGAAAAGAAAATTAGAAAGTAATATTACTCATACACATGAAAAAATCTTTTCTAAAATATTAGCAAACCAAGACCAATAATACATAAAAAGGAGGCTGATATATAAAAAGCAAGGGCGATTCCAGGTCTGTAAGACTGGTTTAAATTTTACGTCAATGAATGGATATAACTACATTAACGGAATAAAAAAGAAAAATTGTATGTTCATCTCGATAAGTAAATAAAATCTGTCAAAATACAAGTCACAATAATTCATGATAAAAAATATTTATCAAATTAGTAACAGAATGGAACTTCTTCAACCTGATTAACACCATTTAAAAAAAATACAAATTTAATGGTTCCTCTTTAAAATCAAGGACAAGGCAAAATATTCACTTTTACCACTTCTGTTCAACAATATGTTGGAAGTCCTAGCCATGCAATAAAGCAAGAAAAGAAATAAAATAAATATTGAAAGATTGGAAAGGAAAATGTAAAACTGTCTCTATTTGCAGATGTGTGTTTCCACAATTTTAATTAATCTTTAAGGCACTTGTCAGGTTTAATAAATAAATTTAGCAAAGATGTAGGGTATAATATCTATATGCAAAAACCAATAGAGGGGCCGGTGAGATGGCTCAGCGGCGTAAGCGCCTGCCTGGCAAGTGCGAGGGCCCGAGTTCAACTCCCGGATGGATCCCACATAGGAAAAAAGGGCCGGTGATATCGTTCAGCGGCACGGGCGCCTGCTGGCGTGTGAGGTCCTGAGGTCGACCCCCGGTACCCACAAAAAAACCAAAAAAAAACAATGGAATTTCTTTATACTTGCAACTAACAACTGAAAAAAATAAAAATTTCAATGACATAAAAACATAATAATAACTTTAAAAGAAAAATTATAACATTTGTGTATTAAAAACTATAAAAATATTCCTCAAGGAAATGTAAAAAGTCTTGAGTAAATTAAGAGGCATAGTAGGTTGTTAGATCAGTAGGCTTTTTATGTAAAGATTTCCATTCTCCCCAAATTGATCTCCAGCCTTAACCTAATCTCATTCCAAATCCCAGTGTATCAAAATTGATGCATCAATTTCAAAATCTATCTGGAAATGAGCAGGATATAGAATAGCCAAAATAATCCCCCAAAGAAGCAGAAGTTAGAGGTCTCTGCCATCTAATTTCAAGTCATACTATAATGCCATAATGTCAAGACCAATATACCAATAGTTGGTATATTGATTATACTATATACTATATACCAATAGTATATCAATAATGTTGGTATTAGGATAAACAACTGGGCAATGGAACAAAATAATGTGCAGAAACAGATTCACATGTGTCCAGTCGGTTGATTTTGTGGAGGAATTAAGCACAGAGTTAGGTATATCTGCCCCGAGTATTTCAGTTGTCTTAGCTAACCTTTCGAAAAAGTACCAGAGATTTCTTCGGTTTTGGTGGCACTGGGGATGGAACCCAGGGCCTCAGTCATGCTAGACAAGTGCTCTACCACTGATCTACATACCCAGCCCAGGTACCAGGGATTTTGACTTTGTAACTCATGTAATGTGTGTATGTATATGTGTTTTAAACTGATTTTCTCTTACCGTGAAGGAAGCACCTAACAGTGTATTGTCTAAAAAAGTACCAAAGAAACATTACACAGTAGCAGAAAGAACCTCTACTTCAACCCTGGAAGACATGGGCTCAAACATGACTCTTCTTTAAACCACAGGAGCAAGTTACTCAATCTCAGAGCTCCACCGGATTATTTTGACAATAACGCAAAATAGTGTACAGAAAGGGTCTGGCTCGTAAGGTAGTGTCTGGTAGAAAATGGGTGCTCAAATACATTTTTTCTTTCCTTGTCTCCTTATTGCAGGCACAAAAGTTATTGTCTCCAGGCTCACATACGGATATCATCATGAAATTCTTAGGAAGAAGTGGTTAAGGTCACAAGTTCTGGAGTCAGGGTTTTTGGATTAATATCCTATGTAGGGGAAATTTTATTTAATCTCTCTGTACCTCTGTTTCCTTGTATGTAAAATACCGAATTAACCTATAAGGTTGTTGTGACAAATTGTGTAAAGGGCTTAGTGCAATGGTGGGTCATATGTGCTAAAACGATGCTAGCTACATCTTCAGATGTGCATAGGATCTGCCCTGTTTGTGCAGCACAGGAAATACACACTTAGGTCCTCAGAGCACTGTCTGGGTCATGGAGATGCCTCTACTCTTCAAGGTCACACTCTGCATCCCCAGTGTATGAGAACATGGAGCACGTGGTTCATGGAACCCAGGTCAACAAGGTCATTCTGCTAGCCCAAGTGACACTGAATTATGAGCATTTCTCATGTCCTTGTCTGTGGGTCAAGATAAATTACACTCTATTCCTTCTCATTATTTTCATGGGGTCAGACTGAGACATGGTCTCATAAAACCATTTGGTGGTGATGCAGTCAGACAAGGAACAGCTGTGGGGAAGGCACAAGGTCAAACCAGAAGGTGGGGATTCAAAGTCTGCTTTCTTGACCATGCTGGGGGAGGAACCGTCTGTAGAATACTCCTTGTTTATACCTATGTAATGATAAATTTGCTGGCTCTGAGGGTGGAAATATGGACAGATATTTTGTCTCTGAATGGGTCTTTATGTAAAGAAAAAGGAACTCTTTGTATATCCAGAATTCAAAGCATCTTCCACTACCCAGAGGGACATAAAGCAGAGGGCTCCCAACTCAGTGACGGGTAAGTTCTAGTTCTCAGTGCTCCTGCTGGGAAGCAACGAGGAGATAGTGAAAGTGGGCCACATTGCATTCAGGGAGCCACTGGGTCCTAAGTGCTGGGCTCTCCAAGTGGATCTGGAGAGGGTCACAGTTTAACCAGTGATACCGGCTGAATGACCCTTATCCAAAATAGTTGGACACAAAGCATTTCAGAGTTTGGATTTCTTTTTCAGATTCTGGAATATTCGCATGTATATAATGAGATATCCTAGGGATGGGACCCAAATCTAAACATGAAATTCATTTATGTCTCAAACACACTTTATACACATGGCCTGAAGGTATTTTACACAATATTTAAACAATTTTGTACATAAAACAGAATTTCATGGTATCAAACTTTCCACATGTGGTTTCATGTCAGGACTAAAAAGTTCCAAGTTTTGGAGCATTTTGGGCTTCAGATTTTTGAATTAGGGATGCTCTGTCTGGATCTAGTAGATGCAGAACAGTAAGGAGTGGGTGAGACGGCTTTTACTTTCATAGCCCAGATATACATTGTCCTAGCTTTCATTGTGAGGTTCTGAGCACTCATAGCTTAGTCTGTAATAAGCACAAAGAACCCACTGTGCTTCCTAATTTTTTTTTTTTTTTTTTTGCAGTACTGGGGATTGAACGCAGGGCTTTGATACCAAGATACATCCCCAGCCCCTGTTTATTTTTTATTTTGAAGCAGGGTCTTACAAAATTTCTAAGTTGCCCAGGCCAGACTCAAACTTACAATCCTCTTGCCTCAGCCTCCCAGAGTGCTGGGATTACAGGCAAGTGGCACCTTGGCCAGCTCCTAGTGATCCCTCTGAAAGACCATCATATGGTTCATTCAGACTCAGCATTTGGATCCGGCTTCCTGCCTGAGTCTAGTTGATATCGGTAATGAAGTAATCTCTTTAGCTTTGCCTGCAGGACATATTTCTACCCCAAGAGACACAATTCTATTATTCTGTCCACTCCATATCCGGGATGATGGTTCATTGATGTGGCCCTGGAAAAGAAGCTGGAGAAAAAATTATGAAAATTTCAAAGGTCTTATGGGAAAGCTAGACACTAGGCTTTTTTTGATTAAGCATATTTAGTTCTAAGTGTCTGAAGTCAGCTTAACTAGAACTGGGGAAGGGAGTTTGAATAATAGGACTAAGTTTTGTGCCATGGGCAGGGAAGAAGCCACCATCAGACTCCTGTATGCATCTGACATGTCATCAGGAGACTGTCTCTTATCTTTGGTCCTCTAGATGGATCTAGTCTATCCCTCTTCCTTCCTGTAGCTTCTTTTTACCAGTCCACATGATTGAAAATGCAAATCCATGCACGTACTCTGGAGAGCAGCTTGATGGAAGCTGCAGTTCCTTAGTGTCCATTCTATGCTTACAGGAAATAACTTTAGCCTGCTTTGGGTCAGATATCACTCGTGTTCTAATCTGTCTTAGTCAAGGACCCATTCTTGTTGCCACATGGGTCAAGGGCATGGGTAGGACATTTCTTGGGAAAGAGGCCAAGCCTCTAGCCCAGTTGGCAGCTACCCCATCAGTGACTCTAAAGGTTCAAGATGGTCCTCCCCTTCCTTGGGAGTGTCAGAAAGTGTCGAGAAATTATCCAGATATTCCAACAAAGCACTCAGGATACACTTTCTTAATTGGCTAATAAAAGACACAACTAAGATGGAGGATCCAGGGCTTACTTAGCTCTGTGGCCTGGATAATTCATGCATGTGACAGAACATCCTGTCCATCAGTCCATTGAAATGTGTCATCCTCTCCATCCCATGGCCAGTATCTTGTTTAATGTCCTTGTCTTCTCCTACATCAGTTGCTCAATGACCCAGCTGGTTGGCGTTTTATTTTATGGATTCCAGTCCACTTTCACGACATCGTCAGAAAGTAGGATTCCTAAATTTCAAACCTGGCCATGGCACCTTCCCTTTTGGAAGTGTTCATAGCTCCAGTAGCCCTAAGATGTTATTCTGGAATTCAAGGTGCCAGTCTGTGGACTTGGCCTCAGTTCATCAAGCTCTTTCTTATCACACCCATCAGCTGAGAAGTATGTCTTGTTTGTTCAGCTCAACTAAGAGGAAGGACAGTGGAGTCGGACCCTTAGATTCAAGTGTGTGCTCCTTCACTAACCAACTCTGTGACAGTGGGCAAGGGTACTAATCCTCCCAGGCTTTAACTTCCTCTTCTGTAAAATTAAAAGTAAAACCCCACAATGCCTACATACCAGGTTGTGGGAAGAACTAAACGAAATAACCTATAACTTCTGTGTAGTGTATTAAATGATGTCAATATTACCTGTCTTCATCACCATCATCATCACCACCACCAGTAAAATCAACACCATGATTAAAAAATGAGATGTGATTTTTGTTCCTAGACTTAAACTCTCTCCAGTTCCCAATTTTGCTGTCTCATGCACTTCTCTAAAGCCAAGTTGAACATGCGCCTTTGGTAAGTGGCCAAAAGGAAGATGGGAACTTTGGGAAATGTTGGGGCAATGCTGCCTCATTAACGAGTGACCGTGCCTCCCACAGAAGCACTGAAAAGATAGGAGCAGAGGACATGGGCGCCAGAGAGCTACAACCAAGGCATTGAAACAGGGATGTGAGCTATAGCACCCGTTTGTCTCGGGTGACCTGTCAGAGTGGAGGGCTGTGACAAAGCCATAATTCATTATCAGTTGGAAATAGAACATCATTGAAAGATAAGGGCAACAATGGCTTTCTATCCAGGGATAAATTACCGCGTCACATTATTTTTGCTTATTTATATATGGGTCTCTTTATTGAATTTAGTAGGAGATAAATAAACGATCTGCCAAGCGTCTGGTTAATATTACTTCTCAGGAGCTCATTTAGACCCAACTGGATTCCTACTGATAACATCTGTGAGCTTTTCAGGAGGGGGAGACATAACATTTGTTTGTGACAAGAACCCTCTGTTTGCCTTATCTGTTTCATTTGAGAGGCCATCGACCCCTAGTTTCTCTGGCTAAAATGAACTCTTTCCAACCAAGGAGGAGTTCTTAAACTTGACTCTAGCCACACAGTATGACTGGGTGCCCCCACTATAAATCTGGGGTCCTCGATCATACAGAGCCAGACGTCATCCTTCCTGTTGACCATCAGGAGAGAGTGAGGGGCGTGGTGACGAGTTTCTCCCTTGAAAAAAATGTGTTAAGAGAAAAAACTGTTTTCTAATCTAAATATTTCTTCCTTATCTGAATGGAAATTCTTTTTTCTAATAATCACAGAATTAAAAAAAAAATTAAATGCCAAGAGATGTTGATACACACTGACTTGGAAAGACATGACTGATCTACGGAAATGAAAATTAACTCTAAATCACAATTAAAAAATAATCGTAAGCTTTTGGTAACATGATATTATACGGTGACTAACAGAGCCTCTTTTTTTTTTTAATATATATGCGGGTACTGGGAGTCGAACTCAGGACCTCGTGCTTCCCAGGAAGGCGCTTATGCCGCTGAGCTATATCACCGGCCCCAAGATCCTCTTTTTTAAGATCTAGTGTTGTGCCACTATGTCTTTCTACACTGCACTGAAGCCATTTTCCTACACACGCCTAAGAAACTTCTCCTTTACAGACCATTTGGAGGTTGTAGCTTCTGAAACTCGTGTCTGATCTTAGATCTGTGTCTCCAGTTGTTCTTCTGGAGCCTGCTGATGGGACCTTGTGTCACCCAGCCTTGCTGTGTTCACCAGAGCAGTAGAGTTCTCAGAGGACACACTCAGCATCCTGTTCCCCTGTGCCTTCACGGCTAAGCAGAAGGTGTGGTCTGGAGTGGGTGTGGCCTGGAGTAGGTGCTTGGTAAATATCTGTAAGCCAGTTTTTTTTTGTTATAAATCCTAATGGAACATTATCTCTTGCATAAGTGCTGATCTCAGTATTTTCCTTTCTCTGGTATTATTTATTACTTGAGATAGGACTCTCACCCCCAATAGACTAAGTTCTGTGACAACAGACATTGTGTCTATCTGTACAAATTTTCCCAATGTCTAGCACAGTCTCTGACCCTTAGGTGGCTCTCAACATGTTACCAAAGGAATGAATGAATGAATGGTCAATGCATGTGGGGGATATCACAGTTCTGGTAGAAGATCACGCATCCAAGTTCAAATCCAGCTTAATACAGTCCCTGGGAGTAAAACAATTTAATCTCTCTGTTTCTCAATTTCATCCTCTATGAAATATGAGAAAATATCAGGGATGGAGTTAAGAATAATGAACCAATGAATCTGAAAGGTCCTTGTTTACTTTGACATTAGTGACTCTGTTTTAGCCACTTGGAGAGCCCAGAGAACTCACTGATGTATTTTAGATCATGTCATTGCCTTGCCCAGCTCCTCCAGTGCTCAGCATAAAGTCCAAACATCAGTCAGGACAGATTGAGTTATGCTGCAACAACAACAACAACAACAAAAATCCCCAAACTCTTCCTGGTTCACAACCACAGAGGCTTATTGTTCTTAAGGTGCTGTAGTGCCCATTGTCAGTTGGCTCTGCCCATGTTGGCTTTACTCTTGGACCCTGCAAGGATGTATCAACTTCTAACTGAGACATTGCCAATTTCATGGCAGAAGGAAAAAGCAACCTTAGAGAACTGTGTTGTCCTAGTTTTTTAAAGCTTCTTCATGGAAGTGAAAGAAGCCACATTTACCCACATCTTATTGGCACAACTAAGTCAAATGCCCACACTAAATTTAAAAAGATGGCACCCAGAGAAGACCAGTGGTGCTCCACACAAGGATATGTTCTACCACGGGGTCAATGGCAGCGTCATTGCATGGTCTGAGCCTATTTCTGTGTCTGTATGCCTCATATTCTCTTCTTCATTCATTCTCACCCAGATCACAGGTTTTTCTCATCTCAACAAAGGTTCATTTCATTGCCTCTTGTCCCATTTTCTCATCTATGTATAATTCTCACTGTTACTACATTTAGAACTCTTCTGCAGGGCCAATTTTCAGAGTGATCTTCCGTGAAGCCTTTTTGAAACTTGCATACCTTTACTCCCCATCCCTTTATCCTATCATCATGGCCTAAAGCCATTGTTATGGTTTGAATCTAGAAAGTCTCCTGAAGGTCTCACACTTTTTCAGGGGTTGGGCTTGGAGATTGGATCATGGGGTTGCTATACTCATCAGGGGATTAATCCACTGATGAGTTTACAGCTGAATGCGCTTTTGGGAAGTGGGGCTTGGTTGGAAGAGACAGGTCACTGGAGTCCTGGCCTGGAAGGACCCTGGTTGCATGACTGGTTACACACTTATGTCACACTTAACAAGTGGTTATGAGAAAGGCACAGGAGAGCAGCCATGGAGATGGCTGCTCAAAACCAGGAAGAAATGAGAGCACAGGTAAATATAGATTCCGGAGTCCACCCAAGCACCTGCTGCTGATTCTTGCTACTCTTAGGAACTGCGAATTATTTTTAGTAATGCCTCTTTATTCTCTCTAGGAGTGGTTCCATTGTCCATTATTTTTCTTTAGTTCTGTGATCCTGGCTTCATCCTCTAAAAAATCTTTATTTTTTTATAAAAAATATTTGATGGTAGTTAAGTAGCTTTCTCAGTGTGCTTCTATATGCAGGGACACCATGACTTCTTCTCGGTTTGAACTGTCTTAATCTCTTGTAGTCTAAGCTGCCAATGTTGTTACTAATAGAATATAATACTCTTAAATATTTCATGGGTTTCCTAAAATCTGATTGAGTATACTCCAAGCCTTGAAAATCACATACTTAACTCCTTTGGATATAAATTAGGTTATTTTTGAGCTCCATGTAGGCCTTCCATGAAATAACAGCCTTAATTTCCTATATGCTCCTTTTTTGTGTGGAGAAAATCATAATTCACAACCTTAATATTTCAGATCTTAACTCAGGATCTTGTTGCAAGTTTCACTTGATCTTGGATCCAGGGATATTTCATGAAATGTAGAATTATTTTTACCAACTGGGAAGACTGAGAGTGAATGTCACTTTTTTTAATTCTCAAAAGTGTTGGGTTTTCCATATTTTATCTGAATTTTGCATGAAAATTGAATAATTCTTTTTTTACTTCATCTTTCTATGCTAGTGCCTTATCGTTCACAGCCAGAGAAGTCAATTGCTGCTTTTAAACTTCTGTCTTGAGGTTGCTTTAACCAGATCTATGAACTCACTAGGTCTACTTTCTATCTTTTAGATTTTCCAATTTCATCTTTTGTTAATATTTTCACCACCATATAACATAGTTACCCTACTTTTAGCCTTAGTCTCTCCACCTTTTCCCTAATTTCTCCTTGCTACCTGCCCCCAAAGCCAATGCCTCATGTTTTAAGTTTTGCTATTGGTACATCCCACTTCTGGTACCAGATTCTCTGTCAGTTATTTAAATCTACATAATAAATCACCACAAAAATATGTAGTCTAAAACAAGAATTTATTGCAATTTTAAGGTTCTCCATGTTGGGTTGGCCTAGCTGAAAGTTCTGCCGTGCTTTGACCTGGTGTCGGTTATGTGGATGTGGTCATCCAGGAGAAACTCTGGGCCTGGAGGAGCTCAGGTGGGATCAGTCATAGTCTAGGACCTCGGAGGGGATGACTTTGCTCTTCCTGCCATTTCCTGTCCTTTAGAGTCTAGCCCTACTTCCACAGATGTTGGCAGGAGGATTCCATGAAAGCACAGCCAGACCTACAAGGCCTCTTATTTTTTCAGCTTGCCTGACTAATAGTCTAGCTTCAAAAGCCACACTGTGTCATTGTTCCACATTCTGTTGATCAAAGCATGTCATGGCCAGTCCAGATTTGCGGGTGGAACATAGACTCCACCTCTTGATGGTAGGGAAAACAAAATCACATTGCAAAGGTTCATGGGCTAAGGGAAGAATGCTTCAAAATGCTACCTAAAATAGGAGGGACAGACCATAATGTTAGAGTAGACACAAAAACATCAGACAGGAAGCTGTTGCTTATTTTTAGAGCCAGAGATATTGGTGCCAGAGTCCAGATAAAGAAGTGGATAGATTAAAAATATTTATATCTAAGTATCTGCAGTGTTGATCTTTTTTCTTCCTATTTCACATTGCTAATAACATTATTCTTTCAAAACTATAGTGGGAATATGATATCCCTTTATCCCACCCTTTGAAAGAATTTCTAGTTCTCCAGATGAAATTTTTATGCATCACCCTTAGATTTAATGCTCAGGTTACCAGCCTCATTTACCTCTAAACTTACGAGTTTAGAAAAGCTAGAGATCGTAGAGCACTCTGTCTCCCTCTCCTTCAATCTACATGTACTGTATTCTGTGGGCTCAGACTATCCTTGGGATTTTAAAGCCATGATCATTTTTAATATTCACCAGATAATCACCTTCTCTAGGAAATTTTCCTGGAGCCCCAGAATACACGTACATCATTTCTTTAACTTTGTTCCCAGCACAATTTGGTGATGGCACAGGCATAACCTGCAGTCTCCAGACACAAGTCATAGAATTGTCTTAGTTCAGGCTGCTGTAGTAGAACACTGCAGACCAGAGGGTTAAACAGCGCACACTGATTTCTACGCTCTGGGGACTGGATGTCCAATATCAAGGAGCCTGGAGACTCAGTGTCTGGTGAGGACCCTCGTCATTGTCTGGCTATCTTTTTGATGTATCTTCAATGGCAGGGAGAAAACAAGAGAGATCAGTTTCATGTCTTTCCTTAAAAGGACACCAATCCCATTCACAAAGACACCTGCTTACTTCCCAAAGTCCCTGCTTCTAAATACCTTCACCTTATGGGTCTTTTCTTTAGCATAAGAGTTTTAGGAGGTGCAAACTGCAGACTGTAGAACATATCTACCCCTTCAATAAGAGGTAAGTTTCTGAGGGATGATTTGTTGTTTCTGCTCCAGGCTCCTTAGTACAGGGTCCGGGACTCGGTGGATGCTCATGCATCTATGGGAATGAATTTTAATACTTTCCCTGTAGATCTCCTTCCCCACATTTTGCCAGTTCCTTTTAAAGAACCACTTATTATGGAAATTTTCAAGGTACATGAAAGTAAAGAGAATAGTCTGAAGAGCCACGTGATCATTACCCAGTTTCAAAAATCTTGGCTAATCCTTCTGGGAGCAAAAACTTCTCTCCTGCAGACGAAGCCTTTGGCAAAGAGGGCATAAGGCACCACGCCGAAGCCTTCAATTAATTCAGATCGAATCTGGGCACAGTTTTCTCCTCTGGAGTGGCTTCCATAGAACTTCCAGCAAATGGATGTCTTCCTGAGGCAATTCTGAAGACAAAAAAGCCATATAAGAATACACTTCCCAATAATGGGAAGATATATGACTCTACTAAATAAAAATGTTCCCTTAATGTACAGTAAAAAAAATAAAGACGTTTGGCTAGATTTATCAACCTGCTCTGGGAGCAGAATTAAGTTTCTATGCTACATTTTTTGTACTTATTTAAAAATACCTGAGTTATATAGCTAGTCAGACAACCACTTCATTATATAAATGTAATACATGTCTGCCCTGAAGATGTATGGTTTTTAAAAAAGGCTTCTGTTTTCTCAGTCTCATTGGATAACTTGTAAATAATGACTCCTAAGGACACAGATGTGGGTACAATTAGCTACACATTAAGACTGGTTCTACATTAGTAAAGGTTTTAAGAGGTTAATAAGATTTTAAAGATGTTTAATGTATCAGAGGTCCTGACCATGTTCCTACAAGATGAAATTAATGCCAACTGTTTAACTGTGAAGTTATGCAGCTTAGAGATAAAATGGCAAAGCTGAAAACAGAAATCTTCATTCTCAATGCAATGACTCACCCCAGGAGGTTCAATGCCGGCAGTAGCCAGCGTGTGTGTGTGTGTGTGTGTGTGTGTGTATGTGCATTCAACCTGCTGTTGTATCACATTTTCATCTTAGGCTGGCGTGAAGTTCATGGTCTAGTGGCTAGACAGTGTTCTAACAATGTGTGAGGAAGGATTTCCTGCAAGTCTTTGCTCCTTACGTGAACCACTCATCCATGCTGCCTGGAGGTGCTCACCCAGGAAATCCGCAGGCCCTGGGATGATTGAAAACCATTCAAACACAGAGTTCTGAATAAATGAGGGAAGGGGAAGGCTGAAGAAAACTGGTGAGAAGCTCCAAGGTTATGATGGCAAAAATCAGAATGGGTGGAGTTTCATCTCAGAACCAACTATAATTTCCATTTATGAAAGAGCTGGAAGAGCTGGAATAAAACAAACTAAGTAGATTCTGGCTTCTTCCCCCAAAGACTTCCACAGACCTGGATTGGTGGAGTATTAATTTGTTGACTTGTTATCTCCTCCTCCTCTCCTCTTTTTTTTTTTTTTTCCTCTCTGAGCCCAAGAGAGCTGGAATATCACCTTTCACTGGGAAAATCACTGCAAATCCATCTCAGCAGTTCCCCCTCCACCAGTCATCCTGCTTATGAATATAGCACAGTATAGATTCCTCATGAGCCTTCATCAACAACTAATTGATTTACTTAAGTCTCAGTAATAGATGATCAGTCTCTGCTGGCCCCCTCTCCAGGTTCCCAATCCCATCTGATCAGGCTGACATATCAGTGTAATGAACTGCCTGTCTTCCTGTCTTCCAGCCATAGGAGACACCACTGCTTCCAATTAAAATCTACATGATTTATGGAAGCCCACAGCTTACTTGCCTTAATTCTTCCCTCTCCTGGCCACACAATCCTATTAAACTTCTTCCTTAAAATCTAGTGCACTGCATCCTGAAATGCCATGGTTGTTATGCGGCAAGACAGTTGGAAAAGCAAGAAAGCTAAAAAACCTCTGGAAAATAGTGCTATCTCCTGGTCACTGAGTGGGCAGTATCGTGCTCCAAAGTGTGTCCTAGCTGCTTTAGTTAAGGCGCTTTATTCATTTTGATATTAAATATCTATAACTCTTGTCAGAGGAAGAAACCAGTATATTTTGCATATAAGAAATCAAGAATGGCTCTCAGTAGCTTTAATATGAGGTGCATAAGTATTTTTTTCTTTATATTTATCTGGCTATGTTTTCATTAAGTTTTTTGGGTCCATAGATTAATAATTTTCACCACATTTGGAAATTTTCATGCATTATTTCTTTAAATACTTTTCTTTCCCATTTAGTTTCTCTATGATTTTAATTAAATATACATTTGCCCTTGACGTTGACACCCAGGTCACCAAGACTGTTCATTTCTGACATATTTTACTCCATTCTTTTCATTAGATAACTTTTCTAAGATCACATAGTAAAAGTGGCAGTGCTGGGACAAGGAAAGTACCTGACATATAATTGATAGGCAACCATGTTAATCACGATGACTGGTAACTTGATTATTCAGATGGTCGCTCATCTTCTTCCAGGCTGTGGTTGAGTATCCATGGTCTGAAGAATTCAAGGGATCTGAAAAAATATTATTAGAGCTTCTGAAACCATTTTCAGTATTTCTAACACATGTATTTCATGCATTTACTAGGAAAAGGTGAGTGTATTCTAACAGAACACGTTAATTTCTTTTTGTTTGGACTGGAATGTTACATTCATCTAAAGCAATGATCCTGGTTCCCCAGTACCAGGTAGAAAAGGCAGTTTGATGATCAAACACACACAGGGTAACAAACAAATAAACAAAAGTTTAGAACTTGAGCTCACCAGGCAAAAGAATAACAATAATAATGACAACCATAATAGGTCTTGTTGTGAGGAGGACATTGCTTTAGAAAGACAGGAGAGAAGTATGTGTGATAGTAAAGGACAGGTTCCAGAGAGACCTGCAAGCACTGTGAATAGCACACGGTTTAGTTGCTATGGACTGGGTAAGTGTAAAGTGTCAGCAATTTTGACCACAACTGTGTCCTTTATTTCCACTCTTAGAACCATAAGGGCCAATAAAGGAAACTAAGCATGGTCAAGCAGCAAAGAAAATTGTGTTTTTGGCCAAAGAATAGGAG
The DNA here is from genome assembly GCA_028451465.1 of Erethizon dorsatum. Taxonomy (NCBI): domain Eukaryota; kingdom Metazoa; phylum Chordata; class Mammalia; order Rodentia; family Erethizontidae; genus Erethizon; species Erethizon dorsatum. The sequence goes on along the minus strand of CM051825.1, from coordinate 144,023,677 downwards.
AAGTCAGGGGGTATCAGCTTTCAAATCAGCTTCTCAACCTATGGAGACTGTCACAGGTATAGGTTAAGCAGCATACAGTGGGGGAGGGGATAGGCTAATGGCATAGGGCTTCTAGGAATTGGTGGATATTTTCTGAGAATTTGGTTGCTGCCTCTTTTTTGTTCCTTTCATGGTCTTTTTCTACACTTGTCGTGGTGATTTTCTGTATTATGGCACAAGAAGGTGGGGATTTTACCAGGATAATGATGCTAAAGGTGAATGGCAGGTCCATAAGGTTCCCACTGAAGGTAAAGCTGGGCTAGTCCGGTTCTATCTGTGCTATTCTTGGGGGCTCAGAAGAGAGTTGGTCAACTTCCTTATTTCTATGACGGAAAAAAAATCATACATTGTGCTAAGTTTCCCTTATAGAAAAGCACAGGTAAGCACTTTAAATTGCATAGGTCCCTTTTACCCGAAAAGAGTATGGCTGTGTTTTGGGGATATGCAAACAGCCCTTCTTCTCATGGTTACAAAGGTACAATCGAAATAGCAAGTTCTAGGCCAGCCCTGAATTTAAAGTGGGATTGAGTTGGGAGAATGGAGGGAATGTGTGTTCGTGTGTGCATCCTGTAACAACCCTACTGACTCATCTCGCTTACACAACAAATGCGTGTTGGTTCAGGCAGTGGACTAGATGCTGAGGTGTAGAGATGCAGAAGTCATGGCCCAGTACTCAAGCAGCTCAAGTCCAGTGCAGAAGGCAGATATATTCACAAAGCAGGTCACGATGGAGTGATTAAGGCTACGAGAAAAACAAACACTGGGCAACAACACAAAAGGGAGTAAGACCTTTCTGATCTACTGATGCCAAGAGGAATCTTTGAAAGCATTTTCCGTGTTAGTGGGGCTTGAGCCCAGGATCTTTGCACTGAGCTACACGCCCAGCTTTCTTCATTTTTTATTTTGAGACAAGCAATTATAAAGATGCTAAGTTGCCCAAGATGGGCTTGAAATTTCCATCATCCTGCCACAGCCTATCAGAGTACTGCAATTACAGGTGTACAACACCGCACCCAGATTGATTTCCTTTGTGAAGCATCAGTGCTGGGAGTTTGCCAGGTGGAAAGGAAAAAAGAACCCAGTCATTGTCTTGAGATGTTGCAGGGCATATAGGAACTCAGTGAACTGAGCTGTTTTCAAATCATTTCACAATAAATAATTGTTCTCCAATTGGATCAAAGAAAGACATGGAAGATGTGTCTTGTGGTTTAATAAACTGAGTTGCTTAAAGCCAGGAACCTTGCCTTGTATTTGCATACTGAGGAGAGCAAAGTGCCTATAGTAATTGCTCAATAAATGTCTTTTGGACTCTTGGTTGGACACTACATCCAGAACATGTGGTATAGTTGTTGGCATTAAAATATTTGAAATGTGTTCCTGACTTGGTGGAGACTGATGGAAGAGAACTGATAATGTTTGTGGAAATGGCCATAGGTAGCCAGGAGTGATAAGTGTCTATGTAACAACTGATTATGCTCCAGTTAAGCAACAATGTGCTAGAGCTTGGCTGGTTGCAAACAGCAGGACACAGGAATGAGTTCTGAGGCACTGGCTGTTCAAATAGACTCCCAAGCACCAGAGAGACAGACCTGGATTTAGCTGGCATGGGTTTGTGCAGAGAGTTCTGTAGAGACAGAAAGCAGCTCTGGTTTTAACTTGGCAGCCATTCTGCATAAACTGATTATGACTTAATGATATTTACTGCCTCTGTCTCATAAATTGGTCTCTTCTACCTCATCTTCTCGCAGTGGTTTCTCCCTAAGCATCCATTCAGCCAAACCCAAATGTCAGAGGTCTGTGATGGCTTCTCTGCTCCCATGTGCACTCACTCTTCCTGGAGTCATGTAAAATGATGAAGGAAGGTGAACTTATGGTATAAGCAACTTCTATCGTAAGATCCCAGATTTTCTAAATACAAACAGGTCCTTCAGAGGGGTAAGAAACATTGGAATGATTGTTAGCTCCATGGTGACTTCCCCTTTCACAGGGTGGGCGGAAGCATTGGTTTGAAATGAAGCCAGGAAGCACCCTTAGCTTTTGCTCCACCAAAATACTAATATTTATGTGAGGATTTGAAGGTTGATGGCACCACCTCAGAGCCATGCACATCCATCCACATAAAGACACTTTCAGCCACCCACAAAACTCCACCTTAACATCTGAGGGGTCATGTTTCCTTTTCCAAATCTGTGCCTTCTAGAATTTTCTGCAGTCTATTCTGTTACCAAATTGAGGACTAATTCTGGAATACTAACAGTCTTAGTAGTTCAATTTTCTTGTTCACACAAAGAACATTTCAACTTTGGATATTTACTTATTGGGTTCACTCTCCCTACTTCCTCCCAACCCAGGCCTACAGATTCTTGGTCTCTCTACCTCCAGAGCTTCCCATCACACACCTGTGGAATTCTTGTAACACGGAGACAACCCTAGAAGCCACCTTTGAATGAAGTGTCCTCTCTGGCTCCATCATGTCTGTACAACTTGTGCTGTCAAGTAGACCAGAAGCCTCCTGCAGCCTCCTGGAGAAGCACATCTCCATCTTGAGTATCCTTGAGTATATATCCTCTAAATCTTGAGTATCCATCTTCTGCATTTTGAGTATCATGCCCATCTCCGAGGAGAAGATGGGACAGGCCCTCACTGAGGACCCATGCTGATCCAGGCCCATGCATGGTAACACAGAAGTGCAAAGATTTAAAAGAAAAGCCTATACTAAATGCCTACCCATATAGTAGGTCTTCAGGTAGGTTCTTTATATAGATTATTGATTCTGATTGCTTTGTCAAGCCTAAAAGGTGATACTCACATCTTAGAAATGGGAAAAGAGATTCAGGGAGAGCTAGCAAATGGAAGAACCAGTTGGGTTTGGACCTACCCAAAGATAGGCCACCCTGATCCAAGGCTCTGCTCTATCCTCCATCCCCTGCCACCTTTAATCCTGACCAGGGGCTATGTGGGCTCTTGATGGTGGCCGACATACTAGCAAGAAAGTGAGTTTAAGGGGTAAAGTGTTGAGTAAGTCCGTGCTCAGTGCTTGATACTTATTCCCTCACTAGCATTGCATGTGAGTGGTATTGATATGAGGCCCAGGCTGTGAGGCCGGAGCAATAAATTATAGGGCTTATTATAGAAGGCACAGTCAATAATTATTATGGGGCCCATTTTAAGCGAGATATTCACTCTCACAGTTGCTTTACCCATGGCCACTTCTTCCAATTAAATACGATCAATGAGGAGAAAGAACCAGAAGAGAGGAGTTGTGGCCTCGGAAGGATTTCGTTTTTCTATGTTCTGTCATTGACTCCTGGCAACTCCTGGGGTTTTAATTGGCTTTTTGTTGCCAGAACATTCCGAAGAAATAATTTGTTATGACCCCAGAGAGGTCTGGCTGTCACTGCTTTTTCAAACACTGAGACTTGAATATTCAAACATTCACTCAAACGCGGATTGAGAGATTGGCCTCTGCCTGGGATTCTGAACAAGCATGCCATCTCACGCCTCCCTGCCTTTGCCCATGCTGTGCCCTTGGCCCACGATGTCTTCTATCCACCCCATTTCCCAGAGGAAGAGACATCTCTTCTTAATATGCCTCTCAGACATCACCTTCTCTGTGCAGACTTCTCTGTATAGCACACAGAGATTCTTCCACCTCTGAGGTCCCAACTTGGAGATGGTTTCACCTTCTATCTCCTACCCTGAAATATTTATCAAAGCATGGCTCTGCACCAGAGTCATGTAATTATTTGAGGAGGCAGTACGGCATGGTGGTTAGATCTGACTCCTAATCCAGCCTTAGCTTCCTCATTAATAGAAAGGGGATAATATCTATTCCTTGTGTTGCTGGAAGAGAAAAATAAGATGGATGATTCTGGAAAGACCCTTAGTTTGTTCACCTAACAAGTACAGCTATTACTGTTACTCATTCAACTACCCCAGAGCCCATATGATCATCTACTCTGTATAAAGAGCTGAACACTGCCTGATGTGACTTGCAAAATACAGTCCACCTCTGTAAGGGGCCTGGTCTGCATCCCCTGTGCATGTCCCCAGCTCTGTGCTGGACAAATATCATTTGCTGTGCTCCATTTGCCTTTCCCAGTCACTGCAGCATTCGGACTCTTAGTGCAAAGCCTGGCCTGAGCTTCACCTCCTCAAAAGAATCTCCTGACCCCACTGGTCCCTGTACTTCCAGGGACAGTATTCCCACAGCCTTTACCTGGGATTTCCCATTGTCAGACTGTGTTCGTTCTCAGCAGTATGCTTTCAAGTGTCTATATTTCATCTCAGATTCATGGTGAGAAGCTGGAAGGTGCTAGATTCTCTTGCAAATTCTTAGACTTTACAAAGCGTTGCCCCATAAAATCTTAGGGACCCTGTCCTCATCCTAGATCCCAGTTCATTTTTCAGTTCATGCTTTTTGTTGGCACATTTCACTGTGTGAGCTTTTGCACCATGTCTGTGAGCAGATTTCCAAGACCCTCACTGGCCATGGGCTTCATCCTAGCGTAAGTTATAACCTGGGAAGCAAATCAACACGTAAGTGAAGGCGATGATCTGAGAGGGTCAATATAATAGGGTGATGGTCAGAGAATGGCTGGGGTGGCACCTATCAGAGCCTTCTCTTCTCACTTACTCAGTGATCAAATGCAGTTTGCTGAGAAGTGTTCTAGTGAACAGCCACTTGGCCAGGTGCTCAACTAAGGAGAAGAGAGGGGATCTATTGCCAAAAGCAGTTGGAAAATACATACTACATGTTTCTTGCCTGTTCATGCAGCAGAATTAATATTACTAGAGACATTGGTATTTACTGTGAAAAGGAAATCCTTATTTTGCTTAAACTGGTATTTACCCACTTGTTTTGGTCATGTGACTTATTAAATACTTAGTATGCATTAACATTCCATGAAATGGGTGACTATGGAACAAACTTGGGGTTATACTGATTGTATCAAATGATGTTTAGATTCGGAGAAAAGCTTATCTACATGCCCTGCAGATAAGCTGGCTCACATGTCATTGCCAAGCCTGGGAATTTAGTGAAACAGAAAGGATTGCATTGAGTGAACAAATATTGAGCTCATTTTCTTAATTCAGCTCCCCAAACGTCATACTACACCTACAGTGCTATGTTCTAGGTGGTGGGAAAAGGGAAGAGAGTAAAATGCTGTCTCTTCCATCACGGAGCCACTAGCATGACCCCTGGATGATGGCGGTAGAATCCTCACTGGCCTTGCCCCATGATTTATTCTCCCAGATCAGTCAGACTGAGGCTGATGGGCTCAGAAACATCATAGGGCTGCTTCTTTTGGTTTCCCCCATGGCTTTTAATCTCATGCCGGAAGAAAGCCAGAACTATATGCAGTGGTCTGTGACGGTGGTCCACCCGCCCTGGACTGCAGCCACTAGCCACACAGGGCTTTTCCAATTAAAATTATTCAAACATAAATAAAATTAAGCGTTTTGTTCCTCAGTTGCTCTGGCCACATTTCCAAGTGCTCTGTAGCTGCATGTGGCTGGTGGCTACTTAGTGGGAGACACTGGATGAAAATTTTCTCATCCTAGCAGGAAGCTCTACTAGTTCGGCAATCCTATATATAGTGGCCCTGTGGCTATTTTTACTGCATCTTCTGCTTCTCTTGCTTTTTATCCCTTTGATCTATTCACAGTGCCTCTGTGACTCCTCAAACACTCCAGGCTCGCTCCTACCAACCTGTCCACCACCTTTTTTCCCCAGATGTTCTTCTCTATGTGGCTACCTCACTCCCTCCCTCTCTTCTTGCAGTTCTTTTCCCCAATCTCACCTTCTCCAAGATACTCTCTCAGCTACCCTAGTTATAATAGAAATGGCTTCTTCTGATCCTAACCCACTCCTTTCCCCAGAGCACTTATCACTACCAGATGTGCACTTCACACACATTTTTTTACTCTGGGATGTCCATGAAGACAAGGGCTTTGGTCATTTTCATTCAGAGCTAAATTTTAGTACCTATAATAGCATCTAGGACAAGGTTCTCCATCAGCTGGGGCACAGCCCAGTACCAATTTGTGGCCTGTTGGGAAGTGCATTGCACAGTAGAAGGTGAGCCATGGGCCAGCAAGCAAAGCTTCATCTATGTTTACAGCTGCTACCTATCTCTGGCATCACTGCCTAAGCTCTGTTTCCTGTAAATCAGCAGTGTCATTAGATTCTCCTAGAAACTGGAGCCCTACTATGAACTATGGATATGAGGGATCTATGTTGAGACCTGTATGAGAATCTAACACCTTATGATCTGAGGTGGAGCTGAGACAGTGATGCTAGCCCAGGGAATGTAATTATGTATCATATACACACACTAAAAAAAAAAAAAAAAAAAGAAACTAAAAAATCCCAATCCCCCCACCCCCCTGCACTGGGTCCATAGAAAAACTGTCTTCCACAAACCTGGTCCCTAGTACCAAACAGACTGGGAAATGCTCATCTAGGACATGGTAGATTATCAATATATATATTTGAAATAAAGTGGAGACTTATGGAGAAGTATACAACAATAGCACCATAATGACAACATCAAGAAATGTAGATTTATTGTAAGGTCAGGTAGGGATAAGTGCCATGAAGCAAAAAAAAGCTGCATGAGATGGAAACTTCTGTTTTTCCATAGAGTAATGAAGACTTGGAAGTGCTAAATAAATTGCCCATGATCATGCTCACACTTGACCAACCAGGATTTGAAACCACATCCAGTGCTGTGCTGAGTAATAGTGAGTAACTGCCTCTCCAAATAGAAAAATGAAATGTTGGTTTGTAGTGTTTGCCTATTTTCATGGTGTCTTAGTTACTTTCTTGTCACTGAGACACAATACTCAACACCCACAAATTAAAGGAGGAGAGGTTTTTGGCTCACACTTTGTAGAGATTTTGGTTCAGTCTGCTGGCTCCAAGGCAAGGTGGCTTGGTAGAGGGGCATAGCAGAGGAGAAAGAACTCATGGCATGGCAGTGGGAAGCAGAGAGTTGGGATCAAGGGAGGAGGGAGGGAGATGTACTCTTCCAGGCCACGCCCCCTGGTGACCACCTCTTCTGACCAGGCTTCCCCTGTCAAATCACATTTAGCTATAAACTCATCAGTGGACGAATCTGCTGATGAGTATCACACACCTCCATGATCCAGTCACCTCCCAAAACACCACCTATGAGCTCATGAGGCTTTGGGACCTCTAGATATAAGCCGTAACATGGTGTAAATAATCCTAGCATCTCTGATTTCAAGCTACCAATGTGATGCCATTGTCCGTGGAGTTGGGAAGAAACACATACTACTTGCTCTAATGAGCTAATACAAGCCAGCTCTAGGGCACCTCTGCCTCTGACCTTGAAGTCCAAGCCTCACCTGTGGGCCATGTGGCCCCTCCTCTGAGGAAGCTAGCTGATTCTCTAAAGAATCCCCACTTTCTGGATACCAGGTGACCACTGCATGCTGGAATCCACACCTCTGGCTGATACCTCTATGCCCCAAAGCAACACTGTGTTTACATTCAACCCATTTGACTCATGCCATTTCCCTCCTGGAGGATCATGTTTATTTGACTTGACAAGAGAGGCTCCTCTCAGAGGATTCTGCTCCACACGCAGGCCTTGGAAATGAGTGCTTAGATGGGCCAGGTAATCCTATTGGACCTAGGGGCCCGGAAAGACTATTTCTTAATTGATAATTCCATGCTTCTATAATATGTGGCCTCCTTAATAATAGCCCGCCACGTCATACGTGATGATTGCTAATTGAGGTTTTCAGGCCTCCTGGATATAATGAGCTCTAATAAGCCCGAAACTTGTCACAGACTCAGGAAAGCCCATTTCCCCCCTTGAAGCAATGATTTCCCTCCATCCCTAGACACAATCGGGCATACGCTTAAAAATATTAATAAGTGTGACTGGGATGTTCACCCATTTCCAAATAAAACATATGGTCCTGGTTTCATTAAGCCAGGCTATTAAATTAAGAAAGTGTTTTTAATTATCTGAGCATTTCAGGGAGCTCATAAAACATTGAAGGACCTTGCAGGGATGGTGCCGGAGCCCTTTCGCAGTGAATTAGAGTTCTGGCTGCTGCAGCGGGCTGGGCAGGGCTCGGCCACAGCTGCGGATTCCACTTGACCTGGAGCAGCAGGCTGAGCAGAGAGCAAAACGCTGCGGATCTTGCTTTCTGGGAGAGTCTGCCTGTGGGGCTGCAGGGGAACCCAGATAAAGTTCTCTTCAGAAAAAGAAAAATAATCAAACAAACAAAAACCAAACATTTCCTAAGGTCTCCTCTGGGCCCGGCTCTCTGCTGGATGTTAAAGTTGAAAATAACTTTGACATTTTGGGGGCCTCTTGGGTGCCGAGCACTGCATTCTTACTACCTCCTCTGGTCCTTACACAGTCGGAGTTGCCTGCTAGCACCCCCATTTGATAGGTGAGGAAACTAAGGATTAAAATGAACCTAAACGAGCAACTGGGGAAGCAAGGCCTGGGATGGTTCTGGCCGCAAGGCCCATGTTCCTGACCCTGAGTAGCTAATGCTAAGGATGATGACGACAGCAGTTATTATTATTATGGGATACCCAGCACCATCTCAGTTGTATTTCCAACATGGCCGGCACTGTGCTGCACACGCTATGGGCATCATCTAATCAATCCTCCCAATAACACTGCGAAATTATTATACTCTTTATTACAGATAAAGAAACTGAGTCACACAGAGTGCTTAAGCAAGTCTGTGAGGCCATCCAGCTGGCGCGAGGAGTGGTGTTTGTTCCAGGGCTGCCTGACTCTCCCATCTCCGCTCTCCTGCACTCTGACGCTGCGCTGTCCTCTGAGTCCAGCTCTTCCATTATCGCTCAGCATTTTGTTAAGTGGCTGGGTGTTAGGTTGTGCTAGCGTGTGCCCAGCACGGGAAAGGCCTTTTCTACAAAACCCAGGCTGAAGTGGCCTTTTTAAACATCTCTCCTTTCTTCCTCCTGTGTCCTCTTGTCACTGAAGCTGATGCACCAGTCTCCAAATATTCATTGGATTATGGGCCCATTTAAAAATCACAAGAGCAGAACAAAAGCATTCTCTTTTTACCTTAAAATCATAGTTTCCTAGCTGGCCTGAAACCCAAGGTTGCTGGGCCATTGATACCCTTAGCCATGGGTGTCTGCACCCAGGTATCCTCAGTCCAGCTGCCTCTGACTCTGAACAGTGCCATCTGTGTGTCACTCCAGTGTCATGTTCATGCAGCACACTGGTCAATTATCAAGTCTTTGTGGCATTTAAAAGCACGTGGTATAATTTTTCACCTACAAAAAGCAAGCAGCCAGCTAGGCTGTGGAAAACAGGCTTGTGTGAGTGAGAATATTATTTAAATCCCCGCAAGGAAGGCAATTTAGCCATGTTTATTATGATTACAAGTGCAGGAACTTTTAGATAGCTATTTCTTCTTTAGAATTTTTTCCGTATCTCTACTTTCTTGCAACAGCGCATGTAATATTATTTATTGGGATATTTTTTTTTTCTTTTAATGTGGGTACCGGGAGTCGACCTCAGGACCTCGCACTTGCCAGCGAGTGCTTGTGCCACTGAGCGATATCACTGGCCTTTTTTTTTCCTTTATGTGGGTTCCGGGTGTCGAACTCAGGACCTTGCGCTTGCCAGGCAGGCACTTATGCTGCTGAGCTATCTCACCGGCCCCTGGGATATTGTTTAAAATAGCAAAAACTTAAAAAGAAACTACCTGTCGTTTTGAGAGGAGCAAATGTTTTGCATAAATTATGTGACATCTGTAGAATGGAACACTACACAGCTATAAGAGATGAGGCACCAGAGTGTACCAAAATAGAATGATTTCTATTGTTAAATTAAAAAGAGAAATCCATCTGTTGACTTGTGTGTACATTGCGCTACCCTTTCTGTAAAACCAGGGAGAATGTAATACAGTGGTACCTCAGTGCGTGAACTTAACTTGTCATGATTTTGAGGATGATAGCCATGGCTGTGCTTGTCTCCCAGTACAGAGTTCTTGAACTGAAGCAAAATTTTGCTGAATGCTTCTTTGTGAATTAAATTGTTCTTGAAAAGAAGTGTTTGTGAATTGAGGTATGATGGTATATCATGGCTTAAATATGCTTTAAAATCCACCTGAGGTTTGCGGAGGTGGAGTTGAGCAGGAAGATCTGGGTGGAAGCGAGTGGAGTGGGATGGAGAATTGCCTGCACGTGCATTTTGACTTGAATCATATGTGTATTTTGTCCATGCAAAATTATATGAAAAACTCATTGTGGCCAAAGGATGGAGTCACAGAGCATGAAGATTATTCCAGACAGAAGGGTTGAAAGGCAAAAAGGAACATGCAGTTTCCAGAAAGGAAGAGAGATTGGTGGATGGAGCAGAGAAGGGCAGATAGCCAGAGCATGCTTTCTAGGGCTTGTTGAAGATTCCTGTCATAAGCCTCAGTCGTGGAAAGGTTCTGAGTGGGTACAGGCTGCTTGGCCACATCTTGAGGGTTCTCTCTGGCTTGGGAGGACATCGTTTCAGAGCTGTGGCCTTTGTCCAGGTGAGAGCCCAGCCATGAAGCTGTCTCATCCTAGTAGGGGTGGCTCTGATAACGTCATTAGGAGGTGAGTTTGATTAGACTCCAGGAAAAACTGGCTAGGGAGTTGAAGGAAACAGAGATGGTGAAGAGTTTTGTCTGGGGACTGGAACATTCATAGAATGGAATACTATGTAGCTATAAAAAATGAGAAATGAGGAATTCATTTATGGTATAAATTAGAGCAATGTCTAACATACACTGTTAAGTAAAATAAGTCAGGTGGAGATTTTTGTGTGTATTATATGATGAGGAAGGAAGATAATGAATGTGAGTGTGTGCCTGGATAAGCTTTAAAAATCTCCACGTGTGTGGATCATGGACAGGCAGGTCCATTGTCCAAGAGGAAGCAGGGACCAGGTTTGGAGTGAGGAGAATTAATCTTAAGTGTGTTGAATCTGAAGTTCCTTTCATAAGGGAGATTGTGAGGCAGGGGTTGGAGGTAGAATTCCAGAATTCAGACAAGGCTGACCTGAGCCCCAGAGTCAGGAGACACTAGCGGAGATGGGAACTGAGGGTGTACACAGGGGCAAAGTTTCCTGCAATCACGATAGTAATCATGCTCCCTTCCCGGAGCTGTGAGGAGAGGGCATTAATTTATAAGCATGGATTCCCCCAAGGAGCAGGTGCTTCTTGCATGTCTGACTGCTCAGTTACAGAGTGACAGAGGACACATTTCATGGGTTACCTGTCCTCTTGTCATTTGCAGTCCATCCACTTCACCCCTCCTGGCAGGGTGGCCCTTTCTCTGTCCCTGGGACTTTCTTGAGACCACCCTCTTAATCCTTCCCTCCGGCAATGTTGTCCCTGCAGCTTGAGGTCCCTCTTTCTGGGCATCTCCCAGCCCAGCCAGCAGCAATGCTCTCTGGGAATAATTGATATTACAGGAAACACAGGGTCAGATGCCGGCTTGACTGTCTCTAAACATTTAATGATTCAACCTTTTCAGTTTCATCAAAGCCAGGCTTGGACTGCACCTCCCCCTTCCCCCACCAGGTCCACTGTTGACAACCAGCTGGGTGTCCGCTTTGCATCCCAGCTCCTGAGTGGTTGGGGGGCACTGGCAGGATGCCAGCAGCCAGGTAATCAATCCTGCACGGAGTCCTCCGGCTTGGCAAACTGGGCGAGTCCTCTCCCTTGCAGGGCAACTGCTGGACTATGTTGGCCTGACTGTTCAGAGTTAGCACAAACTACTTTAAAAATATTTGTTTAAGTTATCAAGACAGGACAAAGCTGTTTGCGACAGAGAAAGGATCACAAGGCAGGCTGGGTTGGGTGGCAGAAGCAAAGGAGTGGTCTATGCTAGAAGTGCCAAGGGCACCAGGGAGTGTGGGAAAGAGGGAGGGGGAAGGGAACCAGGTAGAGGACCTGAGATGGTGGGCAGAATGGGAGACTGAGAGAGGACGAAGGACACCACACCAGAAAGAGGGAGAAAAAGAGAGGGACAGTTAGAGAGGGAGAGTCAGGCAGGAAAATAGAGGTGGAAATCAGCAGTGCAGATACACAAAGAGAACACTAAGGTGGAACCTGGGAGGCCACAGCCGGCTCACCAGACATAAGGCCACTAAGCTGTATTCAAAGGCATTCAAAGAGGTACTTGGCTTTTGTGGTTTATGTATTTATTTGGTGGTTCTGAGGACTGAACCCAGGGCATTTGCACTGAATTACATGCCAAGGCCCTTTAATATTGTTTTTCTTTGTAAATTTGAGACAGAGCCTTGCTAAGTCACTAAGTTTTGCCCAGGCTGGACTTGAAACTGTGATTCTCCTTCCTCATCCTCTCTGAGTGCTGGGATTGCAGCCTTGTACCACCATACCAAGCTTCATGGCTTATTATTGACCCAAGTGAGCCTTCTGGAAGGCTGAGCCCCATATCATACACGGTTGTTACCAACTTATACTAATAGTAGCGGCTATAATAGTAATGTCACCGTCACCATCACCATCATAGAACTTGCTTTTATTTAGAGTTTTACAGATTCTTTGCAGCAACTGTCCAAGTTAGACTTTATCATTTCTGATGAGAATTTAAGTGCTGAGAAAACTGAAGCTCTGGGAAGTCAAGCACTTTTGGAAGATCACATAGCTGATTAAGACAGAGTTCCTGAATTTATTAACTCTCCATCTTTGGGTATTTCACTTCCTTCTACCTTTCTTTCCTACTCATTCCATAAGATAAATATGTTTATTGGAAGGCCAAATAGATATACATGGAAAATAAAATTACAGTGGTGCCATGATTTATTTTAAGACAGGTCTTCAGTTTGCAAACGTTTTCAGTTCCATTCTAAGTATAAGAAGTGAACACTTGAGAACAGTGTGGGGGGACAGTGAGGCAGGAAAGGATGGAGGAATGAAGCAGTGGGTTGGAGCACTAGTTTTAGGGGTTGTCTGCACATTGTTCCCAATCCAAAGCGCCAGGCCTACCACAGGCTTTGCCTGCCATGAGACAGAGAGCGGATGGAGGTGCAGAGTTGACCGAGGGCAGGACTAACAGATTTCCTCTTATGGAATATTTGGGATTGAAATGAGAGTCCCAGAATCTGCGAGCTGAGTTATGTCCATGGTCATCATCATTCTCAAGTCTCTCTAGTCAGCTGTCCCCAGACTTTTGTACAGTTCTTTGGTCTCTTTCGGTAGTCGATATGTATAATTTGTTGATATTTGGGAAAACACTCCTCTCTCCTGTTGGTTAGCAGAGGAGGAGCTGTGTTATCCAGTTAACCAATTAGAGTGCACCGTCTTTCTGCCCGTCCTGACTGGTTCAATAATGTTGGGCCAATCAGACCCCTTCATTGACTCTGTCAGCTGGAAGTACTGTGAAATCAATACTCTTTTTCAGGAACTTAGCGCTTTGCTGCTTCTGAGCATCTTTCTGAGATGCCTGAGGGAGACATGTGCTGATGGCCACAGTGGAAATAAGGCCACCCTGGAGCACTAGCTTTCAACTGTGTCTCAAACCAGAGCACTCCTGGTTGACTCCCCAGTCACATAACCAACATTAACCTTAATTTTGGCTTGTGTAAGTTTGAGTTTGATTTCAGCCTTTTTATAGCTAGAAGAGTCCTGGCAAATGGATCTTTAATCAATTCTCCCTTCTAATTGTTTAAACTAGTTCCATTTGTTTTCTACTTCTTATATTCATACAAACTTTAATTTACAGTTATCCTCTGTGGATCAAAAGAAGTGAGAGTGACCCTAAAAATCTTCTTGCCATTAGTATCCTCTGGGGATTATTTCTTGACAGTTTCTAGGTGAAACCTCCTAGGTGAAACCAAAACGTGAGCATTGTTGAAGACAGAATCTGTTTCTATGATTTTCTCTTTCTTTCTTTCTCTTTCTTTCTTTCTTTCTTTCTTTCTTTCTTTCTTTCTTTCTTTCTTTCTTTCTTTCTTTCTTTTTTACATGAGCCATAAGGAAAACCTGTTCACTGTAAGCAGAAAATTCAGATGCAGAGAGAATTTGTGTGTGAAAGGAATTGGATGCTCCCTGAATGGAAACATCTTTTACTGGGTGGCTTATAGAGGTTAGCTATTGCTGCAGAACAAGCAGTCCTATACCCAATAATTTAAAGTGATAAGCATTTATTTAGGTCTGACTTTGCAGTTGGATAGGCATTTCTACTGGGCTGATCTGGGCATGGTAGAGCCTGCCTATTTCTCTATTTCTCTGTGGTCAGGTCCATAGTGGTTAGGCAGCTTTGCCAATCTTGACTAGGCTCTCCATGGTGCTTTTGCATCTGCCAGCAGGCAAGCCTGTGCTTGTTCTTATGCTGAAAACACAGAAACAAGAGAGAGGAAATGGAAATAGCTCTTAAGTTTCAGCTTGTATTGCATTTGCTTGGGTTCCATGTGCAGAAACAATCCGAGTCAGTGTGGGAAGGCCGCATCCAAGGGCACGGACACATGAGTGAATGTGCAGAAAGTCTTAGAACAGAGCAGACTCTACTAGCTGGGTAGGCACCTGAGGATTACTGATGTGAGAGACACTGAGAGGCTAGAACTTGCCAAGGAGGTAGCTGGGGAAGGTTAGGAGACAGGGGAAGGGTAATCTTTCAGCCCTTACTTGTGAAGGAATTGTGTGCTTTGCTTTAAACATTTCACACAGAGAGCTGTTCTCATAGACTTTGGTAACGGCTTCTGATCCTTCTTTCTAGGGATCAGAACCCTAGAACCCCTTTCTTATGTTTTCAGGAAAAAGGGTTCTAAAAAAACTTACAGTCTTCCTGAAAGAGTTAAAGATATCGTATTACAGCGATCCATGCGTACCCATATTTGTTGCAGCACAATTCATGATAGTTAGATAATGGAAGCAGCCTGTATGTCCATCAACAGATGAATGGATAAAGAAAACGTGGTATTTATACCCAATGGAGTACTTCTTTGCCATAAGAAAGGGTAAACTTGAGTCAGTTTTAGGAAGAAAGATGCACCTTGAGACCATAATGTTAAGTGAAACAAATCAGACACACAAGCTTAAATATCACATGGTTTCTCTTATATGAGAAACTCAAATTATAAAGAAAGGGCAAAATAAAAGCTAGATAATAGGAAATAAGAAGATGGATCTTCCCAAGTGGGAAGAGGATCAAGAGGTGGAGGGAGTGGGGAGGGAAAGAAGAGGAAAAGGATAAAGAGTGAAGATGTGTTGTGTGCCTGGACCAACTCCACACGAGGAATGTAAGCATTTGGCACTGCACACATGGACTAATAAAAACAAAAGCTTAGAGTCACATTGGAAGGAGGACACATGAACAAAAAGTTGAAGAACAAAAAAGAAGGGCTGAGGTAGGCGTAAGACAATACTCGAAGGGAGTCCAGAGGCGGGGCACTTAGCCCAAGTAGGCAAACCATTTAGAGAAATCTATTTTAAATTGATTGTTTTATTTGCTGGATTTTATATTGACATGTTTTGCTTTGTTCTCAATGTGTTCTGGGACTGCAGCCTATTCATTTATTATTAAGAGAATGGTAATTATTTCCAGGAGCTCTGCTTCCCTTATGCCTGTTCTCAGCTGAATCGGGTGTAACCTTCCTATCTCCGAGGACATCTGTGGCAGGAAGTGACAACCCTTTGTGCCTGGTGGAAAGTACCAAAGTCCCTACTCTGGGAAGAAGGCTTGCAGGTCCTCGCTTTTCAACCTTTGGCGAGCAGACGGGTTCCTTGGGATCTTGCCAAAATGCAGAGTCTGACATAGAAGCTCTGGGCTAGGCCTGAGATGCTTCTTTTCTAATAAATTGCCGAGCGATGTTGATGTGTCTGGCCTGCGCACCACGTTTTGAGCAGCAAGATTGCAGAAGTCTGAAGCACCTTCCCAACTGGTGAATTTTGCAGCAGGCTGAGCAGAGGCTTATCTGTATTGTATCTGCTTATCTTGCTGGACTGTTAACTCGGCAGAAATAGCACCATTTCTTGCCTACATCTGTATCTCAGTGCCAGGCACATAGAAAAATCTCAAAGAAATGTTTCGCAGGTTAATGCCTCCTGCCCTGCCCCTGTGTTTCTGTGGATATGAGCATCCAGAAGTTTACCTAATATTCTTCCAGTCTGATGCAGTGAATGGAGCCTGGATCTGAATCCATCCCACAGACTGCAAGATGGTAGTATGGACTCTTCACCCAATTGGAGACACTCCGGATGTCCAGAGCTGGGCTATGTGTCCTGCAGCTCTCTCCCAGACTTGGCCAAGCCTCACCCTAATGCTTGGGTGCCTGTCTTATCTGAGGTCCTCCTTCCACTGGCTCTTATGCTGTTCCCCACCTCATATCCATGGGCCAGACCAGCTGGTTGAAGATTCTAGAGTGCCTGATATCCTTATGGACTTAAGGACTGACGCTTTTCTTCTTCTTCTTCTTTTTTTTCTTTTTTTTTGTGGGTACCAGGGGTCGAACTCAGGACCTCACGCGCCAGCAGGTGCCCATGCCGCTGAGCGATATCACCGGCCCTTTTTTCATATGTGGGTACCGGGAGTCGAACTCATGACCTTGCTCTTGCCAGGCAGGCGCTTATGCCGCTGAGCTATCTCACCAGCCCTGACGCTTTTTTTCTTACAGCTGACCTTTTCTTATTACAGTTTTTCTGGTCGGGCTAATTTCTTCCAAGCCTCTTAGCACCCTTCTGCTTCCTTAGTTGGGAATCCCAGCAAAGCTACACAGTTGGGGCTGGAGCCGGGCCAGTGATGATGCGAAGAACCAACAACTCGTTATAAGATCATCACCCATCTCTCAGCCCAAGTTCCCACCCAGAAACTTGGCACTTTCTCCATAGAAGACATTTTTAGAATGCCAAAAGCAATTAGCCATTGTGCAAGATACTTGATCTCAGTTTCCTACACTGCAAAATGGGAATGGTTGCACCCTCCTTGTGGGATTTCAGTGATTAAATTGTGATGTAATAGAAATAAACTACCTGGGCTTAAGATCTGATCACAGAAACTGGTTCATAAAGGATAATTCTTTTTATTCTTACTTCTAAAGGGTGAACCACACAGTCCAAGCAAAAGGTCCCATGCATCCAGGCCCACATCTCTACCAGCTTGTAGGAGGATGGATCCCGAGGGATTAAATAATAAGTAGCTGAGATAGCTAAACAGAAGGCTGGGATCCTACAAGATAGGCCCTGTGATGAGAACAAGTGGGTCATGGATCTAGCCCAAAAGGAAGCTCTCAGGTGATTCTCCTCCTAGGATTATCCTGGACACCTTCCTCTTCAGCAATACTTTTCTAATTTCCCTGTTCTGGGTATGGCTTGTACCTGTGTCCACCACCCAACACATGTCTAGAACTAGTTTCACACTGATGTTGACATTTTCTAAGTAGTCTGGAGTACTTTGACTTATTTCTGGGTTCCAACTTTATTCATCATTGTAGGATATGACGATTTCATTTATTTAGTCAAAAAATATTTTGCGAGATTCTCTAATATGCCAGACAATATTCTATGACAGTACATATCCAAGGGTATAGGCTGAACAAGCCCGAGTAGGTCCTGTCCTTATAGAGCTTAAATGTATTTTGAAAAAAGTAACACTGGAAGCTTTCTTTAGTCAGGAATCAAAATAGTGACTATGTCCCCTGCCCAGTACAGATTCCAGTAGAAATGTATAATTTGTAGACATCTGTTGGCTGCCTGACTGGCTCAGTGGCATGATTGTAAGGGATAGAAGGAAATGAGAGAAGAGAAAACGGGAAGGGTGGATTCATCTAGAGTCATTCTAGAGTTTTCCTCCTGAGAGCCAGTCTCCCATGTTCGTGAGTTATGCAATACCTAGAACATGCATTCCACAGCTGACGGAACAATGAGACAGGTTTGGGCGCTGACCGTGTGCCAGCTGTTACAACCGGACACACAAATGATACAGTCACAAGGCAGACTAATTTCTGCTTTCATCAACCTTAATGTCCAGATAAGCGTTCTTCCTTGCTTTCTTCCTGTCAGGATCAGCTCAGCGACTCTTACCATCTGTCACAGATGCTGGAAAGGCCTGTGCTGATCATCTTTTGGGGCATGAGAGCACTTTGGATACCTTTCTAAAACAACTGCGTATGCGACAATGAGTTACCATCCAAAGTTCTAAAACTCAGTATCTTGAAATCCATTTTGCCAACTAAGCTGATAAAAGAATGACCAGCACCATTTCAATTTAACTTCACCTGCCACGATGTTGCCCACACCATCTGGTACTGTATTTACTTACACTAAGTCAGCATCTTGCAGTGTTGGCACTATTGGCAAGGAAGGGTGGGTAATTCTTTGTTGTGTGAGGCTGTCCCATACTTTGTCGGATGGTTAGCAGCACCCTGGCTTCCACCCACTACAGGCCAGTAAGTGGTGTTCCCGCCAACTTTGACAAGCAAACATGTCTCCGGGTGTTATAAAATATCCCCTGGGGGAAGGAGTTTTGTCCCACAGTTGAACATTACATTATGTGTCTGTGGACACTTTAATATTGAAAGGTTTTATGAGTTACACCTATCTGGTATTGAGTATTGGCTCTGCTACAAGTAAGCCGTGGGGTGTTGGATGGGCCTGGCTTGAGAGTCGGTTCCTCATCTGAACCAAGTGGATAATGAAGCCTCTGACCTAAAGTTTAAAAGATGACACCCATAGAAGACCTGGGTAGTGGAGTTTATATCTTATTCTTTCTCTAATAGAACTGACCACTGCCCAAACTCTGGAAAACCTAGCATGTGTGTGCTATAGGTCTAAGGGATATATACTGAGAAAGAACTAACCTCTAGCTGGCGCAGTGATTTAAATCAACACCGATGTGAACAAGCTCTGGAGTAACACAGAGCTGGACTTGATGCCTAAATCTACCATCTCCCTGTGAGGATCTAGGGCAGGTTGTAACCTCTCTGCCTCAGTTTCCCCATGCGGTGAATGAAGATAATAACTGTACCGTCTCATAGCACCTAGTGAGGACTAAATGAATCATGAATGTCAAGCACTTAGCATCATGCCTATGGCCCAGAGTCAAATCTTCTCAATAACTGTTAGTTGCTGTTGCTATTATTATCTGTGTTATTTCACCAATGGGGATATCCCTGGGGGTAACTTCAAAGCAGGCAGTGACCTCTTTCTGGGGGTTTCCTATCCTGCCAAAGTAGCTTCCCTAATGAGCTCAGAACTGCCTGAGAGGAGGGGAAAGCTTTGTTTTCCCAGTAACTCTGTCAACGTGGTTTCTTTCCTGCACCAACATTATACCAATTGCATATTTACCGTTCTGCATGAGACCTAAGATTATCAATTGCTGCAGTGGGGTAAATGATATTCACTGTTAAAACAGGGTAAATGCCTGGTTCCTTTATACAGTGGAAGGCACTCTTGCAGGCTATTAAGTAAATAACTGTAAATAACACACACCATAAAATGTTTTACATGTGTCTTATCACACCGAACTGCACCGCTCTAGAACAGCTGTTATGCCTGGGTAAATTATACATGTTTTTAAACACTATCCAAAATACATGTTTACACATACTTAAGGTCCTACACTAGACAGTCTCTATAGCAACCTGAAAAACACGAAAGCCTTATTAAGCATTCTTTGTAGTATTTTTAGGAGTTTAATCATTAGGAGAAAGCTCATAGGCCATGTAGACACCAGGGAACATGAAGAAAGTCTTTACAGGAACAAAAGAATGAGGCTGGCTTTGAACCTGTGGGAGAAGATTTAATTTTTTTTTTTTCTAACCTAATGATCACCAAGGGCCTTCTCTTTGGAAGTCAGTGTTATGTTTGGGGTACATCAGATACAATTTTGGAATTGCAACCTGGTTTTTCAACAGAGAAGAAAGTTTCTTCAATTAATGTATTTCAGCCAAAGACTTGAAATTTTTCCTTTTAGTCATGGCAAGAAGTGATTTCTTTGCTATTCAGAAATGAAGTCATATGGAATGTCTGTGTCATGCCTGAGTCATGTAACTCTTCAAAGTGGAATCCTGGTGGCTTATTGGCATGGAGCTCTACCCCATCCTCTGATTACTATATTTATCTAGAAGGTCTATAGCATGCCACAGTAATGACGTAACTAAAAATTCCAGTGACTTAATAGTGCAAAAGTTTCTTTCTTGCCCATGCTACATGTTCAGTGCCAACCAGTGGCATTTCTGCTCCATGCAGTCACTCCAGATCCTAGGCAGCCTTGTGCTCTTGTGATGTCAATACTCCAGCACTTGCTTCGCAGGGTTCTGCAGCAGAGGAGGAGAAGGATGGAGGCTTGGTGGCTTAGATATGGCACATCTCATTTCCACTCACATGCCACTGGGCAGAATTAAAGTTGTGCATCCAATCTATAACAAAGGCTGGATATATTGGGGGCTGGATATATTGGGACTGCTTGGCATACAGTATACATCTTTGGGACCCATGTCACTTAAATATCATAATTGTGCTAGATATTTTATAGTAGTCGATGTTATTTTAAAACAACTTTATAATGTACAATTTCCCCATTCACTGATAGGAAAACAAGCCCAGGAAACTTAAATGATTTGTTTAAGGTAACTGTCACAGCCACTTTCCAGTCACTGGGACAAAAACACCCAACACCCACAACTAGAGGAGAAGTTTATCTTGGCTTATGGTTTCAGTCCATTGTCAGATGGGTCCAAGACAGAAATACCATGGAAGAGAGGCCTGGTGGAGGAAAAGGTGCTCAACCTATTGCATCCAGAAAGCAAAGACAGAAGGGAAGAGTGTCAAGAATACACCCTTCTAGGTCATGTGCCCAGTGATCCACCCCAAACCAGGTCCTACCACCTAACAGCATGTTCAGCCATTAGTGGGAAAATCCACTGGTGAGTATAGTGCCTCCATGATCCAATCACCTTCCAAGCACATGAAAATTTGGGGGGAGGGCATTTTAGATGTAAGCCATAGTAGTCACTCAACAAAAAAATTGGAAAGGTACATTTTAAAGTTAGGTCAGTATGAGGTGCATATAAAACACTTCATGACTCAGCAGTTCCATTCCTAGGGACTTTTCCAGAAATGCACACATTTGCTCCCCAAAGACATGTTCACACAATGGTGAAAGCAGCCCTTTTTGGTAATAGACCCAAACTGGAAACAGTCCAATATCAATCAGTGATGGAACTGATAAATTAATTGTGGGGTATTAGACTAAGGAAATACTATACAGCACTGAGAACAAATGAGTTATAGTCATGGAGTGTACAAACATGGATGAATCTGACCAATAGTGGGTTCAGTAAAGGAAACCAGACACAAAAGGATTCGTGCTGTGTGATTCTGGATTCATGATTCAAAGCAAGAAAAATTTATATAGGGTTATATAAATCAAGGTAATAGTTACTTTGCAGTTAGTAGTGACCAAGAGGATACAGAACAGAACTTCTGTGTTTGCTGTAGTGTTTCATTTATCTAGACACTAGTTATATGTGTGTGTTCAGTCTGTGGAGACCCATATAGCTGCACACTTGTAATTTGGGATGTTGCTTTATATATGTTAAACTTCTAGAAAAATCTACTTGGAAAAAGAAAAACTTGCGAAGGTATAAATTATGGGTTCAGATCAAACCGATTCCAGAGTCCTGTCGTACCACATTGCATTCTTCTCTTTCTCAACCACGGTAAAGCAATATTCTCATCCCTGTGCTTACATAGGTTTGTTCCTACCTCACTGACACGGCTCATCCGGAACATGGTTCAGGTAGAAACTCTCAGCCAGGAGAACTGTTAGCTGAGTGTACTTCACACTGATTGGGGTGCGATTGTTTTTTTCCTAGAAATCAAATGTAAACTTGGGATCGACAAAAAATGGAAAGCAAGACAATGGAGTCTGTTTCTTTATAAGCTGGAGGAATAAACGTGGTCAAGTACAGTAGAGATTGAAAACCATGCTAAAAACAAATGCAAAACAAGGACCAAAAACACAGATGAGGGCTGGGGATATTTCCATCCATTTCATTTGGAGCTGTGGTAAAACTAAACAAAAAAGTCATGCTCCCACCCAGCTACAATGAAAAGTCTGCTGAAAGGTTAATCCCCTTGCTTTTCTCCTGCCCTTTTCCTTTCCCCTGAGCACATTCATCACCAAAAGCAGCAGTTTGGTGGAGTCCTGAGTTCCAGAAAATGCCATGGTCTTAAGGAAGGCGTTGGTGGTAAGGCCTCGGGCAGTTGCACAAGTACCTCCTAGGTTGCCAGTGAAGGTGAATACAGAGCTGCAAGATGAGCTTGGATGTAGTTTTGCAGTTTTCATCTGTCATCACACCATTGCGGTTTGGTCTTCTAAGCTTTACAGCAGCCACCAGGCAGGGGTACAATACTCCTGGGAAGGGCCTCTCTCCCACCTGTTCCTGCCCAAGACAATTTTCAAAGTTGAAGTGGGTGTATTTGCCAGAAGCTACTTTAAAGATTCGTTGGATTCTCGGTCAATGGAACGTTTTTATGAGCAGGCATCTAGGAGGACAGTGCAGTTCAATTCAACAAATAATTAATGAGCAGTTACTGTGTGCCATGCACTGGACCAAATGCTGGGGTTTATGTAAATACTGCCTGGTACAAGAAACTACAGAGGCCACTGATTACCACGTGTCATAATGAGTGTTTATAGAAAAATTGACTTGGGATGGAATGGAAGCCCTGAGTTTGAGATCTTGGTCCAGTTTAAGGCTTCCTTTGAGCTGGCTTTGGAAGGATGAAGAGATTTGACTGAGAATGCAAAGGGAACTTGAGAAAATATTGATTCATCTGGGAAACTGAAAAGAAGAACACAAGAACACAGTGTAATGAGTGATGGGAATAAGAAGACAATGTGAGCGAAATTACGATAGATCTTGTGTAGAAGGCTAATTATTATTATTAATGTTAACGTTGCTCTTGAAAGCAAAGGTTGGCCATGAAGTAATTTTTATAAGAGTGAAATGATAAGAGTTTGTTTTAGAAAGAATCTTGCCTAGTGAAGAGTGTAGTGATAGGATGTGTATGTTAGAAAGGGAAAGCTGGACAGATAAGGAGAACTATGAGGAACTGTCGTAAAGCCCTCAGATGGGATCGCTTAGAATGAGTCACATTTTTCAGAACTTCTTTCCGGTGAAGCACTCTGGGTTCAGATGGCATTCTTTGCTGAGTCCTGTGGGGGTACAGCGCAGAACTCACAAGGACCTATGTGGGCTGGGTGAGGAGAGAAATGTTTCGTTTGTATTAGGAGCTGGTGAAAGAGGGAAAAGGAGACAGGGCAATGAGTGGATGGTTGCTGTGTGGCAGGAGTCTGTTTCTCCATGCAGCCTCTCCAAGTCTTCACTTACAGCCTGTATAAGAACTGTGCTTAGGGACTGGACATTTTTGAAAGGACGGAGTCTTTTTGTCATCGTGCAGGTGTCCCACGGACAACATGAGGCTGTGAGCACTGGAGATGTGCAGAGAACTTTCTGAGGGATGCTGGCTTGAAGATATAAGACTCACCAAAACAAGATGGCAGTGGATTGGACAAAAGCATATCACCAGAAGGGGGATATCACCAGAAGGCAGCACAATTTGGTTTTGGGGAGGTGATACAATCTTGCTTATTAAATGTGTAAGGTATGCAGATATACACTGTATCTGTAACATTAAACTTTCATAGGTGGAGACAGGAAAAATGTTTTAAAAGACTCTTTAAAGAGATAATGGCTATGTGTGATGGCTTGCTCTTATAATCCCAGCACTCTAGAAGGCTGAGGCAGGAGGATCCCAAATTTGATCCTAAGTTACCTAGTTTGGGTAACTTAGAAAATTAGCAAGACCTTGTCTCAAAATAAATAAGGAGGGACGTTTCTTTGTATGCCTCATTCATTCATTATTCATTCATTTAGTTTTTTCATACTAAACACCTATTTTGTTCCACACACTGTGTGTGGCTTCAGGCACATACTGATGACAAAGATATACTTCTTGTCCCTGAGAAACTTCTGATTCAGAGGGAGAAACATAAAAGTAAGTGAGAAATTTCAAGGATGACCAGTGAATGCTGAAAGTGGGGTTAGATAGCTACTAAAGCAAATAGGAAGCATGGCCACCTGGCTTTGAAGAATGACATCATACCTTGGAACCAATGACATCTAGATAAAGCATGAATGGTTACTCAAAATGTACTAAATACTCTATGTACCAAGCCTGGTGTGAGGCTTTGAAGATATGAATTTGGATCATGGTCCATCATGAGTTTAATATTCAGGTAGAGTATAGTTTTGATAAAGGAGAAAGATAATTGATTATTTCAATCTAGTGTTTTGGGACTAGATTGGTAGAGATGGCGTTTGAGTTAATTCTAGACAAATAAATGGCAGTTAGGAAGGAAAGTACAGAGGGAGAAAATAGAAGATGTTCTAACAGAGGAAGCAGATAAGCAAGGCACAGAGTCCCAGGACACTGGACCTACCATGGAGATGTGTGTACTTGGCATAATTGGCATATATAGCTTGAATCTGGGTCTGGTGGAATCTGAAGGACCCTCACTGCAGCAATGACACTGAGTCACGGAAATTTTGGTGAATGCTGGTGATGACATGGTGGTGGTGATTTGATCATACTGCCCTTGATAAGGATCCTTGGGATGGAATATGAAACATGGATTAGCCTGGTCACTGTACCAGTGATACCCGCATGTCTTGTGCTTTCTTCCCTTCCTCCCCCCATCTCTGGGCTGCTACAAACACAGAGTGTGGACCCAGAGCGTGACCACAGGGAAGAGAACACCTGTTATCCTGTACTTCTCCCATAGCCACACAGCCTCGGTGTGGATTTATACAACTGCATTTAGGACTGATGATAGAATCATTGGTTTTTTTTTTTTTTTTTTTTTTAATCCTTTCCATGACACACACCAAGAAAAAAAATCATAATAAAATTTTACAAGTTAGCTGCCACCAAGAATAAACAGGAGAGCACTATAAGAAATGAATCAGAGGCACTAACTGGATCTTCTCTCAGGACAATAACTCTAATGCAAACCCAAGGTCCGGGTGGGTCACAGTAGAAAACCCTCCCGGGGCATTTCCGAGGAGAAAGGAAATATTCCCCTCTGTCATCTCCACTTCACATCCTAATATGTCTGTGGATGTGTGGAGAAAACATAATCTGTGGCCTCAGCTCTGAATCAAGGTTCAGATAACAGGCCCATTAAGGCATCCCCAGGATTCCAGAATTAACCCTCTGTGAGCCCAGGAAAGCCACTGCCACTAAACCATAGGGGAAAGCTGCTCAAACTTAATCGCAGCTGAGCCCAAATGTCACTTGCCATTAAGTTCAACTAGCAATTTTTTTTCCTTTTAAGTTACAAGATTACCTTTAAATTGTGTACAGGAGCTCACAACAGCTGTCCATCGGAGGTAATTGGGAGTGATTTCATTTTACCCATGGACAGGCTACCTTTGCTAGAGTCTTTATTCATTAATTTTCTGTCCATCTCCAGTTCCATTTACATATCAACGTGGAGTACATTCTGCAGCAGACATTACATGGCTGCTTTTAGAGTCTCCTCCCCTGTTGGCTGATGATTCTTTACAGCAGGTTAGATTTTCCTGGAGCCTGTCAGGCATATGTAGCAAATGTGAATTCTGTGTCTTTAGCTTACAGATCATTGTATCAATCTACCCTATGAACTCTGCAAAAAATCCCTTGGAAAGACAGTTCTAAACCTGCCATCATTCTTTGTTACCTTCAGCTGAAGTAACTTTATAATTGCTTGTAGACCAAGTCATAGCATGACTCATTCATTCATTCATTCATTCATTCATTTGACATCATGACTGTACATTTAGTCTGCAACTGACATTAAGCCTGGCATTGGGTATGATGGTGAGCTTACAATACTGTGGGACACGAACAATATTAAACAGCCTATACCATTACAGTTGATAATGACTATGATCTGGAATAGTAGGTCTACCCTCGGTATGCTTATTACAGGAGTAAAGGTAATTGGAGAGAATTAGATCTAAACTGGTGCCTGAAGGTGGAGAGGAGTTTCACAGACTGAAGGGACAGCTTGTTTAGGGTCTGAAAGTGAGAGTGACAGTGGCTGTACCTCTATGAGGAAAACAGAGAAATGGGTTACCAGGAAGATAACAGAAGTGGGTTACTATGGAGGGAATGGAGGAAGACAGGCGTACAGTGAGAGCTTTGTGTGCCCTGTTTATGAAAGGGCTTCCTGTGAAGAAAAAGACAAGGAGAGGAGACCTGCTATGAGACAGGTGCTTTGAAGAGGTCACTGTGGATATTCCACTCATTCTAAGTGACTGATTCTCTGAGGTGCTGAAGTACCTGTAAGGCCGATGAGATGTAAGCTGCAGTAATCCTTTTCCCAGAATCAGCCCTTAACTGGCTGCACCCTTTGATTTTGACCTCAGTCTCCACCAACATCCTTTGTGTTCCATTTATCCTGCATTCATCAGCTTTTCCATTGCTGGGACAAAATATTTAACACTGGAAACTTAGAGAAGGAATTTTATTTTGGCTCACGTATTCAGAGGTTTCAGTCCATGATGAGCAGGGTCTAAGGCAGAAACACCACAGCAGAAGGACATTGTGGAGCAAAGTTGCTCAATTTATGGTGGACAGAAGCAGAGAACAGAGACAGAACCTGAGAGGAATGGGCCAGGGACCAGGTGTAGTCTCCAAGGTTATGCCCCCAATGACCCACCGAGACACACCTAGAAATGTACTGATTTCCAGCTGTCTCTCAAGCCAATAAAGTTGACAGTGAAGATTAACCATCACATATCCCGATTCTGCAAGTACTGAAATGGGCATTGCGAGAACCCATCAACAGAGGGTCACAGTCCAGGGTTGATGACATGACACATCAGCATTCATGGCCAGCAACCTAGCCAGATGCCACTGGCAAGTATAGGAAGCCTTAGAGTTGGTGGTGGCAAAATGGTCTAAATGGCTGCATCCTTCTGTTTTGTTGGAAAAAAAAAAGTTTAAAAATCTAAGCCATGGTTTATAATATTTCCGATATTAGCCAGAGCTCTGTTGAAGAGGTCACTGGATGGGAGTTGTAAGGTCTAGGTTTGAAGTTAAGTTCTGTCACTTAATAGCTTGAATAAGCTATTATTAATCTTAATAGCTCATAAGATTTTGTAGTCTCCTTTTTCTAATCTAAAAATTAACATAACTCTTATTTCCAAAATGTTATAGGGATCAAATGACATACATATAACATATTGCTTATATTTATTGAACGAACAGAAAAGAGATATTGGAGAAACCCTCCACTCTCCAGGTTTTAGTCCCCCCATCTGTAAAATAAGGAGGTTGGAGTTAGATGCTTTCAAGTTCTTTCCAGCCCTAATAATCTGATTTCTTTAATGCTTATTTTAGATGCTAAATATATCAAAACTTCCTTCAGAATCTGATAAAATCTAAGGAAAAGAAATAAAAGACTTCTGATAGAAGAAACTAGTAACTTCTCTGGCTTTACTAAAATTGTGCTCACCGCCAACACCAGGTGATTGGGAGAAAGCTTATTTGCTGTTTCTGCTGGGTTTATCTGGCTTCTCTGGGGAAGGCATCTCAGAGGATGCAGCTGACAGCAAACTTCCTGTTGGACTACTCTGTCCCACAGGAAAAAAGGAAAGCTAAACCTTTTATGTTATTGCATGACGTGTTATTGATGTTCATGCTAAAAACCATGTTTCTTCCTGAGGGAGGACTCAGAGGGAGCTGCTTCTGAGTGAAGAAGTCTGATATTGACGGAGGGGGAAGCATTCTAGATGCAGCTCTGGCAGATACACCCTCTGCATAGCACCTTTGATGTGTACACATTCCCTCCTTGCTTTATTTAAAGAACTCATCCTCCCTCAGTAGGGAGACTTTGATATTACTCAGTGTTTACTGCCTCAGCTGACTGGCCCTTAGTATGATGGCATAGCTCAAAATAGCCATATGTAGAACTGCTCTAAACATGTAAGAATGGAGAGTTCTGAGGAATAGAGTGTAGACATCCCAACAATTTAGGAATGGCTGAAATATGCCCCAATCAAAAGTTAAATATCTCTTTGTCACAGTTAGCTATTATCTTCCATATTGCCAGGACCTATGGCCTGGTATTTTGTATACTGTGTGTATTTCCTTTTGTGGTGCTTTGGAAAAGGTGGATTGTAATGTTGACCACCCAGGGGCCTATTCTAGAACACAGCCATCAAACCTTGGGAAACAAATCTGCAAAACAGCTACCCTGGAGAGCAAAACCTCAGCTTCGACTTCATTTTCCTGGGAGTCTGAAGTGAGCTTCCCTTGTGGGCAGCCCTAAAGGGTGCACTTGGTGGAGGTCCACCTCCTGGTAGGGATGTTGCATTCCCGGGGTACAGGCACCCTAGCTGCTAGTCCGTGTTTATTATGCATTGTCTGGCACACAGTAGGCACAAAAATAATCATCCAATGAAGAGGATGTTTCTGTTAGTATTGCACTTTATTTATCTATCTCATTTACTAAAACACAAGCTCCGTGAAGCAGAGAGTTCATGTTTTCAAGCCACTGTTTTTGAAGAGTGCTGATTGCCACTTGGTACCCAGTAATTACTGGGCCCAGTAAATAAATGAGCACACATTAACCAAAACAACCAGTTTTAAAAAGAAAAAGGCCATCAGACTGATCATCTAGTCCTCCTGTACTCAATCTCCACTATCCAGAAAAAATGAAATATGTTTAAAATGGCTGTTCAAATAATTTCATCTACCTCTTTATTCTGAATTATCAATCAAATTTGTATGCATGGGCATATTTTCAGAATTCTGCCACTAAAATTATACCTATAATTATTATTTAAAAAATACTCACATATACTTGAATTAAACTGCTCATACTCGAAAGGTATAATGATAAGTTTTGATACATGTATATTAAGGAGAAAATATCCCAGAGCCAAGATAAGAAATGTACTCATCACCCCTAAAAGTTTCCTTGTGTCCTTACCCATCACCCCTTCCCATTAGGCAACCACCTATCTGCTCTCTGTCTCTGTATATTAGGGACAAAAAGAATTTTCTATAAATAAAATTATGCAGTACAGACTCATTTTTGTTTGTTTGTTTGTTTGTTTGTTTTCACTCACCATGCTTATTTTGAGATTAATTCATTTTTTGGGAGAAATATCCCATTTTCTGAATTGCCTCTGTTTGTTTAACCATTCATTTCTTGATCGATATTTGGATAGTTTCTAGTATGTGGCTTCTTTGGACTTCATTTTTTTTTTTTTTTTTTGTGGGTACCGGGGGTCGACCTCAGGACCTCGCGCACCAGCAGGTGCCTGTGCCGCTGAGCGATATCACCGGCCCCTTTTCTCGTATGTGGGATCCGGGAGTTGAACTCAGGCCCTCGCGCTTGCCAGGCAGGCGCGTACACCCTTGAGCCATCTCACCGGCCCAGGACTTCATTTTAAAATACTCTCTGTGAACAAATATTTTCATTTCTTTTGAGCAAATATCTAGAAAATCAATGGTTGGATCAAACAGTAGATAGATATTTAGCTTATGAAGAAACTGTCAAGTTACTTTGAAAGTACTTACGTCACTTTACGTTCCCACTGGCAGTGTATGGGATTCTAGTTCTTCCACATTCTTCCCAACAGTTGGTGTGATCAATCATCTTAATTTTAATTGTTCAAATAGGTTTGTAATGGCATTGTGTTATTTTAAGTATCATTTTTCCCAATGACTAATGATCTAAGCATTGCTTCGTGAACTTATTTCCCTTCCATATATCTTTTTACTTATTGGGTTGTTTTTCTTAAATTGATTTTCAATAATTCTTTATATATTTTGTATACAAGTACTTTATCAGATATGATTTGCAAATACAGTTCTCTCTTAATATCCACGGGAACTTGTTCCCTGATGCACACCAATACCAACATCTACAGATGCTCAAATCCTTCATATAAAATGGCATAAAATTTGCATAGAACCTATGCACTTCCTCCTGTATGCTTTAAATTATCTCTAGATTACTTGAAATACTTGATCCATTGTTAATAGAATGTAAAAAATTGTTATACTGTGTAGTTTAAGGAATAAAAGCAAGGAAAAAAATTGGTACATATCAGGACAGAGGCAATTTTTTCTCCTGAATATTTTCAGTGTGCAGTTGGTCGAATCCACAGTTGTAGAATCCATGGATACAGAGGGCCTACTACATATTCTTTCAGTTTTTGCCTTGCCTTTTCATTCTTTTAAGAGAGTCTTTTGGCAAGTAGACTTTTTTTTGTTTTTTTTTTTTTTTTTTTGAGACAGGATCTCACTATGTAGTTCAGCCTGCCCTTGAACTCACTATGTAGCCCAGGCTGGTCTGGAACTCACAGTGATCCTCCTGCCTCAGCCTTCCAAGTTCTGGGATTACAGTTATGAGCCACCACACCCATTGGCAAGTAGACAATTAAGTGTTTATGAAGTCTGCTTTACCCGTCTGTCTCTTTATTGATTGTGCTTTTAGAGTAATATCTAAGAAATCCTTGCCTAACTCAATATCTAAAGAGATTTTTACTCCCAGATGTTTCAGCTTTAGGTTTTACATTTAGGATTATGATCTGTTTTGAATTAGTATCTATATATTGTTCAAGAAATGGGTCAAAATTAATAATTTTGGGTGTGGATATCCAATTTCTTCAGCACCATTTGCTGTAAAGACTATATTTTCTTCACTAAATTGACTTTGTATCTTTTAAAAAATAAATTTTCTATGCCTTGATTATTGGAGCTTTATTGTAAGTCTCAAAATCTAGGAGTGTTAGCTCTCTAATTTAATTCTTCTTAAAAGTTATTTTGGCTAATTCAGACCATTTGTATTTCCATATGACTTTTAGAATGAAGTTAGCCAATTTCTATCAGGGAAAGTCTGCTGGGGTTCTGATTAGGGAGAATTCACCTCTCAGCCTGGCTGGGCCTCTAACCCATGAATACATGCATCTTCTGTCTAAGACTTTAATTTCTCTAGCAATATCTGCAGATTTCGATATACAAATCTTCTACATTATTTCCTATTTCATATGTTTGATAGTGTATGATATTTTTAAATTTCAATTTTCCATGCCCTCCAGCTTTTTAAAGGTAAAACTGATAAACAAATATTATATACATTAATGTTGTACACCAGGAAGTTTTGACATATGTACACACCAGATGTATACACATAGCCCTGACTGCCTTTATTGATATAATCTATTTAGTCTTTCCTAACTAGACAATAGTCTGCTTGAGGGCAGAATCCCTATATGTCTTTTTTTTTGGGTACCGGCGCTCGACCTCAGGGCCGTGCACGCCAGCAGGCGCCCATGCTGCTGAGCGATATCACCGGCCCTTTTCTCGTATGTGGGTTCCGGGAGTTGAACTCAGGACCTCGCGCTTGCCAGGCAGGCGCTTATGCCGCTGAGCCATCTCACTGGCCCTCCCTATATGTCTTATAACCCTTTAATGACCAGTGTTGTGGTAGTGGTCCAGTTCATTGTAAGTGATCAAGAAATGGCAAGTGAAAATAATTATCATCTACCATTATTGATCCCCTCTCCTATTTATCATCTATCTATCTATCAATCTATCTATCATCTTTAGCATCATAATCTATCATAATCAATCAACCAATCAATCACTATCTATCATGACTCTAAACAAGGGGCATTGATATTTGAATATACTGTCACCCACATAGATGGCAGCATTAAGGTAATAACTCTGCAGATCTTTCATTATGATTTATGAAGTACATGCATTGTTTGGTAACCTCTCTCCTCCCTCAGTCTCACAGAATGAAATTTGTAGGGTCAGGTATATCTGACAGCTGAGTGGAGTATGAATGTGAACAAAGTCTGATTATATTGAATGTGGCCTTGGCTGCTATGGTGGCATTCAGGCACTCTGGCATGGGTGGATTTACCCTTTCTTACTCTTATTTCAAGGACTGAATAGCGGAGAAAGTTTTTGGTCATCCTCTGAATCCCCAGTTGCTTATCAGCTATGAGAAAGGAAGACCCTGTAGTGCCTAATGCACTCTTTCCAGGTATCCTGGTGCAGTTTTGGAGAAACTGACCATTACTCCCAGGTACCAGCGAGCACAGCCCTCTGAATAGATCCAGTCAAACATGCTGGCTACTTTCCTTTTCTTTCTTCCAGAAGCTGAAAATATCCCCTGTTATCTCAACAGAGAAGAATAAATTGTCCTCGTGTATTTACACAGAGAAGGAGATTTTCTGCATTGTGTTTGCAATTCCGTCTCATGCGATGACCTCCATTTTCATAATCCTTCATGGAGTATCATGATTTAAAAAGCCTTCTCTCCCTGCTGTTTCTGTTAAAAGGTTTTCTGCTGCAATTCTTGGAAAGTCAAATTCTGCATTTAAATGTTGTATTTTCACAGATATAATATAAAGGAGGCCATACTTCTGGCGTGTTTTTCTTCCTGGGAGGGTAGCAAGCAATTCTGCCCTTCTGCATATATTGTTAACCAAGCCATGAGAGCACACAACAGCTTTAATAGCAAAGCAATTGTGATTACATCTTGCTCGTAATTACATTTATTTGCTCACATATGTCCAAAAATGCAAACATTAGGCAGACCGTATGGGTAGTGTTTGTGCAAAGAATATCATCTGGCAGATTGACAGGGAGGGAAATAGCTTTCAGCCACTTCGGTATTTCCTGTCACGGACACTCGCAAAGATTGTTGGAGCTTACTTAGTTTTTGTTTTCATGCTTCTAAAATCGATTGCATTTGGAAAGCAGGGGAATTTATTATGGGTGATGGATTTGCATCAAAATAATCAAAATATTAGGGGCTGCACATAACACGATACATGTCTGTGATCCCAAGAGAAGAGAGTTGAGAGGTACCATGGTTCAAAGCAGCTTTAGAAATGGCCACTGTCCTATCCCAGACAGTGATGTATGCAGGGAATTGAGAGGAAAGAAAGAGGGTTAGGCATGTGGGGAATTTTAGGTCTGCATTGTTGAGCTGTCCCCGAAGAAACGAGGCTGCCAGGGAAATGGTATTGGTGTTTTGGGAGGCAGATGGATTTGGACCTGGTC
The DNA here is from genome assembly GCA_028451465.1 of Erethizon dorsatum. Lineage (NCBI taxonomy): Eukaryota > Metazoa > Chordata > Mammalia > Rodentia > Erethizontidae > Erethizon > Erethizon dorsatum. The sequence goes on along the minus strand of CM051825.1, from coordinate 143,990,524 downwards.
TGGGCATTTCTAACTCCGTAGACCTTGGAGAAGTCACTTTGCTCGTGTGGTTTTGATTTTCTTATCGCTAGAATGGACACGGCAATGCCAAGTTTCTTGAGCTATTTCCTCACTTATTACTTGTGAGACTGTAATAAGTCCCTGATGATCGGAGACTAAATCTACTGGGGCTGTTTCTACATCCCCAGAACCTGGCACCATTCCTGGAGCCTCGAACACATTCGGTGAGTATTTCTTTTGCAATGAATGACTGTAAATTACTTGACAGACGACTCAACACATAGTATTGTATTGTTTTCTCATGGCTTCTGTAATAAATTTCCACAGATTTTGTGACTTAAAACAACACGCATCTCTTATCTAATAGTTCTGCAGATCAGATGTCAAACAGTCAAGGTGCTGGCAGGGTGTAGCTTTTCTAAAGGCTCTAGGGGAGAATAAATTGTCTTGCTTTTCCCAGCTTCTAGAAGCCACCTGCAACCTTTGGCTCAGGGGCCCTTCCTCCATCTTCACGCCAGCAGCACAGCATCTTCATCTCTCTCTGACTCTGCCCCTGCAGTCTCCTGCCTCCGTCTTATAAGGACCCCAAGGATTACAATGAGTCCCCTGAGTAACCTAGGGTTAATCTCTCCATCTCAAGATCTTTAGTTCAATCACGGCTGCAAAATCCCCCTTTACCATGTAAGGTAATATATTTATGCATCCTTGGGATTAGAACATGGGCATTTTCAAAGGGTCATTGTTCTCTCTACCGCCAGTACCTGCTATCCATAGGAAGCCTACACTGCTTCTTACTTCCATTTTCCTTTATTACCTGTCCTTGCTGAGAAATTTTCTGACAAGGAACAGCCAGACTTCTTGTTTCTCCGGTTGGCTCCATAGCAAGGATTCCAGGCACCAACCATAGCTCTTCAGGGATTGGTGGATGGTGATTTGTCTTACTTGCGTTTGGAATTGGAAGGGCACTGTTTAGATTGAAAACATTTCTCTCGGTAACCAGCAGATTCACTTAATAAATGTTTATGAAATGAATGAGTAAATGAATGTTTAAAGGAATTTCCCATCAAATTTGTCAAAGATTTATCCTGATGTCATCATAGGATTTCAGTGAAAAACTTTAAATACATACTACCTGAAATGTTGAATTTGATGGCTTTCCAACCCTCTTTCAGCTAAAATTTGTATAAGATCTTGGCTTTTCCATTAATTATTTAACTACACAGTTCAATTGTATCTCACAAGAATTGGTGTCCTCTTTTGGTTACAGAGAACTGTCTCCAAGGCATTGTTTACTGTTTGTCTTTAGAAATGATCCTACAAGGTAGGGTCACACATCAGTAAGCACATACCAAATCCTTCATGATGACATCAGGATAAAATGGGTCTTCGGCAAATTTGGTGGGAAATTCTTTCCTACACTGAACCAAAATTATCTCCCTATAATGTGTATCCATCCATTTGATGTCTGGCTCACGTGTCATCTCCCCTTTGGGGCTTCTAAAGACTTCTTGTCCCCAGGTAGATGATGGACTACCTTTTCTCTCTTCTCTCATGCATCCGTTATGACACCTGTGGTTTCTATAGTGTCAGATTACAAGGAGTAACTGTTCTACTTCTTCCACTATACTGTAAATGTCTTTAAGAAAGTTTGTCTTGTCTTTGACTTCTCAGAGTTGAGCGAAGTTCAAGATCTGCAGTATAGGTGGAGCAATTGAATGAATGCAACAGGTGATTGAACACATGACAACAAGTCTTAGACATCCTGGAAGGAGAATTGAGGTTGCCTTTATCATGCCTCTTTTGATATGTGTGACTTGAACAAAGCAATTCCCCTCTCTGAGTCAGACTCCTATGTTTTTATAGTAACTGCATGGGATTGTTTTGAGGATTAGATGTGCGAATTATGGGAATATATTATGCAAATGGAAGGGTTGCCTCAGTGCCCTTGAAGCTGCATAGAACAGATCTAATTCTTTTATATTTGGGAGCCCTTCAAATATTCAAAGGAGGAGATCATCCACTCCATATCCCAAGCTGAGAATATATATAATAACTAACTCTAAGATGCCTAGAATTAAAATTCTGGGTTGCAAACATTCACTCTGCCACTTGTTAGCTCTGTGAACTTGGGAAAAATACTTAACTTCTGTATGCCCCAGTTTCCTCATCTGTAAAAGCAGAATAAAAGTAGAATCCACTTTATAAGGTTGTTGTGAGAAGTGGATAAAATATTGGATAAGATATTAGATATCAGATCTCAGGACAATGCCCAGCACATATCAATCAATCAATCAATCAATCAATCATTATTATTGTTTTGATTATCATTACACAATGCAACCTTTAATGTCCCTAGAGTCTTCTAAAATTCTATTTATTATTCTGTCAATCATTATCCTCCAAAGATGTCAAATGAGTTTCTTCTTGTATCCCAACTACAGCTGTTTTGTAATGACTTCCTTGAGTTTGGGTGGAGAAGGATTTTGATGCTGTGTGTGGGTTCAATAAAAAGTAATGTGGAAATAAGCTACTGATATTTTCCATTGATGGAGAGAAGGTAATGCTCGTTGCCCAAATATGCTCATCCCTTTACAATCTTGGGTAAATTGAGTCCCTGTTCCTTTCTGATTGGAAAAGATGGGTCTGAAAAGCAGGAAAGGTAAGGCACACCTGCTGAGCAGAGTGAAGAGCTGGGCACTCTGTTAGGTGATGTCTGTACAAAGGTGGTAGGTTTACTTGCTGAAGGTGTTTATGTACCCACAAGGAAAGAGAGAATCAAGTGAAGATGCAACTTGAAGATAATTGCAAATAATGGTAAGTCCTAAGTGAAAATCAAAGTGTGATATTTTGGTAATGTCTGGGGGGCAGGAGAGGGGTGAGTCTTTCACATGGATGGGTCCAGAAGGCCATCTCAGGTGGTAACAAGGAGCTGAGGTTTGAGTGGAAAGGATCCAGTTTTCTGTGGCTGCTTTAATAAATCGCAACAAATATGGCGGCTTAAACCAAGACAAATGTATTATTTGATCGTTCTGTAGGATGCAGGTCTGGCTCAGGTCTCACTGGGCCCAAATCAAGATGGTATTAGAGCTGCTTTGCACTCTGGGGAGTGTAGGGGGAACTCATTTCCTCACCTTTTCTATTCCTTGGCACGGGGCTTCCTCTTCACAGCCAGCATCAGGGGGGCAGTGCTTTTCGCATCCTGCCTCTGATTCTCCTGTTTCCCTCTTCCACTTTTGAAGACTCTTTAATGACAATGAACCCACTTAAATAATCCAGGATTGTTTCCTCTTTTTTTTTTTTTTTTTTTTATGTGGGTACCAGGAGTCGACCTCAGGACCTCGCGCTTGCCAGGCAGGCGCTTATGCCACTGAGCCATATCACCAGCTTTCATTTCCTTTTTTAAACAAGACTTTAACTTTTCACATCTGCGAAGTCCCTTTTGCTACGTAGAGCAACATCTTCGCAAGGTCCAGAGATTAGAACTGCAATGCCGGTTATAAGAGTATGTGAGGCAGAGCCTACTGGGCAGTGCCATGGGGGACAGTGAGGGCTCAAAGGAATTCTTATAGGAGAGCACCAGACCAGGGTTTTCAGTAGCCTTGGGAACAAGAGGGAGAGCAGAAGAAGGTACATACTAGTCCTACCTGTTGGCATTTATGGAGGGATTATGTGTCTATCCCTTTGTAGTTGCTTTCCTTTATTTCATAGTCTCTTGACAACTCTTTGAGAGAGATGCTATTACTCTCTTTCTTCTCCCTGGTAAGAAAGTGGTAGCTCAGAGGCCAGGCGAAATGTCTGAGGTCACAGATCTAGTACCTGGTGAAGGTCAACTGTGAATCGAAACACTCTGCCTAGAAGCCTGTCTTGGTCACTTTCTTGTTACTGGGCCAAAATATCCAATATCCACAACTTAAAGGAGGAGAGGTTTATTTTGGATCACAGTTTCAGTCCACAGTCAGCTGGCTCCAAGGCAAAAAAGCCATGGCAGAGTGGCCTGACAGAGGAAAAAGTGCTCAATCCATGGCAGCCAGGAAGCAGAGAGGGAAGGGAGCAGCCAGGGACAAGAATCACCCATCCGGGTCCCCAGTGACCACCTCCAACCAAGCCCACGTCCTCACAGCACACTCAGCTGCTGAATTCCTTAGTGGATGAATCCTCTGGTGAGTATAACACACCCACGGTCCAGTCGCTTCCCAAACACTTGAGATTAGGGGGCCATTTTATATCTAAACCATAACGAGGTCTCCGTTCTCTGCCATTGTGCTTTTCTGCACCTCACACCTGTAACACATGTATACGTGGAAGTAGATCATTGTCAGCGTCACGTCGTCACAATCCAGAGCACACTTTTACTTCCTTGAATCCGGTTCACAATCACCTCACATGACTCAAAATCCTGGTAAGTCCTTTCTAGAGCCTTGTTACTCAGATGACACATGGCTCCCTATGGCATGGGTCACCTCTTGTCCCAACAAGCCCATAGATCCAGCTTTGTCTCACAGGGTGGTTCCGCTTGTGCTTGTATGGCAGGCATTGCCAGTCAAGAAATGCACCTGCTATAAAAACCCCTCCTACCCAACAACCTTCTCTGTGCTATTGGGGGCTATTAAGAGTTTGGTGGGATGCTATCATGAAAGGCGCCTGGAGCAATTTGGTGACACATTGCAAGGACAGAATACGGAGGTATCTGAGCACGGAAGCTGATATAGGGGACAGACTACTTAGGGCACGGTTGCCAAGGCTATGTGTGTGGCCCTGAGCAAACTGTTTAATCTCTTTAAGCCTCTGTTGTATCATCTGTAAAGTAAACACAGTAGTATATTTACTTACAGAAATACGGAAATTGAATAGGATAATCTATGGGAATACCTTAGCACAAAACTTGCTACATTGTAAGTGTAAGGTAAATGCTGGCTGTTTATTATAAATACTCTGTCAGAGAATAAAAGGGGCTTGCTGGAGATGGTGCCATCAGGAGCGTCCTGCTGGAGGAACGGGGAAGGGAGCTTCAGGAGGTGAGACTGGGGAAGTCAAAACAAGGAGGGAGGCTCTGCAGCTTCCAGAACAGCACTAGAAATCCTCAGGGACAGAAAGAGACAGAGAAGCATTCTTCCGACCACCTCCTCCATCCAAGTCTGGGACTTTTCACCCTTTCGATGAGCATGACTGGTTCTGCAGATGATGTTTCAAAGTTCATGTAGTAATGGCCAAGTAATTCAGCCTTTGGGAAAAAAAAAGAAATAAAAACCCTAAATAATGGGAGGTTATTATAGACTGAAGTTATTTTGTGAAAAAAATATTTTAAAAATACAATATAGTTTGGAAGTAAGAACTATCTAGATTAAAATCTTAGGTTCTCTTGATTTGTGATATCAGGCAATTCACATTTCTGTTTCTTCCTGAGTTATTTGGCAGGAGGATGGATGTAGTTCCCACACTCAGCATTGTCATATAGTTGAAGGAGAGGGTGTTTGTAGAGGATTTAGGGTATCGAGCATGTACGAGTATCCATCATTCCTTGTGGTGGCGATGGTGATGATGGTGGTGGTGTTGATGGTGATGGCGATGATGGTGGTGTTAGTTTGGTTGGTAGCTGTGATGGTGGTAGTGGCAGTGGTGGCAGCTGTGGAAGCGACGATATTAGTTGTAGTGATAGCAATGATTGTGAGGATAGGGATGGTGGTGTCGGGGTTGTAGGGCTGGTGGTGATGGTGGTGGTATTTATGGGGGGATGATGATAGTGATGGTAGTGGTGATGGTATTGGGGGTAGAAGAAACAAGAAACCTGGATAGCAAGATATGGACTGATCCTAAATTCTAAAGTGTAAATTGAGCCATTTTTTTCATTCAACCAAAGATTGGTAAGTTCATAGTTCTCTACTCTTTAAGCTTCATCTTCATTGGCTTGGTGTTTGGTATTACCCCACATATCATAAAATAAAGCAGCAAGAACTATAAAAAGGAAGTTCACAATATATAGAGAGATAGCACACCGCTGCTGGCTTTACCTTTTCTTTGCCTTCCCTGTACTACAAGCTTCTCATCAAGCATTCCTAGGGTGGAACACCTTCTCCCACCACAGATAAACCCTGGAAAAAACCATACTCACAATTACAGTGCCAACTTTGGGCTGAGCTGAATGAGGATTTGTAGCAAATCATAGTTCTCATGAGTGGTGGACTCTGACTTTATTCACACCAGGCAAAAATAAGCCACTTCCTAAGATCTGTCCTCTAAGTTCTTCTTCCTCCAGAATATAATAAATTAAACATAGTATGAAATACAAAAGGGTTACATTGAGACATATACTATTTGAAGGTTTAATTCATTTTTCTAGTGTATAAGACACAAGGCTATTAAATTTTTAAAGCAGTGATCTCCTAAACTCTCTACTTTATGAGGCCTTTCTTCATAAAGATAAATGGTTTTCTTGCCAAATCAAATGCAGATTTGAAACAAATTAAGTTAATGTTCAGTGGTACAAGGTAGAATGGATGGGGGAGCTATTTTATTTTGCATTGTAATAACCATACACACCTAAATCAATAGCTGTGGAAAAAAGGCAATAATATCACGTAACTGCAGGAAATGAAATATAGTGGTTGGGTGGGGGGAACAGACTGCAAAAAGAAAGGGTTTTGTATTGGAATAATGACATTTCATTAAACAGGGAAGGAGTAGTATTGAAGAGAAGTCCATAGCAGTAAATTCTATTTCTTATAATAACACTTGAGACGAGTTAAATTTGGCTGGGTATTGTGATAAAGAATAATGCTGCTGTCCTTTCGTACATTGTGCTATAATTTTATGTTTAAAGAAACCCGAGATGTTAAAGAGGCAGTGCGTTGTTTTCAGAGTGTGTTCTCATTTTCCTAATCTTTTGCTGATTTGGTTCAAGGTCCTACAGTCTGCCTGGAAGTCTGCTTCAGAAAGGAAGGCAGTCCTTATTTGTTTTTTGTTTGTTTGTTTGTTTTCTGTTGTCATTGTTTTTCTTTAAGTAGCCCTTAAATGAAAGTCAACATGTTTCCTTGCTGTCTTCTTATTTTTAGTTTTAGCGAAGGGCAGAGCAGGGACAAAGGACTTTGCTATTAATAAAAGGACATTGTGGACAGTTTATAGAGAAAGATTCACTCCCAGAGCTGGTGTTTCCCAATGTACACCACCATCTACCTAGGAGGTAACCAGTACACCCATCACCCTGGCCAGCATCGGCGTGGGGCCTGACTCAGGAATGTCACTACCTGAAAATCACTTTGAAGAAACAGTTGCCATCTTCTCCAGGTGACCGCGAAGACCAAGGATCATTCTTCCTTCCTTCTGGGCACAACTTCAAATGGACAGACACATCCTGTTTAAAAGCACCCTGCAGGTACGGAAGACCAAGGCAGAGCACGTGTGTTTGTTCTCCCCACATGCCCTTTTCTTTTTTTTAAATTTTTTAAATTTTTTTATTTTATATTTTAAAGAGAAGAAAAAACAAAACAAAACAAATCAAAAAAGAACAAATTTTCAAAACAACATAATAGGAGGGTAACAATGGTTAATGCATTACGTATTGTTATCTTTAAGTTAGTTATTCAGGATACCAGATATTAGCATTCAATTGTCCAAACATTATTGGCACAAACCTTACTCTTCAGTGAACTAAGTAAAATTAGTAGTGTATCTATCTTAACCATCTTATATATAAATACAATTTTTTTCCTTTCCCTTCTTTCTTTTCCCTATTCCCCCATCCCAGTCTCTCTTTCCTTTTGACCAGTTTCTTTTTGATTCACCATGTCTATTGTACATTTTGGATCTTATTTACTCTTTCAGTTTCTCATACTAGAGAGACAATACAATGATTACACATGTGTGTCCGGTTTATTTCACTTATGAGTATTTTCTAGAGTTGCATCCGTTTACCTATAAAAGTCTCCAGTTTATTCTTCTTTATGGCTGAATAGTACTCCATTGTATAAAAATACCACACCTTTTTTATCCATTCCTCAGTTGATGGGCATTTGGGTTGTTTCCAAGATCTGGCTATTACAAATTGTGCTGCTATAAACATGGGTGCACATATATCGCTGAGGTACGATGTTTTTAATTCTTCTGGGAAGATACTCAGAAGGGGAATAGCTGGGTCAAGTGGGACCTCCAACCCTAGTTTTCTGAGGAATCTCCACACTGACTTCCACAGTGGCTGTACCAGTCCACACTCCCACCAACAGTGAAGAAGGGTTCCTTTTTCCCCACAGCCCCTCCAGCATTTGTTATTAGTTGATTTCTTGATAATAACCATTCTTTCTGGGGTGAGATGGAATCTCAGTGTTGTTTTAATTTGCATCTCTTGAATGACTACTGATGTTGCACATTTTTTTGTATATTTATTTGGCATTTGTATTTCTTCATCTGAGAAATGTGTATTCATCTCAGATGCCCATTTTTGGAGTGGGTCTTTAAATTTGGGAGGTCTGATTTTTTTGAGTTCTTTGTATGTTCTCGATAGTAATCCTTTGTCTGAGGAACAGCTGGCAAACATTTTTTCCCACATTGTGGGTTGTCTCTTCACTCTGTTGGTGGTTTCTCTTGCTGTGCAAAAGCTTTTTAGTAAGATGAGATCCCAGTTGTTGATTCTTTGTGATAGTTCCTGTGCCATTGGGGTTTTATTCATAAAGTCTTTGCCTACACCAATGTCTTCAAGAGTTTTACCTATTCTATCTTCCAGCAGATTTAATGTTTCTGTTTTAATATTTAGATCTCTGATCCATTTTGAATTTAGTTTAGTGCATGGTGAAAGATATGGGTCTAGTTTTAATCTTCAGCATGTGTAGAGCCAGTTTTTCCAGCACCATTTATTAAAGAGGCTCTCTTTCTTCCACTGAATGTGTTTGGCACCTTTGTCAAAGATAAGGTGGATTAGTATGTCTGGGGTTGTTTCAGCATCTTCTAATCTGTTCCACTGATCTTCAGGTCTGTTTTTTTGCCAGTACCACACTGTTTTTATCACAGTAGCTTTATAGTATAATTTCAAGTCGGGGATTGTGATGCCCCCTGCCTTACCTTTGTTGCCCAGAATTGCCTTTGCTATTCTAGGTCTCTTCTGATTCCAAATGAATTTTAGGATTGTTTTCTCTAATTCTGTGAGATATGCTGTTGGAATTTTGATTGGAATTGCATTAAATTTGTATAACAATTTTGGAAGTATGGCCATTTTCAGTATATTGGTTGTTCCTATCCAGGAACAAGGGATATTTTTCCATTTTCTGATATCCTCTTCAATCTCCTTTTTCAGAGTACTGTAGTTTTCAGTGTAGAGGTCTTTTACATATGCCCTTTTCTTTCTGGTACCTGCAGCCTCCCTGAAGTTCGTCCTACAGAAACAGGAAAAGCCAGGTACTAGACAAGTTGCTTCCTCCAGGAAGCCCTTCCTGCTTCCTCAGTGACTTTCAGTCTCCACGACAGGGCTCCACGTTGTGCCATCTTATCCTAATGAATCCTCTCTGAATGGAGGTCCAGAAGACACTACTAACTACAAAACAGCACCTGTGACCTTCAGTAGCTCTGCGATCTTGGGCGACACCCTTAACCTCTCTGTTCCTCATTCTCTTTACCTGTAAAGTGGTGCCTATCCCTCAGGGATTCTTAGATGAGAAGATGCGTGCAGGAAGCAATTAGCACAGTGTCTGGCATGCAGATGGTGTGACGATTTTTCAAGGTTAGCTGTTATCAGCATCATTGTCATCACTTAGAGCCTTATGAAACATCCTTCTCGCCAGTTTATATTTGAGATGCATGAAGTTCAACGTGCTAACAGCACATAGAAATTGCTCAACAAAATATCCTTCTTGCCATTATCCCTCACTCCCTTCTTAGTGTGAGCCCAGGGCCTTGGAGTATTTTATGAGCAAGACAGATCCCTCTGTGAAAGAAGAAAGGAGTGTCAGGTTTGTTTATTTAATACACAAATCTGTAAATCTGTCTCAAGTGTCTCCAGCCCAGACAGGTACCTCAACGCTTTAGGCATCCCAGCCTCCCAGAGTAAGCCATGTAACAAATGCTGTTTAAATGACTAAGAAGTACTGCACAGACTTTAATAAAAAGAGCTTCTTGTAGGCAAATGAGCCTGTAGGATAAACCCAGCACAGTTAATCACCCACCAAGCACAACTCCTGGAATTCAGCTACACGGTGATTCTGACCCTATATACCAAGTTACTCCTCCCCTCCTGGCCCAGAAGAATGACACGAAACTCCCATTACTGAAGCGACAGGGAGGAGCCATGGGGAAGGAGCAGGGGATAAACAGTAGGTGTCTGGCAGTGGCAAACACAGGACAGGGTGTTCAGCCCAGTGCCTGGGGTTGAGCCAGGCATGGTGCCCAGTGCCCAGAACAGGCACAGCGTGAGAAAGACATGTGGTTCCCATGCACCAGGTTTGAGAACACACATCTGTGGGAAGATGTCAGTCTTTACTAATCTGGCAGGGACATGTGGCTAGAGAGGGTGAAGGCAGGATGCGTGGTCCATAGGTATCATCTACCCTTGCTTGTCTGCTGGTTTGTGGGGAGCAAAGTCTTCAGTCACCTGGGTTTGGTGCAACTTGGGTGAGGAAGTGTCTTCATTCCACAGTCCTCACACCTGCCCAGCCACCAACTTCTTCATAGCCCATTTGCATCTGACACCATGTGTATTACATGCTTCTTATGAGGACTCTGGTCTTCTGCTTGGTCTCTAGAAACAGATCTACCACTTTCCTACCTGGTTGACCTCGGGAAAACACCTTGGCCTCTTGAACCTTGGTTTCCTTATTGATTGGATAAGAACCATCGTGGGCATGATCCAAGGATTAAATTGGGCAAAGCATGCAAGACTTGGTATTGTGTCTAGCAAATAAGTTTTAAGAATGTTAGCTGTTGTTACTAAATAAAGACTGATTCAGCAAGAATGAAAGAGGCAAATTCAGCCTGTATGGGCAGCTGAGCAGATTACTTCCCATCATCGTGTTCCCCAGCATCCTTTGGAATGCACACAAGACCCACTGCTGTCTTTCAAGGTAGGCACAAAATCTAGGGACTCACACTTTGACCCCAGCCTGATGTCCTGAATTTGAACAGCTTCGTGCTTCCCCCAAACATTGCTCATCAGAAAGAGCCTCTTAGTTCCAAAGGGAAAGAATGCAAGGGCCTAGGGATTTGGGTTGCCTGGTTTGTGTGCTGTATTAATTTCCTATTGCTGCTCTAACAGCTTCCCACAAACTTACCATTTTACAGACTCAGAGCACTGAGTCTCCCTGTACCAGAATAAAGGGTTAGCAGGGCTGCATTCCTGCAGGAGGCTCCAGGAGAGAATCCCCTTCCCTGTCTTTCCCAGGGTCTGGAGGCTGTCTGCACGCTTCAGCGCACAGCAACTTCTCCATCTGCAAAGCCAGTGATGGTGGCTTTTGAAGCTACATCCTTCGGATTGACCCTCTTGTCTCTCTCACTCACATAAAAAGACCCATGTGATGACATCGGAGTGAGCCAGACAATCTAGGCTGATCGCCCCCATTCGAGACTTAATTTAATCAGATCTGCGAGCTTCTCACTGCTGGGTAAGGTCACACTTCATAGGTCCCAGGCATTAGGGCATGGGTACCATGAGACAGACAAGTGTTTCTACAGGGGGCCTCCTGGGAAGTTGTGCAGAAGAGCAGAGCAAGCCACTGAGGGCCTTGGGCCATGTAGGGAAATATGGGGGAAATGCTTGTATTTGCACTTATCTTCACACTTTTCATCAAAGGCCATTTTTGCTTCAGATAAGAGAATCACTGTAATGTTTGCTGCCCTTCACTTAAGAACCTCAGTGAACCATGTTGCAAAGAGCGTGACTACGTAAACGAACTTCATCTCAACAATAACCCAGCAAAGCGTTCTCTCCATCCTACTCCAGGGCCGGTAACTCTTACACTGTGCATCTGGAATTTGACTCTGAGACTGTCTGGCTTGGAAAAGTAGACTCTTTCCCATAGGGCACAGAGGCTCCTAGGAGAGAATTCTTCATGGGCACGGATACTCACCCATAGTCTCTGCTTCCCAGCCAGATGTGTACAGATGCAAAGTGGGAGGCAGGAATGCGCTTTTGGCTTGAGCATCAGCTCAATGGGGAGGTCTGGCTGCCAAGAGCTCAGAGTAATCTGCTCTCTTTTTGCTTCCCTTCAAGAAGCTAACCTCTGGATGGGAAAGTATTTCCCCTCCCACCCAACATCAAAAGGTTCTGGTCAGGGGGTCCCTGGGCCAGGACGTGGTCAGCACGGAGTATTAGCCAAACGCTTCACCCCTGTGTTTGTTAGGGGTGGCTGTGTCTTTGAGGCAGCCTCATTCCTTGGACTTAATTAAAACCCAGTTCCTTCTTTTATTCAATTTATGAGGCCTAGCCTGCAGGATTAAGTGATTACAGACAAAAAGCCCCATTTGTGAAACACTCTAAACTCAAGCTGTTATGCAGCTTACTTGTACTCCATTAAATTAATAAGGAATGAATCGGCTGATCCATTATGAATAAAGCAGTGGGGAGTCTTTGCCCGGTTCGCACTTTCTACTTCCTCCTTGGAGAACATTTGTGTAAAATGATTATGTTCATATTCATTCAATTGGAATTCTCTAAAAGTGGAATGTATAAATTACTCTAAAGACACAGAGTTTATCTTAAACATTAACTATGAAGGGTGAATTAATAAGACTATTATAAAACCATTAGCATTTAGTGTATTTACCTACAACTGCAGTATACCTCAACCAAATCCAACCCCCAATTGCCATTTGTGTTGGGTGATCAAGCTAGTTTATTTTAGCTCACAGTTCATTTAAACTCATAACATACCCTTGAATAGCTAATTTTTTTACTAGTTTCTTGTTTTAAGGGTTCTCTTGGTTTGAAATTTACTTTTGTTATTACCTAATGCAACCACAAACCTCTATCCAGAAATTATTATGCCCAGATGTTTCCAAATACAGGTGGTTTAACAGATGGGAACCAAGAGGCAGGCCTTTAACCAGGGACAATCACATAGAGCTCCATAAGGGTGAATTATTGAAGGAGTCTGAGGGCCACAAATAACTGGGGAAAGGTGGGGGATGCAGAGATTTTTAACTGATCACAGGCCCAGGATGTCGTGAGAGGTTAATATGGCTTTGTATAAATCAAACATCATTTTGATCCAGGGTTGTCTAGTCTGGGAACTCTTAATGCTTTGGGGTGGATTATTCTTTGTGGTGAGGCTGTCACTCACACTGTGGGATGTTTAGAGGTGTCCTTGGTCTTACTCATCAGAAGCCAGCAATACCTTTCCTCTTCTAAATATTGTGAAAGAGTCCTCCAGAGTTGGAGTAGAAAACAGCCCCAAAGGAAGAACTACTTCCTGAATGTTTCTAGAAGTGATGGGCATTTCACTTCTTCAGGGTTTGGTTTTCTTACTGTAAAAAATGAAAGGTGACCTTGAAAGGATTCCGAGAACCCTTCATATACTGGGTATTGTGGAATGTAAACCTGCATGGTGACCCCTGCTTCTCTCCTTCATCTGGTAGGGAAGATGAACCAGTCTGTTCTCTGAAACCACTACGCATTCTTTACCCTTCACCCATCCTCTGCCTTCATCATTTTGGTTTCCTGCTTCAGCACTGAGTGGTAAAGTAGAAGTCACCATAGGAGAACGTCATGTGCTCTCCCATTACTTCCCACCTGCATCTACAGTCACGTCCTCTGGCCTCTTCTTGTTAGTATAACTCAGAGCCATTTGCCTGGTTCTCAATATTTTACTGTTAGCTGAATGAACGTATGTGGGAGATGATTTTGAACCAGGGTAAGATGTTATCTACTCACATCAATGTACACAGCTTCTAAGGGAGTTCTGCCTGGAAGTCGCGTAGCGGCAACTCAATTGTTTATAATCAAGCTACCTCAACTATGGAATGGTGAATTCTTTTTCTTTTGCAACAACAAAATCCACATTGCCACCAAAATTACATGTTCCAATTTCATTCCTGTGCCCTCGGGTAGATATGGCGGTGAGTCATACTAACAGGGGGAGTGTGGGTGTGTGGGGCAGGTGCAGGTGAGAGGTGGATTGGAAACATGTGGGGGCTTCTATTTTTCTGCTTTCATGACTCTGGGAATTTAATCTCTTACCAGGGGTGCTGCCTTTGTTTCAGGTGGAAAGTTTAGGTGGAAAGAGGTGAGGTAACAAGGTAACATGCCCAGTGACAGACATCTATTGAATGGAAAGATAAAAGCATATGTGTCTATGGCCTGCAACCCAAATCCTTCCCTTTCAGGCCTGAGTATACCGCTTTCTTGCATATTTCAAATTGCTATGGTCACTGTAATCCATTGCAAACCAACTCTTCATTGTCAGGACTGAGCAATTATTAGTCAAATACATTTAAAAATTCTGTTTATACTCATAGTTGTGAGCTCTTGTGTTTGTATTTTTTTCTTTTCTTTTTAATAGTGTAGAAAGCACTTCCATCTTACTTTTTCATCTCTGATTTTTTTTCTGCTCCTGTGTGACTCAACTGCTGTAATGCTTTTCATATTAGCTGAGTTTTAAGTTGGAAGAGGAAGGAAGCCAGGTAGCTGGACAGTCAGCAACATGAATCAGTCACCACTGACTAATTAGCAAAATACAGTAGTGGACATCATGTGGGGCAGAATAATACGTCCATGGCAGCTGCTTGCCCAGGCAACATGGACTCTGCAACAAACAGGACAGCTCAAAGTCTTAATTGTTGCATACTCTTAGGCAAATTTCTTAAAATCCAAGTCTCAGTTTTCTTATCTGTCTAAAAATTTTATAATCTCTGCTCATCAGTGCTACAGTGGGAATAAAGTGAGATAACTAGCTACATAGCATGGTCATTAGACCACTTCGTAAAATGCTGTTGCGTGGTCCTTGCACATTCTTTAAGCATATAACTAAATTCAAGAAGTCTGTCTCTCCCATGAGGCCCCTGAACTCCTTATCCCCAGCCTAGTGGGAGGATTAATACATTCTTTCTTGAAAGAACTTACATGTACATATGGAATTGGCAAAAGTCTTGCTCTTTGGCCCAATTCCAAGCAAAACTAATCATCAGAAACTTCATGCAGATTTACGATTATTCTTTCTATAACAGGTTAGGCCCAAGCTGCTGAGACAGAATTAAAAGGGGCTGCTGCCAACAGCGAGGGCTCTGGTCTTCACAAAGAAGCATTTTCTAGCATAGCACCTTCTGCGGACACTCTTGTGCAGGTTGGCTGTAAATTAATGTCAGATGCAAAAACAGCCTAACTCTTCTTTCTTAAGATTGTTGTGATGGGCCCTTATAAGGGGCTATGGGCTTTCATTTGATGTTAATAATCGGAGGCACGTGAGAACTTCTCAATAGCATGTTTAAGTCAAAGCATAGTTTTATGATAGCTCATTTATTTCAAGTCAGATGCATGTGTGGAGGTCTTTCTCATCATTTGTGGAGTAGAAACATCCTTGAGCTCCTTGCTACCAACTACCTGTGTCATCTGTAATAAGCTGTATTGTTTTTTTTTGCTCAGCAACTTCTCTTCTTTTTACGAATAGTTGCTTCTGGTCAGAATGGAGGATGTCACCGGCAGGAAGCCTGCAGAAATAGTTTGGTACTTGATGGCTGTACCCTGCTAAGACATGTTAAATTTATTACCAATACTAAAAAAATTTGCACAGTTAATATTAAAACCGTAAACTTTTCTTTGCATCTCTTAGATAACCAGAGTATCTGGCAGCAAGACGTCTGAGTTCCTAAATGGTAGCACTTGGGTAGAGCTGGTTAGCAATTTCTTGGTCACATGCTGGTCTTCCTGTTTGATGCTGTGCCTGACACTCCCTACCATGACATTTAGATGCCATTATTCATTCACGTATTTTCTGGTTCCTGTACATAGTTTGAAATCTCTGTATTACAAAATTGTGTTTAGAGTGATTTGGGATTCTGAGGATCAGTGTGATCTGGGATTATTTGGGTAAAAATATTCTTGCTTAGGTAAATGTTTTAGGGAGAAAAGTCTATTATTCTTCTAACAAACTGAAGATGTCCTTGATTCCATTTTTCTAAGAGATATATATTGCAACCCTTCAATGGGGAAAGTGCTTACTGGCTGAGGATGGAATGACCATATTGGTGAACATCAGCTTGGTAGAATAAGCAAAGAGATAAATTAATGTTAATGAAATTAACATCTGAGACAATCCCAAGGTAATAAAACAACAGAGATTTATAAAAAGGAGCCAGTTAGGAGGAAGCCACATTAGGCTAAGAGGTTGCCACTGAAGGTGAGATGTGGAGATACAGAGGAAACCAGACAAACGTCAGCATGACTAGATGTCAGTAGAGACAGCGAGAGAGAAGTGATATGGAGGTGGGCAGTGGCCAGAACACCAGGGCTGTGGAGGGCATGACTAGGAGCACAGCTTGATTTGCCAAAGTTTTGCAAAAAATAGTTCCATGAATTCATGCCTGACTTCACGTTGCTCAGAGGTCACTTCTCAGGGACCCACGAGGGCTTAATCATATGCCTGCCCCCCTCCAACCTTCCTGCCTTCCTCCTGTGCCCTGTGAGTCCTTTCCTTGCCTCCATCCCCATATTGTTGGCACCCTAGCGAGTTGACATGACTAAGGGCATGATTTGCAGATGGTTTTTTTTTTTCTTGAGGAGATTGTGATGTAATCATTCAGGTAAAGAATATGAGCACTTCCTTAGCAGGTTCCAAGAATCAGATGCCACACCATGCGATGTTTAAAAAAAGAAGATTTTCTTGAGGTATAATAAAAATGAGTTTCACAGAGCAAAACTACAGGTTGAGAGATTTCGCTAGCTGAACTCCTTGGGAACAGTATCCATGTCAACAGTGGCCAAGCCTCTAGGAACAGCCTCAGACCCCCTTCCGGTCACCACTCTCACTTTGCCTAAGGTAGCCACTAACTTGAATTCTAAACCCATAGATCAAATTCTGTCTCATTTTGAACTATGGCACGTACTAGCTTATTTTGTTTAACATTATGTTTGCAAGGTGTTTATATATTTGCTTGTAGCTGTACCTTGTTTTTATCACCCTAAAATGGTCCCGTAGGTGAATACAGTTCCATGTGTATTCTTGCTATAGATGGATATTGAGTAATTCTAGATTGCCACTCCTGTCATGGCAATGAATTATACGTGTCTGTTCATGCACACACGCATGACACTTCTCTTTGTACACACATGTGTGTATTACTATTATTAGATCTGACCAGTTCTGAATTTCTACACCTTTTGCATGCTTTTTCTTTGCATTATCCAATCACTCTTATGTTGATATTTCATCCCTTTGTAGCAGATGCAGAAACACGGGCTCAGATAGGCCCAGTCAGTGTCTCAAGGTCCCAGAGCCCACCAGAGACAGACTCAGGACATGAACTTGGGTATCTCTATTGCCCGGGCTTTCCCCACCACACGATGGGGCTTCATAAAGTCCTTAGCTGTGGGGCAGCTGCTTGGCCATGAAACTCTCCCTGCCACCTCTCCCATCAACCCTTTCCTGATCCAGCCAGGAAGAGTTGACTGTGCATGTTTTCTGCTCCCTGGGGACTTTCTGGCTGTCCTGTTGGCTGCTCCATAGATAGCGTCACAGGTGGTAAAGGAGGTTGGCTCTGTGGCTCTGGGCTTGTAACTTCACTCTGCCGCTGATTCTGTTCATGAGGACGTGAGGCAAGTTGTGTTCATTCATTGGTATAATGGAGTAATCATGGAGACGGTGGAGGTTTGAGGCAGAGATGAAAAGTCATGGTGTGTGTAGTGCCTCAGTGGGCTCTGGCATCTGGTACAGGCACTCAACAAAAGAAACAGATGGGCAGTTACATGGATGAGTGGAGGCACGCATAGGTATTCCCACAGACAGAACACTTAATCACACTTGTGGCTGCATGCATGTGTGTATCATGTGGGTTTGTGCCTGATACACGTATGGTTATGTCTACATCAACCCACTTATCAACTTGTACTTGACGGGGTTCAGAAAACTTTCTCCTCTTAAAGTCCTGCTATGCTCTCTGTTATTGAAGGGATGCAAATAGATTTGGATTAAGCAAACATTTGTTGAGCACCTACTCTGCCTAATGAACCTGTGCTCTGTTAGCCTTTTTATTTCTGCTAATTAAAATTAAAGGATGTTGTACCCAATTTACAAACGGGGAAACTGAGACTCAGAGCGGGAAGGGAACTTACCCAAAGTGACCAGCTTATGACCAGCAGAGATAAGATTCAGAATTGTGTCTCATTTCAAGATCAGGGCAACTCTGTGTGCTGTACCACTGTATTTCCCTGCAGTCTTAGGGCCTTTGTGATTCTCATGGAGAACCTAGGGTTCTCGATGCTCCTGGCCAAGTGGAGTTTTGCAGAGGCCTGGTCTGTGCTGGTGAAAAGCAATTGGGAACCAGGCTCCAGTCTGGAAGTAAGGAAAATTCAGGGGACTCAATGGAGCGCTGGGAAGCCAGAGAAAGTGGTGTGAGCAACGGTAGCGTCACACAGCCTCATGTCCCCTGCATGAATGGCTTTGCGTCCAGAGGGAACTGGATCAGCTCCTGTCTCTGTCTCTTATGGTTGTAAGCTAAATAGTGCACTCCCAAATTCATCTCTACCTGAAACTCAGAACATACTTTATCTGGAAAAACATTCTTGCCCGTGTAGTTAAGGATCTTGAGATGAAATTATCTTGGATGGGGGTGAGCCCTAAATCCAATGGCTGGACATAAGAGAGGACACAAGAACACAGAGAAGCAGTTTTGTGAGGGAGCAGGCAGAGAGTGGAGAGGTGGGCCTACAAGCCAGGGCCTCCAAGGATGACCAGCAAGCCCTAGAAATGGGGAGATGATTCTCTCCCAGTACCCTGGAAGCAACCAACCTTGCCAACACCTTGATGTGGGACTTCTGACCTTCAGAACTGTGAAAGAACAGATCCCTGTTGTGATTAAACCACCCAGATTGTGGTAATTTGTTACAGCAGACATGAGGAACAACTATGCTTACTTATTATGTCCTTGGGGACCAGGGAGCTTTCTGAGCCTGGGCCGTACATGCGGAAATGGGTCTAATGATGGGTCACTACTATGGGTCACCCTTTGTAGTGATTCAGAAGTTGATGGCTAAAGTGTGGAAAGATCTTACTCATAAGAGGTGGCTGTGACTTTTATAATCCCACTGTCCATCCAGAGAAGACCCTCTCTGGACCTGTGGGGGCCCAGCCTTCTCAGCCAAGCTCCCAAAGGCAACGCCCATCAGCCCAAATTGTGTGTTGCTGAGATTTCATAGTGGCTTCTAGAATCAGCACACCCTGTTGCTTGTGGTTACGAGCACGTACTGCCACAGCCCTGTATCCCCCTTAGAACCATAAACACTCTAATAGCAGTAATGGGGCCACCTCTATCATGACCAAACGTGATTACGTTCCACATAAAAATATAAAAGCTCATTTGAGCTGGGGCTCCCTCTGGGCCCATTGCCTGCACTTTTATTGAAAACCCCACATTCCTGACTCCGTGAACACTGATGTCAGGGCCCAGTGAGCTGCAGCCCACAGATGCTTGTAAAGCACCAATGTCGCCCAGCAGGGTGGACTCCAAGAAAATCCCCATCTCTGCTGTGTTCTGCAGCTTGGAGCCTCATACCTTGTTCTCTAGGAATTCTATTTAACCAATTTACACGTTTTTCTTTGGTCCCTTGTACAACATGAGGGCTTGGGAGCAGGGAGCTTGTCTATGTCTCTCTGTTGCAAGCTGAAAGCAAGCCTGGTTCATGGCATGTGAGAGAGGCGGCCTCAGGGGACACTCTTCCTTACCTTCTCTGTGTCTGACCATCTCACGGTCCTGCCTTGTACATCCCCGTCCCCTTCTTGAGTCTCACCCTTCAGTCCCAGCGCACAACCCAAGTTCCCTGCCCTTCATCTTCTGGCTTTGTTGCTTGCTTGTCCTTCTGCTGAGAACACTTGTCCCATTCTTCACAAACTCCTACATGCTCCCTAGGTGTGTGTCTGGATGACACTTTTTCCTCTAGGTGCTTTGGTGTGGCTCTGTGCCTCCTGAGTCACCCCGACCAGCCACACCCATCACCGATTCACTCTCTGGACTTGTCCAGACTTTTAGCACCGTGATGTAAGGGCAATGCCTTCTTCTCCTTCTCCCCGCGGGCCTGGCAGAGTGTCCAACTCATGGGATCCTTGGTGAGCATTGGTTGAATGAATTGACAAATTGCTGAGAAGGACGAGCCTTCAAGAAAGGTGGATGCAAAGGAGAAGGAAGAAGAGAGAGACGGAGCGCTCAGTCCGTGGGCCAGTAAGTGCGGTACAAAGTGACGATCCAAGTATTAGCTCCTTCAACTCCCGCAAGGAGGATGTGCGAAAGCCAGTGCTCTCTTTCTTCCTCCCCTTCTCTCTTTTACACTTGAAAGAACAAAATGTTTAGATGAGTTCACTTAGCCATTGCCAAATATGTAGTGATGGAACAGGGCTAGAATTTCGATCTAGATTAGTTAGACTCTAAATCCAAATGCACGGCAAGCTCTGGATAGGAGAAACCCAAGAAATACAATTCTAACAAATGTCTCTAGAGAAGGTGACTGTTGAACAAACACAGAACTGGGAGTCCAGGTGTCTGCTCTGCCACCAGCACCTTAGTAGTCAGAGGACAAACCAGTTCCCACTCTGGGCCTCAGGTTCCTCATCTGATGTGAAGGGGCTGGAGACATCTGGACATTACATCAGGTGGGTTCTACCCATTCAGCTCCAAAAATATTCTGGAATCATGCACAATTTATGGGGGAAAAACATATATTTTGAAATTCAGTGATTGAAGCTGCAGCTGTCAGCATGAGATTTTTTGTTTTATTCCTTAAAAATAGATTTTACAGAAATAGGCATGTGTGTGTGTGTGTGTGTGTGTTTGTATGCATTCAAGCCTGCATTCTGCAAAATGGCAACTGTGGCTTGTGGCTACCTTTTAAAATCTGCCACTAGTGTTCATAAACCTCAGTGACTTGTTCTGCTCTGGAGGGTGCTGTCCCAGGGATTGTCGTGATTGGCCAAAATTACAGCTCTGGTGGCATCTCTTTTATCACTCAACAAGGCAATCAGCTCAGCACAGGACATCCTGGCATTTTGGGCCAGGAAAGGATGCTGACGAAGTCTGTGGAATGGAACAAGGAGAGGAAGCTTCGAGACAGACACGTGGGCAACACCAACCAAAGAAGCACCAGAGTTACAGGGGAGGCAGTGGAATTTCCAAAAAGGTATAGATTCTGTGGATGAAGCTGTGCATGGATTCTCCCACAAAGTGGTTTCCTTCTGACAAAGGAATTACACTGTTCCTTCATTGAACGTAGATCCCCATCCCTTATGTACACATTCAAACAGTGTGCTGGGCATCGACCTTGGCAATGGTGGAAAGCCCTTGCTCTAGTGGAGTTCACAATCCAGTTGGGAAGTGTGGTTGGCAGAATAATGAACCCCAAAATTGTCCTCATCCAATCCATAGAACCGGAAAAGACATTACCTTACTTAGAAAATGAGATATGGAGGCTCTTGAGATGGGGAGATTACCCTGAATGCTCCTGGAGGGCACAGTGCAACCACAAGGACCCTTAAATTGAAGGAGGAAGGCAGAAATATGGGGAGGCTTTGAAGATAGGAAAAGAGCCACAAGCTGAGGAACACACGTGGCCTCTAAAAGTTGGAAAATGTGAGGAAACAGATTGTACCCCAAGTCTCCAGAAGGAACCACCCTGGGGACTCAGATACTTCTGACTCCCAGGAAGGTAAGAGAATGTATTTGTGCTATTTCAAGCCATTAAGTAGTTGACAACTTGTTAACAATAATCAGAAATAATAGTGAAATAAAGACTTTAATCAGGAGGTCAGGAGGCTCACCGTGTGATTGTAGAGTATGGCTGCAGGGGTGAGAAGCTCCAGCAGAGATCCTGCAAAGCGTCTGTGGCTGGGGAAAGTCCCCTTGCTTTCTTGAAGGAGGAGGAGGAGAAGGAGGAGGAGGAGGAGGAGGAGGAGGAGGAGGAGGAGGAGGAGGAGGACATTGGCACTTTGGCGAAGGTGAAATGAGGGGAAAATTCCACATGAAGGACGATCCCTGTGTGAGGGCTAAGCAAGGAAGGAAGGAAGGAAGGAAGGAAGGAATACAGCCCCGCTGAGGAAGTGAGGGAAGCAGTGGAACAAACTCAGCCTGGAAGCTGTGCACAGGAGCTGGATCACACAGCCTCACATGCTGGCTGGGGGATCTGCCTTTTTAACTGAATAGAAGAGGGAATATTTTGAGCCATGTTATACCCTAGTGAGACTTCATCAGATTGAGTTTTGGAAAGTTCTGCGGCCCCATAGTTTTGGAACTATGTGTGGCTATATAAACTGAAATGACTAAAAAGTCCCTAATATCAAGAATTCAGCTCCCCAGTCATGCCAGCCATATGTCAAGTGCTCCATAGTTTGCTATGGCCAGAAGCTATCACACAGGACAGCCCACATGTGGGGCAATCACAGCACTGGGGTGCTGGTGTAGCAGAGGGAACTGGTGGCACGTGGAGTGTAGACTTTGAATGGAGAAGAGAGAATGAGGGAGAACATTTGGAAGGAGCTTCCCAGAAACTGATGGCCATTTAACGTAAGGTGGTGGCAGTGGACATGGATATAAATAGGTAGACTGGAAGTCAACGTAGGTGGCCACCATGAATTTTGGTGCCCAGATTCCAGGACGTTTTGGGCATACTTTGACCCTTTTTTGAAAGCATTGTGTACAATGGGCTGGGGAAGTTCTCAGAGCCTCCACTTCACACCCTTCATCAAAACGGATATCCAGATAGGAAGTCTGTGGCATGTAAGCATTCAATAACAGTGCGTCTCATGCACTTTGGAAATCTCCAGTGTGGAAAACCTGGTAGGAGGAGGCAGCTGACCCAGGTAGGGGTTACACTAGAATAAGAAACGCCTGCTGACCAGTTGCACAGTCTTCCTCCAAAGCAGAGCCAGATCAGGACATCTTCCACTCGGCGGGACAGGCCCTTGCTCCAGAGCTTCATCGTGACATGAAGGTCACAGGGAAAGGGACAGAGAGAAAGAGTCATATGCAGAAAATGAGCAATTCTGTCCCCACCATTTGGGCGGGGCGCCCAAATGGAACTATTTTGCAGTCAGAGTGCCAAGTAGGACCACACTAGGAGAGGGAGCTTGGGGGAGCAGGGGGGAGAGCGTGCCATCCGTGTAGAGAAGATAATTGAATCCGTGGGAGGTCAACTGGGGCTCATTGCACAGAGAACCGCACAATGGCACATGCCTCGCTCAGAGACAATACAGCCCTTCGAGGAGAACTGCTAAGGAGAGTGCATTGCTATATTAAGGGCACGGCGTAGTCTAAGTGAGACACACTGTTATGCCTCCTCTTCCCAGCTACAGGCTGGAAATAGCCATAAAAGAAATGAAGTATATTTGCCTTGTTAACACAGTTTGTATTACATATTCATAAACCATTTTGTGAAACTGCAAGGGAACGATTCAATTGTCTTGGAAGCTGATAATGGCCAAACAGCCATACAGAAGGCAGGAAGCATGTTATGGAATTAGCTGCACAATGAATGAAATGCAACGCCTATAATAAACCCATTCAGATATAAATTATGGCACAGTAGATGCAATGTTTGTTAAGCAATAAAGCTTGCCACCCTGCATGGGAAATTGAATGAGATTTATCATAAAATATGGTGGAGAATGCGCTAAGAATCTGGCTCCCCAAACTGGGCTTAATCAAAACCATCTAGGGAGCAGGCTTCCAGGAACAGGAAACCAGAAGAAAATGATAGCAGTGAGTCCAAAGGGCATGTTGACATTGTGACCCCGAATACCCTGGCTCTCAAGAAATTCCACAGAGGCCATTTGCATTTTTGCAAAGATTTGTTTTGATTTTTCCTTGGAGGATTACCAAAATCTTTGGAGCTCTGGGAATACAAAATTTGACCAATAATTGGCCTCCTGGTTGGATAGGGCAATAATTCAATTCAAGGACAGGGAACTTGTCCAAGTGACACTGGTCTTTGGTTTCCCCTGGAAATGCCTGGGGTTGGTCCCCAGTGAGGCCAGCAGTTCTCAGACTGCACTGTTGGATGTTTTGCTGGGACCTTGAAAGATGTTTCCTTTCTCAGAAGACCTCCTTGAATCTTCCACACACATTGCTCAGTGAATATAAGGGTACATTGTTTATTGTCTCCTATAGCTGGGAGCTTGAATTTATCTCAGACTCCACTTTCTGGGAAAAATAAAATGAAACCAAATAAAATAAAATAAGAATTAACCCAGCATGATACAGACTTTTTGGTATTGTTACTTGAAAATAACTGCAAATATTTTATGGCTTTACAAGTTGAAGTCAATGTTTTTAGTATATTGAGAACAATGAAAAATACCTTAGGAATGTATTATAGTCCCAGAGTTGGATTAAGAGTGTTCAGAAGCCAAAAGGAATTTTCTTCCTGCTAATAACATTACCCTACAATCTAATGAAATAATCTCCCTGAAGCCACGTTTATGGAATAAGCTGATTTCCCATTTGCTGTTAAAAATAAAACAAACCAATATTCTCCTTGGTCAACTCACCACTCAGTCCATGTACCATTAAACTGTGCTTCAGATAGCAAATTTGTATGACTTAAGGGATAAATTATGAGGTTTTAGAAATGCAGATTTTTATCAGCCTTCAGTGAAGTAACCAGAGAACTTGAATTTGGCAATAAGCTTCAACAACACTCCTAAAGAAGCTTTTTCAAGCATATATTTTGGGGTTGTTACTGATTGATTCAGTGACAGCTGCTTCACTGTGTCTTCATAGTGCATGTGTGTGTGTATATATATATATATATATACACACCAGTGTGTGTATACACACATACACATATCTGTATTTGTTTTTGTTGGTATAAAAAGTGTGTGTGGTGTGGCAATATGTATGTATATGTACACATATAAAATCCACTGGGAAAGCTAGGCATTGACAAAAAGATTGGAAAATATAAATGTACAAGATTCTAAAATATTAACAAAAAATTTCCCAGTTTCCTCTCATCGAAACCTATTCTACACACATCTTTCCCTCAGATGAAATAATTGCCAAGTATTTGGAAAGGTAATCATAGCAATAGGGTCCAGAAATGAAACATAAAGGTGAAAATTGCCCTTCATATCTTACCTAAGAGTATAATGCCACCCATTTGCATTTATATGGCTGTTTATTTCTTACTTGCTGTATTGGTCAGTTTTCTTGTTGCTGGGACTAAAATACCCAACATACACAATTTAAAGTAGGAGAGGTTTACTTTAGCTCATGGTTTCAGAGGTTTAAGTCCATGGTTGGCTGGATCCAAGCCAGGAACATCATGGTGGAGCAAAGCTACTCAGCTCACGGCAGCAGGCAGCTGGGAAGCAGAGCACAAGGGAAGAGCAGCAAGGAGAGATCCACTCTTCAAAGGCATCACGCCAGGGATCCACCTCCTCTACCTGGGCCACACCTCCCAAAGGCATATTCAGTTCTACTTATCAGTGGATCAATCCCCCAGTGAGTGGAGTGTCCCCATGTTCCGGCCACCTCTCCAGGAGTCTCTTAATTCTGTCAAGTTGAGAGTTAAGATTAAACTGTTACACTTGATATCTTCTCATTTACTTCTCACAACAATCTTTGCAGAGCAGAAATCTTTATTGCCATTTTACAGATTAAAGAATCAAAGAAGCTCATGTATCACTTTATAAAAGTCCTTTCATATACAAGAGGCAGACACCGGAACTGAAAGTGATAGGATAGAGAGAGATTTATTTGTCCTACATAATAAAGGAGTTTGGTGCTAAGTCAAAATAGACTATGGAATAAATAATCAGCTCCCCCTTCTCTTTTATCATCACTGTGCTGTACTCTTTCCAGAATGTAAAAGGGTGAAGAGGGAGAGGGTGAAGAGCTTGACCTACAGAATGTGTCCTTTTATCCCTCCTAAACCAAAGCTTCCCAAAGCCCATCCTGCAGACTTTCCACATTTGTCTCACTGATCAGCACTTGTTCCTTGGCCACCAGTAGCTGGGAGCTGGCCAGAGAGAGGATGTGATGTTTATGGGGCCAGAGCACTCAAGCTGCAGTGCCTGCCATACTTGGAAGTGTTTAAATATCGGCACAAGTTTGTTTCTTTTACTGGTTAACTGGAGAATAGAAACCCACGGACTCAGCTTTTAAAGCTGGTGTTCTTTTCACTACACCTAATCATCTGGATTATAATAGCAACACTTCCCTTTCTTTTTGCTCAAAATTATAACTTTCAATTATACCTTTGTTAAAACAAAGAAATTTCAGAAGCTGAGTAATATTATGCATGAATTAAATGTAAATCTGAATTTGCCCAATTGACTCCTTCTAGATAATAGAGATTACACTGAACTTGACAGGAACTGGACAAACTTACATACTAAAGATTTCCAAGTCCTGGTTTATGAATCTGAATTAGTTTAATCAATATGGATAATTTAGCATGATTTCTGAACCATTTGGCTTTTATGGAAAGACTCAGTAAGGCAGCTGTTAGGCCGAAGTTTTAGAGCCTTCTAAGCACTAGAGCCTCTACTTCCAGTTGAAAACACTGATGTGCATTATAGTTCTCTCTGAATTAAGTATTCTATGGTCCTTACTCTAATGTGCAGTATAGCTTGGCTAACCAGTACAATAGTGATTGCCTAACTAGGGGATGAGCTCTTTCCCTCACCTGGAAAAGGGTCAAAATTTGAGCTGAGAATTTCAGAGTCCAAGGAAAAGAAAAGACATGATTTCCTTTTAAAAGCCTCTTTCATATCAACTAATTTCTATCTCGACTATGGATATAGCCAGCTGGGTATGCATACCATTCAAAGTCAATGATTCAATGTGGCTGTTTTCCATAGCTTAGGCTCTGCGTGCCACATATGTGTAGAAGGGAAGAAGTAAGAGGAGCTGAAAAGATACAGCATGCTATGGGTTACACTTGCCTCTAAGGCAACATTTGCTTCTAAGGTAATGTTAAGGGAAATGTAGGGGGCAAATTTATGTTCTATAATCAACACTCAGTCCAAAGCACAGGGACTCTGTTCCATCAACACTGGAAATATATCCCAAAGTTCCAGTTATCTATTGCTGTGAAATCAACCATTCTAAAATTCAGCGATTTAAACCAACAACCCATGCACTGGCTTAGGGTTCTACAATTTCAGCAGGGTTGCATGGGTGTAGCTTGGCTTTGTCCCAGGTAACACTGTTGTCATGTGACTCCTTCATCTGGGTGCTCCACTGGGGGGATGAGAATGATGGAGGTGGCTGACTTCTCTCTGCCTGTAGATGGTCTCTCGCTCAGGAGACTAGTCTGATGTATCCCAAGAAATTGATGGCAGAAACTTCCAGGACTCTTGGGAACTACTTTCCAGAACCCACATGCCACTCTGCCACATTGCACTCATTGGTCATAGCAAGACAAAAGCTGGCCCAGAGTTCAAGGATGAGGAAACGCAATCCAACTCTTCCTGTAAACCATAGCACAGAAATGGGATTGGTGGTGGTATTTGCAGGCAATCTATATATCCTGCATAATTTCTCTCCCCACCCTCAAGACTTTATCCATCTCCTGTAGGAGTCACCTTTGCTGTTCTGGGAACCTGTACATTCAGCACTTAGAACACACCAATACAATCTAGAGGTAGAGTTTCAGAGTAAGGGAGATAGAGTTGGGTTTCCAGATTGTCAAATCTTGGACATTTTCACAGGCTGTGGGTTATTTTACAGAGCAGATTCATTTAAACCATAGAAGGCAGCATTTAGCACATGGATATGGCTTAATGATCTTGATTCTCCCTGCCCTCTCCTCTTTCCTGTGAGCTTCCCAGGGTGAGACACTGCCCTTTCTCTGTAGTCCTGTAAAGATGGAAATGTTGCAGGTGCTTCACAAATGTGTAATAAGTGAATGAATGATGAACTGGAGTTATCATCTTCTCTAGTTATGTCCATCTGAAAGCAAATATTTATTTTCAAGAGACATCAAGTTGAAGCAATGTACCATGTGTGCTGGGGATGCACTCTTGAGTTGATCCGTCAGCTCCTGAGACCAGAAGGAAGACAAGATGGGAGCAAGGAGCAAGAACAAAGGCTTGGGTGGAAATGAGTGCAGTGGATTCAAGAAAACCTGAAGCCCTGCATACCTGGACCTTGACAAGCCAAGGACAGGAAGGGCTGGCAAGGGCCAAATGATGTGGTACCTTTAATTGACATTTTACCATAAGGGCAATGGAATTCATTGAAGGGGTTTAAATGTAAAAGTTGAAAATAGTTTTCCTTTCCTTGAATTTCATTCTTGGAGGAAGAGGAGGAGGGGGGGGAGGAGGAGGAGGAGGAGGATTTGCTGACAGCCACTCAATAAATCCATCAACACGGAAGCTGAGAAATCCTGTTTGTCTGAGCATACCCAGTGGAGGTCAGTTGGTGGAAAGGGGTCCTCTTCTATCAACATTGGAAATATATCAATTTCCTGGAGAAAGATCCTGATTGTCCAGATTCTTTCTGCGGAAGGAATGAAATGGCGATGATGCATGACAATGCTACCTATTTATTTCTCTCTGACGATGTGCCAGGCACTGCTGAGTGCTTTACAAACATCATCATGTTTGATTCACACAGCAACCCAAAAGATCATTGCCATTGGCATCTTGGTTTTACCAATGAGCACTGAGACAAGGTGAAGTGTCTGCCAGGGCGGTCCAGCTGGGGATTTCAGTCCGGTGCCCAGACCTCCTCTCTCCAGTGAGAATCAAAATTCTCCTCATCTGCACCTCCTCCCAAGGATCCGCCCCCAACACTGCAGAGAGATGTGGAGTGAGACTTGACTATCAGTTACAAGATGTTCTCCAGAACTTGCAGAAATCACAGGGTGGGGGAGAAGCACTGGCTTTCCAACAATACTCCTAATGAGCAATTTAGAGAGGAGCAGTGCACATGTGTGTGGGGGGGTCCACAGCACAGTCTGCCTTCGGCACATTTGTATTATTGTTTGGTGTCTGCATGCAACTTGAGATTTCCAAAATGCTACCCGAGGAAGTGGGTGAATGGCACTTCTCCAATTTTATAGATTTGGGGCTGAGGCAAGCTAAATGTTGCCCGCAAGTCACACAGCGAGATGATGAACACTTGAGAGGCCCAAATGGAAATGCGGTACCCCATGCCCTTCTATAGAACTAGTAAGGGATTTGCCCTTCAGGAAAGACTTGCTGGGTCACACATACTCCATCAATTACTTCTTTCATGTCTCAACAAACATAAATGCCTAGGAGGTCTGTGGCATTCTATTAGGTGAGGCTCAGGAGGTGGATAAGATGCCTCCTGCTGTCCTCAGAAAGCTGCTTATGGTTTTCGCTTGGTCATCTGTCCTCCTGCAGCTCAATGTGCCTCGACCCAAACAATGGTGGAGCAGGGTGTAGGCTCTTTGTGAGACGACGTGGGTTCAAACCCTGGTTCTGGGGCTCCTCACCTATAAAGATGTGAATACATAAAGCAAAACATTATTATGCAACTAAAATGATAATGTTAAATAAATGATTTTTTGATGATAAAATTATCAAAATCTGGGGTGCCTGTTAAAAATACAACTTCCTAGTCCCCCTACTTGTGAAATTCTGCTTCAGTAGCCTTGGAGCCCAGGACCTTGTGTTGTAGTTACCAATATTCCAGGTGATGGTTTTCATCAGGATAATCTGGGAAGTGCAGATATAGCCCAGTTCCTAACGTGGTTCCTAACGTGGGCTGCGCACTGCAGTTACTTGGAAGATGCAGGTGTCTGACCTACACTCAGGAGACTGTTTTAATAGATTGGGGTGCAGACTGCGATGCAAAAGGCCCTCCATGTGTTTGTAATACAGAGCCAAAGTAGAGAATTCCTGACAAAGCATTTAGCACAGGGCCTAGAACAAAATAAGGTGCCATAAATTTATCATCATCATCATCATCATCACCATCATCATTTTGTTTCTTGTTCCACAAGGAGATAAACACACAATTAGGAGGAAAATTAAGACAGTCAACTCATGTTTAAGAAATGTAACATTAGCATCTTGAACTGTAACTCTTCATCATGACATGGAGACTCTCACAGTCTCCTACATTTCAACATTTTTATCTTTCCTCTTTTTGACCATATGCTAACATAAGCAAAATCAAGATTTTTGTTTTCCTTTTATTATAGTCTCCCAAAGATTTACTCTATGCCTTTTGCATACATTAGGCACTGTGTAATTATTTACCTGATAAATAAGATTGATCCATTTGTGAAGAAATAAGAAGGAAAAAATATGACAGGGAATGGTGAGGGAGAAAATTTCAGATTGTTGGAGAATTTGTGAGTTAACATTTGCAGAGCAGCTCGAATTGGTATCAAGTGAGGGTGAGCGAGGGCATTTCTGGTGGGAGAAATGGCTTGAGTAGATTCAGAAGAGGTACTGTTAAAAAGGTACAGAGGAAAAGAAATACAGATGTGGGAGGCATGTTGGATGTAGGAAATATCCTGAGGAGAGCTAAGCCAAGAGAGCATGTGCAAGAGGATGTAAGAGAGTTAATTGTAATAGTTCCAGCATACAGTTGAGGAAACTGAGGCACTTGAAAATGGCGTGCCGTGGTTGAGTGGAGTTTAAACGCCAAGCTGCTACCCCTTACTATTTCCTGCTATCTTGGACAGCAGGGGAACAGTGGAGATATTTGTAAGCAGATGCATAACAGCCTCAGTCAGGCTGTGTAGAAAAATCATCTTGGTAGTGCTGAGGAGGGACAATTACAGAGGGTGAAAGTAGACATCAAGAGAAGGTTTCGTGTCATCGATTTTCCTTCCACATAGGGTGAGGACCATGCATGCTTACCAAGACAAATAACACCAGTGCTGAGGACAGTGCACAAAGAACATAAGAACATGCCATGCCCTCTAGTCCCTAGACAATGTCAGGCCAGGAATTTGCATTAGATGTTCTGGAAGCCAACACATGGAAGGGCACATGAATCACAGGGTTATAAAAGGAAGACAGAACAGTCACTCAAGGGATGTCCAGCCCTTGCTGTTACTCTCATTGGAAAGCTGAGTCCCCCTGTGGTCTGAAAGCTGAGAAGCCCTTGCTGAATCCCAAATCTCCATGGTAAGAACAGCAGGGTCCCTGGTCTTCCTTTCCTAATCATTAACAAAGGTGGTCTCACCAATGTGTAGTGCTCCCCCTTAACCCGAGGTACCCACTTTCAGAATGAGACACTCACACTTACTATTCTAAAGCCTTTGCTTGTGTTATTATATGCCATATATTATATACTATTATACCACTGTATATTATTATATATAAATACATAATAATTTTAATTAATTATAAAACTCTGTTTTTGCTTCCCAACAGTAATAGTTGTCTTTTCAAAGTCAGCTAAATAATTGGTTTCTACTATATCTCATTTTATTTCTAGTGATAGAAGTATGAGGCTAGGCTTTTAAATATGTATATTGTAATTTCTTGCAGTCATATCTTAAGCATTTATGATGGAGTGTCGATAGCCACTGTAGTATATGGACAGGAATCTTACTAATGACACATTAAACAGGATGGTGGCATCTCAGCCTTGCTCCTTTGAAGGCTTTATTCAGCTTTAAAGACCCTCTGTACCCTGTTTGTACAGAACCATGGGTTCTCATGTCTAAAGCCTCCTAAAGCTTATCCAGCCATAAATCATTTTCTCCCCCTTCCCACCAATTCCCAGACACAGGAAGTTGTAAACATGGCTCCTCACACTTCAAATGTCACCACCACCATTGCGGCAGAGGGTGACATCAGAGGGGCAAAAGGGAAGGGGAAGTGATAAGTGAATAGCAATTAAGAACCTTCTCTGTTTCAGGAACTTTGCATGTCACCTCTTTGAAAAGAAACACTCTCGGTGACATGCATTCACCTCCCAGCTTAAGAACAAGGGGAGAGGAGGTTTAGAGAAGCCAAACCACATATCCAGGTTTACCCAGCTGATGTCAGAGAAAAATCCCATCTCAAATCTGACTTCAATACCCCAATTCTTTCCATGGTAGTACATATTTCTGAGGCCAAACCTGAACACACGGGAGCAGCAGGTTTTGATTCCAGGTCAAATGATGTCTATGTACTCGATCCTATCTCGTGCAATGATTGCATGATGCTAGAAAGCTCAGTCTAACATTTGGAAAAGCTGTGGGTGGCTCTGAAAGCCAATGGGAACAAGTGGACTGGGGAAGAAGAGCAGAATTCCCAGTTTCCTTGAACCTGTGGTGAATCCACCACTCTTTTTTTCTTCCTTTATCTCATGACTGGACTCAAGGGAGCTCAAAACACAAAAGTGAACATCATGAATACAGACAGTGCCGGGAGAAGCCCCTCAGTCTGGCATCAGGAGCAGCAAAGAGCCTCCAGGGCTCTAAGATAGGGGGGAGATCACCACTCTTGAAATTAGACATCGTCAAATTTTAAAATGTTTGCTCTGCGAAAGATACTTCTGAAGGACTGAAAAGATGATCTGCTGGAGAAAATATTTACTAACCACATGTACAACAAAAGATTTATTTCTGGAATATATAAAGCACTTTCAAAACAGGAAAAAAGCAAATAACAAAATAAAAAATAGGCAAGAAACTTGAACAGATATTTCATCAAAGAGGATGTATGGAAGACACCTTATCCTATGAAGAGGTATTCAATCATTAACATTAGGAAAATGCAAATGAAAACCAGGATGAGATACCAGTATGCTCTGTTAGACTAGCAAATAAAAAAATAAGTAAATACTGATGACGACAAGTGATGGTGAGAATGTGGAGCAACTGGGGCTGTTGTACGTTGTTGGTAAGAATCTAAAATCATACAACCATTCTGGGAAAATAATTGATAGTTTCTCATGAAACCAAAGACATGCTTATCGCGTGATCCAGTGATCTCATTTCTGCATGTTCACCCTAAAGAAATGAAAACCAATGCTCACAAAAACCCATACATAAATAGTTATAACAGCTCTACTCATAGCTGCTAGAAATGAGAAACAAACCAAACGCCCTTCCATGGATGAATGAATAGGCAGAGTGCAGGGTATCCGTCCACTGGAATAGCTGCAGCAAGAAAAGGGAACAAACTGTTGATACACAACAACTTGGGTGAATCTAAAAGACATTGCATGGAGGAGAAGAAGCCAGTCTCAAAGGTTATATTATAAGGCATTAAAAAAAAAAAAAAAAAAAAGAAACCATGACTTGATAAAGAAGACAGAGAATAAGCCAATGATTTCCAAATGTTAAAGGTGGGATGGGGTGGCTATGAAGGAATAGCATAGGGTTTCTTTTATTTGGTGTGTGTGGGTGTTGGAACTGTTCTGTTTCAGCACTGTGGTAGTAGTTACATAAAACTAAGCATTGTTAATATTTACAGAACTACACTCCCCTGCCAATTTCACTGTAGGTGAAATTTTCTTTTTTTGTGTGTTGGTACCGGGGGTTGACCTCAGGACCTTGCGCGCCAGCAGGCTCCCATGCCACTGAGCGATATCACCGGCCCTTTTTTTGTATGTGGGTTCTGGGAGTTGAACTCAGGACCTCGCGCTTGCCAGGCAGGCGCTTATGCCGCTGAGCCATCTCACCAGCCCTGTAGGTGAATTTTTTAGAAGTCTAAAAATAAGTGCGGTGGATCATTTCTTCTTAAATTTTTGTTTCTAAATACAAGTGTCTCCTCTATTTATTTTTATTGCAATCACCATCATCATCATCATCACCCAGAAAAAGTCTCTTCAGCACGTTGGCCAACGCTGCCAATCCCTCTCATCCCCCTCCAAATTCATGAATCCTCCAAAATTCATGTTTGTTCTTCTAAGGTAGGAGAAACTTGTACAGTTTGGAATTTTGTTCCCACAAAAGCTTAACTTTTTAATTATAAAATAAGCAAACAATGTTCCCTTGTTTGTTCCCCTTTTAACACACTCCCCAAGCATTTGAGTATGTTGAGAGGAGTGACCTGAGGCAAGTGACAGTGCCATTGTTATGACACCAGCGTTGCACTTACTATTTTCTATGATGCCCTCTGTGCTCACCCACACTCCAACCCTGATAGTATTAGGTGCATTATTCACTTCGTAAGACTTCTTCATTCTTTTTAAACCTTCCTGTCTAAAGTCTCCTGCATCAGTCATGGACTATCACAAAATCTATCTCAGGCCAGATGTCAGCTACGGACCCACGGAAGATGCACAATCACAGCAGAAGCAATTCACTCCCTTCCGACCTGCTGGCCTATCATGCTTACTCTTTGCCTCTGTATTCTCTCTGCTGTCTTTCGCCCTGTGCCTCCAACTAGATGCACTGAGTTCCCATATTTCTGATTTTGACCTTCAGCTCCATTTCTGAAATTTAGATCATCTCTCCTATTTTAGCAGAATGTCATTCCAGACTGAATAGATAATGGCATCCCTGTTTGGTACACCTGGCAACTCCCCTATTGGTCAACTAGTCGTTCCGTGGACACATCATTTGCTAATAGAAAGCAAAGCCTTAGGCACTGTCAATCTTTGTTCCTGTCTTGCATATCTCCATTGTGTATTTTTTCCTCTTAGGTCAATCACAGATGGTATCTCTGTTGCCACTAACTCAACCATATTTTAATCACAT
Organism: Erethizon dorsatum; assembly: GCA_028451465.1. Taxonomy (NCBI): domain Eukaryota; kingdom Metazoa; phylum Chordata; class Mammalia; order Rodentia; family Erethizontidae; genus Erethizon; species Erethizon dorsatum. The sequence goes on along the minus strand of CM051825.1, from coordinate 143,955,789 downwards.
TAGTTAGCCCAACTGTCAAGTGGCAAACAACAGATTAGGAGTTTGAATAGTGGAGCTGAGATGGTTATCTCATCACCAGTGGGTGCAATGGCTCAGGAATCGGAACTGGATCCAATTGATTATCTGGAGTCCGATCCATGGAGTAGAAATTGACCTAGGGCAGTCAATTTGGACTTCTGGTGAGCACCAGGATTTATTCTTCTTTTTAAGCATCTTATTTTCTCAAGACCACAAGGGTGCCTTCATGATCATTTACTATGACTTATGTCTTGATTTTCAGGAATCTTCTTTGATGGGCGCTGTCAGATAACAACCATCATCACATCCCCAGATATGATGATAATGTGCCGTGGATTTAAGTCTACCCCCCAAATTCCTATGATATTCATTATCTTGCTTTTAATAATAAAACAACCATGAGAGGCCACCTATATGGATGGATCTATAAAGAAATAAGCTTCCTTTATACATGAACCCCCATAAAAGGTGATGCCTTCTTTGTGTGTCCCTTCATGCATTCCCTAGTATGAGGACAAGGATTTCAAATAGTGGATAGTTGATGGCAAATTTTGTTAAATGAATAAAAGATCTTAAAAATGAGCGACAGCTACTGAGCATATAACTACCATATACTCTGCTCTCTGCTCACATTGGGGAAGGCAGAAAGCTTTCAAACAAATACATGCAAGGTGTCAGGCAGTGTGGTGTGCCTTCTCCTTATGTGATTTTAAAAAAATCCCACAGCAATTCTGCAAAAATTCATGACTGTATCTCTGTTTTCTAGGTGGGAAAACTAAGGTTTAGAGTCAGGGCCACCAAAGCCTGAGAGTGACTTTGCTCTACTGAGACCCCTGGTAGACACAGTTGCATAACTTTGTAAAGAGGACACAAGCAGACTTTCAACCTTTCCTTGGTCTCTAATCTGTAGAACTTTTTTGCAGTGAGCAACTTACACAAATATACATGATGACCCTGCTCAAAAAAATCAAGAAACTTACCCAAGTTCAAGAATTGCAAACCAAGGATTAATTGGTTGAATTTTATTCCTATTTTGAGAAACTACCCACTGGTTAGTGAGTAAAATAATAATAACAATATGCAGCAGTGTGGACTTTTGAGAATTTCAAAGATTGGATATGAAAAAAATATATACAGTTGATTTCTCCAAATTTAGCTCCAATTTCCTCAGACTGAGCACCTCTTTATTTTTGCATTTTTGTGGTTGGCTTTAAATTCAATATAATCAAACCCCCATCCACGTCTCCCCATCTCCCAACTTCAAGAGCCAAGTTGCACAGTACCCTTGTTTTTGTCATAGAAAGGGCCCTGAAATATTGGCAATTTAATCAGTGAAAGCCACAACAGCATTAGAAGGATTTCAAAGACACTGATTTTCTTTCAGTAGCTCAAATAGCCAACGCCTTCCAAAAATATCTGCAGCTTTGTTTAATGCAGATTTATAACTCGATTCCTAATAAAGCTTTATTTCCCCCAAGTTGTGGTGTTTAAAATTCACATGATGTAATGCTGTTAGCTAATGTTGCAATTTATTTCTATTTAAGGCATTACAGAGGGGAAACATAGAAGAATAGCTTGATGGGAGTGATTCAGAATGATATTAAGTGTTAATGAAAGTACAATAAACTAATAATGAGCTGGATTTTCTGACCCAGGTTGGAGGGAAATTTTCCCTGAATCCTGCTCCCCTTCTCATTGCCTTCTAACATTGCATCCCCTCTGAACATCCCTCAACTTCTGCATCATTTAGGTTTGGGTCCACAATGCTTTCCTTGTGCCTTCAGGAGTTGTGGGCAAGGGGCATGTAGCTAGATGGGACACAATGTATCTGTTGTATTAATAAATGGACAAGTGTCCAGCATAGGCATGCAGACTTGCTGGTGTAAGACACACCTAAGAGAGATATACCCAGCGAAAATATGGACATGTGTGCACTGAAAGTCATGGAGTGCAATATTCATGGCAGCAAGTATTTTTATAGCCTGGGTCTGAAGACTGCAGGAGAGCCCACCAGCAGTAGCAAATGCTCTGGGGGGCCATGCATGCATTTGGGGCTTAGTGAGTCTTGACTCCTTTCCTCAGCTAGTTTAGCTGATTCCAAACCTATGGCTACACCCTCTTCTAGTCCCTGAATCTCTTTAAGGTGCAACCACATACATGGCTTGTGACAATTAAGTCGCCCTTTCTTTCTAAGCCTTTGACCCAGTGGTTGAGTTGCTGGGACTAACTCTGACAGTATACAAAGAAGCAGAGATTTGATTTTTCCACTCCAAGTCTCTAGGAATACAAGGAAGGGGAACATTGCATCTTGCTCTGGATCTGCTATACTCAATGAGATGATGCAGATGAAGCTCTTGGCACAAGGAAGACATTTGATTTCATATTGGCTATTGCTTTTACTACCTTTTAAGCAAAAGGGATGTTTAGATAGAAAGTATCCCACTGCTTGACTTTTCCTCAAAAGTTGAAATGAAAACTTATCTCTTTTCTATCCTCCGTGATCCCCTAATGTTTCTAGAACACATTCTTTAATAAGTCATTTCAAGGCCAATATATTTTTTTCCTGCTTCTTCTAAGTTAGAGATTGGCGAACTAAACCCTGTGGGTCAAATATGGCCTCCTCAACCTGTTTTTGTTAATAAAGTTCTATTGGAACCCAGTGTGCATTTGTTTACATACTGTGGATGGCTGCTTTTACACCTAATAACAGTGGAGTTGTTGCATGAGGTCCTGAAAAATTTACTATTTTGTCTTTTCTAGAAAGTGTTTGCCATTTCTTTCTTGTCTCATCTTCCAGGTCTCTCCCATAGAGGATTGCTCCAGCTTGGCTGCATCAGTGGCTTTTCTCCTGCTGCCAGCTCTCCCTTCACATAGTTCATGGGTGTTTGATTCAAACACTTATTCTTTAAAAGCTCAGATCAAACTCCCTCGCCAAGTGGAAGCCTGGTGTTTCAACATCCACAGCTGGAGATGATATCCTCTTTTAACCTACAGACTTGGTTCCTGCATTTCTTAAATGACAAGTCACCTTTCCTTGTAATTGTTCTAAGATCTCTGTTACCCCTGCTGGGTTGAACTTTGAGAGAAGCAAGAGAAGCTCTGGTTCATAAGTCCCTGGGCACACAGTGGGTCTGAGATGCATTTTGTTGGGTTGAAACACCACCCAAGGGCATGTTTCTACACATCCTCATCTGCCCTCCTCACTCTGACCTAACCAGGAAGACTAACCATCCCAGTTTGCCTAACTAACGAGGGGGACAAACCACTTCAGTTTGCCTAACTAACTAGGGAGACTAACCAAGGAAACTAAACATCCTGGTTTGCCTAGGATTGAAGGGTTTCCTGGAGCCTGAGAATTCAGTGTCAAAACCAACACAAAACTGAGAAGACTACAATGAGGTGGTCTTCTGAATATAACATTCCCCTGGTCATCACCCAGTGAGCTAAAGTTTTAGCCCGTCCCTCGACACCTCCATGAACTAGCTGACTCTTCAGAGGGTGTATCTCCTCACAGCTCCCTTCACCTAGTTATTTTTAGTCACATTAATTAAAGACCTCAAAAGCCAATTATGAAGAAAGGGGTCTCTCTCCTACCTCCCCATACCCAACCTCACTTTCCCTCTTTGCTTATTTTCCTTCCTAATTGGAACCTAAAGAAAAATAATCATTATGTTTCAGATGAAAAGAGATAAGAGAAAGCAAATACAGGGCAGCATTTGAATTACCTGGGGCATCCGTCGGGATTTCACAAACAGGAGGCTCCAAATAAGTTGTGAGCAATAAGGCAGAGGAAGCTGAGCCCCCCATATAGGAAGCAGCTGACAGGGTGTAGAGAGTCAGGAATTCACCTCTGCCTGGTGTGGGTTACAGTGCTGGGCGGGTTTGACATTCTGTGCAGTCTTCATGGTCACTTCGTGTAGGGTTGGTGCTCTTATTTTGTAATAGACCAATGTGCTTTTCCTTTCTGACTTGTTTCCCAGTATGATCCTGTGCAAAACCTCTTGAGTTTTGGGTATCAACTCCACATCTCTGAATTAAAAATAATGAGACCTACTTTGTACAACTGACTCAAGGTGACATGAACAAACATTGGAAAATGTATTGGATGACATCAAGTGGGGTTGATTTCCTGGAGTCTTGTGTAAGACCGATCCTATTACAACTACTGGGAATATGGGATCAGTGTGTTTCTTACACTATACCAGGTAAAGTAATGCTGCTTGGATTAAAAATCCCCAGAATTAGTTGAATTAGGGTGATTTTAAACACAATGAGTATTAGTGTTTTTTCTGGGTCACGTAGGTGACCTTGATACATTAGCAGGACATAGGATTGCCAGTGAAGGAACATCCTTTCTCAGGAAGTGATGGTGAAGTAGATGAGACCAGGCAGTGTGAGGAGTAGCCAGTAGAAAACCCAAACTATCTCCTCTCCCACTCCACAGGACCTCCTTCCACAGGGGACCAAACTTGGCCTGATGAGGCCCCATGGGGTGGAGGAAGGAGTTGGGGGGAATGCAGTACTGGATTCAGTGCATTTGGAAGTCTTGTGGTCCTTTTATCCTCTCTTGCTCTTTGGTCCCCTTGGGAAGAGATCATTGTTCAAGTGAATTTTGGATGATGTCTAAGTTCCTGTCCCACTTGACTCAGCTTGCAGAAGTCAATTTTTTCTTATTAGGTCCTTAAGAAGAAATGAAAACCACCCACAGGAGGTTGACCAATGTAATTGTGCGGAAGACAAGATGGCTTGTCCCAAGCTCTAGCAGTTTCACTGCGGGCAGCTGGATTTTAAAAACATATCACACCCTTTTCTACACAATAACCATAACCCTAAAGTTCTCTTTGAAATCATAATTAGATGGCAGTGACACCAATATGATGGCTTCCACCGTTCTTTAGCGTGTATCCTCATCTGTTTTTAGAGGTATCTAGGGACTTGTCTGCAAGGTCAAGAACATGTGTGTTTGGATGTAGTCTAAAGGGCAAATGGTAGGTTTCTCTTGGGTCCTGAATGAAGAAGTTATTTTTGGTGAGAGACAACAGAGTATGGGAATGGGACAGTATGACTCAGCAGGGGACTCCCATTAACTCATGTGAAAGTCCTTTGCTTAAATATCTCAAATCTCTGGTGGCTGCAGCGCAGCCTTCAGGGTGTTGTGTGTGACCCAGGCTTCATGTTCTGTGTTGCCATCTTGAAATTCTAAGTTTTGACAAGGGGCCCAGCATTTTTATTTTGCCCTAAGCCCCGCACACTAGGTAGCTAGTCCTAGATGGAGAGGAAAATTAATTCCTTTCCAACTTGGTATTTCTGGATGATTTGTTCATAAAGACAACCAAGAGTAAACATGCTGATGGGGAAATATTAGCATTAACATCTCAGCAGCTCATTCAATATTTCTTTATTTACCGAACTCTCTCTGAACATCTGCTGTGAACCAGACATTTTGTTAAGCACTAAAAAGATAAAATTCCCCCACTTCAAGACACGTGGCTTTGTCCCTTGTACCAGCTGTGTGAATTTTAACTTATTTAATTGGTCTGAGCCTCCCTTTCCATATCCATACAATGGGGAGACTGAGGTCTACCTCATACATTCCTTCTCAAAAGGATTAAATAAGAAGCTGGACAGAAAGTGTGTAGCTTGTGGTTTAGCATCTTGCAAATGTCCATGGACCATTCCTACTTTCATCTTCATCTTTATTATTATGTAATAATGCATGGAAGGTAGCTTTATAAAACACAGTGAGAATTTCTAATGCTACCTGGGAGAGAGGAGATTGTGTAGTGTAGGTAAATATATCGCCTTGGAAATAGATCCTGAAGAATGATGAGGCATTAGCTAGTTGTGTATTATGTATGTAAATATCCAAGGTAGCTTTTTAATGTTTTAGAGCATTTCTCCACAGTGGTCAAACTATGCCTCCAGATCACTGGACATTGGAAATGCAGGGAGGTTTCCTTTGTAGCAATCAGAGAAACCTAAAACCTCTAGTTATGATTGTAGGTGGGGAGTGCTGGGAATCAATAGACTCCAGTGGTCCAGTCCTCTGGGTCTAGGTCACAATCTTGACCACTGCAAAGTTTAGAACACCCTGTGCAGGATCTGCTCTGCCGGAAGAGACTGGATGTTGGCCGTAGGCCTTTTATTTTGTAAATCTCATTAGCATGTGGTGGTTGAGTGCCTGCATGCTTGGCAGTGAGAAGTACATATGGGAAGTGTGTGCAAGGAGGCAGTGCCAGGGACCCCATAGGGCTGGGAGGTTCTGTGAGGCCCCTTAGCTGGCTGACTCAGGCTCACTCACCTCTTGGATTTTAGCCCTGAGTAAAGGCAAATGAACCCAACCCCTCTGTGAGAGGTGAATCTTGGTGCTCATTGACACTCCAGTTTGTCTTTTGTTTTAGTGTGGTCTCATGAGAAAATCTATGAGTGCCACCTGCTCCTCTGTGGTGGGAGGAAAGAGGCAAAAAGTGTGGTAAAACCAATGCAAATCAGGACATGTGGGGGGGAACCAGATGCTGAGCTCAAAACAGCATGCCTCTAGGAATAGTGTTGGTGGCTTTGCCTCTTATTCATCCCTTTCCCTCTCTTTCTTCCTTCTTTCCATTCATCCAGATGTACTGAGCGCCTCTATGTGCCTGTCATGGCTTTGCAAGTGTTAGCGAGGGCTAGGCTGAGGTACATCTTCCAGATTCCCCCTCCTCAGGCTATGTGGAGGGTGACAGGCAAGTGTCAGCCACTGCAGCTCACACACGTCCCCCTCATCTGCCTGCCAACTCGCTGTGATGGTGTGAAGCAGCAGCTGGGCTGCTGTTGCTTCATCTCCTCCGATTTTCCTTCAGCCTCTTTAGTTCCTGAGATAGGAATTTGTTCAGCTTTTGGACACAGAGCCTCGGTTCTGCAGCAGATTTTGTCACCAAGGTCACAAGCAGTAATCATGACATGGGTTTTAGTCCATACTCATGGTGACCCAGCTTGTTCTTGGAGCTTCAAACTGCCTTTAGTCTCCCACATTTCCACCCATCTTCCTTTCCAGTCCACCTTGTCCTGTGCACTTCAAGCTTTTGCATTCAACCTGGAGACAACACCACTGTAGAGATGGCTTAACCAGCTCTCACAGGTGTGCAAGGCAGTTCTCTGTAGCAAACTCTTTAATGTGTGTGTACATTTAAATTTCTCTCCTTCTCTCTCTCTGCCTATCTCTCTGTCTCTGTCTCTCTCTCTCTCTGTCTCTCCTATCTCCACCTCCACCTCCACCTATACCTGTCCACCCTAGTGAACCTCCTTCTCTGGTTGAAATCTGACTGATAATGCCAGATATAACCCAGACACATGGGAAACCCCAGTGAATCAGAATGACAAATATCTTATCTTATGAAACAGTCTTATGGGAAGAAAAATCAGGGAGAGAAACAATAAAAGGAAGACAAATAATTAAATATGATAATGTCATATCACTGTAAGAGTTACTGTGATGGTTAATCTTTACTGTCAGCTTGATTAGGCTGAGAGATTAGTAAAGCACACTTCTGGGTTTATATAGGTGGGTCATGGAAGTGTGCCCTTGGGGACTATATCTGGCCCTTGGTCCCTTTCTCTTGGTGCTTTTCCTCTGTATTTGCTTTTTGGCCACCATAAACTGAGGAGCTGTGTTCCACTGAACCCTTCTGCCATGATGCTTCCGCTTTAGAGCCAACAGACCTTGGACTGAAACCTCTGAAACCATGAGCCAAAATAAATCTCTTTTCCTTAAAGATGTGGGTGTGGTGTCAGGTATTTTGTCCCCATATTGGGAAAGCTGATGAATACAGTTATAAATTATGAAATAAGGTATAAAGACAATCACTTAGCCCCGGATATATACAGGGCTATGTGAGTGTGTTTCACGTAAGACTGAGTCATGAGGGCCTCCATGATGTGACAGTGTTTGAACTGACCTTTGAAAAAGAGGGAGGAATCAGTCATGTCATGGTCTGGTGAGGGATTTTCCAGGCACAGCAGACAGTGATAACAGAAGCCTGGAGGAGAGGCTGAGCCACCTGAAGGGTGGCTGAAGTGTGAGCAATGACAACTCTGCTATTGATTAATACCACTGGTACGTTTTCTATGTCCCAGTGCTGGATTCTGTATTTGCTATGTACGGTTTCATTTAGTCTTTCAATGATCTGTCCTTGCCATTATGTATTTTAGAGTGCAGGAAACTGAGGCACAGAGCCCTGGCCCTAACCATTCTGCAACACCTCCTCCTTGTCTTATAGAAGTTGTCCTACTTACCATGCTCTTTGACAAGTTTTGGGAATGGCCATGGTCCTATGTCACAAGACTTAGAATTGTTAGTATTCCTCTTAAGAAACCAGAGACTTCAGAATTTCATGTGGACTCTGGAGTAGGAATCTGTCATTTTTTGCTGGAAGTTAACTCTCTGAGCTGCAGTGAGGTGAGCAGGTCACAGTCTGTTGGTGACATCCCAAAGTGGCATTCGTGCCCCAGCTCACCTTTGCTGAGCCTTCAGGATCACTCAGAGTGAAGACCTGCCTCCCAGTCACCTGTTCTTTTCTCTGGGTATGACCTTGGAAGTACCTACCATGGTCTCCTTTGGCCATGACATTTGAGTGTCCTCCTCAAGGACAGGGACCCAATAGCTCCTCCTTAAACATCACTGCAATAAATGAGTAGACGTGGGATGCAGCCCACTCATGAAGATCCAGCCCTGAAATTCAGACCTCAGTTATCAAAAGAACTCCTTCTTTCAGAACTCATCTTCAGATCTGTGGGCCCTTTAAGACATCAGCTTCTAGCTCACCCCCAGCCCCTGCCCCCGACACTGGGCAACAAGAGTGACTGTCTTGGTATAGACTAGATTTTCACTGCAGATTGTAAAAGTTACACTCCCTAATGCGGGACAGTGTGGGGACTAGATCCTCCAAGATCCAGAAAGGCAGCTCAGTTGGTAATACCCTTGTAAAAGACTCTGATAAATAAATAAGCAAGCCATCCAGCTTGCCTTCCCCTCTGCCCTGAGATGAAACCCCTAGCAAACTCAATCTGTCGGCCAGTTTTGCTGTCTGTGGCCTTGAACATTTGAAAAAGGGAATTTTTGTTGAATGTTTCCCTGCAAGGGCCAGGCAGCAGAAGACTCGAGCTTGGTCTGAATGTTTCATGCTGATGGGTAAAAATACTTCGGGAAAAAAAAATTATTTTTTTATTTTGAGGTCTCATCTTTAACTTTCCTATGGGTCTTTGACAAAAACCTCAGGGAATTGTATAGAGTGCGTGTTGTCAGTATTTTAATCAGCTTCAGCTGTCAAAACTCTTGTAACCCGCCTCTTCTATTTAAAATGTGTCTTCTAGGCATAAAATAATTAAAGGTGCAGGGCCATACAGTAAGCTCAGAGCCACTGCAATGTGACAAAACCCTGTGGATAAAAGGTATTATTTCAGGAAGTTTTAAATATAAATTTTGTTTTGTCAGAAGGCTGCAGGGCACACATTTTCTATAAAGTCAGGTTTGATAGTAACAATATTTATATTTCAAATAAAAAGATTAAATTGCAGTCTTACGTGTTTCTGGTTTTCGTCAATTTTTTTTTTTTTACTAGTTTATCATAGCGCTGCATCTCAGTATGTCATCAGACTTTTTTTTTTGGCTGACAATACTTTTATTTTATTGAAATATTATGTCTTTTACTGTCAATCTCAGGGTTGAAATAATGAAAGCAGACATCTCAGTCGCTTGGGTTTGGTTGTTTTACAAACAAATGTCTTGCTTTGCACCTTGTTGAAGATTTCGCAAAAGAAATGCAAAACAAGGAAACCAAGCCAAAAAATAAACACTGCAGAGTGGTGTGTTTAGCACGCTGTTTCAGACACATGAGCTCCTCACGTGGAGCCACATGTGTGCTTTGTCATCTCAGTGCAGGGAAACAAATGGGGCCCAGGCCCTTCTTGCAAGCTGCTTTGTCTCATACCTGGTTAGCTGCAGATTCGTCGTTGTCTCCAAAGAGGAAGTTTCTGAGCTGATGCGTTCCTGGGATTCTGAGCTGGCTCAGTGTCAACGCTTCAGTGCCACCTTTGATGGAGCAGTTTGGGGCCACATGAAGCTGACTGTCTGGTGCACCTGTTGGGGCACAGCCTCACAGTGGCTGGGGACTCTGGGCTGGCTCAGTTTGAAACAGAGGGAGAGTGCAGGCCTTCTGAGGGCAGCTTCCACTTTCCTTCTCCTCCTTCCCACTTGGCTTGTTGCTCTGCTGTGGAGAGCCCACTGGTTGATCAGAACTCTTCCCCCTACCCTCAAGGTCTATGTGTGAGGCCTTTGCCAATCATTAGACCCTAAAGGGAGGAGCCTCATCTCTGAAATGGAAAATCATACGCAGGCAGGAGCGAGTCTCTCCATGCCCTGGCAGACATTACTAGTGGACCTCAACACTCGCTCTACCAGAGGTTTCCTTAGAAGCCCTTCCGGCAGGGTTCCCTAGGCAGCCACAGCCAACCAACCAGAGACCATGGCCCATCTTAGCTTTGCCAGCTCCTTCTGCAGGACAGGAATGACATTTATTTTAAGGGTACTGTAGTTCAATGCCCCAAATAAATCAGTTCAACTACACTGCAATTAACAAAGTCTATTCTTCCTTACCTCCCACCCTCCTCTTTTCCTTCCCTTCCCCTTCTCCTCCTCTTCCTCCTCTTCTTCTTCCTCCTCCTTCTTCTCTCTCTCTCTTTTTCTTTTTTTCTCTTAGTTTCTTTCTAGAACTGGACACTGAGCCCAGGGCCTTTGCACTGAGCTACCTCCCTAACCCCTTTTGATTTTAAGTTTGAGTCAGAATTTCACAAAGTAGCTAAGTTGCTAGGTCTGGGCTCATACTTGCAATCTTCCTGCTTCAGCCTCTCAGAATGCTGGGGTTACAAGGCTGTGCCACCACACCTGGCTCACGAAGTCTTTTCGTGTCTTGACTTCATCATGGTCAACTCCATTTTGCCGAAGGGAAAACCAATACTTGAAGGAATCAAGTAACTTGTCCAAAGACATGGTCACCAAGTGTCGCAGTCTGGGTTTCCCAACAACACTCTAATCAAGAGATTGTGAGCATCTTTATATTAAAGAAAAGAAAGGAAAAACAAAAGGAACAACTATTTAAAACAGGTATGAAAAGCCAGCTGGGGAATAGGACTTCACTTACTAGGCGTGATGCCAGTTCTTTCTAAAATTGGGATTAACTCCTGAAAAGCTGTGGCTGCAGTTTGTTTTCCTAAAGAGGAGGTTAAAATCTTTCTTAGGAGCAAAATGGTACCTGAATAAGCACCTTTGTCATCTCCTTTCTGTTCTGTTGACAATTGAAATAAAATATTTTGCTTATAGGAAGTTGGTGCCCCCACATCCATAATTACATTATTTTCAAAATATGACTGTCATTTTAAAAATAGCAGCCACCTTATGCCATGACAGAACTTAACATTTATGAAGGGCTTCTCAGGAGCCAGACACTCGGCTCTCAGTTTGCCTTGCATTATTGAATTAGCCCTCCATGGCCAACCCTAAGGTAGGGGCTACCCTTACTCTCCTTGGAAAGAAAGACTTGAATAGCCATGGGACTTGCCCATATCTGTCCAGGTAGATACAGGACAGAGGTAAAATCCACACCTCCTGGCATTAAACTAAATCTTTTCACTATGATGCCGTGTATTGTAGGTGGGTTTCATGTTTTATACTTTGCCAATAAAGAAATTGAGATGTAGAGAATGAAAAAAATCACCAAAGATTATGTAGTCAGGAACTCAATGGGAAGAGCTGGGCTGAAATACAGACAGGTCTCAGACTGTGCTGGAGATGGATATAGGAGGGAGAAGGTTGAGAAGTAAGGGCTGAAAGTGTGTGGTAGGAAGAAGGTGGGCACACTCTCCACTCTGGAATGGAGGCTCACGGATCAGGTAGGAAACACTACCAGGTAAACTTGGTAGTTTTACATGTTTTTCACCTTGAGCTCATACTGGCAGAACATCTGGAAACAGGAGGTCATTTGAGACAGAAAACTACATGAAGACAGTGGTAAAGTCCTCTGCCACACTAACTAGTCCTGTAGAAAATTCATACCTTCAGATTTGTGGGTACCCAAATCCTTCTTCAAAAACAAATTCACCCTGAAAATTAATGCTGATTGTTGCTAAATACAGTACTTCCAAGAGGAAAATGGAAATGTTCAAGAGTATAATGTTTCTTCTTTCTTGGAGTTTACTCTTTGTATTTGGTCTCCAATATTCCCCTGCTACATTTAGCCCCCAAAGGGGCTGAAGGAAATTAGAAGAGAGGAAGAAAATGATAAGAGAATGTGTTTCTTAAAGCCTATTCTTGTAACCCGGAATGTAACAGGGTAAACATAATAAATGGCCATGTGGACAGAATTAAGTAAAATAAACAACACAGAATACGTGTACAGAAAACCAAAGTGGGAGGGAGGGAAGCAAAACACCTGTTCTAGTTGTCTCAGTGGCTTAAAATAAAACTCTTTCATTGTTTCTCACTCCTCTGGGTTGACTAGGGCTCTGCTGGATGGTTCTTCTGCTGATATCATTTGTGGTCTTCCATTTGGTCCTAGTCAGATAATGGCTGGGGAGACAGTGGTTAAGAAGGCTCCCCTCACCTGCCTAGTACCTCAGCAAGGATGGCTGGAAGGCTGGGCTGCACTGGGCTTTGACATGGTTGGGCTTCATTCCGTACAACTCTTCATATGGTTTCTGCACATGGTGTCCCCATCAAGGTTGCTTCCATGGCAGCTTAGAGCTCTTGAAAGCACAACAGTAAAAGTTGTCATGAAGTCCTTGCTGTGACATTCTGTAGGTGAAAGCGAAGTCAAGAGCAGCCCAGATTTCACCTGGGAGGCCACTACACCATGGCCCCAGTCATGGGAGGTGAAGTCTGTGGGGGTCCGGTTAACAGGAGACCTGTCTCCAATCTAGGTTCCAACATCAGTTCAAAGGTGATCTTTCTGATCTTTTGGCTTTTGAATTAAAACCCTTGTTCTTTAGCACAACTACCAGAGCCTCTCACCTCCAGCCTTAATCTGCTCAGTCTGAGGCTGCCATGCTCTCTCAATACATGACATTGCCATCTCTAATGCATCATATTCCTTAACTACCTCATTGTCACCTACCCTATTCGATCTCTTCTTACACTGGAAAAGACAGTTTTTATGCCTCTTACTGTTCATCCAGACAAAGTGAGAATGACCAATTTTATTTCCTGGGTTTTTATAGGACCACAGAATGATGAAGGTGGAAGAGAAGATAGAAAAAATGGAGGAGCAGTCTATTGCATGAATCATGAGCAAAGGGCAAGCATGACAGTTTGAACCAATGATCAGATAAGCACAGGCTTAAAGATTCTGGAAGAATTTTCACACACACACACACACACACACACACACACACGTGTATACAAACACAAGTTAGTATGATAGAAACTTGGACTCAGACATTCTTGGAGAAGGTGTTTACCCTCCATGTCTAAACTATACTGACTCCATGGAAATCTGTTGATAATATCACCCTATTTAAATGTATATAGCTAGAGCATTTTTCAGGAGGTAAACCCTGTACACTGTTTGCATGTCGTCTGTCAACTGCACATGTCAAGGGAATCAAAAGTACTGGCTGAATCTGAGTCATCCACTCCACTTGGCATGTTAGATGCTTATCCCCTTTCATCTTTGTGTCTTTAGGTATTCAGGGGCAAAGGACAATTTAAACCAAAGGAAAAGGGGGTTTCAGTAGAAAGACACAGAGGGCGACAGTAAAAGGGAGGAAGAGAACCTCACAGAGGATGGGAACTGGGACTGGATATTGTCAATGGGAGTGTTTTAGTCAGCTTTCTTGTCACTGAGACACAATACCTGACACCCACAATTTAGAGGAGAGGTTTTATTTGGCTCAGAGATTGGGTTTTTCAGTCCATGGTCAGCTGTGTCCAAGGCAGAAACATCGTGGTGGATGGCATGGGGGAGCAAAGCTGCTTAGTTCATGTTGGCCAGTAAGCAGAGCAGGGGAACAGTGCCAGAGAGGAAGGGGAGAGGGATCAGACATAGACCCCCAAGGTCACACCTCCAAGACTCACTCAGGCATACCCAGAGTGTGCCCCATCTATCCTGGGTTGTTCCCAAGGCTACCCATGTAGACACTCCGTCCTAACTACCATGGGAAGCAAGAAAGTGCCACCTTCCTGGAGTCACACCAGCTTTTGTGTCTGATTCTGTACAGGTCTACTCATTGCCTTCCTTCACCATGTTACATGTGTCCAAATGTAGCTGTGCCATGGAAAACTTTACATTCTTCGTACCTGAAACTTCAGACCCCAAATTTTTATGTCCCGATTCTATATTCCAAGAGGGAGGATCTGATTAGTTCAGACAGCCACCAAATACTTCTTTCTAGGTCGAGTGGTCACCTGTGGTCCAAATGGACATATCATTTTGGTAAGGATTGGGGACTTCGCTTGTGACCACATGGTTTGGAAGCCCTTTCATGTATGTTGTGAGGGAGATGTTCTCAGACAAGAGCATGTGGGATGGATGCGAATATCCTGAAGTGCTGACTAAGCCTTGTCATTCTTTGGTAGAGAAGAAAATTGAACCTCAGAAACTTTGCATGATGGAGGGTAAACTCTTTGTCACACCTTGAATTTAACAAGAAGGTCATGCTAATAGGCCACTGGCCAGTATCTACTTCTGCACAGTCATGCCGTTATTTCCAAATACCAGCCTTTTTGTAGTCACAGAGGGTACCGTCATCATGTCACAGCCCACAGCCGATTGATTTCAGTGTTGACAGAGCAGGGGTATGCCCAGAGTACAACATACAAGAAAAGGCATGCCCAAAACTCCTGAAGGGGACATTGCTAACCTCCAGTTTCATAACCAGAAATTATTAGAAACAATTTTAAAAGGCAGTTTTTAAACAGATGATTAATAGACCTGAAATTACTGGGAAAGGAGGGTTTGGTTATCGAGAGCCAAAAGAGTCATTCTTAAGCTTAGGTAGTAACATGTCCTCAGGCAGTTTTCAAAGTTTTCCTCCATTTAGAAAAGTCTGGTGGAGACCATAACAGTTCACCTCAACTCAAGGCTTCATTGAGAAACTTAAGTCTATGTATTTAAAAAAAAAAAAAATCACAAAAACCAATATTCTAACCGTGTGAAATCATACAATGGGTATTTATTTTATGGATATAGCCTATTAAAAAGAAGCTGGGGCTGGGGATATAGCTCAGCTGCACAAGCACCTGCCTGGCAAGCACAAGGTCCTGAGTTCGATTCCTGGTACCAAAAAAAAAAAAGGGGGGGTGTGAGAGACATGAGGGGACTCAGCAAAGTACAGAGAAAATAGGACCATTTGCAAAACAGTAACAGAGCAAAGGTCCTGGGTTTAATCCCCAGTACTTCAAAAACAAAACAAAAATTTAAAAACAAATAAAACTGTAGCCAAGCTATTTAACAGAAACTGAAACAGTCCTAATAGACTCCTAGGACCGGATTAAAGCAGGGTAGCGCTAGTCAACCAACCAGAAGAGGAATGGTCAGACTCTTTATCTAATTACAGGCCATTTGTAAATCAGTTTCCCAGGACCTGCCAAATGGGGAAACAGTAAGTTAGATGCTTCCTGAGTGAAAAAGTAAAAATGGGGTAAGTTTGAAGAACGAGGTAAAAGTTTGCCTTGCACTAAAGTTATACTTAAAGGAGGAATTTATCTTCCTGTTAGGGGCTCTTAGTTACAGGAAGAATAATGCCTACAATGTAAAAAATTAGCATACAAAGTGAAGATTCGGTGTTTTTTGGGAGAAGAGAACCAACAGGGATGAATGAGGTGGGGACAATATGCTCAAATCCAGCTCTACACATGGACTGTTATTGACAAAACCAGCAAATTAATAAAAAAAAAAAAACTCGCTGGCTTGATGATAAGGAAGCTGTCATTTTCCCCGCTGAGATTGGCATGCCTCATGACATCGGTATAGTTGATGTCTGTTCAATAATACCCAGATCTGGCCCAGAATCTGTGCAAGAATATCTGATAGTTGCATCAAACTTAAAAGTGAAATGCAGAGAGGAGAGCGTCCAGATGGTCCCAGATGTTCTCAGATAAAATAAGATGAAAAAAAATTATTAAAAGCTATTTAACAGATGTCATACTCAACAAAGAAATGGTTCATTGTTCATGTGTGGGTTTTGGAGTGATCTTGACTGGGCTGGCGGGGCTGGGAGAGGCACCCTCAGTACCTGATACAGGCACTTGCCTTCGTCCTGGCACAGATTGGTGGAATCAGTATGGCTTCCTCCAGTAAAAATATGCTTTTCCTCCTGGATCGCCTGTCAGCATTTGTTCAGCATGAATGAATGTCTCTTTTAACTTTGATCACTAAGTCAGCTAAAAAGGAGACTGCACACCCAAAGGGTCAGATCCTCGCCCACACTACACTTTGTAAGGTTTTGATTTCTGATTTAAAATCAAAGGCAAATATGGCAGGGGGAAACATGTGAAACCACACCAGGGAGAAATTCAGTACAAACTCCCCCCAGTGAACTACGATATCTCCAAGGAGAATCGAGAATAACAGAACACCCCCGAAAGCTGTGTACAGCAGTTTGTTTCGGGTAGAGGTCACCGCGCCTATTCCTTTGTGTACTGTCTATGACTGTGTTTGCATTATAGCAGCAGAGGTGAGTCAGTGAGACAGAGCCTGTATTGCCCATAAACTGCAAAATACTGACTCTTTAGTAGACTTTTGTAAAAAAATATTATCCATGGTTGATCGCTGGTTTAGGACCATAGCTGTCAGGAAGAATTTTTTCCATCTAAAAGACAGCAAATAAAGAAGCTTCCTCCTTTTTTCTTACAAACATTATTTTTTTCTTTTTGCTTGCAAAAATGCATAAAACTGAGTCTTTCATCAAAATGCTTAAAGTATAATGAGTAAAGTGTTTTGTATCCAGTGGGCTTGGCTTCACTGCCATTGTTCTCGTGACAGATAGAGTATTATTAGAAATAGCTTACATTTATTGAGCTCTTGTTGTATACGGCAAACTCAGTGGTAAGTGCTTGACTTGTGTCATCTTATCTGCTCCACACCCTGCCAGCATGAAGTAGCCATTCCCCCTGTATTATAGACGAGAACACTGAGGCCTACAGATGTCACATCATCTGTCCAAGGTCATAACCAGAAAGTGACAGATGAGTAAGTGAAATCTACGTTTGCTGGAAGCAAAGTTCAAGCTCTCAAAATGGTCAGATTGGGTGTCTGAGCTTCAGTTCCATTCAGCACATATTTTGTCTGTGTTTGATTTCTCCCTGGCCTGGTGAGTGGTGGGGAGCACAGAGGAAGAGTTGCTGCCTCCGGAACGGTCTGCTCTAACCTGAACTGAGCATGGCCCTGGCCTCAGGCTCAGAGGTTGTGTCTAATTCGCACAGCATGAGTAACAAGCCTTCACCATAGTGATGCCGGGAGAATCATTGCATAGTCCCTGACTTGCTGCTATGGCTCCCCAAATATTTACTTCTCTCAGGAATGGACAGTGAGAAAATGGCATCTAGTGACTTATATTTCTCAAATCAAGAACACATACCCACTGGCTTTCACCTCCCACTCTTAGTCATTACTTTCCTCTAGGAAATTAAATGAAGTGATACCTACAAAGTACTTAGTGTGTGTTTAACTGCTGCCGTCCTTTATGATCACGACCTCACCTTCAGACACTTAACACATGTGAGCATCTCCTGATCCTATAAAGGAAGGAGCCTAAATTTCCATTTTGCTTCCTTTGGACAGTGAGGACACAGAAGCTGCTTAAACAGCAGATAAGGTTTATTCGACAAAGCAGTTTTAAGCCCAAAAAGGCCCAATCAGCCCCATGAGGCAAATGCCTCTCAAATCAATTCTGTGGAGTTGGATGGCTGGGTCTGTTACATCACCGTCAGCTTTCTTGGATCTACGGAGGAGAAAACTTCCCTTCTGCCCCACCTCCAAGATATTTTCTTTTCTGGAAGAAAAGAACTTAAGGAGAGAGGTTCCTCAATCCAGTGGTCAATAAATGTCCCCAACAGAGGAGCCAGCTTGTTGGGACAACCCAGTATCTGACACTGCCTTCTGACAGAAAACTTGTTTCAGCAGGTTTTAAACCCATGTTTCAGGTGTCCCATCTTTTAGTAGCTTGTGTGTCTCAGAGGGAAGTGACTCCACTGTGGCTTCAAAGAGGATTAGTGTTGCCGGTGAGACGGCTCAGCGGCTTAAGCGCCTGCCTTGCAAGCGCGAAGGCCCGAGTTCGACTCCCGGAACCCACATACGAAAAAGGGGCCGGTGATATCGCTCAGTGGCCTGGGTGCCTGTTGGCGCGCGAGGTCCTGAGGTCGTCCCCCCGGTACCCACAAAAAAAAAAAAAAAAAAAAAAAAAAAAGAGGATTAGTGCTCTGGACGTGTCCTTTTCAGGCAGCTATCAGTCCATGACCCTATTTGGCCAATGGGACACAGGAAGTAGAAATTTCTAGAACTGTGTTGTCCAACAAGGTTACCATTAACCACATGTGCCCACTGCCTCCTTTAAATGTGGTGAGCCCACGTTTATATCAGATCTTAAACACTTAGTAGGATAAAGAAATGAAAATAGTTTCTTAGCATATATTTTACAATAGCTTCCATGTTAAAACGCTGGCATTTTGTATATATGGGTGGAATATCCCCCATCTGAAATGCTTGGAACCAAAGGTATTTTGGATTTTGGATTTTTTCAGATTTTGAAATATGTGCATGTACATAATGAGATGTCTTGGGACAAGACCCAACTCTATATATGAAAGTCATTTGTTTCATAAATACCTTATACATAGATCTGGAAGGTAATTTGATGCAGTATTTTTAGTCAGGGGTAGAGTTTTCTCCTTGTGGCATCATGTTGGTGCTCAGAAAGTTTCAGGCTGAAGCTTTTCAACTTTTAAAATTTGCAGATTAGAATGTTCTTGTACTGAGTTAAAGAAAACATATTTAAGTAAATATAATTTCACCTAGTTCCCTTTAATTTTTTTACATGCTAATACAGGAAAGCATAAAGTTGTATCTGTGGCTCCAATTCTCTACTCACTAGACAAGCATTTCAGAGCAATTTCCGCCCTTTCTTCTGGGCATCGTGTGTGCAGACAGTGGGTGAGAACTGCTGCAGCTTCTTGCTGTCAGCCTGTGGTAGCAGCAGCACAGGGAGGCGCACAGCGTGAGGAGACAGAGCCAGCCCCTGATGTTCAAAGGCTCCCTTCACTCTCAGTTCTGTGACCCAACAAGGATCTTTATTATTCTAGCAAGCATGAAACAGGAGTTTCTCTTACCTGCTGTTGAAAGCATCTTGTCCTTGCCTGGAGGCTTTGTTTCCCCAGAGCCTAGGGAGTAGGTGTACTAAGGTAAGAGTGTTTAGAGTGGAGAAGAGTAAGCCTGGCATCTCCCAAGTCTGTGGCTAAGCCCCAAAGGTGCCAGCCCAGAAGCAAAGACTCAGCTCCTATGAGACAAGATATGAAGGTGCTTCTCCAAAGGCTGAACAGTCAGTTATGCTTTAGAGCCCTCAGTGAGAATAAGCTCCTGAAAGGGGGTGCAAGGCAAACACAGAGCATATACATCCTGGCTTCGGTACCTCTCCACCAACTCCTACGGGAAAGATGAGGCTTAGATAACCTGAACAAAGCAAATGATTGTGCCAGTAGCTTCCCTTTGTCCCTCCCTGGGACTTGCTACCCTTCTACTCCCTGCCCCTACCATGGTAGGCAGGGTTTGGCAACAAAAGTTTGCCAGCCTGGATCTCAGTTGGGTTCAGCCAGTGATGAGCAGCAGCAAGACACAAGGAGGGAAGAGTGTGGTTGTGGTCCTTGTCCTTGTGCGTCTCTCTCTATAGGTCATCAGGAGCTGGCTGCATCCTTTAACTTAAGATCTATTTCTACCAGTGGGTTCTCTTTCCCCAGGTGCCTTATTCCTGCCCCTTGCCACTCCAATCCTCGTGATATAACGGTACTCCCTCTCTACTAAACCTTGTGGTTTATGTGTACCCTGATGAAACCTTTATCGATAGTCTTTTTGTTAGATTCTCTATTAATTATCAAAGTTACCTATGAATTTCATTAGGATTTACAATAGGGATTCCAGCTCTTCAGTGGTTTTCCTTTGACTAAGTTGTTATACAACATCACCAAGGTTTCAGATTGCCAGATTCCAATATGGTGGATGTCTTCTGAGCAGTCAGTGGGAATGTGATTCGTGACCCAGACAGGAAGATGAAGAGTGGACTCAAGGAAGAAGGCATATGGAGTTGGAGAGGGGATACAGACCCTTCTAGCTCATGGTGTTTTGGGGTTGGAATGTCAAGCTGGAGGTGAAAGAATTGAGTCAGAATGTCTTGAGCTTCCCTTTTGGCTTGGGATGTACAGACTCTGTCTTCAAATCATGCCCATGTTTAGCATGTTTAGGCTGCTGATAGAATTTCTAGAACCCTGTCCCTAAACTTCTATATTATAGTGAGTTAATAGTAAATAAGATCCCTGACAATGTGCAGGGACTGAACCATCATTGTGGACCATGTGTTAACTGTTCATGACTCAGGTAGGTAACCAGGTGCCATAGTATGGTACAGCCCAAAGCAAAACTGGAAGGTTAGAAAAGTTTGCTTTGGACATTCTTATCTCCCTCTCAACTTTACTATGTATTTTTCTTTCTCAATTTTTCCATTCTCAGAGACTATTGACCTAGGAATTTTCCAATGTGAGTTGGAAAGATACAAAGATTCCTTTGTATCTTTTTATGCTATTAGAAATTTCTTTCTTTCTTTTTTTTTTTTGTGGGTACCGGGGGTCGAAATCAGGACTTCACGCTTGCCAGGCAGGTGCCTACGCCGCTGAGTGATATCACCGGCCCTTTTTTCGTATGTGGGTACCAGGAATTGAACTCAGGACCTCGTGCTTGCCAGGCAGGCACTTATGCCACTGAGCTATTTCACTGGCCCGCTATTAGAAATTTCTGCCAAATAATTGTAACCAATATTTGTGTCTTTAATATTTTCTTTACATTACTTAAATGCCTTGTCCTAAACAGTGGTTTATATGAAACTAAAGATTTGTTAAGTGAAGTACACATATGGACAGATGCATAATAATAAAAGTCACGGAGCAATTAAACCATCCCGGGTACCACTTTGTCTCTGGGGACCCCTTCATGGGACATAGATTTCTGTCAGACAGAGAACTCCTGCGTGGTGATGGAAATGTTTGTCTGCACTGTCTGATAGAGCAGCCGCCAGCCACATGCAGCCATTGGCACCTGATATGTGGCAAATATGGCTGTGAAACCGAATGTTTAAAATTTAATTTTGATTAATGTAAATTTAAATAACCACATGTGATGAGATGCAGCCATCTTGATCAGCACAGCACTGGAGTTGCTGTATTTAAAAGCAAATCAGAGCAGAAAGGATGAACCTTGGGCCAGCACTGTGTGAGCACTTTGTGTTGTATTTTTTTCTTACTTGTTCCTGCGAACCCTGGGAGGGAAGACTTAGCTCATTCTGGTGGTAGGGACAAGTCAGGGCAGGGAAGGTTTTCCATTGCATCCTTAAATACACAAACAATGAAGCCTTCCTCTGTTATTTACAGAGAGAGAGAGAGAGAGAGAGAGAGAGAGAGAGAGAGAAATAGAGAGAGAGAGAGCGCTGCAAGTGAGCAAATTGTCATCCAAACCCGACTACAATCAAGATTTAAAAGGTTGACATTTCTTTTTTTTTCCCTTCTCTCTCTTTTTTAAACACCCAGCCCTCCTCATTAACCAGATATCTTTATTCTCTAAATATTTACCACCCAAATGAAATTTACAGTTTAATTTGCTGTATAAAATCATTTATTGACTGATAAACCTCATTACTAAGCTCCAGCACAGCCCCTGGTACTCCCGACAGTTTTAATTCTTGTAGCAGCAGGCTGCTGCGCGAGAAAAACAATCCTGTCAAATTAACGGCGGGGGTCTAAATTATTCAAGTACACTAAATCCATGCAGAACGTTCCCCTGCTCATAATTTTTCTTTTGGAGCCAACAATTAACTGGCAATATTCTAACTTAAACAATGACAGCCATTCTAAGAGAATTCTGGGAACAGAGGACGTTCCACCTTCCCATGTGTCCTTCTGGTCCTGGGGGCACTGTGGCGACCTTTGAGTGAGGCCCTGTGGGAGGTTTTCTTGCCCAAGTGCCTCACCTCTGCCGAGCACACCATCCTCCGTGTCCTCCTGTCCTGGCCCCCAGGTCAGAGCTGCATTTTGGTTATCTCGGTGTGTGTCTCTGGCACCAGCATTTATAGCAGGTGTGCATCAGCCTGCAATTAGTTAATTGCACATGCACCTTTCTGCCCATGGGAGCAAAAAGTGCCTCCAGTTTTCTCCCTGCAAATGCAACCAAACTAATTATTGAGCTGCTGATTCAGAAGACAGGCCCACCTAATTGAGCCTGCAAAACAGAACATTTAAAAAAAATCCTGTAAAAATTACCTTAGCTTGAAAACAACGTATCTGAGAAGAAAATCATTCCCACCGTGGTAGATCCCAGTTGCGACCCACACCCTGAATGACTTTGACTCCTGGTGGACCTCGTTTGTTTAATCCACACTGTCTGATCCCCTAACAGTGGTGGATTACTGGGTGTAATACCTGAAGTCAAGTTCTTAAACAGGAAAACATTACAGTGCCAATCTGGACTGCTCGCGCATGCATTCATTCTTTTATCAAATATCAGCTGTCAAGTACAGATTACACAGGAAGATCGAGGCAGTAAACGTGGAAAGAGACACCAAAGAATGACATTTAATGAAAAATGATGTTTAGACCTTTAGGTCAGGATTGACCAGAACAAGAGAAATCTCAGAAGTTTGTTAAGAACGCAGATGAACCAGACTCTTCCCAGAGAACCTGAATCGGAATCTCTGAGCAGAACCCAGGAATCTGCATTCTAACCAGCATGGCCAGGCAGTTCTGCAAGAAGTGCTTCAAGAGAGTATCAGGTGATAACGGCCGTACTAGAAAAGCCAGTGCAGTGGTACAGATGAGACACCCGTTCAATATCCATGGGACCTAGCGCCGTAGTCAGAGGCCCCATCAAAGACGGCACAAAGCTGAAGTGTGGGGTAGGTGACACCAAGGAATGTGGTGGCCCATGGTGTTCATAAGGGGCTTTTCCTCTGTTTTTTACTTTTCTAGTTTCATTTACCTTGCTACACATTTTTTTTTTTATTTTAAAGAGAAGAAAAAAAAAAACGAATCAAAAGAAGAACAAATTTTCAAAGCAACATAATAGGAGGGTAATAATGGTTAATACATTACGTATTACTATCTTTAAGTTAGTTATTCAGGATACCAGACATTAGCATTCAATTGTCCAAACACGCATTTTATTTTACAGTAGTTTTAGGTTTATGGGAAAGTTGCAAAGAGAGTACAGAGTTTTCATAAGCCTTTGTTTTTAACATCGTAAACTAGTGAGATACATTTAACACAATTAATGCATCAGTAGTAATACATTATTACTCGCGAATCTCTATATTCTGCTTCGATTTCCTTAATTTTTAACTTAAGGTCCTTTCCCCATCCAGGATAGCACAGTACGTTTAGCCATCCTGTCTCCTTAGGTTTGCCTTGGCTCTGTTAGTTTCCCAGGCTTTCCTCGGTTATGGTGAAATTGAAAATTTAGAGTAAGGGCCAGGTAATTTGTAGACTGTCCCTCAGGTGACATGTGGCGGTTTTTCTCTGGTTTGAACTGGAGTTATGGGTTTTGGGGTGAACCTCCTAAGGGTAAAGTGCTATTGTAATCCCTTCATGTCACATTAAGAACATCTACTATCAAAGTGACTTACTGAACTTGACCTTCACCAGCTGGCTGTGGCGTGTTTGGTCAGGTCTCCCCACGGTGAAGTTACTTTTTGACCTTCCCTTTCCATATTGTCCTCCTTCAAAAAAAGTCTTGTGTAGCCCACACTTAAGGTGGGAATGCTGTTTTACCTCTTTATTCATGGAGCGTCTGTATAAATTATCCGGAAATTTTTTTTTTTTTTTTTTGTCTTTTTGAGACAGGGTTTCACTATGCAATTCAGGCCGACCTTGAACTCACTTTGTAGCCCAGGCTGGCCTTGAACTCACAGCGACCCTCCTGCCTCAGCCCCAAGTGCTGGGATTATAGGCATGTACCACCACACCTGGCCTAAATTATCTGGAATTTTATTATACGAGACTTATACATTCTCCTTCATTTATTTACTTGGTCATTCATTTGTGTTATGAATTTATTGTCATTTGTGTTATACTCGGGTTATAACCTGTCTTAGTTACTTTTCTTGTTGCTGAGACAAAATACCCAACACCCAAATTTAAAGGAGGAAAGGTTTATTTAGTTCACAGTTTGTAGAGGGTGCAGTCTGTAATCACCTGGCTCTAGGGCAGGGTGGTACATGGCAGAGGGTAAGAGTTCATGGCAGCAGAAGACAGCAAAGCAACAAGGGAGAGAGAAAGACAAGCCTCTTTCTGTCCCTTATATTGTATCCAGTCTACCAGGATTAGGGTGGTGCCAATCCAATCAGTGGACAGACCCAGCAACGCCCACCCTTAATCCCAGCACCCTTAATCCCAGCATTGCACTGTGAATCAATCACACACTCCAGATCCAGCCGCCTCTGAAAAAGCCTGCCCCCCATGACTGCATGAGGCTTTGGGGAGACATCCAGACACAATCTGTAAAATAACCCAACACTAAGTTGTTTATTTTTCTTGCTCAAATTGTCCCAGCTTTGGTCACAGGAGCTCCTTAAATTGGCTTCTGTGTTCCTTTGTTAAACCTCATAGTTTTGTCTTTTGAGCACTTTTATTTTCTAGCACTAGAGGATACTTAAGCTACATCTTGTACATTCTCTTCCTGATCATAGGAGCATGGGTTTCTTTTCTTGGAGAATGCGAATGAGATTTAGAAACCAAGATCTGAACATTGGGTATGCCTATTACTATTACAGTGCCATTACTTCCAGGTTCTCCCAGAACTAGGGCAGAGCTAGGAAACACAAACATGCCCACACACCCCTGGACATACACGTATTTCCATCTCTATCTACCTATCTATAGGTACACTGAGCTAAACATGAGTCCGTACTGGTGTCTCCAACTATAATTCATTACCTCGCACATCATTCTAGCTTTCCCTTCTTGCTTATCTGCAAACTTCCACCCTGACAGTGAGAAGCCTGATTCTATCACCTGCCACCATTTACTTATTCATTCAACCTCAGTGAAAATATATCTATCATCTATCTATATCTATCTATCAGCTATCAGCTATCTATCAGCTGTCCCCTCCTTTCTCTGATCTATCCTTTCAGATCACAACTCAGCAACCATTGGCAGCCACCCCCAAGTTTGCCCAAGATTAGTAGCAGCTGACCCTGTCTTCCTGGGCTGTATTAGAGGTATCTGCATCCACTCGAGAGTTTACTTATGGTACTATGTGCCTGGTCTGTGCTAAGAACAGGGATACAGAGATCAGTGCAAAGATGTCCCTGTCCCAAGTAGCTCTGTGATCAATTGGGGCAGGGTGGGAGAAGTTTGGCCCTTGTGCCATTTTGCCATTGTCACTTTACTTCTCTAAATGACAACATGCAAGAACATAGGATATTACCATGTCTTGAAGGATGGAACTTTCATCCAACCTGGGACAGTTGGGACAGCTTCCAAAAAAAGGCAACTCTGGCTGAGTCCTGAAAACTTGACTGCTGCTTTTCACATGCATCTATGGAGTATCTGAGTGTAGGCTGGGCGATGAAGACCCATAATGGAGGAGGGAAAAAGAAAATCAAGGTTACTGGTCTCCTGGAGACCCCATTTAAGCAAGAGATTCAGGCCTTTAGTCACATAAGTGACAGTTAATCAGGTGGGACATGGTGTTTCAGCCCTGAGATCTTGCCTGCAAAGATTTCCTTCAGTTTTCACATCTCTGCATTCAGCAAGCCCCTGCGGGAAGACTCTTTGCAAAGATTTCAAAGCCCCTGGCTTACCAGGAGCTGTATGCTGACGCCTGTGCATCTAGCATGGGGGGCGAGGGGAGGAGACGAGGGTGCCGGTGGGACAACATCCATTTGATCCTTTTTATATGTAAATGTGACTTTAAATAATATTTTGTAATGACCTGCATTCCTGTTAGGAAATAGCTCTTGATGATTAATCTTTCTCTCTGCAATTACGACAGCCTAGTGATCTTGTTAATTAATGCCAAAGAGGGTTTTTCAGCACCTCATTAAAGGTTTTCCCTTTCAGGACACCCAGCACTCTGGTGCACAGCTAGGGGCAGAGAAAGCCATTTTCTTGTGGGTAGAAGTTCATCTTTTGATCCTCCACTTTTTCCTTTTCCTCCCCATCTCCTTTCTGTGGGAATTCTTTTTCCTTATTTTTATGTCTCCTCTTCCTCCTCAGCTCTCTTCTCTTCTCCTTTGCCTTCTTTCATTCTAGAATACACTGTCTTCCAGTTGTTCTGAAACATTGTTTTAAATACATTAACTGTTGTTCCTCTATCTCCGAGAAGGAATTTTAGAACCTTCTATTTAATTCAGTATCTTTTATTCAGCAAGTTTGGTTGAGTTTTTTTTTAATTTTCCAAGGTCCCTTACTAGCACCAGGAAACCACAGTGAACCAAAGCAGGACCTTGTGAGTACATGCTTAGTTTTGTCTCATAAAAATAAAAACAAATGAACTAATGAATGAATGAAGGATTCTGTAGTCTAATAAATTTTGTTAATGCTAAATACTTTATCCCAGGGGATTGGGAAAAAATGGTCTGCAGGCCAAATCCTGACCACTGCTTGTTTTATAAATAAAGTTTTATTGGAATAAAGCCACACCCATTCATTTACATATTCACCATGGCTGCCTCTTCCCTGCTATAATGACAGAGCTGAGCACTTACAGTAAACACCACTTGGACCCCAATACCTAAAATATTTACTCTTTGGTCCTGTACAGAAAACCGTTGGCCTCTTCTCTCTCCCATTGCTGGGGATTCTGAGGGCCTATTATACATTTACAGAAAATAAAAAATTTGCAACAAGCAATCTTGTTTAGTTTTCTTCCATCCATTTTTTCCCCTAAATACACTTGATCTTAGAACCCTCTTTTGACCAACCTCTGTGTGGGTCAGTTTCAGGACATGTGCCCTGGAAGCAATGTTCAGCTGTGAGGTTCTTGTTCTCTGCTTTATTTCAGTGTGGTCACCATCATGGCCTCCGTCTTCTGAAGGGATTGGCAGTAGAGCCAAGTGTTTCACCCCTCATCAAAATCCAGCTCTCCTCTTAGCCTCTGTGAAAATTTCCTTCCAGTTGGGAATAAGAGCGAGGCTTTGCCTGGATTCCAGTAAGAGTCCCTTTCTCTTTCCAGGAGCAATGGTGTGTGGAGCCCAAGCCCATGTTCATGACAGAACCAGTTGGGCTGGTTTCCTGTCTATGGGTTTTCCACTCTTGCCTCATCTAACTCTTCGCAAGAAAATTCATTTGGCTTGTCGTTTATTTTTCTCAGCCATTGTTGAAACTGAGACTAAATTGGTTTGAACTTGATGATCAGCCAGGCCTGAAGAAATAGCTAGGGTGGGGCTGAGGAGTCCTAGAGGCATAGCTTTCCTCTGAGGTCCAAGAGTACCTGGGGAAGCTGGGACAAGAAAGGTGTTCCCCTCATCCTGGAGGACAAGGAGGTGGGCTGGAGAGAAACTAGTCTTAGATTAGGACTTACACTTGAAGAATCCAGTGGAGTACAAATAGGTTCCCATGTCGCTTTCTGGCTCTACCAGTCCTTCTTTCTCATAAAAGAGACTTGAAGAAAGCACTGGGCAGCACAGGTAGGGTGTGAGGCACACACCTCTTCACCAGGGTGAGGGGCATGTAGAAGCCAGGTGGATGCCAGGCACAGAAATAAGAGAAAGGCACTGGCAGAGCCAGGCCAGTAACTACAGGCCTAGAGGGTCAGACTGAAGTCAAGGGTCAGTACACAAGTGCAAAGTACACAAGTGCAAAGTACACAAGTGCAAAGTAAGTGTGGCAGGCAGAATTGTAACAGCATATTTCATCAACCCCCAGAGTGCCTGCTCTAACCCCCAGGAATACAAACACAATGGTGTACCCCATGATTGGGTTCTATGACATGACAAGAGGATTTTGCAGATGCCATTAAGGTTACTGACCCGTTGACTTTAACATGGGAGATTAGCAGCTTTCTCCAGTTGGTGACAGAAAGGGGAAATCAGAAGGATTTAAAGCACTACTGCTGGCTTTAAGGGGGAGGGAACCACATGCAAGCCCAGAGGTGCAGACTCTTACAGTTGAGCACAGCTCCCACTGGCCCTCAGTCTTACAGTAAAAAAAAAAACTGAACTCTGCCAAGCTCAGTGGTTCTGGAAGTGCCTTCCTTCCCCAGAGCCTGCAGATGAGAGTCCAGCCCAGGTGACGCTTTGATCTCAGCCTGGTGGGATGTTGAGTAGAGGGCACAGCCCTGCACACTGGACTTATGGCTGTGAGCTACTGTGTTTTCGTGTAAGTTGCTATGTATGTAGGAAATTAATATAATAAGCAAAACATCACTATGGCTGATGATTTAATGAATGTTAGAGGGAGTAGATGGTTGGGGTTTGTAGCACCCCTTCCTTTGTTTAACTCATGCTTCTGTAGTAATCCTGGCTGGTTTCTAGCTCCTTTGATGTTTATTTCATGCCCTCATCCCACTCCAGGAGTTGCCACCAGACCAAGATCTTACTAAAGACAGGATTTCCACCCTCTTAGCCACACTGGTGGGTTCAGGCTAAGTCTGTAACACATGTAGGCCAAATGAGAATTACTGGAAAGAGTCTCTTTGAGTTCTCAAGCCAGACTGAGTGAATACCTTTTTCTAGTAGTTGGAGAAAGTCTACAAACACAGAGAAAAAGAGATTTGGCGAATGGACTAAGACTATATCCCTGATCCAGCCATACCTTAAGCCAATAATACGTGGAAATTTTCAGTTATATAAGGTTAATTTTTTGCTTTAGTTATTTTTCATTGGATTTCTATAACTTCTGTAACTCCAAATACTACCCATGCTAAAATGGAGGAGATATGAGTCCCATACATACTCCTGTCTGAGGTTTCACTGATTTTGTGTAATAGGTCGAGTCCCAGAAGTCAACCCCAAACCACACCAGACATCATGGAATAGCTACACAGGTCCCTCATCTGCAGTCAGGATACACTTGTGATTCTATCACTAATTCGCAGCATGCGACCTTCGGCAAATTGTTGCCCCTCTTTTAAAATTGACAGAATCCCTGAAGACCAGTTAACTCCATGTGATATGTATGATTCTCTGGATGCAAATCCAACCTCTCACCTTCAAACTCTAAGTGATGCCCAACTCTTATGATAACATCAAGCAGAGATTTGGAATCTTTTGATATATTAATTTACAAGAATGATAATCTTTCAGAGTTTCATGGTACCCAAAGATCTTTTATGAGTATGTCTCATTGCCTTTCCCAACTACCCTGTAAGTGTTGTTATCCATATTTCAGGGAAGAAATAACCAAGATTTGGAGAAGTGAAGGGTCTTTTACAAAGCCACGGAACTGGTCAGTGGCAGAGCCAAGATAGAAATGGAGGCAGCCCAACTCTGTGGCACCGTCTTTCTGTGTTGTGCTCCCTGCCTTGGTTCAGACATCCACGAGCGGGGTTCCTTTGCGTGCTCCTGGACCTCTCTGCTCCACGGTCTCACATTTGGGTGCATTGGCCTGAAAGTCCTTGGAAGGTGGTTGCCCCATCATAAGGCTGTGGATGGGACAGAACCAACCTTCGAACATCACCTGTAGAAACTTGAGCAAACCAGAGATTCACTCTTGATTCCTTATGAGTTGGGTGTTTTGAGGAAGTCTATTGAAGGGCTGGCTTTTCCCCCTGAATTTGAGTTCTTAGCAAATTGAGAATACAAAGAAGTCACAATGAAGAATTAAAGTTTTACCTTTATTACTCCTGTCCTGTTTGAAGTCCAAGTAGGCCAGACAATTGCACTGAGAATTACACAGACACATGCACTCATCACAGGCTAGGCTGAGTGGGACCTAGCAGGGAAGGTTCGTAAGACACAGTGTGGAAGCAGGAGAGATGAGAAAGCAGGGGAGAGTTCTTCTTCCTGTCCAGAAGTTTACTCCAAGATGAAAAAGGGAAGAAGCTGAGCCAAGCTTTGCAATTTGTTCTTCCCAACTTTCCCAATGCACTAACTCACTTCCTGCCCTCTTTGGGCACCATGAGCAAAGGGCCAGAAAGAACAGAAAGTCATAGATGGTAACCACCTTCATTTCAAGTAGGAGGAAAAATTATGGGTTAAGGAGAAGAATGTTCTCTTAAAAATAACACTTTTACAAGGCTTGCACATTTTCCTGGGTCACTGATGATGAGCAAGGAGTTGCCCTTCGTGCTGTGATGCCTGTCTACCCATTCACTCCTCCCTGGTCCCCAGAGCTGGCCAGGCATCCTTTCAGCTATCACTTACCTTCTTAACTTTCCTTTTTTGCTACCTGTAGCCAGTAAGTTACATTTCAGGGACAAAGGGAAATTTCCTATGTAATTAAGGTCACTTAACATTTGACAATAAGATAGGGAGGTAAATGGCTTTCTCCAGGTGGAGGGATAAGGGGGTGTCAAAGCGGTCTGGGGAGAGGGAACGCTATTCTTCCTCCATGGAAAATAACTCCCACTTCCTGCCTAAAGTTGTCTTTAATCTCTGTGGCATAGGTAGAAAGGTTTTAAATAGTCACTTTTGGATTTGTAACAAAAAGTAAAATAAACTGCTCTGGATGGGATATTTGCAGTAAGTCCTGAAATTTATGTATTAGTTATTCATGTTAAGGAAATGTTTCTTAAATAAGAAGTTCCCTAAAGCTTTGGGATTCCAGGTGCAGTCCATGGACCACCAGCAGCAACTCCTGAGTTCTGTTAGACACACAGAGTCCCAGTCCCATCCTGGCTCACTGAATCAGAGGGTAAATTTGAGTAAGGCCCCCAGATATCTGTGTGGTCATGGCAATTTGAGAAAAACTACCATGAAGTCCTGCCCACCTGGGGAATGGGAAACCAAGCTGTGACACTTCAGGAAATGACTGAAACAAACATACTAGTCAACCAGGAGAGGATTAGGAGGACCATGTTTTCAGGGTTGAGGAATCTCTGGGCCCCTTTGATTAGAGTGAGTTAGTTGATTGTTGTTGGTAAAGTTGGAATGAACGCTTGCTTTCATTCATTTCCCTTCTGTTTGTTTGGAGTGCTCACTCTGAGCTACATGCTTTACAACAGGCTGTTCTGTTCTCTGATGAAGAAACAGTCACTGTCCATGTGGGATTTACACTCCGTGGAGTGACGTATGTCTGCTCGGTCCTCGCTTGTAATTGTGATCGGAAGGAAAAGGACAGCAGCGATGATGAGGTAAGGAACAGGGTGATTTCAGGGCATTCTGGAAGGGGCATTCTGGAAGGGGCAACATGGGTATCACCCAGACCGGAGGCCAGCACACCAAGGCCCGTTGACCAACACCATCTTGCCACTTGTTTAATAAATAAAGTTTTATTGGAACGCAGCCATTTGCGTTCTTCTGCACAATACCTATGGTACCTTTTGTGGTAGAGTAGCATAGCTGAGTAGTTGCAATGGAAACTATGTGGCTCCATAAACTCTAAAGAACTTATTGTCAGACCGCACCCCCCTTTTGCTAGATAAGATCCATCCAGGAGAAGTTATTTTTCTAAGATCACATAGCAAACAAGTAAAGAGCAAGTATAGAAATCCAGACTTCCTGCATCTCAGATTTTGAAGGTCCTCTGGGAACATCTTGGACACATTGTAGTGGAGAGGAAAACAGCAGAGGTAAGAAGAACAGGTGTAGGAGGAGCCCGACCAGCCAGGTGTGAAAACAGAAGTTGGCCTTGGGAGAGATTAGCAGCGAGGATGCCAAGGCCAAATTGGACAAGTGAGACCAATTTGGGGAGGCAAATTACCTCAGGGGTAATGAGATCGCTTCTACTGGGAAAGCATTAAAGTGCACCTGGGCAGGAGGGAGGAGGTAAGATGTGAGTAGAGAGAGGCAGACAGACCATTGATGGTTAGAATTGTGGTGAAGCTTTAGGCAGAGAAGAGCAAAAAGCACACACATTTTAGCTCGCTGCAGGAAACTCAGTGTGGTGAGCCAAGAGCAGACACAGGAGCCTATGGGCTGAGAATGAGTGGGTGTGGCAGAGGGGGTCAGCAAGTGCTAGAGCAGAAGAGCAGACAGCAGGCCCAAGCACAAAGGGCACAGTGTGAGCAAGTCCCGAAAGGAAAGCAGCTCGCTGTGGATCATCCAGTTTGAATATTTTCTGATTCTGGTCCGACCACTTCCTTGGTCATTCCCAAGCTAAACCTTTCACTAGGACTTGTCAGCTCCATGGATTCATTTGAGAAAATGCCTTCCATGTATAGGAAGGAGGTGCTAGTTCATTGTCTGGGTCATTTTAAAACAAACAAACAAACAAACAGAACAAAACAAAATAAAAAATCTAGCAAAACAAAACAAAATATCTTGATGTTATCCATCTGAAACCAGCAGGTTTTACAATGACCAATGTCATTTTTTCCCCATGTTTTTTAGATTTAGAGATTAAACTTGAAATGATGTTGCAGTCGTTTTCATTGAATCATGTTTACCAGTGCTACATGGATTGATCTTAGAAATATTTAAATAGAATGACAGTGCTGAATGAGGGAATGCTTGTTTGTTGCTTTCTGATAAGCCCAGTTAGATAAGCTTAAAAGCAGAGATATCCAGCAATAGTTTAAAGAAGAAACAAACTGAGAAGGTGGCTTTATTTTTTTTCAGTGCTGTTTATTGATATTTTGTTCTTCATGGTGTAGCACTGAGTCTTATTGTTAAAGCAAGCCACTCTGCTACTAGGGGAGGGGACTGTTGGGAAACTTGTGGTCACTAATTATTTCAAACTTTTCTGCATAATATTCTCATTTGAACAAAAGCTAGAGTCTCATTTATTACAAGGATTCCCCTATAGCAGGAATGAACATGGAATTTAAATACAGTTCTCTTCCAAAAGTGTTCTACTTATTCATACAAACATTCACTGAATTCACTGAAACATTAAAAGCAATCCTGATGTGGGAGGCATGGCTAAGTCTGACATGCCTTGGAAAATTCTCCAATGGGTCAGACAGAGGGCTTCAAGGTCAAAATTTAACTCTTTTCCCCCACATTTAATTTCCATGGTTTGATTTCATAAAGAACAATTTTCATTACAGTTTTTAGGTGGTCATAATTGAACGAGAACATTCTCCCCCTGAGAGGGTCTCCTTAGATAGCTGTCTTTGACACTGATATGTCTCCGGCTTGGCCAGAAGCCACACACAGAAGATGGGCCCTCTTGTGTTAGACCATTAATTGTTCTTCTCCAGGTCTGCACACATTGAGCTGAGAACCAGAGGCAATTATGCAGATAAGTCAAGCAAAGAACGGTATATGTGCTCCAATGAGCCAGGATTTTAGTTGACAGTGGCTTTGACTTGACTTGTCCATAATTGCTTCAAGTTCTCCAAGACCCTCCTGCAAACTGTCTGAACTCTGTTAGAGTGTGTGTGCTTTTTTTTTGGATAATGCTAGCATCTTCTTAAATAAAATGATGGCAGAGGGATGGATACAGATACACTTTGCTTAAACCAAGAGCAACATATATTAATTTGGGTTCCCCAAGAAACTGACTCTGAGACAGGAATTCAAGTGGAAGTGAATATCCAGGACATGATCTCAGGGAACATGGGCAAAAGGTTAGGGGTGCGAGGTAGCAAATTACCTCTGGAGGTTAGGTAACTTGCCTACTCCTACCGGAAACTCGGAAGACCAAGTAGACTGGCCTAGCTAAATTTCCACCTGAGGGAGATAGACTCCCAGTAGTCATCCAGTCATCCTTGAGAGCTCTAAATGGGGTCATGAACTCTTCAGTACTGGGTCAGAATGGGCCCCAGACCACAGAAAAAGCCTTCAGGCAAAGAGTCATCATCAAGGACTCTAACTGGAGCCATTAACTCTTTAGCACTTGTGGGTGGGCCAGGCCAGCAGAGGAAGCCCTGGGACAAAGATATGAAAATGCAGGCCTGGGGGTGAGGCTGGAAGCCCTCCAATGATAGATCCCAAGGAGGTCTCAGTGAAGCACCAGCCATATGTACTTCCTGACTTCCTCAAACCAAAAGATTTTGTGAGGCCAGATGCAGACCAACATTTCATATTATAACAAAGCTAAGTGTTTGGAAATGAATTTGTCAAGCATTCACCTCGTCACTCTGGAGAAGGTAAGTTACTGACTCATGGGTACATGCCTGACCCGTTTCTTTGCAAACTAGCTTTTTGAGACACTCCTGTTAAAATCACCACCAAAATGAGGCACCGTATTAGTCTACTGATTGACTCCCTCTGTGACATTAATTCTGAAATGTTCTTTTGTTTTACTCTCAGATACTGTTGTTTCTGCTTTAAACTTTAAAATGGAAAGATCTTATTGTACCTAGTCTTGATTTGTATGCCTTGCAACAGCCTTTGGCCCAAGAGATTTTCTCTGAGTGGCTACAAATGTAGCTGGGCCAAGCCAAACCAACAAGTATTTATTTGACACTTAATACATAGTGTCATGAATACATGAGGTAAATACTTCTAAACCACATATGGCGTTATTTCCTTTTTTTTTTTTTTTTTTTTTTTGCGTTGACTGAGGTATATTGGCAAATACAGTCAGTAAAGATTATCTCTATCTCTCTATCTATCTAATCTATCTATCATCTGTCATCTATTATGAGAGAGAGAGAGCATGCTAAAAATGGATTTGTGGGACGGAGAGCTGGAAACCATGATTTCTTAGGTTTTTGACTCATGTAATATTCATGGAAAACAATGACAATTCAGGAATTGTCACTAAAAGTTTGAAAATCTTTATTCTTTCTATTGTAACTTCCTTTAAGAATACCTGAAAAAAAAAAAAGAATACCTGAAAATTTCAACTTTATCCAAATATGATGGGCACTGAAATTTTGAGTAACATTTTGACCATGAATGAGATCTATATGTATAGATAAATACTCAGAAAAGAGTTTTCAGAGGAGTAGTTCTTATAGGTCACACTTACTCGCTAGAACATCACTAATATTCTCCCTCAATCTGTTCCTATGGCGCTCTGTGTGGAGAGCCTTTGCTAGCACCCCTGAATGGAAGGAGTTGTATGTCCGATCCTCCCATGTCACTCTGTATTGTATTTATCTATGTTTTACCCTAAATGGATTTTTTAGTTGTACTTTCCTCTGAGTAGATAATGTCTTATTTATTTTAAAACTTTCCTCTTATGACATTGACTGAGACATCATGGTTGATGATTAATCATTAATGCTTGTTGAGTTGACCCAAGTTAACAGTTTTCTTTATTCTGATAAAAGGGTGTGAAGCTTGGGAGGAAAGAGAAAGACAAAGACAAGAGAATGTCCACCATCATTACTTCTATTTAATGTTACATTACAGGTCACAGTCATTTCAATATAGGGGAAAACAAATTTTAAAATATAAAGATAAGAAAGGAAAAATGCAACAATCGTTACTGGAAAGCAGAAATCTAAGAGTCTACAGATAAACTGTAAGAACTAATAAGTGAATTTTAAAAGATTGCTAAATATAAAGTAAATATACAAAACTCAGTTGTACTTCTGTATGCCAGGAACAAATAATTAGAGAATTGGCACAATAGCATCACACACATCAGATTGTTAGGGGTTAGCTTAACGAAGGATGTGCAAGACTTCTGTACTAAAAATGAAAAAACATCACGGTTGCAAAAAATTAAAGACCCAAGTAAGTAGAGGAATATGTGAATTTGTTGTTTTTAAATTTACCTGAATATGCGGTCTTGATAAAATCTTGATAAAAAAAATTGGAAAATTCATGTATATGTATAAATAAACAAACTTCTTTTAAAATTTATATAAAAATGTCAAGGGGGGCCGGTGATATAGCTCAGCGGCATAAGCACCTACCTGGCAAGCATGAGGTCCTGAGTTCGGTTTCCGGTACCCACATAAAGGGAAAAAAAAATGTCAAGGGCCGAGATCAGCCAAAACAATCCTGAAAAAGAGAGGAGGTGGTCACTTGTACTATCTGATATCAAGATTCAGGACCAAGGTTCAGTAAGTTAGACAATGTGGTGCTGGTACAAGGATAGAAAAATAAAATGAGGGGTGAGAAAGTGAGTTAGGAAAGGTACATACATGTCACTTGCTTTATGACATAGGGAATGCTGGAGTGAAGTGGGAAAGAATCAATAGATAGCACCAAATCAATTACATATCTTTGCAGGTAGAAGTAAAGAGCGACCAGCCCCTCACACCATACAAAGACATTAATTTTACATGTCAATCGAGAAGCAAAGTGAAATAGTAAAATGTGTAGAAGCTTGAATAGGAGAGAATCTTGATCAACTTAGGGTAAGGAAAAATTTCTTAAACCAGACTTATAAAACATGAATCCTATAAGAATAGATTAATAAAATGAACTGTATTAAAATTAAAGACTTATTTTAAAACATCCATTGAAAGAATGAAAAGGCAAACCATGAAGTAGATATTTTGTCTAGAAACAAAGCGTAAAATATACTAAAAAATGTTGATTGAAGTTCCAGCCTCTTTGGGTGGAAATAAGTGGACTTGGGGGGAGGGGTGTCATTTGAGTTATTTAGTCACAGTGAGCAGCAGGGTAGTGAGATGAACTAAACCAAGCTCAACGTTTCTCTCAGTTGTAGCAACTGTAATAGTCATTTGGTTTTGGAAAGGAGATGAAAACCTAAAGAAAGAGTGGATGGACTGACTCCATATAAAGTCAAATAAATAAACATTTATTTATTTAAAATGAAGTAATGGATCCCTAATAAATCAGCACTTGGAGATGTTTTCTAGATCTAATCGTGTTGGTACCTATGAGGGTGTTGTCTGGGCCAGTGTGGCCATCACTGCTACTGTTGTTCAGATGTCTCAGTGTGCACAAAGCATGGCTAGAACGGGGCACTCTCTGTCGCCACCTCGCTGGTGATATTCTAGATGGATGCTACAGGTGGAGCCAGACTTTCACAGAAAGCCACCATGGTGTGCCAGGGCCAGGTGATACAGCACTTGCGCACATTTCTCCTACCTTGTCCACTATCATCCATTGCATCAGTAGCTTGACATCAGCAATCATGAGCCATGTCGGGCATATTTATGTCATGGAAATTGGTGGAAGCTGTATGTCAGGCCTCTTCTGCCCTTCTCCCCTTGAGCTGCTCCACAGCTCGACATACAGTTCATGAAATAAAGCAGCTTAACAGCATCATTAAAAAGTAAAGAAACTATTTAAACTACAAACAGAGATTTTGTTTAAGTAGGCAAACTTGACTTACGTATACTTGAAAGGAAAGAAAAATTTCAATATACATCTTCTATTTTCAGTTCCAAAGGAGTGGAATGAAAAGCATCCAATTTAATTAAAATAAGAATTTCATTGTTTTTGGATTCAATGAAAGAAAGGGTATTTTTTAAAAAAATGATTTCTGTTTTAAAGTTCAATAAAATTTTATTAATTTAATTAGTTCCTATCAATTTTTAAAAAAGCTGTGGCTTAGATTAAATTTGCTCTCTCCTTTTTTTTTTTTTTTAAACCAACCTCCTCTGAGCATATATTATTGGGTCTGGTCTTACAACTCTGTACATGGGATATCATGGGCAATTGTAAATCTCCTGAAAATTTCACACCAGGATTTTGAGCTGTCATTCCTATTAGAGTGAAAAATGGGAAAATAGAACACAACCCAGAAAAAAATATTTTGGCTAGATGCAGGAAAGGGTTCTGTTTATAGTGACTGTCACCAAAGCCATTTGCACAGGGCGCCATATTCAGAAGGTTGGTTTAAGAGTGAGAGCAGTATTTGCACATATTAGATGTGTAGGATAACCCGAGTGCACATTCCTTGTGGACAGATGGACATGGGGACAGCTGAAGGAGGAAGGTGAATCATGCAGCGTGATCAGAAGAGAACCACATTTGAACCTGAGGGACCCGACCCGTAGTTCAAAGACCTCGTAAGAAGCATTAATAACTTCAGGTCAGTATTGAAGCCACAATTGAGAGGAATAAGAGAAGAAATAAATATGTGGCAAGAATGGAGTTATATTCAGCAGAATGAAAATACAAGTATGATAAAACCTTTTCCCAAATGCTTTCTTCCACACACTACCTGTGTCCTTTCTGAAAGTGCTACACGATGTTTTCTAAAAACTGGGATTCTAAACCAAATCATTTTGCGATTTAGCGGTGTACTCAGATCCTGCGAGGATTGGTCTATTTAAAGCTCTGACAAGTATTAAAGTGAATTAAGCCATGAATGTTGATTTAACCAACTCCCCTGAGCACAGGACACATTTCTGGGCATCATGATGTTCACTTTCTGCAGAACCATTCCCCTTGGAACATCATCAATTCAGGACATGGCTTGGAGGAGGGAGCTTGGATTGGGATTCACGCACTCCCGGACCAAGTTCAAGCTCTGCCGCATTATATGCTGAGTTTGAGCAGGTCGCGTCTCTGAGCCCCTGTTTCTTTATTAAATCAGAGTGAACTACTGCCTAGGGCAAAGGAAGTAGGAGACCTACTGTAAAGAGACTAGCACAGTGCCAGGCATGTGACAGGTGTTCACGGAATGTGGCCTTGGATTCTCTCTGTGCAGAGGCAGGTATGACTCCTAAGGAGCCACTGACCTGGCAGGGACAGTAGATTGGTCACTTGTTTCAGGGAGGGCCTCAGTTTGGAAAACTGTTGCAATCTAGGACAGACAGAGAAGTTTGCAGAGCCCAAGAAGCTATCATCTCCTCTGCATCCTCCTGATTTCGGGGGGCACACTTAGATCATATCACCATTTTGCACCTCATTTTCCTCCACAGGAACTATGCTTGTTAGTGACAGGAGTTCAGGGGCTCAGAAAATAAAATTGGGGGCAAGTGAAGCAGGCTAATAGTGTATACGCATAGAGTGATCCTCCTGGGTTTATTAAAGGCCATGCTGAGCACCCTTTTTCTTTCCCCGCATGCAATATGCAAAGCATTCTAGCTTCAGGAGCTTTACCAGGTCTGATATAAGAGGACTAAATGAGAAGAGGTTTATGAAAACCTGGGCAGAAACAAATGGGCCCTGGAGAGAAGGGAGGGGCTCCTTGCATTGTGATGATGATGAAGACCTTTGGATGGCTTGGCTTTTCAGTTTTTCTCCAGGGTGGGGATGAACATGGAACTTGCACCCTGGGATTGGCTTCCAACCAGTCTCTCCTCAGCTCTGCAGTCCTTCCTAACACAGCAGGAGAATGTTGGTGCCATATGTATTTTTTTTTAAAGAGAAAAAAAATAGAACAAAATTTCAAAACAACATAATAGGAAGGTAACAATGGTTAATACATTGCGTATTGTTATCTTTAAATTAGTTACTCAGGGTACAAGATATCAGCATTCAATTATCCAAACAATATTAGCACAAACCTTTCTTTTCAATGAACTAAGCGAAATTAGTAGTGTGTCTATCTTAACTATTATATATATATATATATATATACATATATATAATATTTTTCTTTTCCCTTCTTTCTTTTCTCCATTCCCCCATCCCAGTTTCTCTTTCCTTTTGATCAGTTTCTTCCTGTTTTACCATATCTATTGTACATTTTGGATCTTATTTACTCTTTCAGTTTCTCACACTAGGGAGACAATACGATGTTTCCACATGTGCATCCGGTTTATTTCGCTTGTAAGTATTTTCTAGAGTTGCATCCATTTACCTATAAAAGTCTCCAGTTTATCCTTCTTTATGGCTGAATAGTACTCCATTGTATAAAAAGACCACATCTTTTTTATCCACTCCTCGGTTGATGGGCATTTGGGTTGTTTCCAAGATCTGGCTATTACAAATTGTGCTGCTATAAACATGGGTGCACATATATCGCTGTGGTACGATGTTTTTAATTCTTCTGGGAAGATACCCAGAAGGGGAATAGCTGGGTCAAATGGGACCTCCAACCCTAGTTTTCTGAGGAATCTCCACACTGACTTCCACAGTGGCTGTACCAGTCTACACTCCCACCAACAGTGGAGAACGGTTCCTTTTTCCCCATAGCCTCTCCAGCATTTGTTATTAGTTGATTTCTTGATAATAGCCATTCTTTCTAGGGTGAGGTGGAATATCAGTGTTGTTTTAATTTGCATCTCTCAAATGACTAGTGATGTTGAACATTTTTTCGTATATTTATTTGCCATTTGTATTTCTTCATCTGAGAAATGTGTATTCATCTCAGATGCCCATTTTTGGAGTGGGTCTTCAAATTTGGGAGGTCTGATTTTTTTGAGTTCTTTGTATGTTCTTGATAGTAATCCTTTGTCTGAGGAACAGCTGGCAAACATTTTTTCCCACGTTGTGGGTTGTCTCTTTACTCTGTTGGTGTTTTCTGTTGCTGTGCAAAAGCTTTTTAGTAAGATGAGATCCCAGTTGTTGATTCTTTGTGATAGTTCCTGTGCCATTGGGGTTTTATTCATAAAGTCTTTGCCTACACCGATGTCTTCAAGAGTTTTACCTATTCTATCTTCCAGCAGATTTAATGTTTCTGTTTTAATATTTAGATCTTTGATCCATTTTGAATTTAGTTTAGTGCATGGTGATAGACATGGGTCTAATTTTAATCTTCGGCATATGCAGAGCCAGTTTTTCCAGTACCATTTATTGAAGAGGCTATCTTTCTTCCAGTGAATGTGTTTGGCACCTTTGTCAAAGATAAGGTGGCTTAGTAGGTCTGGAGTTGATTCTGCACCTTCTAATCTGTTCCACTGATCTTCAGGTCTGTTTTTTTGCCAATACCATGCTGTTTTTTTTTTTTTTTTCTTTTCTTTTTTTTTTTTTTTTGGTGGGTACCAGAAGTTGACCTCAGGACCTTGTGCTTGCATCACTGAGTGATATCACCGGCCCTTTTATTCCTTTTTGTGGGTTCTGGGAGTCCAACTCAGGACCTCGCGCTTGCCAGGCAGGCGCTTATGCCACTGAACTATCTCACCGGCCCAACCACGCTGTTTTCAGTAGCTTTATAGTAAAATTTCAAATCAGGGATTGTGATGCCCCCTGCCTTGCCTTTGTTGCTCAGAATTGCCTTTGCTATTCTTGGTCTCTTCT
This sequence comes from Erethizon dorsatum, assembly GCA_028451465.1. Classification (NCBI taxonomy): domain Eukaryota; kingdom Metazoa; phylum Chordata; class Mammalia; order Rodentia; family Erethizontidae; genus Erethizon; species Erethizon dorsatum. The sequence continues at coordinate 143,914,443 of CM051825.1, read as the reverse complement.
GATTCCAAATGAATTTTAGGATTGTTTTCTCTAATTCTGTGAGATATGCTGTTGGAATTTTGATCAGAATTGCATTAAATCTGTGTAGCAATTTTGGAAGTAGTTGCCATATGTATTTCTGATTTGCTGTGTGGTCTACTCTGTGAAAGCTCTGTGGCCCTCACTGTGAGAGCTAAGAGGGAGAAGGTGCAGCCCCCTCCCTGAAATGGCTCCTGGCCGCCTGGTGAACGGTAGCAGATGTACATGCTAATTGCTCATTAAACCCCCAGCCATGAATGATGGGATCATCCATGGAAAGTGCTTAGAGTAACATCTGAGCACATGATAAGGGCTCAGTGCATCTTGATTACTATTATGATCAATATAATTATTATTATTAAACATGCAGGTTGCAATGACAATGTCAAGGGTGAGTTTGAAATGGGGAAGAGTGGCTCATTTAGACTGGAAGCTCAGGGAAAACTTCAGGGAGAGAAGGTGATGTTTGAGTCTTGGAAAGATATGAATATGGCCAGTTTAGAAGAGATAGAAAGATGCATCTCGGTGGGTAAAAGCGACATGTACCACACCTGGGTGCAAATATCCATGCCGTGTTGGGACAACTTCAAATATTTCAGCGTGGCCGAGATCTGAGGAGTGTGTGTGTGTGTGTGTGTGTGTGTGTGTGTGTGTGTGTGTCTGTGGCAGAGAGGAAAATGTGAGCAGGTTACAGTCACTGTGAGAAGGCAACCTCTCTTTCTGATGAGAAGTTTGGGATTAAGCCTGCTTGCAATATTACATAGTCTATTGTTTTTGAAAAAAGGTAAATTAAGATAATTAAAAATCCTCATCCAGTGATTCCAATTCTGAGAGCCTATCTTTGTAAAGGAGAACTTTTTATGTCAAAATGTTAGGAAAAATCTGAATAAAAAGGAATTGTGGAGTAAACTCTGATGTGTCTCTAAGTTTCAAGTGTATAACTATTATGATTGTTATTAAAGAACAATATTAAATAGCTTGGGAAAATGTGAACAGTGTTGCACCAAGTGGAAAAAAAGCCTAGAAATAAAACTAACTATAAAAAGAATCTCAACTTTATTATGAAATGTGCTTAGCTAGAAGATTAGAAGGCAATATTCTGAAAGGTTAAAGTTGTTATCTGTGGGTGGGAGAAGTCATGGGGAATTTTTATTTTCATTTTTGTATTGGAATCTAGGGAGAGAAGAGGGGGTGTGATGCCTGGTGGGGAAACCAGGTACTCAGCCTGCAGATCAAAGCCTCCCCCAGAGCTGCCTGGCTTGTGCCACGCTTCCCAGAGCTGAAAGACAGGGCTGGGGAAGCTTCTGAGTGGAAGCAGTATCCACAATTCCAGATGGTAACAGTAAAGCTAATGAATGTCCAACAAGGCCCATTGGCGTTCTTAGCAGGAGGTAAGGGAGGCCAGGTGATAGAGAGCACTTTCCACAGGTGGTGGGACCTAAACTGGGGTTGAAAGTATGTGAAGGCTTAGATGGACAAAAGGAAACAAAACAAAAAGAAAAAAAACATACAAAAAACCCCCACACAACCTGCACTTCTTCTCATCTCACTCTTTAATGAGGATTCTAACCCTGCTTCTTGAAGACTTGTTGCCGCTGGTGCCATATCTACATGTCGCTGCCTCTGGTGGGAAGTGAGCTACTTGAAGCTGGTTGCCTGCTTGGGAACCTGTTTATAACATAGCCACAGTGATGATAACTACCAATTGCTGAGCACTTGCTAAGCACTTTCCTTATCTGCTGTGCCTCATTCATGCTGTAGGAGCTCTGTTGTAATCTGCTATGTTGATGTGTTGGAAAACTGAGGGTTATCTGAGGCACTACCTATGTGCTGGAGGTAGAGGTGGAGTCCTGCTGGTCCAGTTCCAAAGCCTGTGAGCTTGGAACCAATGTGCATCTTTTAGCTCACAAGTAACCAATGTCATCACGTAAACACTGTTCATGTCATCCATCCTCTTCTCACTGGGGGGAAAATCAGGATCTGTGATGTGATCTCTGGATGACAGCAGCGAGATCCTGAGATTCATTTACTCACCCAACAGATATTTTAGAATTTATTGAATGAGAGCAGTGTGCAAAATGTCACACAGGTGGCGGAGATGCCAACAGACATGGCAGGACCCTGTGCCAAGTCCTGTGTTCTCTTTATGGTAGCTGTTAGTGCAGGAGCTCTGTCCTCTAACAGAGAGATCTCTAAGCAAGCTGTGTGTCCTCAGTAGGGACGCAGGAACCAGGGAGGATTCCTTCTCCTCATCCTCAGCAGGAATCAGGAATATTCCTTCTCTGTCTAAGCCTCTTTCTCTCATTCAAACATGGCGGGGCTGAATTCACTGATTTCCAAAGTGTCTCAGTTCTCAGATGCAATCCTACATCCCACCTTGGAAAAGTATGACTCCTTATATAACGTAGAGAGGAAGGCATGCTGGGGGACAGCAGCAAAGCCACACCCATGGTCCAGTGTGTGCATTGTTCGGGCCTTTGGGGAAGGAAGTCAGGATAACCTGACTTCTGGCGGGGAGGCTGCCTGGGTAGAGGAGATGCTTGTGTGTATTCCGGGTCGCGATCTGGGTGCTGATTCAACAAGTGCTTTCCCTTCATGACATTTCATCGCCCTGTACTCTTATGACTTTGCCTCTTTTCTCTGTTTTAAAAACTGCTTTAATGAAATGAACTCCACCAGCTTCCAGAGAGAGTAGGATGGGGAGCGATCCTGAGGGCATCAGAGAGAGAGAGTGGGAGCTCCTGCGGCAGTTGGTGACCAGGACTCCTCTGCTCTGAGCTGCAGGAGGTCACCCAGGGCCACAGCCTCCTTTCACAGAGGAGGACAAAGGTCTGTGCAACCAGAACTGACTGGATCGCCCCAGTTTGAGCTTGGGCGCAGGCAGGAGGAGCCTTGCCTGGAGCAGGCCCGGGAAGGAGCGCGTGGTCCGTCACAGCGTCAACAGGTGGCACTCTCTGCTCAGCATCAGGAGCGCACGTCCCAGGGGCTGCTCTGTAGATAGCACTGCCAGGATGCTCATCACCCAGAGAAAGGGCTGCCAGGTTCCACAGGGGAGTGAGGGTCTTACCCAGGGGATGCGCACTCCTGAGTTCCTGCTCCTGCCCTAGGCCCTCTTCTATGTGGAGCCTCCCAGCCCCTGGGCTGGCCTCACTAGGGCTCCCAGATTTCACTCTGAGTTCCCTTTCTGGGGGCTGTCTTTGAAAATGAGAGAGAGAGAAATTTCTGGGAACCCGAGTGAATGCTCCAACAGAGAAAAGAATATGAATATTTCATTAAGGTGGCTTGAGTTATTAAACAACATTACAAAACCAAATGTGTTGGCAGGAATCTGAGAAGCACATTTACATGGGTAAAAATAGCGGGGGAAGAGGCCAGGAGTGGGGACAGCCCCAGGGAAAGCCCTGCAGGGTGCCCAGGGAAGAGGTGGCCTTCAGGGTCTGTGGGAAATAGCCTCCCCTGTCCCCTCTGTCCCCACCACAGGCAGGTGTGGAGAGGGAGAGGCGCAAGGCATGGCAGGGTGTGGGGGTTGACACTCAGCACCACTCAGACTTTGGCCCTCAGGCTACGCAGTTCTGGAGGATTGTGGGGGCTCTCAGATAGGACATCCCTGGTATTGAGAAGCCTATGTGGCTGGAAGCTTAGAACTCAGGGCCATCCTGGTAGGTGCTCCACAGGGTCAGATGTCAGAGCTAGGGGAGAGTCAAGGCTGTAATAACAGCAAAAAGGGTAAGAGCTGTTTGCTATGGCCCATAGGGATGACCGGACTCACTTGAAGCTCCATGACACGCCAGCCCTCCACCCAGCTGGCTGGTTTCCAGGTCTTACCCCTGTGAGCCTCCCTGTGGCTGATGGATACGAAGGCTTCTTTGTTGAGCTCCTCCTAAGGCATGGAGGAGAATTTCTTCTGTCTTCTTGTCTAGTGCACCTTTCCTCTCAGAATGCAAGCTTCCTTCTGTGGAGATGGTAGAGCCATGTAATGACAGGCACTGAACATTATTGGGTCCTTACTGTACTAACTTAGCACTTCGCAGATTGAATTTCTTATAAAGCTTGGAGGTAAGAACTACTACTGTCTCCATTCCACAGGTGAGGACATCAGAAATTAGAGAAGCTAAGCAAATTATCCAAAGTTACTGCTAATGGGTGCCACGGACAAATTGAAATCTAGAGTTGTTGGATTCAGAGCCCACATCCTAGGTTCATCTTGGTTGGAGAATTATTACAAGCCTCTGGCTCCCCAGATCTCAGATGAACCCAGAAAGAGGCATGGGGGAGGGAAACTCATGGAGGAAACCAAAAATGAAGGGCACGGGGGGAGCCACAGACAGCCTGGTCCTTCACGCCCGGTGCTTACACTTCAGATCTAAGCAAGCAATTTAACTGTATAGCTTCTGTTTTCTATAGTAGCTATGAAAACTAACTGAAGAAATATCTAGAAAGTAACAAGCTTGGTGTCTGGCACGCAGTAAGTCCTCCATAAATGTTAAAGCCCTTCTTTTTTTCCTACTTCTGTCTCCCTTGCCCATCTAGACATGATTCTTTTGCAAGTTGCTTCCTTCTGCTTAGAAAGTTTCCTTAGAGAGACTGTGACCAGTGAGGCCAAGCCTGAGCTATGTGTGTTGGATGCCGTCTCCCTGCACCTTGAACTCTTCCTATCTCAATACTTATCACATGGGGCTATCGCTTGTTTAATTATTCATGTAAAGCCCCACAACTGAGAACTTGATGTGGTTGAAAATGTGTCTGTCTGGTTCACTGTGGTGTTCCAAGATACTAGCAAAGAGGCGAAATGTGCTCAAATACTATCTGTGGATGGATGGATGGATGGATGGATGGATTGTTGGAGGTGTGGGCAAAGGAACGGATGGAGAGATGAGATGGATAGATGGATAGATCATTGCATGGTACATGTTCAGCTCAAGCATATTCATTCACAGCATTCTATCTCACGTGGTCACAGAGGTGTTTTCAGGAATGCTGTCTCGTTTGAATGCTATTGATTCATTGGCTTTCTATTATCCGGGGATTGGCAGGAGCAATACCCAAGAGCTGCCCAAATGGGTAAGGGCCACTGTCCAGCCCAGCCCTCACACATAGAATCATTTCCTAGACCTTCTTCACAAACTTCTGAGGGAAAATGCTCTTTGGCAAGAGAGGCTGCCAAACTCAGGCTGTCATTACCAAGGCTGCACTCACTCTCCCCCAAGGAGAGCAACTGCTTCTGAGTGCTGGAATCTTAAGCTTACTTTATCTTATTTTTTATTTTATTTTATTTTTCATGTTTTCGGAGCTGATGGGAAGGAGGGGAACTGATAACAGATATCCAGGCTGCTAATTGCTCTGCTTATCAGAAGATGTTCCTTCGTTGCACGGAGTATGTGGGGAGTGAGTGGTTCAAAAGGCCAAGTGGTGTGTCTGTGACAAGGAGCCTGTGGCTTGGCAGGGCAGGGTCCCAGTGGAGAGGGCAGGGTTCAGGGAGGGAGGGCAGGGCCAGTAGAATCTTCTCCAGCTAATCTGTTCTTAACAACTGCACGTTTCCCCAACACACGCACTCCACCTGCTTGAACTTAAGCCTTGGAAAGCAAAACAGCTGCTTTAAACTGCTGCCCCCTCCCCAGAGAAGCAGCTTCTGGTGTTCCTGACCAGAGGTAAATCCCAAGGTGTCCCTTTCCTGGGCCCCCCACTCCTCCTGAGCTGCTCCTTCACTTCCTTCCTTGTAGATGCCATTTGGGGCTTTCTTCACAGCCACCCCATTGCCCTTCTAAACAGGTTTGCAGAATAGAATTAGGTCAGAGCAGACCACAGAGACCATTGGGATGCAGAGGCTTTCAGCTGTCAGAATCACGCCTGGAACACAAAACTCCTGTGTGCACTGGGAGACTCCACAGAGAGCAGGTTGTGGGGGTGACCACTCAAACACTACCGCAATTATTTCCTGTGGAGAGACAACACGGAAAGGATAGGAGGCAGAAAAGGAGAGAGAAGAGGGAAAGGAGAAGGGTCCCACTGTGACAGCTCTGAGCAAATCTCTTGCCCACTTCATGCTTTTTGGTGGTTCCCTTTCATGGTTTGCATTGTTCTTATGATAAATTTCAAAGTCCTTAGCCTGGGCCGTGGGATCCCTTCTAATCTGATCCCTGGTTATTTTTTCTTAAATATTCTGAAATCTTTAATGGACACATAATAGTTGGACAGGGGGTACAGTGCGATATCTCAATACACGTACAAAACGTGTGATGATTAGAGTAATTTCCAAATCAATCACCTTAGACAGTTATCATTTGTTTGTGTTGGGAACATCCAAGTCTTCTCTACTCATTATTTGTAAATACACAATTGATTATCGTCAACCACAGTATTGTGGTCAAGAACATTAGAAGCTATTTCTTCTATCCAGCTGTGCTCCTGAAGCAGCCCTGGCTCTCTGTAAATCCTCATCTCTTATCCCTTCCTCCCTCCCTCTCATTTTGTCCTCAGATCTGTCATGCTACATCATCAGTGAGGCTCCTGTCACTGGAACCCCAGCCCCACCACCATGTCCTCTTCCATGTCTCCTCTCACTCTTTGAGCTCAACTCAGCTATGATTTCCTCAGGAAAGCACTTACTGATCTACCGATGCATCTCAACACCCCCTTCTGTTATGTGTCTTCTCCCCTACACAACTCCTGTGGTCACGCTTTGATATTGACTGCTGAGTTATCATCTTCTAAAAAATAATGATAAACTCCATGATATTTGGGATCATGTTGGTTTATGTTGTCCATTTGGTCCTTACACAGAATGTGTGATAGAGTCAAACCTTTATTGAGTGAATGAATGAATGAATGAATGAAGAGATGGAGGGAGGAATTGAGGGAGAGATGGAGGGAAGGAAAGAAAAAGACAGGGGAGAGAAGAACACAGACAGTTGAGGGATCACCAGGTGTCACTGACTTCTCTCAGAGGAGACCACGACGAAGGGACAGGCCAGTCAGATGTGACTGCAAGCTGATATGACTCCCATGACTTCCTGCTAATTCCCCAAGGCTCAGTATCCATGGAAGACCTGCCTTGGTACCTTAAGCCATTCTTCCTGAGCTCTGGCAACTCAGCATGGACATTATTTATTGCTACAAACCTACTGGCTTGTAAGATGCTCCCCCTGCCCCGTCTTTTATCACATACTTTCTTGATCAAACTGTACACCAACAGGAGAGTGCTTGGCAATCATTAACAGCTGTTCTTGGACATGAACTTGATCAAATAAGTGGACCTTTTACAACACTCACCCCGGCCATGGTTCCGCCTCTGCAGCCATGCATGTCCTCCATAGCTGGGTGCATCACAAACAAGGCTCCTGGCTAAGACCGGAAAGTGGAGGAGCAAGAAGTGGTGGGGGGAGAAAGATCCAGAAAGCAATTTACTCCCTATAAAGTTGCTGAGAGGCTGGAGGCCATTGCATTTCGGTTTGCTGCTAAGTGAATATGTAACTACTTTATATATTTCAACAAAATTAAACTTAAACCTACAGAATTAGGTTTATTAATTTCTGTCAGGGCTCAATGGGGGAATAAGAATGGCCATTCATTATGGACACACAATTATTAGAGACAAAAATGAAGCCCAGCACTATTAAGTATAATAAAAATGTTGAACACTGAGGAAATTTTCATTAAATATAATCTATTCTTTATATTACTACACTTAATCCTCGCTGTCTGCTTCTCTGTTTTTCTCCAACCTATTTAATTTTATTACTTAACTTTTTATAAATGTTTCTTAATATAATTATGATTAAATATTTGAGTGGAGAGAAGAACGTTCATCTCTTAAAAAAGAAAAAGAAAGAGAGGAGAAAGCTCCTTTTCATCTCTTCACTGCTAAGATGGTGAAAAATGGTGTTTTTTTGGAAAAAGTAAGTGCTAAGTGGGATTTTATTATTGGGGCAAGGCCAGAGCATGAGAGAAGGGAAGGCAGTAAATAAGAAAAAAGCACTGATCAGCAATCGCAGTAGAGCTCTTTATATCCCATATTGAGATAAAGGCCCATTGCCTTCCGAAAAGTGCCTGTGAATATTTGCATGGTCAAACCGTGTAATTAAAAGATGGGTCCCACTAATGTTGTTGTTTGCACTACCTTGAAAATATTTGTAATCCCAGCATTTATTTATTTATTTTTTATGTGGGTACCGGAAACCAAACTCGGGCCCTCGTGCTTGCCGGGCAGGAGCGTATGCTGCTGAGCCATCTCACCGGCCCCTCCAGTGTTTATTTTTAAGCCAGACTTGGTTCACCTGGTTTCTCTTACCAAGGAGGGACATGGAGGACTAGGTATCAAGCACTAAGAGTCTGTGGTGTCTTAGGCAGACCCTCAAAAGGGTTTTAAAACAGAAGGTAAGTGGATCGTGACTGGGGACAGAGGGGCATAGGGACAGAGGGTCATAGGGGAGCTAAATGGGCAGGGGTACACATTAAAGTTTCTTTGAAATAATGTGGCCCTAACGCTGTATCTCCAAGCTTTTTTTTTTCCTTTTTTAAATTTATTTTATTAGTACACAGCACACAACTTAAAACAGTTAAATCTTGGAAGCAGCCTGTATGACCATCCACAGATGAATGGATAAAGAAAATGTATTTACACACAGTGGAGCACTACTCTGTCATAAAGGATAAAATTGAGTCATTTGTGGGAAAATGGGCGCAACTCGAGAACATAAATCAGACACACAAACTTACTTATCATGTGATTTCTCTTATATGAGAAACCCAAAATAAATAAATAAATTAAAGAGCAAAATAAAAGAGATAATAGGAAACAGGGAGATAGATCTCCAAGCTTTTATCGGTCGTAATGTGGCCTTACATATTTTTAACACAGCCGGATCAGGAAGTACTAGTTGTGTAAGCGTAGGATTAGGGATATTGAAATAAAACGGTGATTGGACATTATGCCCATCAATGGACACTTTAGAGACTGTGTTTAGAACACAGGGTCCTTGTCCCATGGCAATTTTACCCCTGGGGGCCACCTCTGGGCACCACATGCTCAGTTTTAAGTTATCTCTTTCTTATTTTCTTCCAAGTGTGCAAGATGAGAAGCAAATTTTCGTTAATAGAGACTCCACCACACACCTTGGACCCTGTCCTCCCAAGATGCTTATTTTATGATCTTACACAGCTACTTGATATTGGTATTATAATGACTGTAAATTCTGTTTACAGCTAGGACGTGCATCTATGTTGGGATGACTTTTTTCATTTACAGATTTGTTCTTTTGGAAGCCTACAATTGTTGGTGTCACTGTTTCTGCTATTGTTATTGTTACTATCTGCAAATTCTTGACATAATTCTTCCTTCCCCATCCTACACAATCTTTATGCCAACCTTCTCAAAACTGGGATACTCTGCCAATTCCATTTTCTTCCAAGTGACCCTCTTGGGCCTCTCAATGTTCTCCAATCTGGATGGGTGGCTCATACCATGGTCCTGGGGTCTTTTTGTCCTAGGCGCCCACACTACTCTTGTACTGAATCTCTATTTCCTGAGCCTGATGCATTTCTTCCAACTCCTCCCACGTTTTATAAAGGATAACTTCTAGTAACTTCCAGAGAAGGGATGCATGAGAGTTAAAATTTAGAGAATTTGTCCTGTTGGAGAAGCCACTCAAGTATCTCCATCTAAGTCATTTTCCTTGCTTTCTCTCTAGACCAACCTTTTATTTTAGTGTTCTTCCTAATCTTCACTTGAATTGACAATCTTTATATTTATTTATTAGCTTACTTTATTTCTTGGCTTCCCCATAAGGAAGTAAGGTCATGAGTGCTGGGACCTCGTCGGATTTGCTTACTACTGAGGCCCTGTGCCAAGAACAATAATGGATCCATGAGATGCTCCATAAATATTTGTCAAATAATGGAACTGATGAGTCTATTAGCTTGCTGAATGTAAGACTATAAGAGTACAGGTGCTGAGGAAGTCCCAGCCCGCATGTGACGTGACCCACCTTTAGGCACAGGGCACGTGGTTCTCTATCTGAGAAAGGGCTTAAGTAGCCGTTAAAAGTGAAATCAGTATCTGCCTGGCACTGTGCCCTTACCCCTGGCACTCTGGGCACGTGGCTCTTTCAGCCTGGTACACAGAAAGCCTGGAGACTTTCGGCCCTTGCCCTTTTGAGAGATGTGCTGTTGTTTCCCAAAACAAGGTGAGCGAAAGAATGCTGATTCTCCTCCTACGTAACTGGAAGAAAGTAAAAAATAAATAAAATTTGGAACTGAATATGTGCTGTCAAAAGCTGAGCTGAGATAAATTCCAGAGAGGTAGAGATGCGTTCAAGGATATAGCATAGTACACTGGTAGTTTCCAAACTGTTGTATATGTATATGTGTATGTGTATGTGTATGTGTATGTGTATGTGTATGTGTATGTGTGTATATGTATGTGTGTGTATGTGTACATGTATGTGTATTTGTATGTGTATGTGTGTATATGTATGTGTGTGTACATGTATGTGTATGTGTATGTGTGTATATGTATGTGTGTATGTGTACATGTATGTGTATGTGCATGTGTACATGTATGTGTATGTGTGTATATGTATGTGTGTATGTGTACATGTATGTGTATGTGTATATGTATGTGTGTATGTATATGTATATGTATATGTGTATGTGTGTATATGTATGTGTGTGTATGTGTACATGTATGTGTATGTGTATGTGTGTATATGTATGTGTGTGTATGTGTACACGTATGTGTATTTGTATGTGTATATGTATGTGTACCTGTATATGTGTATGTATATGTGTATGTGTGTATATGTATATGTATGTGTGTGTGTATATGTATATGTGCATGTATATGTATATGTGTATGTGTATGTATATGTGTATGTGTATGTGTGTATATGTATGTGTGTGTATGTGTACACGTATGTGTATTTGTATGTGTATATGTATGTGTGTATGTATATGTATATGTGTATGTGTATGTGTGTATATGTATGTGTGTATGTGTACACGTATGTGTATTTGTATGTGTATATGTATGTGTGTATGTATATGTATATGTGTATGTGTGTATATGTATGTGTGTATATGTGTACATGTATGTGTATTTGTATGTGTATATGTATGTGTACCTGTATATGTGTATGTATGCCGTGTGTCCCTGTGTGCACACACATGTGTAGGCAAAGGGATTGTACACGTTTTTATAAGTGATGCATGTATAGTAATATACTAATGTATTATGTCCATTATAAAAATGTGAAAATTCAATTTAAAAATAGAAGAAATGAAAATAACTTTAAATGGAAAGTTTAATTTTTGCTACATTCTATTGAATCACTGTACATGTAACCTTTCGCAAAGCCTGATGGAGATGGGTATTTACCAAATTCCACTGTGCAGGGGAACCTCCTAGAAGGGTTCTTGAAAATTGAGATTTCTTACCTCCTTCCAGAGAGTAACCCACCAGGATGTGAGCAACTGTGTTTCTCCCACTTTCAGATACTGACCGTGATACTCTAGCATCACTTCTTTGGGAAGACTCAGGCCCAGCGGTGTCCTGGGATGCTGTCAGCTTCCCTCCTAGCTGAAATGCCTTCGCAGGGACACGGAAAGATTGTGGGCTCCTGGCTGTGATCAGATCATAGCACGATAAAGGACCATGCACTGTCCTTTTCTGCAGCTTTCATCAAAGAGGCATTGGCCATGGCTCTGTGGTGGCTGTCGATGTTCCTTAAATTCTAAATTCTTTACACGTAGTGCTATGTTGTTATTTCTTACAAATGGTGCATTAATAATACTAACAGCTGCCTCATTTGGGTCCCATAGTTTGCACCTCCTTCTGGGCTGATCATTTGTGTTTTCCTTAGGACCTCCAAGAAATAGCAGTCTGAGGTAGGTAATATTATTCCCAATTCACAGATCTAGAAACTGAGGTCTAGAGAAGTAATTTTATCAAAGCCCTCCTGGCTGTCCAAATACACAAAGCAAAACAAGTGAAAACGTAAAGCCTTCCTGATCCCAGATTTGCTGAAGAAGCTATTAAAACCTGGAGAAACGCCAACTGCCTATAATCACAGAGCTCGTTAGTGGCCAAGGGTGGGTGTGCACTGGGGTTTCAAGTTCCATGGTATTTTTGTTTGTGTTTTGTTCTGGGTTTTGTACTCAGGGTTGAGCTCATAGCTTCGTATGTGCTAGGCAAGTGCTGTGCTGCTGAGCTACATCTCCAGCACTGTTTTGTTTTTATTTGGTTTAGAGACAGGGTCTTGCTAACTTTTCCAGGCTGGCCTTGAACTTACAATCCTCCTGCCTCAGCCACCTGAGTAGCTTGGATTACAGGTGTGCATCACCACACCCGGGTAAATTCTGTGTTTTGTATACAATGCTGAATCTTTGTTTCTTAACACCCGCCCCCCCTGCCCTATGCTTGGCTCCAGATGGGCTGGTACATGGTGGAGCTCTTTAATCAATTCCTCTGTGTTCCTCCAGTTATCACTGGCTGCTTGCTGTATTATCTTCCTGTGATAAGCAAGGACCTGCACAGAGAGAGTCCCATATGCCACAATGTACCATGTCCAATATGGCTGCAAATGAATAGGACCCCAGCATTCTGCTCTGTTGGTTTAGAGAGACCATGTCCACCCAGCTAAAGCTCCATACGCTCAGCCTCAGTGGTGGTCTCCCAGCCAGCCACTGTCTCTAGACCCTTCCTGTGTGTGTGTGTGTGGGGGGGGTCCCCTGGCTCTATCCATATGCCTGGCATCACTTAAGCACAGCAGGCTGATGGCAAGCGACATCCTCCCTTCTCAGCCTGATGTTTTGGCAGTGTCTACAGGTGGCCTCTGGGGGCACATAGATGGATGCTTTTCTTCCTTCTATCACAGTAACATTAACCTTGTTTAATAATCTATTAGCAAGAAGGATAAAGGTCTTATTAAAATTCACATGCTTTCTTTGCCACTGGAATAATACTGCCTTCCTTGTACATTTGAAAGGCTGATTTTTTTTTTTTCCAGTGGCAGATTGATAGATGTGGTAGAAAGGGCACTGGCCGAGAGACAGCTGGTCACCTGGTTCAGACCCCAGCCTGTGGCTTATTGTACATGTGAGCTTGGTGAGGTCCTCTGGCTTCTCTGAGCCTCAGTTTCCTCACTTGTAAAGTAGGGTGATGGAATCTATGCTGCACTGCTACTTTGAAGGGTTGAGAACATGTATGTAAAGTGCTAACTTGGGACCCAGAAAGCACTCATGTGTATTAGCTATTTTCATCTTTCTAACACCCCATGAAATAGGTTTCCATGGATTGTAATTAACACTATCCATGAAGTGCGCTTTTACCAGGATAGATTTGGGGTCCTGGGTGTCCTGCCCCAGACACAAACATTCTGTCTACCACAATACCTGTGCTTTCTCAAGAGCCAGAACAACACCTGGCAAAGAAAAAGAAACCCAGTGGCCAGAGCTATGGTGGACCTTATGAAATAGTTGGGAGAAAAGACAAAGGTTCTATCATTTTTCTTCTCAAATGGCTATTTTCATAACTACATCTTTATGCCCCCAAATTATCCTAAGCTTAGGGAAATCAACCTACCTCTCTGGCCATTAATAAGGACTCAGAAGCAGCTGAGTGGCTGTAAAATCCAGCTGTGTGTCTATAACCAGCTTGCTCAGGGAGGGAGAGGTGTCCACGGCTCTCACAGCGTGTGCTGCTCCTGCTTCTGACCGTGTTTCTGATGCACTCGCAGACTTTCACAGGCACGGGCTTCACGGAGGGGATCTCATTAAGATGCAGATGGCAGCCTGCAAATGCCTGTTCCCTCAGGAGGCCTGGGATGGGGCCCAGGACTCTACATTTCCTACATGCTCCCTATGCTGTTGTTGCTGGCCTTCAGACCACACTTTGAGTGGCAGGTGCTCAGCACTTAGTGCACATCACTCAGTTGCTACAGACACTTTGACATTTTTTTCTGCTACATCGCTTGAGTTCACCCCTACTTCTGCCACTGTGCGCATTCTATTCTCCTGCATTTGCTTTCCTCCTCTCTGCCCTTTGATGCGTCAATGTCCCCTTCTCCTTCTATGTTATTCTCATCACTGTCTTTTTCAGAGTCGAAGTGGCTACAAACAACCTCACATTTGGTCTCTGGATCTGGAGATGGAGAATCAGCAACAATAGGAGACACATAGACAAAACTGCCACTCTGTAGAACAAAGTTCTAAGAGAGGAAGTTGAGATGTTCAACACTAGTCAAAGGAGGGAGGTTTTCTTTCCAGTTATCCCCTCATTTCTGAGGCCTTAGTGGAAAGTTAAAATCCCTGACACTGCTAGGAACTTTGGGGAGCAGTTACAAAATGCTGCATAAATCTTTGGAGACTCACATATATTGCTGCCAAGTGGGATGCTCGAGAATAAAAACGTCCATGTCCAGTGCATCTCACAGCCCGCCCTCCCTTTGGATTCAGGAGGTCTGAGATGGGATTCCGATACTGATTTGTTTTTAAGCCACCACAATTGAGAATAGTGGCCCACAGGTGGACGGTAAGGATGGGAGGCTGAGCCATACAAACTGCTTTCCCCAACGCAGGGTTATCTGGCAGAGAAGCATAAATGCACTTCCATAGGGTTCACAACTCCTATTTCTGGTTAGAAAAAGTATTTCCTACGTGACTTTTAAAAAATTTTTTTCAAATACATTCTTCAACAGAGAAATGTTCATTTCCCTCCTGGCTTAATTGCAGCCTGGTCGCTGGTGGGTTTTGCATGAAGTTCAGCCCCCGCTTGCTGTGGGTGAAGGCACTCTGATTAGGCATGAGCATCAGAACGCAGAGGGGCAGCTGCAGTTTGTGGGGGAAATTATTACCATTTCAAATGTCACTCAGCTTGATGCGTGATTAAGGGGAATGTGAGGCACCTCCTGTCTAGGCTGCGGGTTGATACAAAAGCGGAAATCTGTTCTCCCAGACTGGCGCATGGCTTTGTCATAACCAATGCCTGTCATCTCGCCAGCCATCTTCCCCAACACACCCAAGGAGCCTGAAGCATTTAGCTTCAATTACAGACGTCACTTGTCGTTTCTGGGATGCTGACTACATTAATAAATTTTCTTTTTTCTGTTTGGAGAATTTGATTAAAGTGTCTTGTGGATAAATAACATTTATATATTTCCTTTCATTCCTGTGTTGTATATACGAACACCATAGGAACAGAAACACCTGAACTTTAGATCCCCAGAGCGAGCAGATATGGCATTCTTTAACTCCTCCAAAGGCTCTGCTCTGTCCTCAGAGAAATTCAACTTCATACACCGGGTTAGCAGCCTTTTCATGCACAAAAGGACAGGGGGACCTCTTGGAAGGGGCAGGGACCTTCCTACAGGAAAGGAAGAACTTCTTGGAGCAAAGTGGGCTGCTAGGGTCCTCTAGGAGGACAGCGTGTGTTGAGCCAGGCCAGCAAAGGGACAGGGACAAGTTGAGGGTGTTCTCTTACAGAGCTGGAACATCCTTTGCTAATATGGTACATTTGTGCTCCCCATCCAGCTGGTCCCAGAGCAGATGGCTTCTGCCAATGGCAGCAGAGCACATGGTAATGATAGCAGCTCTAGGCTTAGGCAGAACTGGGCTTGAGTCCCAGCTTTGTCCTCAAACATCTTGGTCCCAGTGAGTGACCATGGTCCTCAGCCTTCCCTACGAGGATGAGGATTCCATGAGATAACAATGACACATCAAGAACTTAATCATGTCGCACGTTAGCACTAACCAGAGGTGACCTCCTATTTTATATGGCAACAAAAAGAGTGGATCACTGGCACCGGTCTGGAGCAAAGTTTTGGTTGCCCCCCACTAGGCCAAGTTCTAACTCTTCAGTTGCTGGACTGTAGGGATATCTGGAGCAGCCATATCATTAGTGGGAAGCATAGAGAGGCCACTTATGGTTGTACAGAAGGACTTCGTGTTTTGTCGACTGGAACAGCTGCATTGGTCCAAAGAGGCCTCATGTCAACCTTGGCACCATGGGTTGTTAATTGAATGGTCTGCTTTGTGTCAGCTCTCTGCTCAGACTGGGAAGGATTCCCTTATGGACAAGGGTATAACGGCAGGGTTTGTGGTGTAATCATTCATTCATCCCCTAGAAGGTTTTTGATGAGATCCTCTGGCTGATTCACAAATGCTAAGCACTATGTTACACATCAAGGGAGAAAGGGGGACAGGAAATGCCTCAGTCACCAGTGAGGAGGGCAGGCAGGTAAATGGGCTAGCATTCAACATTCAGCATTCGAGTAAATCAAAAACATACAGATGATAGAGAAGATTGTGCCGGGGGGACTTAGAGACAGCTCCAGCAGTAGAGCTTTAGAAAAAAGTTTGATTTTAGTTATACAGACAACACCAGGGTTAAATACTACTTGTAAAAATTAGAAATTCAGAGATAAATCTAAAGACCCAGAGACAGCGACACTTATTAATGTGAGTTATTAATGTGAGTTTTTGAGTTCATTGTCCTAGGAAATAGTAAAGATCAGTTTGCGTGTGTATTTGTGTATGTCTATGAATGTTTATGTAAGTTGCATTGTATTGTCCAATCAACACTAACTTGTTTTTTGTTTCCAGAACTATGTCCAGGGGACCGTACATAAAGAACCACTGTTTGTCCATTCCCCTGCAAAAGTAGTGCACTGTGGCTCTGTGGCTTCTATACCTATTCTCCTGTGGATGGACACTTACATAAATTTTGATTTTTCATTTTATGAACAGTACTACAGGTAACATTCTACTCCGGCCTTCTTGTAAATACGAGTTTTCAATGAGAGAGATGTAGAAATATGCACTGGTTGAATCATTAAGCATGCAAAAACCTCAAGAAACTATATATACATATAACTTTCACCAGTCAGGTATGGAAATAAGCTTTTCCACAACCTTGCCAACGTGTGATATTAGCAAACATTTCTCCACATTTCCCAATGGTATGTGTGGATCTCATGTCTTAACAGGTCTTCCCCTGCACATCATTTTAAATGTACCCCAGCTACTTATATTTCCTTGGACCTGAATTTAGAAGATGATAAGGGATATACCAGGAAGATATGCTTACCATGGAAGGGAAAACAATTAGGGCTAAAGTAGCAAGTGCCATCGGAGGTGGGGCTTTGGGGGATGTGTTGTGGATAAAATATTGGATAAAAATGGAGAGGAACATGGATGAGGAAGTGGTAGAGCTGGGATTGTAAGGGTCTTGACCACACAAAAGGGTCTGTCTTCCCTCCTATTGCCAAGGAACATATGTCTGGCAATTTTAGATCCTAAAGTTTCAAGATGAAGTTTACATTTCAACCATGTCTTTGGCCCTCTTACAGAACAGTAGTAGCGGCAGAGGATGGACAGACCCAGGACTTATTTCAATGATAAAAGTGACAAGGCTTGATAACTCCTCAAATATAAATATGAGGATGAAGGACGTGCAAGACAGGTTTTGTGCAACTTCTCAAAGCTTCTCTCTGCTCGTCTTCCAGCTCCATGCAAACTTCCTTGTGGACAATTGCTTCTCATAGTGTGGCTCATGAGGCAATAGCTAGGTCGGCTGAGGACTCACTAAAAATGCAGATTCTTAGCCGCACCCCACACCCACTGAATCAGAATCTCTGCTGGTGGGTTGCTTTCCAGGTGACTATTTTGCACACTCAAATTTGAGGATTGTGGGTGCCCCAAGACTGCATGTGGGAGGAGTCTGGATCCCTGAGTCACAGTCTGGAGGAGAGCCACTCAGGAGAGCCAGCCGAACAGAATCCCTTGGATGGGATTTTATGGAAGGGAGAAAGTGAGTACTTAACCTGGGTAAGCCACTAAGATGATTTCTGCTACAGCTGCTGGCCTGGTATATAATGACCAGTGCACAATTAATTTAAACAAAGGGCTGGATTTCTGCTCAGTGGCTCCCCCTCAGGCATTTTCAATTCTTCACTCTGGGAGAAGAATGTTTCTATCATCAATGGTCAGGGTCATGCCTTCCATGGGGACATTAAGAAAAGGACTAGGACAACATCCTCAGTCTCCTGTGGGATGAGGAATGGGCCAAGACCAGCTCAGCTGGCTTAGTAGAGGTCTAGCTCACTGGGGAGATAGTCTTAATGACCGATACTTGGTGTCTGACACTTTTCAGATTCAGGCCTGGCCAGGTGGTTCTTTTATTGGAAGAAAGGCTTGGAGAATCAACAGGAGGAACAAGTATTTCTTCTCATGTTCCTGTTCTGTCTTGAGCTCTATCCATATCCTTAACTCCTTTAACCACAGCTCCTCCTCGAAGAACAACACCTGCATCAGACTAACCAAGTGCCGTCAGCCAAGCGCTCTGTGTTTGTCTAGAAAGAAAAAGGGAAAATGTGGGTGGTGGGGAACTGGTTCTGCTCTGGTGGCTTGAGTCATGCTGTTACTTGTGTGCGCAGATCACCAAGTTGAGAAAGATTCCGAGGCTTTGCTGTGACCCAGTGGGAGAAAGTGCCAATTAATTGCTTAGCCTTGCCACCAATTACCTGCCTAGCTTGGGCTAATGCCTTGCGTGTGAGGCTCCACATATTTTTTGCCTATAGAGTGAAAATACACTCAAGGGTTTTGGGATTCTTTCTGTGGCTCCTTCAACAGGCATTCCAGTGTAAAGGGAATTTCCCATTGGCATCTGAGAGGGATAGTGACACAGGTAGAGGCTGCATAGGAGGGAACTGACATCCAAGGCCCGCTGTACACCTAGAAAGCAGTTCTGGATTAACAGGGGAACCTTGGGTTATGGCTCTGAGATAGACATCGAGGCCCCTCCACCCAATCCCTCTATGCCATGAGCCAGCAAGCGACAGCCCATTAGCCAAATCTGGCCATGTCTGTTTTTGTACAGCTCACAGACTAAGAATGGTTTTTACATTTAAAAAAGAAGAAAAATGAAAAGAAAAACAGTACTTTGTGCGACACATGCAAAAATATTTAGTGACCTGTAATGAAAAATTATATGAAATTCAAATTTCATGGTCCATGAATAAGTTTCATGGGGAGAGAGCCGTGCTCATTTGGTGAGGGATTGTCTATGGCTCTTTCTGGGCTATGTGGCAGACCTGATGGGTTGAGCTGGAGACTTGCATGGCCCAGGAAGCCTAACACATTTTCTCTCTGGCCTTTTACAGAAAAGAACTTGGAGACCGACCTCTGGTCTATTGCGTTGGGAAACTGGAGGCTTATGGGAGCACTTTCCCACCCTGTCAAATAGACTTCCTGGATTGACATAGCCTTGCTGTGCTTGCTTATTAAATTATTGGGAGGGATGGGGTAATTTTGCGAGTTTTCCAATTTGAAAATTGGGCTTTGGGCGGGTCGTGCAGTCAGGCGATGTCTGGCTCAAGCCTCGCAGGGCTCCCATGTGTGAAAGAGCTTGTTCTGCGGCCCTGGCTTTCACCTGGGGGAGGGGAGCACAAGGAGGCTCCTCTGGAGAGGCCTTGGCTTCTGCGAGTGCCCTTCTTTTTAATTAGGGTGTGGGCCGATGGGGGCCAGCTCCACCCCAGAGGCATCATGGGAAGGGGGTGGAACCTGTCCAACACCAAACAAATGGCTTTGGGTGAGAGCATCTTCAAATTCATAATTGTGGGGCTCCCTGTACCCAAAGGGAGCTTGGGAAATTAGGACGCGATTCAGAAAGATATTTCCAACCTTCTCCGGAAATGGGGGAAAATCAGTTTTATTTATTAATTCCATCTTGCTGGCTCCCAATTCGGTGCAAACAGTTATGTTTTCCAGCACGTTTCCACCTTGCAACTAGCAGAGTTAATTTAATGAAATGAGTAGTCTTATGATGACCCGAAGGGGGAAAACACATTAATCTGGAAACTATCAAAGCCATCTGACATGTATTATTGTAGGACTCAGAAAAAATAAACAGTTTATGTAGAAGATTAAGTGGCAGTGTGGATTTGCTTTTGACATATCTTGTCTCCAAATCTAAGTTGGGGATTTATTATCACGCTATCATGTCACAGCTATCTCATTTATATGATAACACATCTGTAATGTTTTACAAGTACAGCACTACTTGTTCGGAATGGGGCTTTTTTAACTCCTAAATTATAGTACCTGGAGAGGCATGCATAATTATAGTGCGTGTTAGCAAATGAGAGGGTGCATTTTCCACCCGCACTCAGAATTAATCGTCAGCACAGCGGGTGCAATAAAATCATAATTGCTTCTTCCAAACTTCTCATCTGAGCTGCACAGGTTAAAGACAGTGGTTTGGTGGGGAGATGCCTACTTCATGGTGGGTGGAGGCCACACTGCCATCTTCCAGACGGTCCTTGGATTGTATGGCTAGAGATGGTTTTGAGTTCAGACAGACAGCTAGCCCCCACTGGGGGTGTCTACGTAGGTCTCTAATTTTAATGGTACTCTCAAGTCAGTACATCAGAAAACAATGTCGAGTGCGGACTGTGGGTCCTGAGTTTTGTAAGGGGTTTTGGATGCAAGCTGTGTTTTTCAGTTTTGGACCAATGATCTCATTGCTGTGAAGAGCTTTTTTGCTAATCTGCAAATGAAAGATGGTAGTCCCTCATTCACCATGTTTCTACGGCAATTAGAAATGCTTATAAAGCAACAGATAGACCTGCAATAAAAGGTAGATGTTATTAACTCGCCTTCCGTAACATTGTTTAAGCCTGTGCCATCCAGCGTGGTCATTAATGGGCACGTGTGGCGGGAGAGCCCTTGAAGGAGAAAGGCTGTGAATACCAAGTACTTACCAGTTTTGGAAGGCTTAGTATGCACAGAGAATGTAAAATATCTCTGTGATTTTTTTACTGGTTGCATTTTGAAACAATAATGTTTTGGCAATATTGACTTTAAATATATTAAAGTAGCCACCGTTTTCTAGTCACTTTTTAAAATTCTGACTACTACGACATTGCAAATGAGGCAGAAGCCTTGCATTATAATTTTGTATTGGACAGCACTGGTCTAGACAAATGAACACTGACCAAAATGTCCTACGACTATGTGTCTAGAGTTGCAACTCATATTTCTTGGTATTGTTATTATTATCGCTATTGATTTATTCTTAGCCTACTTTGGGAAAAATATTTTAGATGGTTAGGCAGAGAAAGAGTGAAGAGCTAGTGATTGGAGTGAACCTAATTTAACTCCAAGCTCTCTGGTAGCTAAGGCAAATAAAGGAAACATATTTGGGTCATATGTATTTTTTAGAAGGCATAGGATTCACATAAATTCATTAAACAAGAATGGCTTTCTCCTGGCCCTGGATCCCCAAGGACTGTTTTCTGGTGCAATCCTGAAATTACATATACACCTGCACCTTTCCTTTCTCCCCAAACAAAGCTTTTATGAACTTAGAATGCTGTGAGTCACACAAATGCAAGACAATAATTATACCTCCCTTTGTTTATGTAAATTATCTGATTTGATCCTCAAATCAGCCCTGCAGGATGGGCTGTGCAAGGACTATTGTTCCTTTTTTATGGATGACAAACCTGCAGATAAGGTAGGGCTTCAGTGACTTGCTAAAGTTTTCATAGCCAGTAAGTAGCAAGGCCAAGGCTCAAACCCTTATTGCCCAAAGTGGAAAACTCCCTGTGCTTTTGGCAGTCATGTATACTTTAGTGTGAAAAAGGCTCACAGGAGAAAGCAAAGAGTACTAGACTGCCTGCCAAGAAAGGGAGTGCACAAGCAGCTGGGAGGTTCATAGCTCTAAAAATGAAATTTGCTTTAACCAGATAGAAGAAATAGATGTCTATGCATGAATATTCCAGTATTTTACTGTGACACATCCAAGTCAAAAGAGTGTATGTCTGGGCTTCAGGAGGACTGATAAGAGCTCCTTAGCTTGCTCGCCCCAAAAAACGGTTCTCCTGGGACCTTACACACACCCCAATCATTTACCACTGTTACAAGTTAGACTTTCACTTGGAGGCCTGGGCAGGGCCCTGGGGATTTGCCTTTCTTACCAGCTCCTCAGCAATGCCTAGATGGCTGGTGTGAGCTTTGAGTAATGGGATCTAAGATGTTTGTTTTCTGCTCTTCTCCCAAACTATCTCAATCCTAGAGACCTGATTTGCATCTTGGCAAGGAATGAAAACCTCCCCAGAAGATTTTAATGAATACGGATGCCTGAGTCCCACACAAACCAATTCATTCACAGTTTCTGGGAGTGGGGCTCTGAGGTTTGTACATCTGCACCTGTCCCAGGTACTGTAATCCGTATCTGTACTAGAAACACCACCTTTGGGATCAGTGGGGTAACATAACTTAAATAGTCCCCTCTGCCTGGAAATTTCGCCTTGAATTTTCTCAAATTGGAGCACTAGTTAGCCACAGGGATCCTCCCCTTTTGCTATCTAAAACAAGGTGTATTCCATGCCCCAGTCAGTCATTCATTTTTGAATTTATTTACTGAGGACGAACTGAGTACAAGACCCCGGACATAAGCGGCGAGGTCCCTGCCCTCCCAGTTTGCTGTTAAAGCGTGTGGGGTTAAAGCGTGCCTGGGCACAGCAATGGGCCCCTTCAAACATGACTCATACAAATAAAAATTAATAAAAAGAAAGAAAGAAAATGGGAGCGGGACCCAGACACTGAAGGAGGTGGGTGGTGGGGGGTTAGCATAGCAGCCAACTCTGAGGGAGACTTGGGCAGAAGGAACTGGAGCCCAAAGTTGGGAACCGGGCTATTTCTGACCCAGGACAGCTTTTAGGAACATTGGCAGAGAACTGTAAGAATCTAGATTTCTGAGTTCTGCCTCCTGCTAAGCTCACAGGGAAGCAGAGTCGGGTCTCAGCGTCTTCACAGAGATGGCGAAGGCGACCTGGGTCTCACACTGAGCCGCTCTCATCCAGACAGTGAAAAGCGCCCATGTTAGCCGGAAACCCAAGGTGCGCTGGCAACCTGCGCCCTGCTGCTGCAGGAGTGGCTCAAGTCTCTTTCAGGTCCAGGCAGAGTCGTCTCAGCAGCCAGCAGAATCCCCACACCGCTCCCTTTCTTTTCCTTTTGAATAAACAGCTGGCGAATGTGACATCAATTTAACTGTAATGACTGCTTTTCATTTCATTTTCATCTTAAATCTATACCGTTACTATATATTGGGGTCCTGGCTGGTGCCAACTGCTCTGGCCGCATGTCTGGTTTCCATTTCATCTCCGAGTTCTTTTGGGGTAGTCGTCTTCAGAAGCCCGTTCTAATGCGTAACCCTAATTGCAGTGTAGAACGAAGCGGCTGCTGACTGCGGCGTTTTCAGTTTCAGAATCAAGGAAAGTATCTCCTAGGAGGGGGAAAGAAAGGCCTCACTAGGGTTCCACCCTCTTACCAGGGCCTTATCTTTCTACATTTTTTACATCCAACATTTTTAAAAATTGAGTGCATAATATGGCTATAAAACAGCAGTTGAGATAATGTGGTCAGCCTGCTGGTTTATATATGTCTTTTCTCAGTTTCAAAATGTCCCCTTCGCCTCCTCCTCATCTGACAGGGGCCTCATTTCCCATTAAAAATGCTGGCAGCTTTGACATGAGGATAAAAATGCAGGCTGAGCTCCTTCCTCCAAGTAATGCTTGCTGCTGAGTCCTTCCTGGAGTCCTCACAGGCTTTGGGGAAAGCTACCTTGCCAGTGGATGAAAATTTCCAATTGTTGACCCTGAAATCTGCTGTGTAAAAGACTCAATAAAATATTTTCACATCAAATGTGTAAGGAAAAGAAGGCTTTTCTCCAACTCGGCAGTGAAAATTTGCCCATGTTCTGTCCCAGTTCATGGAAAAAGAAACAAAGGAGATGCTGAAGAAATATGGAGCCATGGGTGGAAAAGAAGTTGAGTTGGATCAGGCTGTGTTGGGGTGGGATGGCAGGGACAAACCAGAGCAAGTTCCAGTCCCCAGCCCTCTGCTTAGTGCATAATCCTCACTGCATAAATATTTGCTGAATGAAAGTCAGTCATTAACGTGCATGTGTTCACTTTCCTCCAAAGTAGTTCCCTTGTATGTCTGTTTTCTGTTTTTCTCTTCCTGCTCTCATTCAGCTTGCTGTGTATGCGGTAATTGCTGTACTGGGTGTTGGGGACCAAGGGTGACCCCGCAGGAGCACACGCACAAGAGCATGATGCACCCCCATCCATCCATGGACCTTCCAGTGGGGCCACGAAGAGGAAAGAAAATTTGCAATGAGAAATACATGCCACAAGCGATCGTGTAAGGGGAGAGTGATGCTAAGTCATCACAGGCACCTGACCTAGGTTGAAGGGGACAAGAAAGCTGACACTCATGACTAGAGGTACTGAATCTGAGGCCCTAAGGAGACATGGTGTCCCTTCACGACCCCAGCGCCCCCTGCTTCTCACTAGAGCTACTCAAAGCAGCCCCCCATGGCTTCTCCTTACAGTCCAGGTGAGTTAGATCCAACTCATGGCCACAACTGCTGTTAAGTACTTCCTGCCCACCTCACCTGACCTGATGGCCTTACCTGTCAGAATGTGCTGTGCCCCAGTGATAAGTGAGGACATCCAATGGCCAACAATGCCACCCTGTCCTTTCCTGGCCACCTGGGGCTCACATTTTCTCAGGACTTCCTGATTTTTCCAAGATCCTCCAGTGCCTCTCTGTTTCCCACCCTGATGCCCATGAACAGAGATTTACCAACCTCATCTCCCTGGCTCTGCACAGGCCCTTTCTCTTTTGTCTGTGCCCCTTATTATTCTGAATGAGACCGTCCCATTTTTGTCAGTTCCTCCTTGTCATTTTTTCCCATTATTCTCCACAGGACCTCATTCTTTCTCATTTCCTGAGCCTTTTCTGACTTCTCTCTAACTTCCCACCCCCTCAAATCCTCCTAAGGCTACTTCCTTAACTGGGCATTACAAGTGAAATTTTATGTTTTGGGTTAAACTATAAAGCAAAGTGTTAGTATTATTATTTGTTGTCATTGTTTTACATGTGTGGATACCAGAAACCAACTTAAGCCTTTGAGGCAAAATGAGGTGAATTTCTTTGAAAGGTCAGAGTTATCTCTTGACATCCAGGGAAAGACCAAGCAAGTTTGAAGTTTATGTTTGTGGCAGTGGGAGACTCTCCCAAGGCTTATGAGCAGGAGGATGACGTGATCAGAAGAGGTCCCATGGGGGAGTATGGATTAGGAGAGGGAGGAGGGAGTTAGGAGGCTGGTGGCCCAGGGATGCCGTGATGAGGACCGGACCTAAGGCACCAGTGGTGGTACCAAGAGAACACGGCTGCAGGAGACACTGAAGACGTCTCAGATGGGAGGAGAAGGGGGAAGATAAGGAGAGATCTGCAGGATACCCTAGGTTCTGCTTGGACCGTGAGGTGAAGTGGGGTCCTGAGGGCTGTAGATAGAAATAGCAAGTTTGCATAGGAAGCACAGTATTATTTGGAATACAATGAGACTGAGGGACCTGAGGACAAGAGAGGAGACAACCACCTTGACCCAGGACACTCAAGTAGCTGGACATCTGGTAATAGGGATGCCAGTTGGCAGGGAGGCCGGGTCCTGATGAAGTCAGACTCCAAACCCCTTTGTTAATGGTGTTCATCCTACAATGTGGATATGCCACAAAGGCCACCAAGGACAGAGGGGTCCGGGCCCTGCCAAAACCACCAGAAAATGGCCCAGGAATCCAGTTTGGGTGCTAATGCTATTCTGATCTGATTATTATCCTACCCTTGCTTTTCATAATACTTAATTCTTTGTTTTGTATGTTTTATCCATTTTTCAAAAACCACCTCAAACTCACCAGGGAAGTAAAACATCATGGGAAGGAGGAAGGAGGTTTGGTTTCTGCTGAGAATTTCCATTGTAGTCTAGGAATACATTTGGTTTAAGGGAAATAATTTGAAAAATTAGAAAAAAGCAACTAAAACGGGATTTCGTAGCCAAAGTAGAGAGAAAGCAGAAATGAGCAAAGGGGCAGAGCCCAAACGCAGGATTTTGGTTGTGCTGTGATTCAAAATAGTTAATTTAAAAAAACAAAAGGCAGAGCAAAAGCAAGCCCTTCCAGTTCTTCCAAATCCTGCACCTCTGACACCCAGCCAAAGTCAATGTTAGCTAAAGAGGCTTGGCCCCCGTTCAGTCTGATCAAAAATGAATTAGGAGGATGCGTATAAACAGGGATTAGAGCTCTCTCTCGCACACATACACACACACACACGCACACACAATGAGTAAGGATAATAATTATAGGCTTTTAATAAATGCTAATGTAGTGATAACAACTTTATGTAGTTAGAGTTGTTTATGCCAAGATCTGACAGTAGCTGATGTGGGATTTTAGCCATTAACCAAGAAGCTAAGTGCTGGGTTCACTCCATGTCTCCTGCTTCCCTCTGCCCAACTCCACCTCTCTCACCTGGAGACCCAAACAGTTGAAAAGCCCTTGGGCCTATCTGGTTTTGGTGTCGGGATCCTGCTGCAGGGGCTGATTTACACAGCTCAGCGTGGCCTCCCAGTTCTCTTGCTATTCAAACACCCAGCATGGAAATTCAGAGGTAAGGTATGGATTTTCCTTCCTCCATTGCCGTCATCTTGGCCCATGATATTTCCAGATCTCTCTCTGTCTTTCTCACACATGTAAACACACACACATGCATGCGCACACACACACACAAATTTTTTGTTTTCTTTTGTTTTACTTCAGCTTTGCAAAGGGCACGCTGGGAATATTGAGGCAAAAAAGGACAACTGAAATCCAGCCAATGATTCTAGGAGGAGCTCCAGTTAATGAAGCAAAACTGCACATCGGGTGGCCCCTTATTCTACCTAATTCATAATTGTCCATGACGTACAATTGTACGGATACAGAGGCGCATCATTTGAAGAGTAGGATTTAATTCCCTAGATCTGTGCCATGAACTCAGACCCCTCATTCTGTGTGGTGAGGTAAACCCATGTCACCTCCAAGGGCAGAATCTTAGCTTGCAGAGCGAGATTGCTAACTACTTTGCAGTAACATGGAGACCTAAAGGGAGTAAAAGAGAACCAGGCCCCCGACACCCCAGATTCTGGCAGGAAGCAGAGATTGGAGACACATCCCTCTGAGGTCCAGGAGTCCTTGCCTGGGCACTATTGTCATGAACAGCGTGAGAGTGGTCTTCACCATGCTTGGGCATCTCTTTCCTTCAGGTCCTATCCATGCTCCTTTCTTCACTAGGGAAAGAGGGAGGAAATCCCCAAATCCATCATTCTCTCACATCTTCTCTTCACAAGTGTGAATTGAGCACATCCCATGTGCCCAGCATTATTCTAGTCATGGGGACATTGCAGTGACCAAGGTGCACACAAACCCTCACTGTCAAGGGCTTGAGATGTTCTCAAGAATGAGACGAAATTGGCCGAGCGTGGTGGTGCATGGTTGTAACACCAGCTATGTGGGAGGCTAAGGCAGGAGGATTACAAGTTTGAGGCCAGCCTGGGCAATTTAGCAAGCTCCTGTCACAGAATTAAAAAAAAATGATAAGCACTGGGGATATAGTGCAGTGCGAGAGTATCCCTGGGTTCAATCCCCAGTATGGTCAAAAAAGAAGAAAGAAGAAAGAGCGAGCGAGAGAGAGAGAATGCCAGTGAGCAAGACCAAATTTGCCGTGACAGGGATGGGACAGATTGCACAGCTGAACATGAAGCCTCTGATCTTGCTGAGGTTTGAATTAGACCACAGGGCTTTTGTCCTTTTGTCCGAGATGTAGTTTTCTGTGAAATAGGGTAGTCGCCTCTGCTTTTGCAAAGAGGTCAGCTCAGTTCTCCCAACCTACAGCACAGCCGGCTAAGGATGCCTTGCAGGGTTCTCTGGCTTCTCTTCCTAGATGGGGAAATGATGCCCCCTAATCCTGTAACTGACGGTGATGCCATCCTGAGCTGAGTTCCTGGCTCCAGGCAACTTGCTTGGGATACACCTGTCCTAGTCCTTATAGTCGCCCTTAAGAATGACATTTTTGGCTTCTTTACAGGTGAAGAAACCAAGGGGGGCTCTGCAGAGGGAGCTCTTCCTCCTGTGTGCTCTGGGAAGCTTCTGGGATGCCTGATCTTTCTCATTATTCTGGAAACCCCCGGGACATCCTGTGACACTCCAGAAAGAACAGCACTCCAAATTTTTAAATATTCTAAAACTTGAATATCCATTGGACCCATTCAAGGCTTTTGGAAAAATTTGTAAACTCAGGGCCTTAATAAACTGAGACTTGGGGTAGGACCCTGAGTGTAATAAAGATGTTTACTTGTCCCACATAGATAAAGATTGGTGTGCGGCCCATTTCCTCCAGCTTTACTAGGTAAAATTGACCAATAAAAATTGTATATATTTGAGGTGTACAAGGTGACAGTTTGATATATCTCTACACTGTGAAGTAATTATCACCAGTAAATTAATTAACATATCCATCATCTCATGTAATTAGAATTTTTTTGAAAAAATCTATTCTCAGCAAATTTCAAATGTACAATACAGTATTATTGACTATTTAGGAGGTCAGGTCCCTAGATGGCCTTGGGTGACCAGCTCTGTCCCTCTCACTTGTAATTTATAAAGTAACTAGGCTGTTTTGAGAATTCAGAATCCTGATGTAGGGAGGAGGAAGCCAGAAGAGTCCAGCCCATCCTCCTTCCTCCAAGAACAGGGCCTTTGGCAGGGCTGGGACACAGCTGACTGACGCAGAGGAGGAGGGTCAGCTCTTTGGCCGTGGTCTCCAAGTATTCCAAGGGTCAGAGAATGGGATGTGGGGACTTACAGGTTCCAGGGTGCATAGAAGGTGGATTGATTTTGTTTATGTCAGTGGCCCTCAGACAGGAATAATTTTATGTTCTTGGCGTCAAGTGGTGATGTCTGGAGAGCATTTTGGTTGCTGAAACTGAATGATGCTACCAGAATCTAATGGGCATGATCAGGGATGATGCTGAACAACCCAGTGTGCCCAGGAAAGTGCCCAAACAAGGGAACCTGTGGCTCCAATGTCAATAGTGCTGAGCTCGAGAAACCCTGGTTTGTAGGGAGCAAGACTTTCAGGTGTTGGGTTTGGAGAAATACCTCCTGCGATGCTGTGATAGACAGATTGAAGGCTGGCAGGTGAGTGTGTGCGTGGGGGGCAAACTGTGAGTGTCTGGGGAATCTTTCCTGGGCTGAGTTAGGATCGTCCTGGTATTTAAGACCTGTTTGGGAAGATGCCCTTTGCATGTCCCACGTGGAAAGTGCACAGTCTTAAGGACAGTGGTGATCTGTTTTAGGGTTTAGGACCAAGTTACATGGTTAGCTTCCTATCAGTTTTTTTTGAGCATTCACATTTTGAGGGGCTGGGAGGACGCATGATAAACACAGACATGGCCCACCTTCCCTGAATTTCACATCCAGTCTAGCAGATCAAGGTGATTTCTCCTTGCTGGAGCCGTCAGAGGAAGCAGCATTCAGAGGTGCGAGGGAATTGTGGAGAAGCTCGGAGACAGCCTGGAATTTTGGCCATCAGAGGAGACTTCGGCTCAGCCCTGCATCACTGGAACAGGGGGGTGCAAAGTGCAGCATATCATAGAGTCCCATCCAACTGAAGAACTGCCTTATACCATTGGGTGTCCAGTTATATTCAGTGTCCCTCCTGAGTATAGAGACGTAAGTTACCAAGCCTAACTTATGTCCAGTTATGTCAACAGAAAGAAAAATAACTATCCAGCCATCTCCTATGAGTTGATCATTGAGCTTGGTACATTATAGGTAATATATAATTTCATATGTAGCTTGTATTTATATTCCACCTAGCCCATGGTAGATGTGTATTTTTTGCTTACACCATAGCTGCTATGGTTATCCCATTTTATAGATAAGAAACCTTAAGGATTGTCATAGAAAAAGGCAATAAAAGAAGCTGGGATCTTGGGCATGGTCTGTATGCAACTTCCAAATAGCACACTATGGGAAGAGGGAAAATATTAATATTAAAGTGAGGAAAGCTGACAAGTATGACCTAAGGCAGCTTATCAAGGTCAACAGAGGCAGAGATGAGTCATGTTGAAAACATGTACTCCTGACATCACATGATGAGAAAGGTGCTTTCCCCCTAGATCTTCCTCTTCAAAACCCATAACACCATCTAATCATGACAGAAACAACAGATAAACCCCAGCTGAGGGTTGTTCTGCAAAATGGGGTGGTTTTCATGGGGACTTCAACCACCAAAAAGACACCATAGCATCATGGAAAGGCAGAAGTGGAGCGAGCTCAAGAAATCTCTTTTGTTTTCATTTCGTCTCAGGGGTGTCAGGGCACAGGTGGAATCGATATCCATTTTGAACTCGTTCATTTTACAATAAGAATCAGCTCTAGACTTGATGATGTTACATATTGTGTTTTTCTTTGAATAAATAGATTTTATTTTTATGCCTTATTTGTACATCCCAATGTGTTTAGCAAAATCTTGGAGACTTAACAGTAATTAATTCAATAGAAATGTATTAGTTGTTTAACTGCTTACCATTTCTATGCTTTTGAATTGCATGACTTATTGTGTGGTGTGCCTTGTTAGTATATTTCAGTGGTTCTAGATCCTCTACGGGATAAAATAAGGTATAAAATGTCTTCAAGAATCTCACCCTAACTCTCTAACTTTGTTACTTTAATATCTCTTTTCTCAGTTCTATAGTTATGTTGATTTTTTTTTTTAATATCAAGCCTGCCATGAAGTTTGGACATTTTCATTTACTAGCCCTTGCAGATTTGGTTTCCTTTACCTGAAACATACTTCCACTCCCTTTGCATAATTAAAAAACTCCTGTTCATCCTTCAAAACCTCTTAGATATCATCTTTTCTATGATGTTTTTCTGGAATATCATTTCTTGCCCAATAGTATAATGTTTATAAGCTGATTTTTGTTATTGTATTGCAATTTTGGATTTATCTTTATTTATCTCCACTTTTAAACTGTGTAAAAGGGGAGAAGAAATTCTCATTTATCATGCTTCTATCTGTGAAGCTCAGTTTGGGGTGCTTATTACAATAAATGCTTATTACCTTATTGAACTGAATCTTTTGTGCAGCAGACTCCCTGGATCTGTAAATTACTACACTTCACAAGAAATTAAAATAAAAAACAGCTCTCTGTTAAGCCCCTGAACTTGCAAGAGAGTCTCACTTGCTAATGATAAAATAATTCTCTTTACAGATGCTCAGTGACTCTTCCAGATTTGGTTCACACCACTTGCCTTCTGGGTCCTTCGTATTCCTCTGGGGTTCAAATGCATGGGAGAAACAGAATTTCTCACTCAGTTACTGCTAACACATAAAAGTCAACTGGGCTCTTCCACAACCCACGGCCAGATAGACTGGTTGGCAGACAGCAAGATCCTCCAGCCACGGATCCATCACACACTGACGGTTTACTGGGACTCGAGCTTAGTTCCCTGTTCACAACACCACAGCCGTCCTCCGTGACTGGTATCAATGTGTGCTCCTTGTGACTTGGTTGGATCAAGTGACTTTGGCAATAGCAGATACAGCTAAGAAGAGGACCAAAGCTTAGTACCCAAACTAGTGCCTGTTGTCTCATCCAGGGGTTCACCAAGAGATGACACAGGAAGTCAAGAGGCAGGAAATGGCCAGGAAATGGAGTGCGTGTTGGTTTCAGACCAGATCAATGAAAAGCAATGATTTCCCTTGGGTTCTTCTTGTTTGGAGATCTAATCGTGGGAACGGTTGTGGGAGGAGAATGCCAAGAGCTGTCCCATGGCGCAGGCACCTCTGATCGCCTGGTATGTCAGAAAGAGGGGGTTTCCCCTGCCACTCACACTGCTCGGGGCTGCCTGGTGGTGCCCTTGGTCTTCGAGTGCCCACCTCTGCATGTTCATTGCACACTTGCAGGCCAGAGGTTCTGCAAGAGGCAATGAAGTACCATTAAGTGCTTTGTCCATTACCCTATTCACATGAAATGTTCTTTGAAAGAATTATTTAAACCTATGTAAATCAGTCACTAGGAGAAGATAAGATAGGGTGGGGGCAGGCAGAGTTGAGTTGGGTGATAAAAATAGAGTTTTCTCTCCATTTGGACTGATTGTGAAAAGGTTTTTAACCATTGCAACTGAATCCTTTTCAGAAGCTCCCTCTCTCTCTCTTTTCTTTGCCCGAGTTGCTATGAGCACATGAATCATCTCTTTAGCACAATGACAGCAAG
This sequence comes from Erethizon dorsatum, assembly GCA_028451465.1. Classification (NCBI taxonomy): domain Eukaryota; kingdom Metazoa; phylum Chordata; class Mammalia; order Rodentia; family Erethizontidae; genus Erethizon; species Erethizon dorsatum. The sequence goes on along the minus strand of CM051825.1, from coordinate 143,882,267 downwards.
TGTAGCATTTAGGAGCGGACCCTGATTTTCCACTGTTTGTTCTTTGCTCTCAACAAGATAAGCTGTTGTTATTTCTTTCTTCTTGAACAAGCGCACCATGATTGCTGAAGTGGTAAGAATAATTGGACCAAATAGTCATGCGATTAATGCAAACAGAGGGAATTCATCTGTTCCGAGTACAGTAAAAGCACTTCTGAAGACGCGGAGAGCCTGCTTTCTCTGTTTATTCTTGGGTTGGAGAACAAATGTTGCTGAGTTCACTGCCACAGATCCTGAGTTTCTTGCACAGGGTAGAGACCTTAAATGAACTGGTTAAGGGAGAAACCAGCCCTGTCTTGGAAGAGGGTGGTTAGAAGGTGGGTACAGGGTGCACCCGGGGGACAGGGCTGCTCTGGTCCTGGGGACACAAGGACTTTTGCTTTCTCAACGATGCATTTTAATTAAAAGGCAGTGATGCAACCAACTGGAGCAGAAGAGAAGGGAAATTAACATCAGTTAGAGTCGCCAAGGGTTCAACTCTCTGCCTAGTGCTCATGTCTGGATGCCACAGGCACAAAATAGGTGCCATTATCTGTACTAGAAAGCTGAGGACACAGAAGGTTCAGAAGTGAGACTCCCAGATGCACAGGAGCAGAATACTGAAGTGCTGTGATGTGAGGGCAGAGCCGTCTGTCTCGGGATTATGGTGACCGTACACGCTCCGGGGTCAGACTCCCTGCCTTGGGATCCTGGCTTGTTGTGTGATAACTGGGTGATCTTGACTTCTTAGACCCAAGTTTCCCCATTTAAAAAAGAAAAACCAACCGAGATAATAATAGTACTTCTCTAATAAAACTATTGTGTGGACTAAAAGAGCTACTATGTGGAAAGGACAGGAAATGGTTCTGACATGGGGGGCAACAGTAATGCAGACTGACCACCCCGATCACTCCTGGCCCAGAAACCTCTGCTGTACCAGGGCACCTTCTCCCTCACCCATGCAGCTGTGCAGGACTCCCTAGCTCTGCTCTGCATACAATCACCTTGACACCGGGGCCAGGTTAAGCTCCCTAAAGTACCATTTTTTTCATGGTCACTTGATTACTTCGCCATCTCCCGAATGCCCAAGACCCTGAGCATCTACCTGTGGCCTGGCTGTGTCCTCTTGATGCCACTGTATTCCCATCATCCTACCCTTCCCACTCTCGATCTTCTTCTGGATGTGCCTTTTACCCCCTACCTCAGGCGGAACACCCACCCTTGATCCTCACCAGAGGGTCTGAATCCTGGGTACCTTTTGCATGCTCCACCCATACTTCATGTTCTCCCAGAAATGTCCCTTACAGTGTAAACCCACAGAGACCTGGGCACTCTTCCCAGCTTCTGGAGCCTGGGCTGTTGGTGACCATCATTCTGTATTTCCTGTATTTACTGACAATGCCACTCAGCAAACTTTGTTCCTCTTAAAGTTACCAAAAGTGTGGGACAAGAGTCATCCCACTGTACTTTCACACCTGCAGGAGAGCTGGGGGTTCCTCAGGCCTGGAGACTGGAAAGTTCTGCAAGAGGAAAGGCCTGAGTCTGGAAGCTGAGTTAAAGGATGGCATCTAGGAAAGGAGAAGGATGGAATTCTAGGCAAGGAAGAAGCTCGTACGTTTTGGGGAAGGCATGCAAACCCATGCCAATGCCAAAGTCTGAATTTAAACATGTTAGGGAGACAGGGGTGATGCCCAGGATTCTCAGAGGCCACAGACAAGCGTGACTGGACTTCTTGCCTCCAGCCCTATCCTGTGTCCTCTTCCCCACTCCTGGGAATCAGCCTTCAACCTTGAGCTTGGTTCTTCTTTCCCTTTGATGAATGGGGTTTCACCATTTTGCTTAATTTTTCCCTTCCTGTATTTGCTAAACAGAGTGAAGAACAAAGGTGATGAAATAAATGAAACCCTGGCACACTTTGGCCACAGGAATCTAGGTCATTGTGTTTGATGCGATGAATCCCCTGAATGTTGTTTTGCCAGAAATTGGGATTCCATGCTGGGTTGAAGAATATTTTGTCCTCCTGCTAGAATTCCTAGAAAATCCAGTTCCTCCTCTGAGTTTGCCAAAGAACAAGAGCAGGGGAAGTCACTGTCCCAGGATAGGGTGCACCACGGCTGTGACCCTGAGACTCGGCCACCTTCCTTCTGTTGAGCTACAGAATAACTCTACACTGGTGGTGGTTTCCTCACCTGATAAAGGAGAAAAGGAAGCAGAGAAACAGGTGTTCCTGGCTTCATAAGCCCTGTGAGTGAGTAGCAGATGCCCCAGCTGCCTGCTCCTCCTCCAGAGTGCCGCAGTGCGCACCAGACTGATCTGCACTGCTGGAACCTGCACTGCTCTGCCCGAGGACTTTCACTGGACAACAGGCCTCTGCCTATTGCTGGGATCACCCTCAGTGGATGCCAGGAGGGAAGCCCCTTGCCCCTGGCATGGGAGAACTCCAAGGTGTCTTTTTTTTTTTGTATGTGGGTACCAGAAGTCGAACTCAGGACCTCATGCTTGCTAGGCAGGTGCTTATGCCACTGAGCTATGTCACCAGCCCTCCAAGGTGTCTTCTACAGAGACTCCCAAAGTCCTGGTTGCCTATAATAGCCACTCACTTGGCACTGCTACTTTTTGTTTTGTTCACTACCTTCCCTTCCGTGAATTTACACCTCTCCATAACTCTGCTGTGATACTCAAAAATAGATGTGTTTGACTCTGAAATCTGCACACTTCACTTAGCGTCATGCTGTGGAAATGGCTCACAAAGGCTTTTACTGGGGCAAGATCAAGGAGTGGTGGTGCATTCCTATTCCACAGAGTCCTCGAAACATTAGCCAGAGCAATCAGGCAAGAGAAGGAAATAAAAGGGCTACATATAGGAAGGGAAGAAGTCAAATTATTATTCGAAGATGACATGATCCTCTACATAGAAGACCCAAAAATGTTTCACAAAAAGACTCCTAGAAGTAATAGCCAAATTCAGCAATGTAAAGAGACACAAAATCAACACACAGAAATCAATAGCATTCATGTACAACAATAACTCACTAAGAATGAAATTAGAAAAAAGAACATCAAGAAAAATTAAATAGTTAGGAATTAACTAAGGAAGTGAAAGCCCTCTATATCACTCTGAAAAAGGAGATTAAAGAGGACATCAGAAAAGGGAAAGATCTCCGCAGTTCTTGAATAGGCAGAACTAATATAATAAAAATGGATATACTTCCAAAACTGATATATAGATTTAATGCAATCCTACCCAAAATACCACAGAATTCTTTATAGATCTAGGGAAAAAATCCTAAAATTCATATGGAATCAGAAGAGACCCATAATTGCAAAAGCAATCCTGGGGAACAAAGCAGTAGGCATCTGAATCCTAGATTTGAAGCTATATTACAAAGCTACTGTTATAAAAACTGTATGGTACTGGCACAAAAACAGATATGTGGATCAATGGAACTGAATACAGGAAGCAGAACTCCAGGCACATTGGAAGAAAGATAGCCTCTTTAATAAATGGTGATGGGAAAATTGGATATCCACATGGAGAAGACTGAGTCTAGACCTATATATCTCACCATGTACTAAACTAAAATCAAAATGAATGAAAATTCTTGATGTTAAACAGAAACAGTTAATCTGCTAAAGATAAAGCAGGCAAAACTCTTGAAGACATGGGCATAGGCAAGGACTTTCTGAACAGAGCCCCAGCGGCACAAGAAATAGTACCAAGAATCAACAAATTTCCATTTCCATAATATCAAATTAAAAAGCTTCTGAACAGCAAAGGTAGCCACCAACAGAGAGAAGAGACAACCTACAGACTGGGAAAAAAAATTTTGCCAGCTATTCTTTGGACAGAGGACTAATATCTAGAATATATAAGGAACTCAATAGATACTGCAAAGAAGTACAGATGGCCAATAAATACCTGAAAAATTGTTCAACATTGCTGATTATTAGATAGATGCAAATTAAAACACTGAGATTTCATCTTACTCCAGAAAGAATGGCCATTATCAAGAAATCGAATAACAACAAATGCTGGTGAGGCTGCAGGGAAAGAGGAACACTTCTATATTGTTGGTGGGAATGTAAACTAGTAAAACCACTATGGAAATCATTATGGGGATTCCTCAAAAAGCTGAAACTAGAAATTGCATTTGGTTTAGTTATTTCCCTTCTAGTTATCTTCCCCAAAGAATTAAAGACTTCATATCACAGTAATACATGCATACTTATGTTTATAGCAGCACTATTCATAATAGCTAAATCTTGGAAATACCCTATATGCCCATCAACAGATGAATGGATAAAGAAAATGTGGTATTTATACATGGTGGGGTACTGCTCTGTCATAAAGGAGGATAAATTTGAGTCAGTAGTAGGTACATGGATGCACCTTGAGACCATAATATAAAGTGAAATAAATCAGATGCACAAGCTTAAATTTTACATGGCTTCTCTTATATGAGAAACCTAAAATATAAATAAAGAACAAAATAAAAGCTAGATAATAGGAAGTTGGGAGATCTTTTTCAAATGAGCAGGGGAATAAGAGATGGAGGGAGGGAAGGAGGAAGGAAGTGAAAGGGGGTAAAAAAAACTAACAAAAGGAAAATATGGAGACAGAGCTTTTGCAAATGGGAAAGGGACCAAGAAGGAACAGGGAGAGAGGGGAGGTACAAGGGATGAAAAGAGAATGAAGACGTGTTTTGTGCATGTACCAGCTCCTTGTGACAAATGTAATCACTATGCACTGCAAACATGTACTAATAAAAATTAAATTGAAAAAGAAAAAAAAAAATAAAAGAGGGGAAGTAGAACCCACAACATTAGAAATGACAGATGGAGCCTGGCACGGTGGTGGGTACCTGCAATCCCAGCACTCTGGGAGGTTGACAGGAGGATCACAAGTTTTAGCCCAGCCTGGAAACTTAGTGACATAGCCAGTCCTTGTCTCAATAAAATGTGGGGTGGTGGAGCCTGCGGAGTGTAGCTCAGTGTGAAGGCCCTGGATTCAATCCCCAGTACTGAAAAAAAAAAAAAGAGAGAGAGAGAAGAAAGAAAAGAAAAAGAGTGACAGATTGACTCTTTTTTTCTTTTTTTTGGTACTGGGAATTGAACTCAGGACCTCACGCTTGCCAGGCAGGCGCTGTGCCACTGGGCCATTTCCCCGGCCCTAGATTGACTCTTTCAGGGTTCTTTTGTGACTGATTGTGGGGGAACATCTTGGAGGACGTGTTGGAGCCCCTGTCCAGAGGGACAGCAAGGACCATCCCAAGAGCATGGAGGTGTCTGCCTGGCAGTGAGGCAGGAGGAGTGGTTGTGAGCTTTCTTTTTCCCAGGCCTTGCTCTCATTCACTGCGCCTTCATCTTTCCACACTGCCTGGCACACAGGGACCAAGGCCACAGCAGCACCATCAGTCTAGCCCTCCTGTTTGCCCAGGATCTCCTGGCCAGGGTGTCCTGGGAGGCCTGCTCACACCCGAGGCCCGCCCCGGCTCAGGACTTTCCATGTGGATGAACCCAAAAAACCTGTTTCTGTTTAAATGAGTTCATTTTAAGCCTCTTTTCTCTTGCAAACAAAACATATCTAACTCAGGACTATAAGGGTTTTACTTATCATGCATCTCTTTTTATTCCTGAACTGAGCTTTATTCTCAGCAGTCTTGAGCTCAAGATTTTAGCCTCTTGCATATGAAGTGGTCTCATCAAAGGGTTGGTTATCACACTTTGGTGAACATTTCTTTCTTTCTTTCTTTCTTTCTTTCTGCCTTTCTTTCCTTCTGCCTTTCTTTCCTTCTTTCTTTTCTTTCTTTCTTTTCTTCCTTCCTTCCTTTCTTCCTTCCTTCCTTCCTTCCTTCCTTCCTTCCTTCCTTCCTTCCTTCCTTCTCTCTTTCTGTGGGGGCATCCCTCCTTCTCCTAGTCCTCGTTTTATCAAAAGTTCATATCAGAGGATCCCATTTCTCTCCTTCTCTCCATCTCACACTGTAGCCCAAGGCTGCCTCTGTCCTTTGGTTTGGGATTGATCAGTTAGCGCGTTGTGTTTCCAAGTCACTGTGGCTGGTTTGGTGGTGAGAACAGTAGCCAAGTTACAAAAGCAGGGTCTCTGGGACGTGGAGATGAACCTGGAGAGAGGAAACCTTCACCTACCTCTCCAGGAAAGCCAGGAATGCAACAGTGATCCCCTTGGTCAAGCCAGGCCTGAAGCTAGCCCTATCTCAAGACTTTCCACTTTAAGGAGCCCAAAGATTCCATTATTGTTTAAATTGGTTTGGGTTAAGTCTCATATCTCTTGCAAACAAAATATATGGAACTAATTCCAGACATAAGAATTTTGCTGACGGTACATGTGGTTTTATGCCACATTGAGCCTTATCATCTAGCGGACTCCCCTTTGGCTCGGCAAATAGGAAAAATGGGCTTTTCTTCAGCATCTTCTGCCTCATCCCACCCACAAATCCCTACCTTTCTCTACGCTATGACTGGACTCTTCCTGCCCCAAGCGGAGAGAAAACGGCCTAAATGGCTCTTCTGTCTTAAACAGTAACACTTACTATGGCCATAAAAGGATTTCCCAAAGACTCCTGTGGGGGATGGGGGCCTTGTGTTCTGAATTTACCAGTCGGTGGCCATTTGCTAGAATAATCATCTTCACATTTGCTGTTAATAACCTTGCTTCAGGCTGCTATAACCAAATGGTCGGTCACTTTCAGTAATGGTCAAATTTTCAGGGATTGTTGCTAAAATGATTAGGCGTATCATGATTTCCCAGGGCACATGCTTTAGAGTTGATCCATTAGCAAATAAAAAGCCTTCTGGGTTGATTGGAGGGAGGGTGTTGATCTCAAAAGGTAAATAAACATCATTACATCTATTCTCTTTTTTCCCCTTAGCTGAGTTTGGACTTTACTTTTTTCCTGTCCAGTGGTGTTTCATATTTAATTACTAGACAGACCGATTTTCTTTTGTTTGCTCTCAGCTCTTCCTTGTAGTTCACAGACCCGGGAAACATCTTATAACCAATCAGATCAATCAATTAGTCCCTTTATAGGAATTCTGGAGGCCCATGTTTGAGCCAGGCACTGGCCTAGAAGTTTTGCACAATATCTCACTTAATATAGCAAAGTCCTTGTATCTAAGGTGCACATGAGCACAGAAAGATTAATTTGCTTATGGTGAGTTATGCAGCCAGTAAACATATGGTTTTTATTTGAATCCAAGACTCTGAATTCTTCTCACCAAATCAAAAAGTCTACCTTTCTCATTCTCCTCCGTTGCTTCTGGTCCTTACTTGCACCAGAGCTAGGCATGGCACCCGGGAGCCCAGCCCAAGGTGGAAGGCATGTTAGGACATCAACAGGTAGAGTCTGGGAAACCCAAGCAGCAGCAAGCCTGCTGTTTTTGTGGCTGCCTTATTCACACCCAGTGCCAGGGTGTCAGCTGTAAACCTGGGCCTTCACCTTCAGCTCCTGCAAACTGGAGAAATGAGAGAAAGAGGGAGGTGGAGAAATAAAGTTTGAGAGAACATCCTAGGTAGATCCGGACCTGAAAAATCCCTTTACTTACCAAAATAGAGGAAGAAAATGTTTTCTCATTGCAGTTGTAGCAGGAGTTTTGTACAAGGGATGCACAGATATGAGTAGCAGGAAAAAGGTTATGCCTTGATTTTCTACTTGGTGTTGCATGAGCACAGGCAACAACAGATTGGGACATAAATACTAGAGCACTAAAAATCCATGCACATGGTAGTGAGAGAGACATTGCTTGGTCTTTAAAGACTGAGTGTCAGTTGCAGCAAAGCTAGCCATTCTTTGCCATTAGGATGTCCCTCTGTCTCCAGGAAGTAGGATCCACGTGAGCTCTGGGAAGAAATCCTTACACAACATAGGAACCTAATGGCGGGAGGGATAAAGATCCCACCTGGGCCAGAGCGGACAGGTCTCCCACCAGTGTAGCAGAGCCACACTAGCTTTTCCAGGTATCACATCATTTAAATATTTCCATGTGTTTAATCTTTATGTCAAAGGTACTGCACATTTGTTTTAAAAGTTGAGAATGTGTAGGAAGCTGTTGTAACTTGATAAAGATTATCCATCAAGAATCACCATCCGAGGGCCGGTGAGATAGCTCAGCTGCATAAGTGCCTGCCTGGCAAGAGCAAGGTCCTGAGTTCGACTCCTGGTACCCACATAAAAAGGAAAAAAGGGCCAGTGATATTGCTCAGTGGCACAAGCACCTGCTGGCAAGCTTGAGGTCCTGAGTTTGACCCCCTGTACCCATATAAAAAAAAAAAAAAGAATCACCATCGAATGTCAATTTGAACAGTATCATGGTGGAGGCATTTCAGTTGAAGCCCACAGGGTGATCTTAAAAAGCTGAACATATTAATGCTTATGTGAAATAGTAGCAATTTGTACTCAGTAAAGAGTTTATGCCAAGAGGTGGGACAACTGCTCGACTCCAGCAGCTTGGGAGAGGTTAGAGAGTACTGCTCACCTCTCTGTGGCAGAATTGTCACAAGGAGCTAGGAGGTGATTTGTGCCGCAGGATGAGGTAAACAGAAATGTTTAGTTGTTACTTTCTAGGACAAGGCAGGTGAGTGCCGATGTGTACCTGTTGTTGCTTTCTCCCTCTGCTGAGATGAGCTTGGGAGCCATGCGTTTCTGCTGGTTGAGTGGCAGGATGGTATCATTTCTGTTATCCTGTATCCCTGAGTGACAGTGCAGAGGAGCTGCCCCTTGACCTGCATGGGGAGTTTCAGGAGGTTACATCGTGGGAATTCCATGCTTCACGTGATAATTTTGTACAACCTAGCTTCTCCTGAGACAGATGATTCTAACGTCTCAAAGAATGTATTCAGGTCTTGCAAAGGAGGAATATTGGAAACACAGAGACTTCCTGGTATACTCAGCGCCTGTCCCCATGGCCACATCTGACCAACCATGACACAGGTGGCCAAAGAAAAAGAGATTGAAGCAGAGCTGATTCTTTTTGAAGTGGAAACCATTTGCAACTGCGTAAGGCTTAAAACATAGGAAAAAAGGAGGAAGAAAATGTAGAGGAGAAGAGGAAGAAGAAGAAGAAGAGGAATAAGAATGAGGATAAGAATGAGAAGGAGAAGATAAAGGAGAAGGAGAAGGAGGAGAAGGAAAAGGAGAAGGAGAAGGTGGAGGAGGAGGATGAGGAGGAGAAGGAGAAGAAAGAGAAGAAGGAAAAAGAGAAGAAGAGGAAATGCCACAATGTTTGCTTTTGCTCCAGAATAAAAAACAAGTTATTTGTAAGAACAAAGGGGACCAGAATAAGGATTGAAGACACAAACAGTAAGCAAAGCGCTTCAACTCTACTTCCTTGCTTTACTGAACACTTTCACGACAATGCTCTTGTTTAGTCTTGTCTCCTACTGACTTCTAAGTCAGAATCTCTTAAAGAGATCTGATATAGAAGTAAGTCTATACCAGGTCAGAAAAAACCCCTGTGTAAGCAGGTGGTGACTGGGAAGCATTTCCAAGGAGTGTTTCTCCAGATGGTATTTTGCAAGTACCTGATGCAGAATTACTTACCGAATCAGAAATTCAAGGGGCAGGCTGAGAAAGTTTCTTATGAACAAGTTCTGCAGTCATACTGTATCCATGAAAGTTTGAAAGTGACTGCCCTAAATCCTCCCCTCTGGCTAAGACATCACATTTTGACTACTGGAAATGGTTCTGCCCTGGTTTCTTATCTGGCTTACTGGAAGATACTTTCTTCCTGAAGAAGAAAAATGATTCTCACTACTAGAAAATGGCCCTTCAAGTGGGCATACCTCGTCTCAGAGGTGCCAGCTTGGGACTGTTCCCCCCTCCCCCTATTTATGCAGCCAGGTGAACCACACACTCCCATGAGCCCAGGTTCTCACAGATGCTGGGGTGGCTGGACAGCGTGAGTCACCAGCTGCAGCTGCCATGTGGCGTGGGGTTGGCGTGCACAGAGTCACGGCTCCTTCTCATTCTGCTCCTGTTTCCTGATCGTAGCCTGGAATTTAACTTGGGTTCCAACCATAGAGACAAGCCTCGTCTGTCCTTCATGGAAGGGAGTCCCTTCAGTGCCTCCTCTGACGTACCAGAGCCTAGAAGCCTTAGTCTGAGACACGTCTGAGACTTGGATTTCGGTCTTAATCTGTCCGTATGAGGACTGTTGCGCTTGTCGAGTGAATCACTTTCATTGTGTCGGAGTAGACTTTCAAAGGTGAAGTAAAAGTGGAACTATTTCCCAAGAGATGAAAATCCCTCTAGGTTTTGCTGCACACTGAAAACAAAGCCAGCCTAAATGACATCACCACAGACTGCAAAGCCTGAAGAGATTTCAGGAATTACCACTAGGGCAAGATGCTCTCCTGAGCTCTGCGCTTGGCCTTTCAAGCTAATCCAGTGACACAGGCGGGGTGGGGATGGTCCTGGTCCGGCAGAAGGGACGTAGGGTGTGAAGTGGGTACGCAGCTTGCCAGGGGTCGGGGCCTCTGCAGGGAGTGGCAGGTGCATGGCTCCAGTGCTCATCTGATAACGAACACTGACAATTCACATAGGGAAAAGTGGAGACATATATGTGTGTACCTATGTATGTATGCATGTATGTGTGTGTGTATGTGTGTGTATGGCACTGGGAATTGAACCCAGGGCCATTACACTGAGCAACATCCTTCACCCTTATCTATTTATTATTTTAATTTGACACAGGGTCTTGCTAAGTTGCCTAGGTTGGGCTCCAATTTACAATCCTGACTCAGCCTCCCAGGGTGCTGAGCTTACAGGTATGTGCCACCATGCCCTTCTGAGTCTCATATTTGAATCCTGGCTCTGTTACCTAATGGTTAATTGTCTCTGAGTCATTTTCTCAACCTCTCCAGGTCCTCAGCATCTTGCCTGTGTAATGTCTATAATATCTCCCTCACAGAATAACTGCAAGACTTAATGAGATTGGTTTGTAAAATACCCGGGTCGTAGATGTTCAACACATCTACGCCCCTCTCTGCTCATGTTCACTCATTTGCATTCGTCTTGTGTGCCCTGGGCGTCTAATGCATTCCAGGAACTGTAGGCTGTCTGAGGGATGGAGAAACTAGCAAAACGTTCATGGGAGGAGGTTTCTGTTTATTCCTACTTCTTGTTAAGGAGGAAAGTGCAAATCCCCACTTGACCTTGCTCCTGAGCCTGTCTGCAGCATTCCCAAGCCCACTCATGCCTCCTTTTCAATTGGGAACACACTGAGCTCCCCTCCACCTCAGATGTCACCTTTGCTGGGCTCCTGCCTCACCTCCTGCTCTTCATGTCAATGTCCAACCTCTTTTCAGATCCCATATTGACTTCTCCTCCTCTCCTTCTCTCTTAGGATCCCCGTTTTTTTTTTTTTTTTTCCTACAGAGTACTTGCTACAGTTGATAACTGTCCTTTGATTTCTTTGCATATTTGTTTGATTTTTGCCTCACAGAAAGCCATGAATTCCACACAGCATACATTTATTACCCTAGCACAGGATCTGGGCCACAGTGTAAACTCAGTAGAAATAGGGAAAAAAATGAATGGATTACAGAATGAATGAATCGCCCACAAACAATTCTGAAAATGAACGATTAAAATTGCATTTATGCATGCAACATTTGTAGCTAAGGATATCTCCTAGCTGGTTCGCTGAGAAAATTAAATGCAAGAACCATTCATTAATTCATTTCATCAAAATCATGATGATGTCCAGTCTAAGGAACTTGAAATCTAGGCCAGTAGACTATGTCCAAACTCTTCCACCCCTTGCCTGGTCTAGAGCAGACATCACTAATCAGTGTTGGCATGTTCCCCCATGGAGTGAAGCAGACTTGTTAGCCCGGGTATTTACATAGCCATTGGCAACTGATTACAGAGGTCCTATAAAACCCTCCATCCCATGCCTCGGAGACCACTGTTGCCACTAATAGCCCCTGCTCAGTATATTTCTTATGCCCAGCCAGTCCCGAGCTTGACTTAGGAAGAGTTAGTGGTGAAGTTCCTGGGACAGAGGTAACCCACGGTCTAGAACAGTAATTTTCTACAGGAATAGGTTCTTTTCCTCCAGGGCATATTTAACAATATGTGGAGACATTTTTGCTTGTTACAATTAGCAGAAGATGGGGTGTTACTGTCATTTAGCAGGTAGGGGTTAGGAATGGTGCTGAGCATCCACAATGCATAGGAAAGCTACACAGCAAAGACTCAGGTGGCCCCAGTAGTCCACAAGCTAAGGCTGAGAAAGCTTGCTCTAGGGTAGTGTCATCCTGATATCTGTAGGTCTTCTCAGAAGATATCTATATCTATATCTATATCTATATCTATATCTATATCAGAAGATATATATATGTGTGTGTATGTGTGTGCGTGTATATATATATGCATAAATATAAATATATATATATATATATATATATATATATATATATATATGATGCACTCTGTCCTATTTGCTTGTCCTTTTTCCTCAATATTTGATATTCAACCATGCTCACATGTGTAGCAGTAATTTATTATTTTTCACTCTTATATATGATTCATTTTAAATCCTACTTTTGCTGGACATTTGAGGGTATTTTTACCCAGTCTTGCCCACTATGTAATGAATACTTTCGTCATTGTCCCTCGGTAGACACACTTCCTTGAGTTCATACACAGGAGTAGAACTGCTCCATAGAGGTTACAGGGGTTTGGCTTTAGGAGTTAATGCACTTTTCAAAGTAGCTGTATGAGGTTACTCTCTACCGAACAGTGCAGGTTGTTCCTAATTGCCTGCTAATGACCTTCCCATTTCTCTTTCATTTTAGCCACTCTAACTGGCATGCAGTGGGATGGCATTTGCATTTCTCTGGTGACCAATGGAACTGAGCCATTTCCGTTTGTTCTTGTACACACATTGTTCCCTTAGTTATCTCCCTTTTTTGTAGGATTCCTCTTTTGTTCACTTTTCTACTGGATTGTCCATCTTTTATTAACTCATAAAGTTTCATTTTATATTTTGAACAGACGTAGACTTACCATCTGTCTGTCTATTATCTCCTATTTCATGTATAGATTCTATCATTACACATTGTGACTTACCTTTTCACTAAGTTAATGGTACATTTAGATGAACATACATTACTTTAATGAAGTTCAATTTATCAATTGTTGCTTCTAAGTTCAGTCCTAGGATAATTTTAATCCTTTTCTTGCCAAATTGCCTAGTTAGAACATCTACTACATCTTAGGGAGAGATCTTTCACTTTCTAAGGATAATGTTAACTATGGAGTTTTCTTACATGCCTTTTATAAGGTTGGACAAATTCATCTGCTTTTAGTTTGTTGACCAGTTTAAAATAAAAGTATATTAGATTTTTTCAAATGTTTTTCTATACCAATTGAGAAATTAAAAAAAATCCTTATTCTATTATTATGATACATTACATTTGTCGATTTTTATGTATTGAACCACCCTTGCATTCTTGGGATAAATCCCACTTGGTCACAATGTGTAAGTCTTTTAATATGCTGCTGGATTTGACTTGCCAGTATTTTGTTGAGTTTTCTTTATTGTTGGCTATTAGGATTTTTACAAGGGTGTGCCTAATTATGATGTTATTTTTATTTATATTCTTTTTTTTTTATGTGGGTACCAGGAGTCGACCTCAGGACCTCATGCTTGCCAGCAGGCACTAGTGCCACTGAGTGATATCACTGGCCCTTTTTTTCCTTAATGTGGATACCGGGAGTCGAACTCAGGAACTCACACTTGCCAGGCAGGCACTTATGCCACTGAGCTATCTCACTGGCCCTTATCTTCTTTTTTTAAATCGTGGTTTTGTTTCATCACTTTTGGAATATTCATGGCTCTTGTCTCTCCCAATATCATTTCTGTACCTTTCTCTTTCTCCTTTTCTGGTTACACATGTATTAGTTCTCTTTCCTATGTCTTATGTATTTCTTATGATCTTTATGTAGTTTCCATTTTTATCTTTTTTTCTGTTTCAGTCAATTTTCCGCTAACTTCCAGTTCATCCAGCTGCCCCTTTTGTGTGTCTGAAGTGCTATTAAATTTACCTGCTGAGGGGCCAGTGAGATAGCTCAGCAGCATAAGCGCCTGCCTGGCAAGCACGAGGTCCTGAGTTCGACTTCCGGTACCCACATAAAAAAAAAAATTACCTGCCAAGTTCTTAATTACAAGAATTTTATTTTTAGTCTTAGAATTTCCATATTTTTGTTTTTATACATATCTATTCTTTTACTAAATTTTCCTTCCCTTCATGAATATTTTAAGATCTGCGTCTGACCATTTCAGTGTTTGTCTAATATGTTTTCTTTCTTTGGTTAGTCTTTGTTGTTTGGTGTTTGGTCTTGTCTCTTGTTTGCCTGGTAACATTTTACTGGGGACTGGACACAGATATTTTACATGGAAAGTGTTAGAAAGTTTAGATGAGACTTCAGCTCTTGGCAGGCAGTTAGGGTAGGACCGAATTCTTTTAAGCCTGGAATTTAGCCTTAGAAAGATATGAAGTGTTATTCTCTTTATAATATATCTAAAGTGGTGTTCTTTCAGAATCTTCATAAATTTATCTCTTCTCAGCTTCTTTGTTAGAAGCTACACTCCAAGTTTTATCTTCCTAGGACCATGACACACCTGGAAGCCCTGTTTGTCTTTTTATCTTACTGCCTGCTATTTCTTCTTGTCTTTCTTGGCCTATATAGCTTATGAATTAATGTAAGGGTCTAGATTGATGTGGCTACAACAATGTTGATCATAGCAACCATTTTGCCCACTAGGTGACTTAGACGCACATCCCAAACCCTATAGAGCAAAGTTGATAAGTTAATCATCTAGACATGTTGTATCAGACAGTGATGCCCAGACTACTTAACGGATGTTGGATATGTAAATTGTTTTTGAGAAAAACCAGGTATATTCTGGTTGATCACAGCACATATTTGTCTAGGTTAGTATAGAAACCCTTTCCCCTGCCTCGGGGTGTGGGAATCCACTTGTTCCCCTGCAACCAGGACATGCTGCTGTCTAGAAGCCTGAAATGTATTGCATTCTGTGCACTCCTGGGTCCACCTGCCTCTTTTTCTGAGCTCATGGCACCTTGTTGCTATTTCTCATATACCAAAACAATTGACGTACGCCACCTGAGGTTAAGCATATCAGACTTTTAGTGTTTTTCATTTCTTCCTTTCTTGGCAAGATTTTATCCCTCAAATTTTGGCTCTCTTAAGAGGCTAAACATCACTTTTTCTCTATCTCTCACTCCACGAGACTGCCAAAAACACTGTTCAGCTTCTTTGCCTCTTACAGCCTACACTGCTTGACTTTATGCTCTCTGCCCAAGATTCTTACAAACTGGTAAGTGCCCCCCAAGGAAAATGCAGAGGGTAATGCTAGCTTCCATGAGTTTTCTTCTCTCCAGATCCAGACCCTGTTGTTTTGACTATTTTGATAGCACTTCAGTGGTAGTTAGGTTTTCTAGTTATTCTTGCTGAAAGGATGGTTTATTGTAGATGGTTCTGCTATTATTGCAAGCAGAAACTCCCAGAGCTACTCTGGGCTGTGTGTCCATAAATGTGAAAGGACTGGCCCATCATTCCTGACTCAGAGGGGACCATCCTCAGGTCATTCTGTCAGTATCCCTGCCTCAAACCAGATCCTTGTATCAAGTCATAAGCTATATAAGCCATAGCTATTTTGGACCAGGAAATCAGTGCTACATTAAAAGTATAAAGTAATAAAATGTGGTTATGTTTAAAATACAAAGCCTTTATCTATTAGGGATACATCTTAAAACATTTAGAGATTAATCCATAAGTATTTAAAATTCACTTTGAAACAATCCAGCAGGAAGGCTATACTTTCAGGGATCATTTCTATAGTTGGTTGCAAGAAACAATCCAGCAGGGAGCTCTATTTTCTACCAGAGTGGTTGAATACAACCATTAAAAAAATCAGATATGTAAAAAAGTCATAGCCATGAAAAAATTCCTCTGACTTGCTGCAGAATAAAAGTCAGAAAGAACTGCCAGGCCATTAGACAAAGACCTTCTACGCTGCCCTCAGCCCCTGGTAATACCTTGTTCCCCAATCCCTTACCAGTGCCAGTATCTCTGCTTATCGTTTTCTGTCTAACAACCTTTACAAAATCAGTACCCATTGTCTTTATTATTGTTAGACAGTGATTTTTCAAAAGTTTGAAGGAGAATTCACAAGCTATTGGAGCAACAAGATACCCCTGAGGAATTTTCTAAATTGCCTCATTCCATAAAGGTAAAAATAAGGAGCCTTTTGGGCTTTCTGTCATGTTGTAAAACCACTGCCATTTATGTTAGGACTAACCATCCCCAGCTGGTCTGTCCAAAGCCTCATGTTGGATGATTTAGTTCCATTCATCCTCAACAACTCTGTGATTAGCATTATGTGTTCTTCCCTTTTATAGATGGGGAAATTGAGGTTTAGAAAGCCTGAATAGCTAGAAGCAAGGTAGCAGTTAGTGACTAAACCAGAACCCTCGTCAATGATGGAAGCGTGGTTTCCAACTTGAACTTGCATTAGAATCCCCAGGAGGTTCTGTTAAAACCATATTTCAGAGCCCCATTCCAAGAGTTCCTGATTCAGTACGTCTGGGGTGGGGCCCAAGAATCTGCATCTTTCATAAGTTTCCAGAAGATGCTGATGCTTCAAGCCCAGGGGCCACACTTGGAGAAAAATGTACCAGGGCATAATGTAGTAGGGGGGACAGGAATGTGATTTGTTACCCACGGACTTGCACTACAGTCTCAGTGCGTCCTTCTGGGCATGGGGAAGTCAGAGACTCAGCTGTGTCAGGTGGGATGATAGTCTTGTGGCTGTGGGTATTTTCACTTGTGGAGTGGGTGCCCGCTGGCTACTGCCATGGCCAGGAGACTGGGCTTGGAATGCAGTTAGAGACCTTTCTGCTGGTGGCAACAGGTAGCCAAGCTCACCTTCACCAGCAGGTCTGATGGTCTCTGTATTGGAGCCATTTTGGTGAGAGATTCTTGAGTATCTCCTGGGGCTGCAGTATGGAGGCCACTATGCCCTTTCCTGGGTAGACCTCAAATGCAGCCACACTGAGCTTGTGAATCTTTATTCCTCCCCTAACCTAGGGTTCCAAATTATTTCCCTACTCCTTTTTGTTGTTGTTGTTGTTGTTTTTACAGTGCTGTCAGTTGAACCCAGAGCTTTTGCACCGAGATACAGCACCAGACCTTCCTTTCTTTATTTTTCTTTTTTGTTTGTTTTTCATTTTGAGACAGAGTCTCACTAAGTTGTTTAATTGCCTAGGCTGGCCTGGAATTTGTGATCTTACAGCTTCAGCCTCCCAGAGTGCTGGGAATACAGGCACAGGTCACCATGCCCGCCTAGTTCCCTATTCTTTTATTTTTTGTTTTTTGTTTGTGGGTACCGGGGGGTCGACCTCAGGACCTCGCGCGCCAGCAGGCGCCCATGCTGCTGAGCGATATCTCCAGCCCTTTCTTCGTATGTGGGTTCCGGGAGTCGAACTCGGGCCCTCGCGCTTGCCAGGCAGGTGCTTACGCCGCTGAGCTATCTCACCGGCCCTAGTTCCCTATTCTTAAAGCTCCTGCTGCACATGGCTGCTTTTCTTCTCAGAACCTTGTTTGCAAAGCTCTTCAAACTCTCTTGGAAGGTTTGCAGTTAGCCAAGCCTTCTTGCATTCAGAAGAGTTAATTAAGGTGATGATGATAGAGAGGATTAATGCCTATGGGGCCAGACTGACTGCTTAGCAGTCGAGAACATGCCTGCCTTGTAATCCCGCTATTGTGATGGCGAGCTGGATGGTCTTGTAGAAGTTTCTGAACTACTTGGCACCCTAGTTTTCTCACTTGACAAATTAAGATAACAATATTACATACTTTGCCGTTGTCCAGAATGTTATGTAACTTATTGTATACAGAAGTCTTAGTAAGGTGTCTGGCACAGAATAAGAACTTAAAAAGTTTCCCTGGATAAGAGCTCTTGCTGGTAAACAGAAGGTGGTAAGGAGCCTTGGGGAACATGGAAGAAGGACATTTGGGTAGGAACTAGAAGTGACCAGTTCTTGGGACTTGGGTAGGAAATGTCTTGGTGGACAGAATGGGATAAACAAAGACATAAAATAGCCTAGGGCAGAGAAGGGGGAGGAAAGGAGTCCCTCGTGAAGAGACAGACACCCCTTTCCCTGCCCCATAAGCCCCCTGTCCCCTCCTATCCACCACTCATGTTGGGCTAGAAATCATAGAACGTCTCTTGTTCCTTAGGAGACCAGACCTGGACTCCTAACACGTCGAAACTAGCCTACCGTACCCGGGTTTCCTCACTCCATGTTTTGGGGTGCTATCCTTGAGTCATTGGACAGGCACCATTTTGTTTTAGCTCTCATCACACTCCATTGTAATTGTGTGCGCATGCGTGTGTTAGGGGTTTTTGTCTCTTTGTTGAACTGATTTTCTCTGTGTCTGTGATGGTGTATGTCCATCTCTATATTCTTCATGCTTCACCCATGGTGGACAGTCAATAGATGTATTATGAATGCAGAAGTGGACAATGGCCTGGATAAAAAAATGAAGGGATGAATGAATAAAATTCTTGCCAATCAGAGAGTAGTGCAAAGCCTTGTATAAATGTGTGGTATAGAGCCCTGTCAGTCAACGTGTGGTCCGAAGACCAGCAAAACTTTTCTCCTATGGGAGTGTATTAGAAATGCAGAACTCAGGTTCCACCCAGACCTGCTGAGTCACAAGATGCATTTCAACCAGACCCCATGTGATTCATGCATACTTTACAACTTGAGAAGACTGGTCTAGTGGTTAAGTGAGGAAGCTCTGGAGACTGGATTTGAATTCTGGGTCTGGGTCTTCTCGAGCTGTGTAGGCTTGCTGCCTGTGGGCCTTAGTCCACGTTTGTCAAATGGGCACAAATGTAGCAGCTGCCTCGTGGTCTTGCTGTCATGGATATGTGTGTTAATGGAACATGCTTCACCCAGTGGTTGGCAAATGGTAACTGCTCCAAACTTACTGGCAGTTGTTTTCATCCTTGTCCCTTTGACATCCCAGGAGACCATGGAGGAAGAAAGGAAACGTCATTGCGTATCTTAATAGACACTATCCCCCCATTTCCTCTCCACCCCCGGTAGCGGGGGGTGGGTCTGGCTGGTGTCTGGGGCTGCCTCCCTCTAGGGGGCACAGCTGACGTGAGTAGCATGGCTTCCTCTTAGGTGTCAGCCACAGGGCTGAAGCTTCCTGGAGCTGAGGACACCAGCCAGACAGAAAGAACCACCCTGTCCCTGGAGCTGAGTCATGTTATCTCCATTCAGACAGGGATCAGGGCAGGTGGGAAACACTGCAAGCTTCCAGAGATGCCCCAGGTGAGGGACTGGGTGACTCACACAGGAGCATGAGTCACACTGGTTACATAAGAGCAGATCAAGAGTATTAAAATGTCACACAAGCCCAAATGTGTCCCAGCAGAGCGGGAAGGGGGTGTCAGTGAGGAGACTTGCCTAGAGACACGTCCTAAGGACGACACCATCATCATAATCATCACCATCATGATTGATGTAGTTATAATGGAAACCAACAAGTAACTTGCTTTTCAGGGCAAGGGAAAAACTGTAGGTAACTTGCTTCAACAAGGAGATAAAGATTAATTAGCACCTAAACATTGGAGATATGAAAAAGCAATAATTCGTTCTTGAGAGCCATGTTAAAAAAAATGTGGAGTCAGATTAAAAAGCAATTCAACAGAGGAAATACATTCATTTAATGAACATGGGAATAAAGCTTTTGTGCTGATTAAGTTAACAAAGTTTTTTGTGTAAGATAAGAATATTTCAAGATTGTACAGCTGGGGAGGGATGGATAGGCAGAAACCAGTAGCAGCTTTGTGGTGGCAGGTTGGCCTCAGACCCATGACATCAGACCTACTAGATTTATGCTAAAGATGCACAACCTGAAACAACAGAGATTTAGGATTTGTTACTTACAATAGGAAAATATTGAAAAAATGTTTAAGTTCAACTTAAATCAACTACTGAAGTTTGATTTAGGCTACAGTTTGTCAATCTGTTGACCGTGAAGCTGATGAAGATTTGGAAGTCTTTAATACCATATAAAATGCTATTGATAAAATGCTGGGTTAAATAATAAAGCAAGAATTTTAAAAGTCAGGGTCAAAGCTATATTACCAACAACAAAAGTCACTCCACTTTGAAATAAACCAAACTAAAATACTTGAATGAAACAAAAATATTGCCTATAGTTATCAGAACTCAGTGAATATTTTCTTTTTTTGGGTAAATTTTTAAAATGTCCATATTAACACTTTTTATAATATAAATATGTGTTTATTCTATAAATTAATAAATATGTATCTTGTAGACATAAACATACATATGTAAAGGTATGATACACAAACAGTATTTTTTATTAAGTTTATTGGTACAATTTAGATACACATAATGATCACCTTTATCATAGGGAATTTGTACCTGTACATGATATAACCTGATTCTTCATTTTTTTCCCCAATCCCTTCCCCTCCCTTCAACCCTTCTTCCCCTCCTTGTTTACAAAGCTTTGTTTCCATTTTATCTTTCTTTTATTGTCTTTTTTTCCCCTTCCTTCCTTTCCCCCTCCCCTCTTCCTAGTTCCCCTTTCTTTTGAACTATTTCTTCCTGTTTCATGTGTAAATATTGTGTTATTTCCCTGCAGTGAGAAAGCAAAAGTGTAAATAAGGACCAAAGTATATAATAGGTATTGTGAAATGAACAGTATTATATAGACAGAACATATTATAAATTGTATAATAGTAAGCTGTAAGTTTAAATTTGAAGGAAGGAGGCTCATTACTACTTTATATTCATGCATCATATTTTCTTTCATATTATTTGCCGATGGTGACCAACAAATAAAGATTAGTCAGTCTGCAACTTTCGTCCAGTGTACTTTAGAAGAAAAATTATATGGGTGTGGGCCATGAGCAATATTAATCCCTGTGGATTAGATAGTTCTGTGTGGAGAACTCTATTGATTTCCTTATTGCTGGCCTAGCCAGGCAATAGTTGTTACTTGTGTTAGTTACAAGGCTTTTGACCTCACAATGGATAAATCAGATGGCAACAGAATTGGTACCTACTCCCTTTCATCCTTTTCTCCACCCCTTCAATAAATGTTGGTGAACTGGGCTTTTCTGGACCATAGAATATACACCTCATGCCCAAATAACAAACTCTTTGGCATTCCCAATCCAAAAAAACTTGTGCAACTCCATTCAGGTCTACCTGAATGTCAGATGGCTATGATCCTACACCCTGAAAAGTAAAAGGAATGGTCCCACTTCCTGTGCAACCTCCAGAAATCCATTTTATGTAAAATAGTAGCTCCAATTAGAAGGAAGTGGGCAGAATCAAATAGCAGCACTCTGATCCGTCAACCTGGTTACTCTTCTCATCCTGCTCAGAAGGGACTGGCGCACACGAGGCACCCATTGTAAGGCACGGAGGAGTTGTTTCCAATTCTGGGCCCCATAAGAACCCAGGATTGCTGTGTCCTGTTTACCAAGGTCCAGCTCTTCTCCTGTGTCCCCTCACCAGTGTCAGCAACTGCAGCTCAGGGGCCAAACACAGCCTCTCTGGCTGGCTTTTCTTTGCTTGTTTCATTGGCCCTTGAGTTAAGAATGGATTTTACTTATTTCTTTTTAACAAAATGCTTCAAAATGGTTATATAGAGTGTAGGCTGCCTTTTGACCTCAATTTTGCCCAAAGGATTTACTTGCCAACTCTTTGAGGAAGCATTTCCTGATGGTTTTCACACCCCTCAGCCCGCCCCCGCCATTGTTTCCTGCCTGTAGTGCAGTGAAACTCTGGATTAGAGTCTGTTACTCGTGCAGGCAGCCAGGATGCAAATCAGAACCTTCTAATGGCTGCTTGTTTTTCTTAAATGAAATCCAAACTCTCTGCCTTGTTCTTCAAGCCTGAAGCCGCTGCACACCTCTCCTTACCCCTGTCCTCATCACCAGCAATCCCCACTCCTTGACATGGCGGTTTCCATACCTGACCTTTCAGTTCTTTCTAACAGGTAACTTTAAACATGGTCCTAGATGTTAAGTATCATGGACACAGGGACCTAGTCTTGGTGACATTTCTCCAAGATGGTGTCTGGTACTTAATAGGCCATCAACACATGTTTATTGAATGCAAAATAAATTATTTCGAATCTTCATCGCACCCTTGCGAGGCGGGGTAAGTTTTCATTTTACAGATGAATGAAAAGGCAACTTTGTGCTTCATGATTGGTGGTATGGGTGTGCACAAGTCCTCGCTGCTGAGCAGGATGAAAAGAGTCACCAGCTTGATGGATCCAGATGTTGCTATTTGGTTTTGTCCATCTTCTTCTAATTGGAGCCCCAATTTTATTTGAAATGCATTTTCAAATGGGAGGTGGGGGACGGTCCCATGTTTGGGTGTCAAGTCATCGCTCTAGTGATATTCAGGTACACCTGGATGGGAGCCTGAGCTCCTGCTAACTTCCACTCACATTCAGATGCTTCCTTGGGTTGTACCAGGTTTTTTGGTTGAAATTGGAAGAGGCAGGTGGAAAGAGGGGAGGAAACTGCCACATCCGTGCAGCCTCCCTATTTGTGTGGACCCTGGGCCTTTATCCATCATTAACTATCATCTTTCCCAAGCTTCCGTCTTCTTGTTGCCACCCTCATGATTTTTACTCTACTGTTCCTGCTTCTAAACTGCAATGCACTTAATGTTTTAAAAAATCATTTCACATTTTTGACTTATTATGTATGCCAGTCTGTGGACACCAGACCTTGGCAGGACTCAGAAAGGTCCCTCCCTATCCTTCTGGCCCACAGCTGAGCCCCTCTTGTCACTTGCCATGTCTCATGAGAAACTGCACATAACTGATGATCATCACATCCCCTACTTGTGCCCACCCTCATTTCAGCAACTCCTCCCAAAGATTTCCCTTGCATAGGCGTGAAAGAAGGGACCACTCGAGATCTCACAAAGAGCTCAAGGTGGAGCAGGGTTGAAGTCCTGTCCTTACTTGGTGTGTGTGTGTGTGTGTGTGTGTGTGTGTGTGTGTATCTTTTCCAGGGACGACTCCCTCACCTAAAATGACTTTCCTCTCTCAGGTCAGATCCTTCAGATCCAAGTCTAGGAGGAGCATGGACTTGATGGTTTTGCTCTTTCCCCAGTGGCTTGTGCCTGGAGGGCCCTTGTCAAAGCCCCTTACCCACATCATGGAGTCCCTTGTGGGAGGGATTATTGTGTTGGCCAGAGGAGATAAAAAGAAAAGATTTTTTCATGGAGAAACGAAGTGCAGGAATACGCTGGTGCACTTCCAAATCAGCAACAAATAGAGGGTCCTGGTTATTTACTTTTTTAACCTGGTGGAAACTCTTATTTATCCAGACAACGCCTCTGCTTTGCTTCCTTTATTTCCCCCTGGAGGCTGACTCCTGAGGCCACGGAAAGAAAGGGTTGGAGTGGTAAGCCATAAGTAAGCCAGCCCGCCATTCAGTATCTTTTCTTATACAACAGTTATTTGTAAACTAATCAATAAACTTTTCTTATTTTGTGTTTTTGTTTGTTCCTTTAGAACTCTTAGCAGGCGCCTGCTGAACCATGAAGAAACTTAAAATAGCGATGATTTCCCTTTATGCTGCCATCTCTTCCCCCATAGCCCACTCGTGGTGTTTATACTCAAGGCCATATGAAGCTAATCTGTATGGAAATAAAGGATAGAAGTATTCAGATTGAGTTTTACTAAGTGAACCTGAGGTTTCTCTGTTCAGCAAAATAGGCCAGGTAAATGCGTTTCTGATACAGAATAAATCATTCGTTTGAAGACCTATATTTTCCTTTTTCCATTTTGCTTAGAAGGGAAGAATTGCAGTCCTCTGCATGGATGTAAAAAGCACGGGCCCTCCCCCTGAGGTAGTTCCCGGAGTTGGATTCATTTTCCTGTTAGGATCTGAGAGCCCTGGGATCTCAGCCTGGAGCTGGAGACGCTGGGGTCTTCGCAGAGGGCCGAGAAAGGCAGAGGAAAGGAAGACTCGGGCGTGTGTCTAGAGAGCACCTTACAGGCCAGGTCCCGAGGCCTCGGTCGGGGTACAGGCCCCAGTCCCTGGCTTTGGGAAGCAGAGTAACATCACACATCATTGCGAATACAGTCTGCGGCATGTGAGGATGAGCCTTGGGCAAGTGAGGAGGGACCCCCAGCAGCAACACAGAGGCCAGGCCCTTCTTTTCTGAAGTGCTCGGTGCTGGGCTAGGCATTTCACCCATTTGGTCATTTGACCCCCCAGTCTTTGTTAACTGCAGGCATCTTCTTAGGAGCACAGCAGTGAGAAAGACAGACAGAGAGGCAGACAGACAGGCAGGAAGACAGACGCTTTTCTTGTGAAGCGTGTAGTTTTAGTGTGTCTTAAAGCATGGGCTGGGGTGTGGGAAAGAGGCAAAGGCAGGAGCGGGAAGGCATTTCAGGGCACAGAAGAGACACATGTGTGGAAGTAGGAAGCAACTGAGTGTTTTCTGAAGCTACACTGAGGTCCTTGATTCATCGTGGAGCAACTGAAGCTGGAGTGGGGAGAAATGATCGTGGCTGGTTTGCTCTGTAGGCAGCCTGAAAAAACACTAGCATATTCTCTGCTTAATGGTCATCCCACATGCTTTTCTCTGGATCTCAGGCATAGAAGAAACACATTTTAGGTTTCTTAGAGACTGTTCTTTTTTCTTTATGGCCCACATACTTCAGCACGCTTGGGGTGTCATTAACCCTATAGGGAAGAGGTAAAGGAAGAAAGCCATGGGCAGGTGCTGATTTGGACTTCAGAGAAGACCTTTGGCCAAGGCCCAGGTGGCTCAGGCTGGGCAGAGGTTGGTTAAGGATAATAGGCGGAGCCCTGAATAGCTCTTGTGGAACTGTCAGAATCCACCCAGGGGTGAGCACAGCTTTCTGTTTACCGATGCATGTGGGGCCCTAGGAAACTGCCAGAGGTTGACCATTTTGTTCTGTAAAACTGTCCGTTTCATACGCTTCACCTGACCTCTTCCAGATATAGTAAGGGGCCTTTTAATTTTGTCATCTTACAATGTCTCATCTCATCTAGTTGAGGCATATACAGTTAGGGTCCTCATTCAATAGCTGAGGAAATTGAGGCTCAGCAAGGTGATGTCAATTGTCCAAAGCCATGTAACCAGAGAAATCAGGGCTCGGACTTAACTCCGTCCAGCATCCGTGTCTGACTGTGGGGCTGAGGCTCAGGGGCCTTGATTCCCCCTGGATAGGCACCTGTGGGGCCATTGGAAGCCCTGTGTCTTGTGTGGGCCTTGTCCCTCTATGCTTTGAAGCTGGTCTGACCATGGGTGTTGAAGTCCCCTGACTGGCTGAGACTTTCAGGAGCCAGAGGAAAAGGCACAGGTGTTCTGTTAGAGACTTGGCTTCTGATGAAGAAGGAGGCCAGGCCAAATCCTGGGCCCATTTTGAGATGACTCAGTCTCTCCAGGGATTCCTTGTGTTGACTGTCTCAGCACCTGTCTTCTCCACCTCTTCACACATGCTGCTTTGTCAAGAAATATTCCACGACTAAAGAGTTAATGCCAAGGTTTATAGAGTTGCCAGCCCTTTCTCAGATCTCAGATCTCAGATCCTGAGTTCTAAGAGGAAGGTCATAGCAGTCAGGATGGGCAAAGTTTTGTTAAAAGACCAGTATCCCTCAATTGTCAGTGTCTTAGAGTCTCTTTCTCCCCCTCTGCTCCTCTGTCCCTCTGTCCTTCTCTCCCTTTCTTCTTCTGTGGTCATGAGGGAAATCTCTGCTCATCAGAGTCACATAAGACCCCTATTGGAGGAGGCTTCCTCTCACGGTGTATTTCTACAGTCACCTTGGCATAGAGGGAGCATGTCAAATTATGCACTTGTTCTTAAACCTTCCATCAAGAAAGGACACATATCACTTATGCTCATTTCATTGGTCAAAGAAAGTCGTATGGCTGTAGCTATCTTCAAAGTTGGGCAAATATAATCTTACCAAGTGCCTGAAAGGCAGAACACAAGAAATGTTTGGGGAGAGCATCACTCGCTTCCATAAACTGCTCAGAATGGAAGGAAGAATGAGAGCACAACCCTTGCTCGGTGGACATGGATCTGGTGGAGAGCTGATTCTACAGAAGTCAGGCTAACGCAAACAAGCTCTAACATGCAAAGAAATCATGAGGGCTGGGCTGAGTGCACCCGCAACAATGGTTGCTATTAGGACAGGAGGCTAGAACTAAGTGAGCAAGAAGATTTACTTGCTAGCACGTCTCCATACTTTCACTTTTTCGTTGGTCTTCCACCCCTAGTAAGCCTGACCCCAGACAGTAACCCTATTTGACTGATTAGTAATCAACCTTATGCTCTTCCCATAAGAAAGCCAACAATAATTTTATGGGGAAGCATGCCAAAATGCCATTCTAAAATCCCTCCCTGAATTAGGCAAGCTGGATCAACATTCTGAAATCTTGCTTTGGACAGTTGTCAGTCACAGGGATGCTACAAAGTGATGATGCTTAATATTAATGTCAAACACAGTAAATCTATTTATGAGGTTTGTGCATCATTGTGTGATAGAAAACATCAATGAGTTCTTCCAAATTTGGATGTGTTTAATGTGATTAGAACAATGCTAGGAGACAAGAAAAGCAAGTTACTGATTTAGTCTGTATTGTAATGTGACATAGTTCCACTCTTTCATCATTAAAACACCATCTAGCATCTGGAGGTAGCAGAGGTAATGAGTAAAGAAGTTAAATAAGATGGATATATCCACAATAGCTGGTGTCTTCTCATGCTTTCTTATTAAGCCAAATTATTGCATCTAATATGAATGCAAGAAAGTCAAAGCACTGAAAACATTCACATCATTATTATTTTTATGACTAGTATCAGTCATTTACTCAACAAATGTCTATTTAGTGTCTATGATGTGCTGTGTAGTGAACAGTGAACAAGAAAGACAAAGGATTTTGATTTCATAGGAATCATTTCTAGTGGGAGGCATAGGTGGTGAGTGAGTAGACAAATACATGTGTGAAGGAATTTTGGGTAATGAAAAGTCCTTTAAAGAAAAACAAAGCAAAGAATGAGGATGGTGAATGACAGGTTGGCTTTAGGGAAGGGAATCACAGATGCTTCTCCGAAGAGGTAATATTTGGATTAAAAAATGAACAAAGTGAGTGAGTCATTAGAAAGTTTCAGGGATGAGAGTCTGAGAGAGAGAGAGAGAGAGAGAGAGAGAGAGAGAGGGAGAGTCACAAATGCAAGGACTCTAATGTGGAGATGAATCCAGTATTTCTGTGAGTGGGGCCAGTTGGAGAGTGGAGTGAGGCAGAGGTGGGAGATAAGTCTGGAGAGGTAGGCAAAGGAAAGACCCTGAAGGACAACATGAAGAATATGGATTATATTGCAGGTGTGACTCAAAATTACTGGAATTTTATGAAAGGGAAAGTGACATTCATTCTCCCCCCCAACCCCTCTCAGCTCTCTTGGGCTTCTGCAAAGAAAGTCAACTGGAGAGGCAGGATTGGGAGCAGGAAGACCAGTTAGGAGATCTCACAGGTCTAATTTGGGAATCATAGTGTCTACAAAGGTGGTCAGGAGAGTCAAATTTTGATATACTTCATGGGCAGAGACAAAAGGCTTGCTGATGGATTGGATGTGAGGGGGACAGAATGAAAAAAAAAAAAAAACAGGGCCAACTTCTCAGTGTTTGGGTTGAGCAACTGAGTCCATTGAAATGCTCCTTACTGAAAGGAGAAGGAATGAGTTTGGGGAAGAAAATCATAAACCCTACTTTGCATCTCTGACCTTTGATGGGCTTCTAAGGCATCTGAGTGAAGAGATCAATTATGCAGATGCCTATAGGAGTCTGGACTTCTGGGGAGAGATCGGGGCTAGATATGAAAGGTATGAACTTGGAAGTCATCAGCAAACAGATGGCATTTAAAGCTAAGAGATGTAGAGAATGAGTTGTGGATGAGGAAGAAAAGAAGACTAGGGTCAAAATCTTTGGGTGAACCAACACGGAAGATTGGGAAAAGACCTACGATTGGATTGGCCAGTGATAAGAGAGGGAATCCGAGAAAGAACCATGATGGAAAACTAAAAGTTCTCAACCAGAATGACCTGATTAAGTGTCCAAATGATATTGAAATTCAAGAACAATCCAGTGCAAGATGTGGAAATTGGGCTGAAGAGTGATATCAGTGAGTTTAACAAGAGCTGTTTTAGTAGAGTGATAGGGAGGCAGGCTTTGAAATACTCAAGAAGGGGCAAAGAAAAGTGTGGAACTACTAGGAGGAGTGAGGATGAGGGAGAGTTTCTTTGTTTATGTGTAGAAAGGGATCTTTGGGCATATTTGAGTTCTGGTGAGAGATTCAGTAGTCTGTTGATAATAGAAAGAGATCAGAAACTCTGGGACTAAAGTACTTGGATGGATGAGAGAGAGTGGGTTCATGTAGCAGCAGGGATGTTTGAGTTATCATGATGAAAAAGAAGAAAAGGCCAAATCTATGTGTAGAGGTACAGGTTGGAAAGAGAAAATGTGCTTCTGATTGCTTCCATTTTTAAAATAAAATAAAAAAGAATCAACAGCATCTAATAAGAGTAATTCCCCAAAACAAATGTAATTTTTATACATCATGTATACACCCCAAATAAAAGCGTGAGGGTTGACCATTTGAGAAGAAGTTGTCAATTGTCATCCGGATAAGTAGAAAGCATTGATCGGACACTGTGGTTGGCTTTTCAGACTGTGCTGGAGGCCCACTTGAATTATGTGGTCATAAACCTAAAGGGAGGCCAGCAATCACAATCGTGAACTGCTCTAGTCACGGTGTGATGCTCAGGTACAGGCACGAAGCAAAAGGACAGATGAGTTTGAACAGAGATGAGATTTACTGGAGCAGCAACAGAAAGAGAAAGAGTTGAGGGTAGGAGAGGGAATTCCTGAAAGGTTGGACCATGGACTCCAAAATGGGGAAAGAGGAGTGACAGTGTCCAGAGCTTCAGTTGGAGTCTTGAATGGGACAGAGACACTGCTGGAGTGCATAGATTATAGGAAGTTATTTGGTTCTGGCCAGAAAATCTGATGTCTGAAGTCAAGATATTAGAAGTAACACAGTTATTGATAATATGCAGGTCTGGGGTATATCTTAGGAAAGGGAGAGCCAATGGGTGCTACAGGAAAACCACTACGAGGTCATTAACCAAGGGAAAACTATAACACAAAAATATTGACATATTATTTTTAGACTGTGGCTACTGAGGAAAAAAATAAGAAGGGGGCCTGGGATTGAGTTCTTTTTTTTTTTTTCTTTTTTTGTGGGTACCGGGGGGTTGACCTCAGGACCTCACACGCCAGCAGGTGCCCATGCTGCTGAGCGATATCACCGGCCCCTTTTTCGTATGTGGGATCCGGGAGTTGAACTCGGGCCCTCGCGCTTGCAAGGCAGGCGCTTACACCACTGAGCCATCTCACCGGCCCTGGGATTGAGTTCTTAATTTAAATAACTTAGTTAATGTGGATAGGTGAGCCCCACCCAAATGCATGGAACCTCTTTTGAATCATTATTATTTTTTTCTGAGCAGTTTTGAGGTCTGTTCACGTCATTTGTTCCTAATAAGAAAGTGTTAACATCTGACATAAATATCTTTTTATAGAAAGGAAAACAGACTTGAGGTTAATTGTTATAATAACATCACAATGTCTGGCTCTCGTCGTCCATTTATTCTTGAATGTGAGAGAAGAGGTGAATTTAGAACAGGGTGGAAAATAGCAGATTCCACAGCTTCTCTCGACAATGCTGCGGGCTGCAGTGAGAGATCTGGAATTGACGTGCCAGTCACAGCTGCAGTGATTGTGAGTTTTGTGGTATTCTGTACTGCTCAGGCAGTTGGGTGGGGGTCCACGAACATCTGGACAACCCCATGCATGCGTATAAGTCATCTGAATGGCAGCCAGCATGAGTGTTTATGGAAAAAATCAGGGAGGGGCTGCTGTGGGCTACTATTTCAGCAGCCAGTTGTGACACACCTCCCAGGTCACATGCTCCTCTGCCACGCAAATTTGTTCCTTCCCTCTCCTCCTTTCCTCTCCTCTTCCTCCCTTTATCCCTCAATCCCTCTCTTCTTTCTTTCTTTCTTTCTTTCTTTCTTTCTTTCTTTCTTTCTTTCTTTCTTTCTTTCTTTCTTTCTTTCTTTCTTTCCTTCTTTCTTTCTTTTTCTTCCTTCTTTCTTTCTTTCTCCTTTCTTTTCTCTTTTTCTCTTCTCTCTTTTGTTCTGTTCTTCTATTTGTTCATTACCTTTTTCTTTTGTGGCACCTGGGATTGAACCCAGGGCTCTCTCCCTGAGCTACATTCCCAAGTCTTTTTATATTTTTTATTTCAAGACAGTCTCATTAACTCAGTATGTTTCCGAGGCTGGTCTTGAACTTGTGATCCTCCAGAGTGGGAGTTATAGGTAAGCACTACCATCCCTGGTTTGGAATAGTTTTCTCCACAGTGAGACAACTGGAAGTCACAGAAATTCAGTAGTGGGCCCAGAGCCACATATCTAATAAGTAATAGAGCTAAGATCAAACCCAGACTCTTGTCTACACACCTGAATTTCGCTCTTTAAGTACATGTTTCCTAACTTTAACTCACAAAATGTCTTCAGGGGTTTTGGGAATTTGTTATACTATCTAAACTATTATCTATTTTATTATATTTTTAAAATTCGGTTCACTTAAATGAATAAGTAAAGATATTTAAAGAAGAAATATTTTGTCACTGTGACTAATAATGATGTCTAATATTTACTGAATGCTTTCCCTCTAGGGTGAGCTATCTCCTTATTGCTTTACATAAATGAATTCATTTAGTCCTCACAACAGCTCTATGGGTTGGAGTTACAATCATCATCATACCCATTTTACAGATGAGGAAAATGAGTAGGGGGAGATTAATAGTTTCTCAATGTCACTAAAGAAGTAAGTGGCTGGATAATTGATTTGGTCCCACCACTTTCACATTATTATGGCATGGGGGCCTTAGCCAGTGGCAAAAGAGATATTTGACAATTTTTTGAGACATTTATGGTTTCCATGTCTGGGAAGTGTGACACTGACATCTGGTAGGTAAAGAGAGGAATTGTACTAAATATTCTACAATGTACGGGAGAGATCCCATTACAGCCCAAATGGCAATAGTGCCCACATGAAAAAACCATGTTCTAGTCTGTTCTATTTTCCTGGCAAACAGATACATCATTGCTTGCAATAAACAGGAATTCAGCAAAATCCAATTAATGCCAAAGGCTCCTTCTAGAAACTATTGATTGTCAAGGCTGTGGGCCTTGGGCCTCTCTTTTCACAGAAAAAGAGATTTGCAAATCTTAGAAAGATAGTAAAGACTGACACCAGACAGAGGCTTTTTCTTGGCATAATCAGAAGATTAAAACAACTTATAATCAGAATTAAATCTCCTTGTGCAATTCTCAGTTATTTGCGCCATGTCTTTGTCTGTACAGAGCATCCTAAAGTCTGCAGGTACAAAACTGCTCCCCATGGGACAGGCCCACTACCTGTTTTGCAAACAGTTTTGTTGGAACATAGTCTTATTGGTCGATTGATTGCGGTACTGGGGATTGAACTCGGGCCCTTTGCACTGAGCTACATCCCTGACCCTTTTCCTACTTTTTATTCTGAGACAGGGTCTCACTAGGTCACTAAATTGTCCAGGTTGGGCTCAAACTTGGCAAGCCTCCTGGGTCAGCCTCAGAGAAGTCCCATTTATTAATGTACTGTCCGCAGTCTCTTTTGTCCTACAGTCTGATTTGCATAGTGATACCAGAGGCTCCATGGCCTGGAAAGCCCGAATTATTTACTAGCTAGCCCTGTTACTTGATGTCTTTGCCATCTCCTACCTAGAAGTATGCTTGGTACCTAACTAGCACTTAGTACAGTTTTTCTGAGTGAAGAAAGCTTTTGAAGAGACCACGTGGGCTAAAACCCTTTTCTTACATTTCTTTTCCCTTTAACTTCCCCATCCCACCCAGCCCAGTTTGTTTATTTGTTTGTTTCTTGTTTCCACTTTGCATAACAGGAAGTGATGGCTCCATTCTTAAAACAAACACTTGCGGGCTGTGTTGTTGATCACCGTAAGCTGCTCAGTTTTGGGCCTCACAGATACAAACGAATCTGCTTGAAAGGGGAAGTTGATGGATCACTATCTTCTCGGGAACCCGAGCGGGTCCATTCTCGCAGTGGCTGTTGGCATTTACCACACCATCTCGCTCCAGCGCTAAAGGATATGTAATAGACACAGGAGGGCCCATAAAAGTAACATCGGAAACTACCATAGCGCTGAGTATAGATTTATTCATTACTATAAATTTTTTGTCATTACTATGCAATTTCTCTGTCTCAGGAAAGAATTGATAGATGTGGTTGGGAGCAGCAACTCACTGTGCAAAACTTTTTCCCCTTTTTATAATTTGCTGTAACTCTTCTAAAGAATCATTATTCCTTATTACATAGCCCTGGCATGCCACCTATTTAGATAAATGTGCGAACAAGTATGCAGTAAATATTCATAGTGGCCCATGTGTCAACGATATATGTCACTAATTGGATAATTTAGTGGTTCAGATAAATAAATAAGAAAATAGAAGGCACATGCAGGGAAATAGTGAAATAAAACACAGACCTCTGGTAGGAGTCACAGGGGGATTTAAGGGACTCTTGTACGTGCAGGGGAGAAGACTGGATCCACAGGTATGTGGCACCTGTTTGGGTCTCAGCGAGCCACACACTTGACACCTAAGCAAATGTACTGGAGAGTGTTCTTGGGGGACATGAGGTCTTCCCCGTCTTCCATCCTCTTTGGTGAAATTTCTTTTCATGATTGTGTCAATACAGAGAGGCCTGGTCTTAGAGTCTGCAGATGGTGGGTCCAAGCCCTGACCCTGGCATGCAGGGAAGAAATTCCTCATGTAGCTCGGGCCTCTGTGTTCTTACATGCCATGTGGAGAAGACTGTCATTTTGATGTGAATGACAAGGAGGAGAATGGAACTCGAGAGGCAACACCATCAAAGCCCTTTGCGATCTAGAGTTCCAAGCTGATATTAATTAAGGGGCTTTACTTTTTTATTTTTTATTTTTTTAATTTTAAGCAAGTGATCTCAGAGAAAGTGAACTATTCATATGCAACAACTCTTCAGAGAATCAAGACAGCTGGAGCTACTCTTTATTAGATGCATCTTTTGTCTAGGCTAGCTTATCGGTTAGAATCCAAGGGGAAGTAAAAGCTGTTTTTACATTTTACAGCTAGAGAAACTGAGGTTTAGCAAGTAGCTTGCCCAAGGCTATAGCTCTTATAAGATGCTGGACTCTAATAAGATATCTGACTCCACTGGCTTTACCCACTCTGCCTCCGATATTGCCAGTAACATGCTGTGTTGCCTGTAGGTTTAAATTAAAAGGACTTCCTTGTTTTGTTTCTCAAGAAATAAAAGGATTTCAATTTGTGTTGTCCGGATAGCTTGACTATATCGACCAAACTCACAGTGTGATCCTCTTCAATTGACACTGGTTATATGAAAAAGTCAGAGTCCTGTTTACATAAATGCAGTTATCCCAAACACAGTCAATTTGACTAAGGGTCTATGTGGTGACCTCATCAAGTTGGTACTGAACAAAATAATTGGATCTACTGAATCCTAAGATCTGGTTGATTAGCTCCTAATGCATGAATCTGGCCTTAGCCCTTTCCAGTGGCATGTTAGGGTGTGAGGGAGATGGATTTACTTTGTCAAACAGTTAAAGTCATGTCTTCTAGACAGGCCTGAACTAGTCATGGTCTCATATGGGCATGTTAATTTCTCCAACATAGATAAGATGGATCCCGCACATTGCTATTAAGCAATCATAAAAAGTGAACTCACTCATGTTAGGCTAGAGCCAAATTATTTGATCAAGGTGCTACCTTTCAAGTTCAAGTTTATCTAGTATAACTAAGTGCATTCCTGAATTTATTTAATAAACGTTTTGTTTACACTTGTTATGTGTCAGTAGCAATGGAAGATACTTGGAATGCAGGCATGAGTCAAATTTAAATTATCTATAAAACTTTAATTAAGAGACCCTCCTGTAGTGGTTGATAAATGAAAATAGAGACAAATGGTAAATAAAATATGGATGGGTGGGTAGGTAGATGGATGGATATGTTATAGATGGATGGATAGATGGATGGGTATGTCTTCATCATCTAGGCACCTTTTAAAGCTTCCTTCTAATCCAGAGAAAGTTCCAGACCTTTTGACTAACATCTTCTATGGCTAAATTTGATACATAAATGAGTATCTTTTTGATAGATATTGATATACCCCTATTGAAAATTTTATTGCATTTTATCAGTAGCTGAGTTCTTGATTGGTCTCTTGCCTGGGTTTTGTCTCTTAGCCAAGTCTTTCCCAACTGTCACTTTGGTTTGTTACTCTGCATGAATTTGAATCATGGATCATCTTAATTCCTCTCTCCCAACCTCCCTAGGATCCACCCAGTATCCAATTCAGTGCCCACAGGAGTGGAATCCTACCAAAAGGACATGTAAATAGATGCTAATAATTGAGAGATTGGTGGATAAACAGGGAAATGGTAACAATATTGTTCATCTTCATTCCTCCAACATCAACAACAGTTCCTCGTCATAGATTGAGTGAACAGGTGGCTAAGTGATCATGTGAGAAAGGCATCAAGTGACTGAGTGCAGTAATAGTGGGTGATTGAGTGGGTGATAAATAGATCAATCTCTGGATGAATGAATGTATAACTTACTAGGTTGGTTTTTGGGTCAGTGAGTGGCTAAACGGAGGAACTGATAAGTGGATGAGTGATTAAGAAGGAGTATATAGGTGGATTCCTGCATCTGTAAATAAATGAATGGATCAATGAATGAAGAGATGAATGGATGGGTGGATACATGGATGTATGGATGCCTGAATAAAGCTTGGGAGAATTTAAGTGTATGTGAATAAAAGCATGGATAATGGGATGAATGTTTGCATCATAGCCCTAGATCCTACTGGGCACCGGAGGAGGGTAGCCTGAAACTTCAGCACTGCCTTGATAATAGCAAAGTAAACAATCCTCTTGGTTTAGGTAACTGATGCTGCTGACTGGTGGGGGGGTGGTTTAAGGGCATCCTATACAGTAGTTTGGAAAGTCTGACTGGCTGGCCAGGAAAGTGATAATGACCCGTGGTTTACAGGAACTGTTTATAAAATAGCCAACAAGGCAATGAGTGTGTTTCCTTGATTCCTAGAGGCCACAGCAAAGAGATACAACCT
This sequence comes from Erethizon dorsatum, assembly GCA_028451465.1. Lineage (NCBI taxonomy): Eukaryota > Metazoa > Chordata > Mammalia > Rodentia > Erethizontidae > Erethizon > Erethizon dorsatum. Next base: position 143,846,837 of record CM051825.1, on the reverse strand, counting down.
CAGGCAGGGGTAGCCTCATGTGGAAGGCTAGCCAGCACTGAGGTCACTGCCACCTTAAGGTCATAGATCTACTGTTGACCAGATGACTTAGGGAGTTTTGCTTCTCTTCTCTCCCTCCCTCTCTCCTCCCACTCCTTTAATCTTACTTTATCTTTTCCTTCCTTTCTCTCTCATTCCTTCCCCTCCCTTCTTTTCCTTTTCTATCTGCTAAAATAAATGGAGCAAATGTATGAAATTGAAAACTCTTGCCCATGTGGTTAGCGTATGATAATATATAAAATCACCATCTGATTGGCACCTGCAGTACTAGGTATGATATATCAGTTAGTCGTTCTTTTTTTAATTGCTTAATCTCTGTTCTATCATCAGAGAACCCAGCCCACATGAGACCTGGGCACTCATCTGGTCTGTTGAAGACCCGTGCCCATGAACCACAAAGGCGAAGACTCTGGTGTACCCACATCCACGTGGCCAGGAAGCCTCACTCAGCTAGTTAATTCTGTCATATATTGGAGCCATTCTACCACAGGTTGGATTTCTAAGATGGGAGGGAAAGATGATCAATATCAGCTTTTCCCCATGTTAGTATAGATGCTGCTGTTTTACCATTAACTCCATTGAGCTCAGTGAAATAGTTAGCTATTCATTGACTGTCCCTTTGACCATTGGCGCCCATCAAGGGCTGGGTCGTTCCAGTCCTGAAATGAGATGGTCCCCTTAGATGTGCGCTGACTGCACTCTGGGCTTTCCCTCCCTTCAATCTCTCATTTGTATAGTGAAGCCTTTTCTCCCCAGTAGACAATGGGTTCTATAAGGAAAGAAGCTGCGTCGACTTGTTTACTGCTGGTTCCCAGAAGCACACATGTCATAGACTCTCCAAATAAAATGTTTGTTAAAGAATGAATAGCCGAACGTTGGTCTTATCAAAAGACTTTTATTCACCATTGAATCCCCATCTGCTAGTTCAACATCTGGAGGAAGAAGAGGATTTAGTTAGAATTCTTGAATGTGAGCAACAGAAACTGACTCGGAGGGACTTATGCTTTAGATGGGGGATTTGCTGAAAGGCAGCTCACAGATTACAGGAAAGGGTCTAGCCACCAAGGCATGGAAGGGGTAGTAGCCAAGGACTTGTAATCAGTCTCTTAGCATCAATACAATAGAAATGGTTTAGCTGCTTTGCTTTTTGACTAAGAGGGTATGCAAAGTTAAGTTGCTAAAAGTGAATGTGAGTTCTTGGCAGAAGAGAGGGGGATTTTGGATAGATAACAGCAGCATCTCCACAGTGATGAGAAAGAAATAACACTGAGACTATTTTCATGCCGCTCCAAGTGGGTAAACTCCTCTACCATTGTTCAGAAGCCTTAAAAAACCAGCTACTCCAGCACCTTATCATCCCCAGATATTCGGGAGCATTGAGAAAGACTGGTGAGGTCACAGCACAAAGTTAAGACTCTTCTGGCCCAAACACAGCACGACATTTGTGGAAAACTGGCACTGTACTAGAACCCTGCTACAATATATGGAGCACCCAAGTTCAGTTATGGGTACTCTGAGGACAAAATTTCAGTCTTTGCTCTGGCTTTTGTCAGCTTAAGACTCTTAAAGTAGTTTACACAAAGATTTGTATGTCTGAATTCTTCCCTGGCAGGTTCTCATTATAACCTAGATAACACAAACCCTGAATATTTGTGGTTAGCTACAATAAGGAATTTTCAAGTTGTCTGACATCTTCTATCCATGTAGATCACCACCTACGATCAAGATTCAGCTCTGAGACAAAGGGAGAGAGAGAGATGGTGGGGAATTTTTCCATGATTTCTGGAATGTCTGGGTTCAGGCTCCTCTGACACTTTCCCTCTGTCTGTCTGTCTGTCTCTCTGTCCATTTTTCTCTCTCACACACATACATGCGTATATACACACACCACAGCTTTTCACCCTCCAAAGGATAATTTCACAGCCATGCAAAGAAAAATGCTGATATGTCACTTTAATGCCTAATCATCTAACAAAAGTGTCACACAAAAAAGAGCCTTATTGTTTTCCCACACTGCTGAATAGGGAGGGAAGGGGCATTTCGAAGTGAGCTTCCTGCATTGTCTCGCCTTTGCCATCTCCTGGTCGTCATTGCTTCCTGATGATCTCCTTTTGGACCTTCCAGAGTTAAGCAGAAGTGCTCTACCATGTTAGGTAAACAGAAGACTGTTTACATAAAAAATATAGATTTCCTTTAAGCACTTTGCTTAAGCCTTTGCTAAGTCATATTTACGTTATGATTGTTTACGTTCCCAGCAGTCCCTGAGAAAAGGGCCTCGCTGCAGTTTATGTGGTTTCGTGATTCACACTTGATAAGGCAGCTATGGCACAGGGTGGAGATGGGGAGTGGGGCATCAGGGCAGCACAAAGATTAGTTCGAGTTCTCTTGTGGGATCCACAGACTGAATGTGATGGTGCAGCCAAGGGATTTCTGAGTCAGTCTTTCAAATTCCCAGACATGTTGATCAGTTTTCAGTTTCCAAAGTGGCCCACCCAGACTCAAACCGCTCTGCACCTGATGTTTCACTCTGGCTGTACTCTGGGGCACTCTGAAATAGATGCTTCATTCCCCATTTGGCAGCGACCACAGCTGCTCTACCAGGCTACTAGGTCCCCAGAATGTGTCCCATGACCTGCTCCTCCACCCTGCCCTTAGCTGATGGCTGAGTGTCTCTCTCCTGCAAATGGTGCCCATCCAAATGTGTTCCAGGGTTGGGTGGCACTGGTGGGGAAAGGGGGTCCAGCCCCAATGCCACAGTTTTCCTGGTCTTACAACTCAGTGAGGGGTCGCTATGAGCCATGTTCCATGGTGCATCCAGCTCAGGACCATATTCTTGAGTGAAAAGCCAGGTTTCAGGGACCAGACGGGGCCAGAAGAAAAGGAGGGCATGTTCCCTTTTATGATGTATTTGGACAGAAGGGACAAGAACTCGTGCTATGAAGACATTCAGATCTTTTTGTTTCTTTGCCTGAGTCTTCATTGTTTGTTTTGTTTTTAAGACAGGCTCTGTGACTGATTAACACCATGGCTTTGGGCCAAATTCTTAACCAACTTGTGCCTTAATTTACTCATCTGTAATTGGGAGAGATTTGGTATCTCATAAGCTTCTGAAAGGTTTAGACGAGATAATGAGTATAAAGAACTTGGCAAGCTAGGTGATAAATAATAAACACAAAAGACTTGGTAGCAAAACATAAAGATATTTTTATATATAAAAGCAGTACGCAGGAAAAGAGAGGGCTCTAAGTGGAGGGTGAGTCAGGAGGAATTAACTGGGTATAATTTTGAGGACACACTGTAATTAGCTGGGTCATACTGTAGAACCCTTTGGAATAGCTAGAAACCCAGAAAGTCCAGGTCGTGTTCTATGGGGTGTGCATCCAGTTAGGGACCCTTCATCCTCTGAGGCTCACAGAACCATCTTTTACTAATTCTTCTAAGCACAACATGTCCTGGGCACTTGATGTATTAACATTAAAAAAAAAAAACCTTTGATAAAAGCTGTAATCAGATATAGGCACTGGAGAGACAGTGCTTGGGCACAATGTTATCAAAGTCTTCTGGCGTGGACAACCAGTTCTTCACCCCTAAGCCAACCCATTTGCTCTGATTCCTTTTTCCAAGGAGTATTGAGTACCTAAGATGTGCCAGGCTCCCTGCTCAGTGCTATGAGTGTTACGGTGAGGAAAACACACAAGTATTTATGGTTTTTAAACATAGCCTAGAGAGGGACAATAAAAAATAATCACACAAAAATAATGTAAAGATAATAATGTAACTATAAATTATAGGTGAGATGATGGAAAAGCACAAGTGTTATGAGAACATAAAGGAGATTCTTACATCTGAGAGTCAAGGAAAAGGGGCGATGTTTGAGTAGCAGAATAAGAAAGAATGACAGATGCGCTCTAGGTAGACAGAGAGGAGTCATGATGTGTTCTGGGTTATCTTTTGCTGCAGAACAAATCAACCCAAAACCCGGTGGCTTGAAAATAAATTGATGATGGTACCTCCCAATTCTGTGACTGACTGGGCTTTTTCAGCGTAGCAGGTTTTGTTTGTAGTTCAGTTGTTGGCTAGATTGGGTGCATGGAGGTATGTGAAGGCTTGGCTTAACTAGACAACAAAGATGGCCCTCTCACATGACTGGAAATTGGATGGTGGGCTGGGAGGCAGTTGTGCCTGTTGGTGGGACATCTATATATGGCATCTCTGAGAATCCTGAGCATCTCACAGCATGGAGGATGGTGTCAGAGTGGGGGGACATCTCATGAGAGTATTCAGGGGGCTTAGGCTAGATGCAAGTAGTTTCCTGACCCGGCCTCGGTAATCTCAGAATGTCACACTCCTTCCCCATCCTGCTGCTCAAGAGACAGACCATCTCCAACAACAGAGAGAAGTAGCTTACACATTTTGGTGTGGAGGAGATGTGGACATACAGGGAGGGAGGAAAGCATTGGCAGGCACCTTGGAACCAAGCTACCGTGTGTCACTTTTGTTCTTGCAGTTCCTTCTGCCTCAGATGATCTTCTTCCAGCTATTCACATGAGCTTTACCATTTAGATCCCAGTTTAGAACATCACCTCATTTCAAACTACCCCCTTTTCAAAACCCTCCTCGAGAAGGGTTTCGCTGACTTGGTATCCAGTCACTATTTCCTATGTTCCTGTTCAAGTATCTTCATAGCACTTATAAGTCTAAAATAATTTCTTTTTTAGATTTTGCTAATTGTCAGCCTTTCCACAATTGCCCTACCCTCCCTCTCACATATAAAATATAAAGTCCACAATCTCACATTCTTGCCCAGTGTCCCATAGTAAAGCACCTGACACTTCGTGGCAACTGAAGGCATATTTGTTGAAGGAAAAAACAAGATTCCAGGAAAAATAAGTGGTGCATGGAAAGGCCCTGAGGCAGGAAATGAGCGTGATAATCTGTGAAGATGAACAAAGCCATGTGTGTTAGAACATAGGTATGGAGAACAGCCAGGCAGTTGGGAGCAGCAGATTGCTTGGCCAGATTCAAATTGATTTGGCCCCAGCGAGGGTCACTGCTTCTTTATGCATTTATGAAATGCATAAAGCATTCCTTATGGAAGCACTCGAGTTTGAACATATCTGAGGAGTGCCAAAAATAGCTTGTTTCTTGGGGATACAAGAATATGATTTCACTTATTTCTGACAACTTCTCTGTGAGGTTCTTATATATGTATTAGTCAGTGTCTTAGTTACTTTCTCATCACACAATACCTGACACCCACAAATTAAAGGAGGACAGGTTTATTTTGGCTCATGGTTTGTAGAAATTTTAGTCCATAGCTGGTTGATGCCAAGGCATGGCAGCATGGCAAAGGAGAAACAGCTTATGGCATGGCAGTGGGAAGCAGAGAGGGTGATTAAGGAAGGAGGGAGATAGACCTTTCCAGGCCATGGCCCCAGTGACCACCTCCTCCAACCAGACTTTGCCTCCTAAATCACATTTAGCTATAATTCATCAGTGGACTGATCCATTCAAAAGTATCATCCTCTCATGACCCAATCCCCACCTATAAAAAGCCCCCCCATGAGTTTATGAGGCTTTGGGGGAACACCTAAATATAAACCATAACAGTCAGATTTCTGACACTATAATGAAATACTGGAGGCAACTAGCTTAAGTAAAAAAGGCTTATTTTGGGTCATGGTTCTGGAGATACCAGTCCAAGAGCATATGAACAGGGAGGCGTGATGCTTGAGATGATAGGAAGTGACAATCTGCTATGGTGGGGACAGAGAGGGGTTTACCAAACCCTTAGGGCCTTCTCTGTAACTCAGTTCTTCACCCTCAGTGGACACAAGTGTGCATGGACCGCACTGAGAACCCTGGATCTTTCCAGGCCCCCAAGGCTCTCTGCCCTGTACTCACATGAACCCTGATCATTTCATTATTTCTCTCGGCCTTACTTGGTAGCTCAGTACGTGTTGTGAGCTGTTTTTCTCTTTACCTATGCTCCATATTGGGAAAACTTAAATACATTTTTTAAAGAGATGGCTATAAAAATTTCCCTTAAGTTAGAACATCTGTGTTGGTGGGAACTTCAGACATTTTTCTGGGTAGGAAAATTTCTTATTTTCTCCTATTCTTTGGGAAATTTAGGGGAAAACAAAACAAGAACAAGAACCTCAACAGTTAAAAACAAAACAAAACAAAACTTTTAAAGAAAATCTGGAAGTGAGAGAAATTAAGATACCTAACAGATGTTTCAGAAAAACATGAATAATCTGACATTTTTCTGAAGGAATGTACAAATAAATCACCACTCAAATTACCAAAGAGTTTGCCTTGGTCCTGGAGAGCCAATGGTGTTACTCATTTCTTCCCTAAGATGTGTGTGTGTGCGTGCGTGCGTGCGTGCGTGCGTGTGTGTGTGTGTGTATGTGTGTGTGTGTGATAGCCTAGGTCAGCTTCCCAGAAGAAATAGTAGACAGTTTTCGAAGTTGAGAGTAAAAGTGGTTGGTGGAAGGGACAATTATTCAGTCAGGGAAAGCCACTGCTGAAAGTTGTGTCCTTGGTCTCTGTTGAGAAGCTTGCTGGTTACCAAGGTAACTGTGATTTCTACTGACCTTGTACTTCCCAGAAAGCTTTCAACTCCAAATCTTGCTCACCCCAGATCCTTCCTTTGCTCCTTCCTGCTACCATCTTGGACACCAGGCCTCACACCATGAATGGTGACTGGTTCAATAAAAATCAAACTTATGGGGGATTCCCTACCCTCTGGACCAACAAGTTGATCTGCTGTAGTCTTAATGGTGACATGAGTGAAGCCAGGCTCGAGATGAGAGTGACATCTATGCTGCCTGTTTCTAGGAACATTAGAAAAGCTCTTCCAGTCAAGTGAATCTCCCTGATGTAACGTATTTTAAAGTACTCAGAAAGGTTCAGCCTTAAACCAAAGGGGAAATGAATTTCATACCTACTACTGAGAAATAGGTTTAAAATCAGTGATGCTGGTGGAGGCTGTTCTCCACTTGCCTAAATGAAGTCTGTTCCTACATTTAGTCTGGGAAGTGGTGCTCACTCAGGAAGCCAAGCTACCCGATCCTGAGAAAGATCCACTGATTTTCTGTGTGAATACGTGCGTGTGTGTGTGTAGAGGGAGTCCTGTCCTCCCTGAGTCCATTCTATCAGAAGTAAATGTGGAGATAGGTGGATTTCAAGTCATTCCTCTCAAGGTTATAAATTGAGGGGGAGTAATGCTTAGCTCTCTCCAGACAGATCATGTTTTTATCCGGTAGGAGTCAAAACTTGTTAATCTACAGGTCAATGACTCTTAAACTCTAATGGGCATACAAAGTCACCCAGAATCCTTTGCATCCTGGTTCAGGAGGATGGAATGGAGTCTGAGATTCTGCATTTCTAATATACTTTATGTAGCATAGTCCCAGACTACTAAATTGGGGTCTTTCTAAAATGCATTGACTTGGTGTTGTATTTATATGGCAAAGTGGCCAATGAGAAGACTAAATCCCCCAGAACTTGAGAAGTGAACTGTTATGGGATAATTTTACTGAGGAGGGGGCTAGCTCTTGAGGTCTAGGAAAGGCAAGGGCAAAACTTTCTTTGGCAGATTGGATATGAGGGCAGAAAAAGAAAAGGATTTCTCAGTTCTCAGGATCAGAAGTGAGTGAACTGCCGTCATGTGATTTCCCCTCCCCAATCCTGGTGGAAGCAATGGCTGCATTGCTGTACTTCTGGGGAACATGACAGAGTTGAAGACCAACCAAGATATAATCTTGGAATAGCCAGCAGTAACCTTGTCCATACCAGCCCCAGCATGGAGACATTTGGTTGACCTGACTGGATATGAGTGGTAACGACAACAGCAGTGCTTGTACCATGATGAGTTCGGGAAAGATCAATGTTCAGAAGAAGCTGAGATGGGCTCCAGGCTCCATAGATCCCATCCGTGGTGCCGCTCCAATGCACGGGCAAAGGACTTACAAAATGGCCTTTCCCAGATGGATTTGCTCCTTGGTCAGTGACGGGCCTCTTCCAAAGAAGGGAGTGCAGAAAGGGGCATTGCACAGCAGTAAGTCACAGCATTTGATGACTAAACAAAATAAACTTCACTTCATACCCAACTCGGCGGGGTGTTTAGTTTCATTATTAGGCCTTATCTTGTCACTATTTATTCTGTATCAGCAATTTCAAACTTAACATGACTCAGAGGCCAATGGTCTACAAGGCACTGTCTAAAAACTTTGCTCTGCGTGATAATGAGACAATCTAAG